>CM053502.1:125778585-126454685 GCA_028627145.1 Eidolon dupreanum | reverse complement strand
CAGGTTTCTATATTTACAGATCCTTCCTCAGGAAACCAAGGACATACTTCTACAAAATGTAGAAATTCTGTAAGCTTCTGTTTACCTATTTTCGCTCCCCTTGCTCGGAGCATATTCTTAAGCATATGTACAAAGAGCTCACGGCTATTACCGTTGCCCATCTTACTCCGGCTTGCCGCACCACCTTACCTTGATCGGAGTACTCCTGTTACCGTGCGACGCCCTTCACTTTACCCCTCCGTTCTCAGGTCCCTGTTCGGGCGTCACTTCTGCCGGAGCCAGCCGGGCAGAGTCGAACAGTCCTGAGTGGGGGAGCGAGGGTTAGGAAAAAAACAGAGAAGAGAGAAAGATCTCGGGAGAGCATACAGTCAAAGCTGCAGCCCCTAGTTTATTTAGCACCGTCCTGATATACCCTAGCAAGCATGAGAAACAGCTCAAAAAATGTTAGTTATGCACAATAACCTTGTCAACGTTACACAGGGAGCCTAACACTATCTCGGCATTCCGCATCCCTTTCTTTAAGGCCAAGGAACAATCAGCTTCTCTGTTCCCGTCTCCAGGTGTTCTTTTTGTGTCAGCAGACTTCTTAGCTTTACTGTGCGAATATCCTGCTTGGCTCTCAAGCCTGAAAACGGCTCCCAACACATCCCTCTTATGGAAACCACAATAAAATCTCTTGCCCACAGTTCCACCCTCCTTCGTGACCTCCTGTTTCCCCAGGCAAACTCTCATGATGTGGTGTGCCCCCTCTACTTGGACAATAAGACACGAACTATCATTTTTATGGCAATCACCATCTCATCTGTTGGCCTTAACTATACCTCAAACTTTCTATTAATATATTGTGTTTTAAATCAGGTATGTCCTTTCTTCATGTCTGTTTGGCTCTGGTAAAATAAGTCTTTTTGTTTGTTTGTTTGTTTGTTTGTTTGAGGGCAGATGTTACTAAGGAAAGAAGAATGTTCTGGGTGTTATTTCAAAACAGCTTTCTCCTTCTGCTGGAAGCATGGGGGGACATTACTCCCATCTGCACTATCAGAACCCGGCAGGTCTCCTAGTAGTGAACCTCAAAAGAGTGTGGGGACCACCAGTGATTGGGCTTCTCCAGCATTATTAACCCTAATTTGTCCACACTGAACCCTGCAGCCATTCACCAATTACAGGTTAAGTTGTTCTACCCATACACTGGCTTGATCATTAGTTTCTTCTTCCGTGCATCTGCCCGACTCTCAAATTTTGGGGACAGAAGTTTGTCCTATAATCTCAATTCTGTGGTGAATCTAAGAGTTGGTGATTTTTAATTTGTTCAGTAAGGTTTCTCAAAAATATCATCCGAGTTCTTAATTTTCTTACTCCATCTCTTATTTCAGTGTTTCCTTTCTCTTTTCATACTGGTTTTACATTCTTATTCTGTAGGGAGGCTCTTCTGAAGCACTGTGAGACATGACTGTTCCTAGTCTCATATTACATTGTCTAACTTAAGTAAAATAAACAGGAGATAGAGAATGTCTATTTTCCAATCCTGAGAGCAGGGTGGGGATCAGGATCGTGTTTCCTCCTTCCCTTCTTTATACAAAGTACCACCACCAAAAGATAGTGTGCTCTTAGTGGTCAAGTTTGCTCACTTGTCCCTTTCTGTGTAGACTGGGAGTATACTGTAAGTAGCTGGTCCTCTCACTGCAATATGGACATGTAAAGGTGGTTCCCAGATGAAAGAATGCTGTGTAGGACAGAGCAACATATAACCTCTAAACGGAATGTAGAAAATAGTGAAACCATTTTTAATAAATTGCCCTCAATATATGCTATTTTTTGAGGATAAATTCGTTACCTGAGAAGATAATGTAACAATTCATATACTATTACCAGTGTAACTATATAAACATATAAAACAAAATAAAATGCATATTTCCTTATATACATTCTCAAAACCCAAGATATTATGGATGATAGGCATTATCATTAAAAATTTTTAAAAATGATTTTTTTTATGTCTGTCACCTATTGCTTTTCAGGCTTTATATAAAAACCCTAGGAATAATAACAACTTATGTTTTTAAAATGACCTTAAGTTTATGATTTTTAACCATCCTAGTATGTATATAAAAATGACAGTAATGTATTATTTAACCCTAGTGTACCACTTTTGATTTTGTAGGCTGATGTTTATTGAGTTGAAATATTCTAATACTAAATAATAAAATGGTTTCAAATGGAGTATAATTTTACCAAATTTTAGATTAAAAAGATATATGAAATATAATCTAAAATTAGTTTTTTCCATTATAATCACTATTTAAAAATTATTTATTGAGTATCTTTTGTCATAGGCTCTAATGTTTTCAGAAGTATGGAGAAGGAAAAAGTGTCTGAAACCCTATGTTACAAATATTCACAGACTAGTTATTTCATTACAGCATCAAAAATGATATTCAACAAATATTTACACATTTTCCTGTTCAATAATTTAATAGTAGTTAACATGGAAGAATTTTTTTAGGTTATTTCAGCCAATTTCTACCTTGACTCTAGTTTTAGATAAAAAAAAAAATCTAATTTTAGGTCTTAAAAAAAATGGGAAAGTTACAGCTTTGGTAATTTTTTTTTTTTTTCAAATACTGTTGATCAACTTGGTGACAAGGATGTGGGCTATAACAATTTTCTAAATAACATTTGGATAGTTAAATTTTAGGGTTAGACAGGGCATAAATATAACTGAGTTTATCTTCTTCCTAAAATGGTTCTGTGAATAATGAGACTGGTATTTGTGGTTCTCTTATGGTCAGAGGGTTATAAAAATGGGCCACAGTGAATCAGATTGATTTAATCTTTTGACCATGCTCAATTAGACTACACGCATATGAATACTTCCAATGTTAGAAGTTATTGACATTCTAATGAATTAGTGCTTGTCTACCCATTAATGTGATAGCTATAATAGGCTATTCTAAAACACCCATTGAACTTTCATTTAGTCTGATTGAAATCGAGATTACAGTTAAGATCCATTGAGTTGTTCTCAGTATAACATTTATTTAAATGGTTTTCTTTAATATATTAAAGCGAGATCTAAGTATAATTCTTGTGTAAATAGAATATGGCTGGTATTTTTCCCTGGGATGGAACCCCTAATCCTAGGAATTTCCCCATTTGAGGGGAGTGTGTTTGTTGTTCATGATGTGACTCTTGGACCACACTTGAATTTATGCTAATAAGGTGACTCAGGTGGGGAAGTATATTGTTTTAAGTGGGGGATGGCCATAATAGAAAGGCCAGTAATGTGACCAGAAAGTTGGAAGTTTGAGTGATATAATATCAACTCAATCTCTTGAAAAGAAATAAGGACTGGAGATTCAGTTCAAGCACACGGACAATGATTCAATCAACCATGCTTATGTAATAAAACCCAATAAAATCTATGGACATCCAAAGCTCTGGTAAGCTTCCCGGTTGGTGAGACACAATGATATGCCAGGAGGACATCTAGACTGCTCTTCCTGAGGACTCACCTTGACTCCACGAAGGAAGGACTCAGAAGATCCAAATTTGGGGCCCTATAAGACCTTGACTATGAGTCTCTTCTTTTGGCTTGTCCTCATTTTTATGCTTTATAACAAAAATGTAATCATTACATATAGTGCTTTCCTGTTTTGTGAGACATTTTGGTCAATTATCAAATCTTAAAGGATAGCTGGAACCCCCAAATTTGTAGCCAATTGATCAGAAGTGTTTTTGGCTTGGGAACTTCCAAATATAACTGGTGTCTGATTTAAGATAGTCTTACGGGAGACTATGCCCGTGTGAAGTTTGACTTAACTCCTGGTAGTTAGCAATTAAAATTGCATTGCTGTAATATAAAAATATTTTAATTAAAAAATGAACTACTTAATGAGAACAAATTACTTAAAGTTTCCATATCCATAAGAACAAATTAAAGTTTCTGTAGCCATAAGAAAAAATATTGAACAATCTATAACAGGATGATTTATTCTTTAAAATGTAATAGCTCAATGATGAGGGCATTATGAAAAATATATCTTATTAAGCTGAGTAATTTTGAATAAACTAATATACAAACAAATGTCACATTTGAAATAAACAAAGAATATTTCAAGCATCATACAATTTTCATATGAAATTAATCAAAGTAAGAAAGTCTAATGGCAATCTCAGAAAAAACAAGTGAGAAAAATATGGCAACGAAATTAGTTCTAAGACTGTTAGTTAAATACACGAAAATCTAATGGGCTTGTGATGTTTGACATTTTTGTATACACAGGTAAACACAGAGTAATAGATTTTCCAGATTTTGTGTGTGAGTGTGTGTGTGTATTTAACCAAATGAGAAATTGTACAGATTAAATTTATAGACAGAAATGGAAGTTACAGTATTCAAAAGCAGGAGTAACTACACAAGTGCATGTTGTTATATCTCAAAGCTGTTATCAGCATCTGAGTTACTGGAGTCTTCACTATCTTTCCTGGATACCACCAGGAGTGGCCAGAAATGATGGCGAGAATGAGAATAATCAGTATATCAACCCAAATTTATCTAAGTGTTCTGATATTAAAAAGATAAAACTCAAAATTAAAATAGCTTTGGTGATGACCTTCTAAAATTTATTCCTTATGTCTCTATATACCTTATTGTTGGCAATATACAAAAGAGATGGTTCCAAGAACATAAATAAAACTGAACCCTGTCCTCAGGCTAATGTAGTCTAATGGTCTATATCTTCAGTCATATGGTTTCTCTACAGGCTCTGATAACAGCTAGCATGCCTCTTAAATTGGTAAGTAAATTTTTCATTGCTTCTTTTCTCATACATATATAATGGATCACATGAATAGATAAACATTTATATATTAGAAAAGAAAGATTAGTAACCTAACAATTATACTAGAAATGTGCTAAGAGAGTAGATATTAGTGTTCTTACCAAATATATAAAGGTAACCGTGAGGTGATGGATGTGTTCTTAAATTGTGGGAATCATTTCACAATACATTCATATATAAAATCGTCACATTGTACACTTTAAATATTTTTTTTTTGTCGATTATTCCTCAATAAAGCTGAAAAAATGAAAGAATAAAGAAGAAAATGGGAAATGGAGGAATAAAGTGTTGTAGAAGTATATTCGAATATTCAATAAATGTTAATGGTTGTCTTTTGGAACTAAAGATAATAGAAGTTAGGGATTTTAAATTTGTTTAAACTTTTATGTTATCTTGTAATTTATGCAATGTCGGATGTTTTCACAATGGGAAAGTGTTACTGCTGATTCTAGTTCAGTTAATTTTCCTATTTCACGTTATGTATCTACCTTAATGAAAACTTTGTCAATATATTTCTTTTCCATAGAATTCTCTTGCTGTAATTTGTTGGCTTTCTTGTCCAGGGCATATGAGTTATTAACTTATAATAATTTTATGATACTTTAATAGCCAAATTTCTAATTGTTTGTCAAAGCTTTAACTGTAGCTATCAGATTTGAACATTAGGTGTCCCTAAATTTGTTTTCTCTCTGGATAGATTCCAGAAACGGAGAAAAATATATTCTCAATCCTCTACATATTACCACAGTTTAGAAGTTACAGATCGATAGATAAGTCTGGTGCTATTTTTATTTAGAGTGTTTATGAGTTGTAATGAATTTGTGATTTTTTAAAATCTGTACTCATATACATATATTCATTTGAAAGGACCAGTTGACTTGTCTTCCTTCTGACCAAACCACAACATAATGAGTGAAATTAGTTGTGAAAAAAAGTTAATATATCTCAAATTATAATGAGGATCCAAAAGAGAAAACATGAGAGAAAAGTTTCTGGCTAAATAATAAGGGGGTCTAGGGCAAATTTAGGAAACATCAGAGTTGACAGAAAAGGCAAGGTTAGATGAAGGAAAGAAATCATATCCCTGTGATAGTCTCAAATATAGAGAATATACATATTAACTATCTAAGCATTAGAACAAATTAGGAAAAATGTATACCATAAAGATTGAGCCATTCATCCAATTGCTTATCTATCATTCCAGTACTTTCCCTTGAATTTCTAATTTACTACTTCTATCAATTATGTGTGCACAGCAAATATAGTGTACTTGTAATTTTTTCTCTACTATTTCCAGACTTACTTCTTTTATGTTTATACACAGAGTTAAAAGTCCATCAAATTGAATAGTCATTGGAAAATTTAGTATTTTCTTTGCCAGGTCTATTGCAACTTAGAAAAATAAAATAAAAATCATAAAAATGTGTTCTTCATTTTATAAATGAGACGGAATTATGTTGTGATATTCTTGGATTTTAGTATCATAGCCATGGTCTCTTTATGTTCTTTGGTTTTTAAAAGAACTTCTCTTACTTTGCCATTAAACCTAAATAGCTTCTTTTCTGAATTCAGTATTACACTTTTTATTTTACTAAATGTCAAAGTGGAAATAATTGTGTCAGAATGAAATGTAAGATTTGTAGTTAATCATAATTCAGCCTAATTTATCTGTTTGTCAATGTGGATGCAGAAATTGAAGTTGTGATAAATTCAGACAAAGAAACAAGTGAATTAACAACTGATACTATCTAGGAAGAATTTCAAATTAATAACACATCTATAGTAGGCCACTTAATTTTGTTCTAGTATCATGTGTACTATGAAGGGTCAGATGACCTGAAACATTTGTGTTTCTGTTACCTTCGTTTTACTTAAATGGTGGAGAAAAAATGTTTAACAGACTTCTTATTTACTATAGTAAATTTTCAGAATAATATTTTTAATTGAGAATTAATTTCTCTTCAGATTTATTCACTCATAATTGAATCTTATAGATGAGGTATCAGCAAATAGCTCATAGTTCCACTTCTTATTTTTATAAATATAATTTTATTAGAACACAGCTCCATCTATTTGTTTAGGAATTATCTTTCATGCTTCAGTGACAAGTTTAAGCAGTTGTGACAGGCTGTAGGGCCCACAAGCCTAAAATATTTACTATCTTGCTTTATAAAAGTTTGCCAAGCCGTGCTCTAGATCCTACAATACTTTCAACAAGCTACTTGCACTTCAATTTGAACCAGATGAAGAGACTTCTGTTGTACTGCACCCTCCTCAAAGCTGTTAGTCCTTTGGGTCACCTAGTTAATTTTTCAGTACATCTAAGTATGTCATATAATGTCTTTCAAATATAAAAGAAGTCTACCAAGCAAGTCCCCTATATTGAGTGTCAGGACATAAGCTATAGACAATGTTCAAAACAGCATGGCATTGGCAGAAAAACAGACGCACAGCTCAAAGGAATAGAGAGCTCAGAAATAAACCAACATACAAATGGGTAAATAATTTTAAGGAGCCAGAAATATACAATGGAGAAAAGAAATCCTCTTCAATAAATGATGCTGGGAAAATTGGAAAGTCACATGTAAAAGAATAAAACTAGACTGGTGTTTGCTACTGTACATCAAAATTAACTCAAAATGGAACATAGACCTAAATATAAGACCTGAAACAATAAATTGCATAGAAGAAAAACTAAATTCATGGACCTTAGTCTTGAGAAGATTTTACAAGTTAGACTTCAAAGGCAAGGGAAGTAAAAGCAAAAATAAATTAATAGAGACTATAGCAAACTAAAAACCTTCTGCACAGCAAAAGAAATCATCAATAAAACAAAGAAGCAACCACCTGAATGGAAGAATATATTTGCAAATGATGCCTCTGATAAGGGCATAATATCCAAAATATACAAAATATTCATACAACTCAACAACAAAAATGATAATAACAAAGAAAAACCCAAATCATTCAATTAAAAAATAGGCAGAGGATCTGAAAGTACACTCCTCCCAAGAAGACATACAAATAGCCAACAGACATATAAAAACATACTCAACTTCACAAGCTATCGAAATCACAATCAGGTACCATTTCATATCCGTTAGCATGGCTATTGTCAATAGGACAAATAATAATGTGTTGAAGAACATGTTCGGGTGAGGATGTAAATTGGTACAGCCACTACGGAGAATAGTATGGAGGTTCCTCAAAAAAAATTAAGAATAGAATTACCATATGACCCAGCAATCTCTCTTCTGGGTATTTACCCCCCCAAATTTAAAAACATTTATCCATAAAGATATATACACCCCTATGTTCACTGTAGCATTATTCATGGTAGCAAAGACATGGAAACAAAGTGTCCTTCATTAGATGATTAGATAAGGAAGACGTGGTACATATATACAATGGAATACTACTCAGCTATAAGATGAAATATTGCCATTTGCAACAACATGGTTAGATCTTGAGATTGTCATGCTAGCAAAATGTCAGACAGAAAAAAGTTGAGAACCATGATTTCACTCATATATGGGACACAAAACTGAAAGCAATAAATGAAGAAGACAAACAAAAGCTCATAGACTCAGATAACAGTTTAGTGGTCATCAGGGGTAAAGTTCGGTGGGGCATGCGGAGGTAGGAAAGAGTAAAGGAGGTCAAATATATGGTGATGGAAGGAGATTTGACTTTGGGTGGTGAACATACAATGAAATATACAGATGATGTATTACTGAACTCTACACTTGAAACCTACATTATTTTATTAAGCAATGTCACACCAATAGATTTAATTTAAAAAATCTGTTCTCCATTTTGGGGAAGCTCTCCCAACATACACAGATGTTGCTTTTCCTCAGATGATTTGCTCAGGTGTCAAACCTCTGCATATTATAGAATATATTCCTTACCCTCAAAAGAATATTGGTTATCAATTTCTGATTTCTCATTTTATCAATATAATAATTTTAACTTATGAACCAACATGAGGGTTTATGAAATGAAAGGATTAAAATCTTTAAAATTCAAATTATGGCACAAGATTTAAGAATTTGCTTAATCTGAAGGAAAATGGGAAGATGTACTAATGTTCCTGACAAATGAAAACAGACTATTTCTATAATCTTTCTATTTAATGAGACAGAGAAAGAATTTCCTTGAACATCAGCTGGATATCAGTTGCCTTTACTACTCTAGCCCTGTACCAATCTATATTATTCTGAGTTTCCCTCACTGTAAGCAATAAAAACTGATTCCTAATGAGTTAAATAGAAAATAAATTTATTGGTCACAGAAATACTAGGATGATTGAAGAGACAGGCTGTAGAAACAGACAGAAACAAAGAAAGCTATATAGCCAGAGCCACAGTCAAAATCCCATCATCAGGTTTGTCTGTTTAAATACTATTGCAGCAACCAATAAACATCAGATGCAACAATTTGCCATTAAAAGAGCACTTTTTATGTGGGCTGGCCATTAAAAAACCAATGGATGCTGCATCTGCTATAATTGTTACTTCTGTTTGTAGAGGGTATCACTATTAGCACTTCTGCCAACACAAGCATACTTCATCAGTCTTGCTTTTTGGTATATTTACCTCCTGATTCAAAATCCAGATTAGGTATATTTCACTTCCCAAGTGTACGTCACTCCTGTATTTTCACTGCATGGGGAACCTGAGCTATAAATATTAGTTATTTTAAGCTTTAATAGTGTGGGACAACCTTTGCCATCCTCAAGATTCATTAAATATAAAAAAACTTCTGATGTCGAACAAAAAAATAAATAATAAAATCTTTATCATAAGTAGGTAAAGCTTTTAAAGATGATGAGTAGGGAGAAGGATTTCCAGGAAGAGAAAGAGAATAGAAAGTAAACAAATATAGAGACATAAGTGAAAAAAATATTTGAGACAACTGATAAGTGCTTTAGATGTTTATCATGCCTATATTGCATATATTTTGACCATATACTGAGCATGTAATGTATATTGAGAGATAAGGCAACCAAATTTGGAACTAAATTTAGGCTGGCTTGAATATCAAGAAGATAAACTGTAAAGATTTGTTTATTCACAATTTTTCTACTGCTGTTTGGAAGTACAAAACTCATCCACCCAACAGCGGTAACGGCTCAAATGTTATAAACAGAGGAACAGACTAACAGTACAAGGAATGTATCAAAATTGGCCGATAAAACCAATGTGATTCATAGAAAGCTACTTAGTAATGGGCTCCCATATATTAACATATCATAAGTCATTAAACTTTAGCTCAATTTTGTGACACTTCTTATAGTATTATTCAGTTCCTACTTATCTTTGAAGAGGAAGAAAAACTACACAGTGATAAAATAAAAGTTAAAATACTTTCTGCTCTCTTTTTTCCTTTAGTGTGGGCTAAACAACATTCCAGTTATAATCCTGAAACTTAAATGATTTTATTTTGATTTATTTGAGAAAAATGTCATCATGCCACAGAGAAATAGATCTAATATATAAAAATAAGAACATTTTAAAGGACTGAATACAACCAAACATTAAAATGTAGATTTTTGATGGTTACTGCATATATGCAATAACTCTTATTATTATTGACTAAATTGACAATGTGGCATATAACATATTAGATTGTTTCTTTTATATACTTAATTGAACAATACAAAGTAAATCATGACCTCATTCTAATAAGTATAGAGTTGAAATTAATGACATCAATATTAAAAATTTTCTTGAAGTTATTGGATAGATTCCATTAAACAGTAACTTTAATAGCGTTTACTGTCAAAGAGTCTATAGCTCTGTTTCCATAAGATGAAGAGATGTTTCATTTCAATATAAAGTCAGAATTAGAAAGTAAAGTTGTATATTTTCATTTTTGTGGCATTACTCCATGGGTATACAGAATATATATTTAGTAATCGTAATAACATAACAAGTTACTAATGATATACAGTAAAGAATGAAATAAAAGAAAAAAAAAAGTAAGTTCTATGCCTTAAATGACTACTGAACAAAGTAATATATATATACAAAAAGGAATAATAACCTTCCAACAAATGGCTATCCCTTGGCAGCCAATTTTCTTAATATAGCCATCAGCATTTGCAAGTTGGAACTTCTTGCAGAAATGTATGAAATTCCAATGTCTTTTTGAAGACTTTGAAGATCAGGAAAAATGAGCCCACATTCTTACACACATAAAAAGTCAATAAAGAAATGAAGTGGAGCAACAGTGTCCCCTCTTATATAAAATACATTCTCTTCACCACATTCCAATCCATACTCCACACCAATTTCTGAAGCTAGGTGTCAATTGCCATTCATTGCTTGTTTGTTCCACACTGCTTTGCTTTAACCCCATCTTCCTGGCCCTGCAAGCATAAGTGTCTTTGATCTCGACACTACTAGATGAGGAGGTAGTAAGAATCGTGCCCACCTCCCCACCCCCACCCCGGCCCAGGGACTGCAACGGTAAAGTGATTCTATTTGCAAAGAATTTATCTCTATCCGAAAGTATTTTCAAGACAAGATTTGAAAGTCAGCCAGAAGGAGAGATTTAAGCTTTTTGAAGTAAGTAAAGAAAATGTACAATCCCTGATGATCTGGTGAAGATTGAAGCTGAATGTTTCTAAGGTACTCTGAGCTGTGCATGAAAGGCTCCAGGTGACCGGGAGGATGGCATTGTGAAGGTGCTGTGAATGAGAGCCCTTCAGAATCTTCCTTGTCAATTTACTTTTAAACAGTTCCTTCTTTCTTGCCTCAGTATGAAGTGTCAATTTTGGCATGCTTAGAATTTTTTCTTCCCTTGATTACCCCAATAGGCTCTTCTGAAAAAAAAATAGTACATTTGAAAGTTTTATGTAATTACAACCTGAGGTCCACTAGCACTGAGAGGACTTTTATGGTTAGAATTCCTTACTATTTGCACAGAAAAACTCTCTGGTTCACTGCTTGTTTGATACTTCAATTATTTGGCTGTAATCACATACTAAAGCAGATATTGATTTCTTGGGTATTTAAATTACTCCTCTAACTGCAGGCACCAGTAAAAGGGTTTTTTTTTTTTTTAATCATTTTAAATAGTATACAATTTGGTGTAATGGGCTTGCTCTCATGTAAGGGTATGTATTCATGTATTCTTTTAACCTATATTATAAAACTCTATCACAGGAATAATTTTTAGACATGTTTAGAGTTTATCTTGTAGGTCTTCTTTTCATTGGCATATAAAAGGAAAGGTACATTATGATTAGAAGATCGCAACATTCATGAGTATAAACAGCTATACTTCTCTTCTCTTACAATATAGTCATATATATTTATTGTTATTTGATTTATAAAATATTTATGATTATTGAATCTTTAGGTACATATAAAATGTAAAAATAGAACTAACAAATTAATAGAAGCTTGCCTTACCCAATGTCATTATTGAACTATGTTCTTTCTCAGTATACCATGGAGATTTCAGGGAAAGATATTTAATACTGTGCCTATATGAATATAATCAATTGTATTAGTTTGATTTCATAACTAGTGTTGAATATTCCTATAAACAACTCTTCACTGGCAAAAAAACATTTGACTAGCCATTCACAAATGTGGCCCTGCTTTCTTTCCACCATAGAAACTATATTCATTTCCTACACGTTTCAAAAGCTGAGGAACATAAAAGATGCTTCTAAAATATAGGAAAAAAATATTTTCTAGTAGTTCTTATGGCTTGGAGTGGCTAGTTTGAGTTAGAACACACAAAATACACCACAAGGGAGTGCAACTGGTACATCCCAGTATGTTCAAACCAACAAGTTAGAACTTTTGAAATGAGACATTCTTCTTGTCTGGGAAGAGTTTGGGTACAATCCTTGGTACATGTATATTACTGCCTTGTCCAGAAATAAGAGTCTCCTACCTTATTGCTCTCCTGTAAATAAATGATACACTGTGAAAAATCTGCAATAAATGATTAAAAGTTTGTATATCTCTAATGGCTGTAATGTTAAAGGATAAGAGCTTGTATAGAGCTGAATATTTAATACTTAAATTTTGTGTGTTTTTTCTTTTCTCAATGAATCAGAATTATTTATTTTAAAAGGTAGTCATCTTCATTTTGACATGCTTTCTTATATATTTCCAATGATTAAGCAATAATGGAAATCAGGAATATATTTGTATTCCATTTCTGAATATTCCATTAAATATTTTATTCAAAATAAATTAATTTAATATAATAGTTTACACTATTTATAAAGATACTTAATATCAAACTGAAAACATTGTCTTGACTTTATAAAAAATTATGTGACACTTATCTTCCTAAAAGAGTTTTATTGACTATTATTTAGCCTGACAGGTAGAAATAATCTTGTTAGTGTCTGTCATATTGATATATTATATAAAGCTGTGAATGATAAACATTTACAGAGAATGCTAATTTGGGGGAGTAATTATTGAGAAATAATTCTATGATATGTTTTATATCATATTATTTTTTACTCATTTTTAAAAACTATTGAGAATATCTACAAAATTAAACCTCTTGCAGATCAGTTTACAGCAGTTTGTATGCAATGATAATCATAGTTTTTACATATAAACACAAAATCAAGTGTACAATGACGTGAGTAGTGGTATTTTACTGACCAAGCCTAACTATAATTCAATCTCTCTCATTCTTTAACATAGTTTACAGATTTTATTTTGGAAAAGGGCTATACGATGGTAACCACAAGGAATTTGACAGCAGGATGAACTGTATTAGAACTCGGTTTCAATTTACCTGCTATATGACCCTTAACATATACTTAAGTTTTTGAATATCTGAGTTTCATATTCAATAAAATGATGCTCATCATTAAGCACATTCTTAGTACTTCTCAGCACTTATTAACTGACACAAGAGAGCTACCACTGATATTACCTTTAGTGTCTTTCAGTTTATAACCTGAAGGTTTTAAAATTGTTTTCAAAACAGTACTTGGTACAGTGACCAGATGATTAAAAGGTACTCAATAAATATTTGTGTAGTGACCATATAGTTTTAAAAAGAATTGTTGTGGGTTAAATTGTGTCCTCCATTTTCAACACCCCCCCTAAAAAAGACAGGTTCTATCCCTAACCCCTAGTACCTGTGAATGTGAACTTTTATTTAGAAATATGATTTTGCAGATGCAATCAAGTCATGATGTCATACCAGGTTAGGGTGGGCCTTAAATCCAATATGACTAGTGTCCTTATAAGAAGAGAGCCCAAAGAAACACAGGAGAGATACACAGGGAGAATACCATGTCAAGGTGGAGGCAGAGAATGCACTGGTGAGTCTACAAGCAAAGGAAGACTAAAAATTGCCTGCCAGAAGCAAGACAGAGGCAAGGAAAGATCTTCCTAAAGAGCTTCTAAAGATAGCTTGGCCTTGCTGACACCTTGATTTTAGACTTCTAGTCTGTAGAACTCTTAAGAGAATAAATTTCTATTGTCAAACCACCTGGTTGTGGTACTTTGTTAAGGCAGCCCTAGTTAACAAATGTAACTGGTCATATGTTATTATAATAAGTTATTTTAAACTCATAAAAAGTAATAAGTACTGCTTACACTGTGCCAGGTGTCAGTCAGACATAAATTTCTTTGGTGACTTATTTAAGAATATAAAATTATTTATGCTACACATCAGTATTGACATCATGATTTTATATACATTTCCATATATTTATTTAATTTTCGGAACCTCTGAGATATACACATTTCTATTTTACAGTTATCGCTCACCTTATTTTACTTTATTTGATGATCACGGTAGGATCAAAAATGATCTTGAAGTTCTTATTTATTCCCTCTCCCCTACCCCGGGATAGTTAACACCATGACCAGCAGGGGCTAGGGCAGTACCTGGCCTAAATAAACCTACAGTTACTATTTATTTTCTTAGAACTATTTTATGGGTGTTGGTTTTTGTTTGTTTGTTAAAGTTGTTTACTAAGAAATATTTGAATAATAAAAATGGAAATCTTGACAATATCTCTTCCTTCATTTGGTATATACAATCTATACAAGAAGACAATCTGTCTTATCTACCACAAATAAATATTAACTCCATCAATATTTTTTGGCAGAGATACTGGGAACACCCAGAACCATCTGGGAATTGTCAGGGCTAATAAAGTTCTACATTCTATGTGGACATGCAGTTACATCCTGTGATCATTATATGCTCAGTGTTTAAGACAGTGACAGGCACATACATGACACTCAGTATTCTTTTCTTAAATGAATGAACAGATTTATTTGATAAGTTGAAAGGTGTTTCAAATTCATAAGAAGTGAGATGTTTAATTAGGTTCCTGAGAGTTTGTGGGAACAAACTGCGAAGAGGTGGAATGTTTCCCATGACTAGGGTTACACTCATCCATCTACTTTCATAATACTCTATAATTACTATGAGTCGCTGTTGTGTTAAAGGTACAAAGAACAAATTGAAAAGGATAGGAAAAATGATGCAATAAGGAAAAGGCTTAATCTATACATAAAACTTCATTGAATATGAAATCTTGCATCACTTATTTCAATTCCAGATTGTTTATATTAAACGAAGGGTTAAGAATCTGTATAAAAAGCAACCTTTGTTCTCTTTAGGTTAACCTAGAAATTCCATGAGTTAGGACTCATGGAGATGGGTTAGAGAGTTATCTACTTATTGAAACTTGAACTTTTTTTTCAGTTAAATTAAAAAAAAAAATATTTGAGTATATAATGATACTAAACTTGTTTGTGGTTAAATATCTGAAGGTTATTTTACTGCTGATAAGACTGACAAAACAGATGTGTCTTCAGAGATCACTGAAGTTGGTAATGAAGAAGCGATATTTCAGTTCGGATACATAACCAGGATGCCTGCTACTTTCAGCAGCATGGAAGCAGTTAAGATGTATAGTTCACAGAGCAGTAAAGAGTCTCTAAGGTTGATTAGATACTAAAGTTAAACATTAGTCTTGTCATTTGATCAAAGTTAAACGATTTTTTATTGCAAATATACTAAAAAGTATCCAAGATCATTGCTGCTCTGAAACCAACTAGTATAATACATAAAAGTAAAATTTAGGAGAATTTGGCCATATGGATCTAAGTGGAAATTGCCTTGGCTGATACATTTAAATTATTCCTGAATGACAATATGCTGGTCCATAAAACAGTGAAAGTGCAAAATCAGTTACATTCAAGAAATACAAAGTTTTACCTTTTACTTGGGTTCTGCTCCTCATTTTTATTTTGTGACTAGGATAAAACAAATTGAACTTGTTCTTAAAATTCTTAGATGCTTAATGATCACTTGTGAGTTGTGAATAAGTATAAAATTGCTAACTATAAAATATTTGGAAATATTTTTAAATACTTCAAATAAAATTTTTATATCCATATATCTGACTTAATATAGAAATATAAAAATATTTCCATAAATATAACAGAATCAAAATTGGTTATTTGCCTTTGATAAACTTTTATGAGTCACACACTTCATTGAGTTGCTTCAAAGAAGTTAGTTTATTAGTGCAGGGATCCCCAACCCCTGGGCCAGCAATAGGTACTGTTCAGTGGCCTGATAGGAACCAGGCTGCAGAGCAGGAGGCGAGTGGCAGGCAAAAGAGTGAAGTTTTCTCTTGAAGTTTCGGCTCCCCAGTGCTAGCATCACCACCTCAGCTCCACCTCAGATCATCAGTCATTAGATTCTCATTGGAGCACCGGTCTTGGTGCCAAAAAAGTTGGGAACTGGGGCAGTGGGATCCCATAGACAACAGTAGCAGAAAAGACAACAACGGATTTAGAATATTACATAAACTTAGTTGATAAAGCAGTGGTAAAATTTGAGAGGACTGACTCCAATTTTGAAAGAAGTTCTACAGTGCATAAAATGCTATCAAATAGCATTGCATGCTACAGAAAAATTGTTCATGAAAGGAAGAGTCAATTGACATGGCAAATGTCATTATCTTATTTTAAAAAAACTGACATTGCCTCTCCAACATCCAGTCATCACTATCCTGATAGGTCAGGAACCATCAACATTGAGACAAGATCCTCAACCAGCAAAAAGATTACGACTTACTGAGGGCTCAGATGATGTTTAATATTTTTTAACAATAAAGTTTTCTTTAAAGTAAGGTATATACATTGTGTTTTTAGACATAATGCTACTGAAAATTTTTAATAGACTACAGTATAGTGTAAATATAACTTTTATATGCACTGGGAAACCAAAAAAATCCTGTGACTCATGTTATTGTGATATTGGCTTTATTGTGGTGGTCTGCAACCAAACTAACGCGTAATTTTTCTGAGGTATGACTGTATTGACACCACTATTCTAAAATAAACCACATTATCCATTCAAAAGAGAAATCACTGTGACAGAGAACACAAGCAGGACAAACAGGCAGATCAACTTGGTATCTACTTGAATTGTCTATACCCATGAAATAAATTCTTGATTCCTTACATGGTGTTTAGAGCTCTGTCTTTGTAAAGGAACCAGTTCATTTTGAGAAATTATGTAGAATGACTTTCTGCTTTTCAGAAAAGATATAAAAGATAAGATTTGATGCAATTTAGACTGTCATTATACAAATAACATTATTCTAAAAGCATAAAACAAAATGAGCTAAAACCTGACCTAATTAACCTTTCTAACACTATTACTTTGTAGAGCAATAAATACATCTCTTTATTTTAAATTGTAATAGTTGTATTATAATAGACTTAAAAATCTTTATGTATTTTATTCCAAAGTTTTGCATTTATTTCAAATTTATTTTTATATTATTGCAAAATATTTAATTCCCTCTGGTGTTCATTTAGCAATTTACATAGAAGGCATGCTGTGCAGTCAAAGCAAGTTGTATTATAATTTTCACTTCTCTCCAATTAATTTTAAAACCTGAGACAGCAGCAAATTCATCAATCATGATGCTGAAATTATTTTTTTTTCAGGCTTACATAGGCACATAAGGATATCATTAAGGAAGTTTGAATCATTTCTCCTTAGTAAAAAAAAAAAACTGATGCAAATCATTGGTTTGCCATATATTAAGACAGAGCTCGACAAGGATAAAAAGTATCAAAAGATAGAATTTTTTTTCTTTTATATGCTTTAAAAAATCTTTATTTCTTATTATATATCCTCACTAGTTAAACTATTAATCCAAATTAATGACTATGGTAGTTATAAATACACCTATAAATAAGAGTGGTAATGAGTTATTAGTATCAGCCTTAGGAGAATAGGGATATACCAATTGGGAAAACTCCTGGCACATAGTGCCTGCTTTATGAAGAGTACTTATCCCATTGTCATGCCCTTACTTTATATCCTCCCCCAGCTCTTGCTGAATTGCTCTTAGAGTCTGAGGACAGTAAACTCCTCACTCTAGGTGACTGGATATGGAGAGAACTTATCCACTGAACATATCAATTTCTTTCAATCATAAAACTTATATTCAAGTAATGTAATCTCTGATAGAAACTTTAAGTGAAAGTAATGCAAAACTATATTTGAGATGCAAAGAAAATCCATCACCAGAAAGAGTTAAGAATGAAATCAATTCAAATAGAGAAGTAGAGACAAGCAGAGAGATAATAGCGTGCTCTTGGGTAAAGTGAACCACACTCCAAATTTCTTAATTCTCTGAGATCTTGATTTTCTTCCAGTGCCTAGATTCTGTAAGATGGCATTCTCACCTTCCAATTCATTTCTCTTTTCACTAAAATAAGTCAGTAGTTTCTTGCAAGAAAGTAAACTCTGAATAACTTATTTCTTTAACTGTCTTAATGAAATAATTACTGTTGATTAATTAAAAGATATTTTTGCATATTTTGCTAAATATTTGTCTCATAATATAAAGTTTAGGATTGTTGGTATCATTCTTGACTAGCATTCCAAAGGGGTGCAGAAATTATAAACTGGTCATGGAATCACATTAGGAGTAGAGCATGAAGGTACAGGCCTATAGCTACCTGTTGCTAAGTTCTTTATAGAGTTATTCCACTTCTTAATCTGTAAAAAACTCAGATATACAATTTTCCAATAATTTTGGAAAACATATGCCATTATAATAATACTCTTGTTTTCTTTTATTTAAACCAATTGTGGAATTTTTGTTGCTTCCAACCAAAGCTGAACTAAGACAAAGATGAAGAAATGGTGATTCTTTCTCTCATAATTAACTGTATGACATAAAAAAAAATTATTTTTAATCTACGTTTTCTCTTTGATAAAAAGAAGATATAGGTTGTATTAAGATTAAATGAGGTATTGGACAGAAAGCACATAACTTAGTATTATGTACTTAAGGACACTGTAATACAGCTGTTATTGTTATTATTATGACTCAATATAAAGTAATTTAAAAAGAGAGGTAAGAACTGAGAAAGTAAACAAAATAATTCTATAAGGGGAAAATAATACTATTTCATGAAAAAGAATCATATATCTTCAGGCTTTTCATAGATGAGAAAAATTTTATTGGACAGTATATATGAAGAAGGGAATTTCAAGCTAAAGAAGCAATATGGGCAAATGTCTGCCATTAAAACAGAGATAATATGTTAGCTAAGCAGTTAAGAATTTGACACAGTGGGATGTAGTGATATATGAAGATTGGGGCCTATATTGCTGTATTTCTTTCTAGGGCTGATTATTCCTACTTAAGTGTTGATTTCCTTCTTTCTTATCTCTTTAAGAATTGACTTCCATCAATGATCTCTTTCCTATTTTGAACATTCAAATATATAACTTAAAATGTTTTTCTATTGATTTGGCCCCAAAATGCTTATTTTTTCTTGCCTTAATAGTTCTACAGAATTATTCCCTAAGCTACTATCTTTCCTCACTCTTCACTCTCCAAAAGAGAAGTTTTCACTCACTATCTTCATTTTGGGCTGTTTTTGTTCACATACTCTGATCCTTCAATCATTTTTAATCTATTTCCTACCTCATAAAGGCAGTATAATGTCATGAATAAAACCACAAGTTTGAGAAGTTGGCACAATTGCTTCCACCCTCTACAGATATTAGATAACTGACCATGGAAAGACTAATCCATTGTACAACCTCACTTTTCTCATCTGTAAAAAATCAAAGATATCATCTACCCTGTGGTTCTAATGTGAGAATGAAAAGACCTAATCTACATAAAACACCTAGCAAACATGGTTGGCATAGATTGAGAGACTTTCCTCCTTCCTTTCTTCCTTCCTCCTTCTTTCCTTCCCCCCGCTCCTTCCCTCCCTTTTTGAGTTGTTTTTGCTTTCTAGTAGAAAGAAAAATAAATGTGGATTTTTTAAAATCAATGAAAAAGGGCACTGCTATTCACTAGCTGTGTATGTTTTGAAAAGGTTACACAGTATCTCTCAGAATGATTCTTTATGTTTTAAATGAGGAAATAACACCTGCCCCTTAGAATTATTGTGAAGGGTGAGATAATGTCTTGGTATTTGTCACATAGAATCTTCTCAATGAGTTTAATGTTTATTAATTGGCCTTTCTTGTTTCTACTCCTGAGATATACTTTGTTTTCTCTTTTTGGTATTTCTGCATATTGAACTAAATTTAGGCAGATTTCTCCAAGGTTCTTAAAAATACAGACATTTGGATGTTCTAGAAAAACCAGTAGATGGGTTAAAAATTTGACTCTATCGGAAGAAATTAATTTTCAGACGCTACTCCATTAGGGGACTGTAGAGTGAACCAATATCCTTGGAAAGCCTTCCTGTAGTTTTTGTAAAGGCCCACGCCTTCACAATTTTCAAATAAATCAGTGTGAGATTTAAGCATGCTAACAAATGAAATACTCTTTATGGCTGTTCCTTATTGAAGAACGATGTATCCAGTGATGAAAGAATTGTCATTACGTGATGTTGTAATCACCTACTTTTCTCCCCTTTGGTGAAGGAGTAATGTCCACCCTGGGATTATAGAGATGGTTAGACACATGATATCCGGCACTGGACAAATAAGATAGATAGCAGTTTATGAGTCATATTCACTCACAGCCAGGGGTGGAGGTTGAGGGGAAGACACAGCTCTCTAAGCAGGGCCACACAAGGGCTACTATCTGGAAGAGAGTGAAGTACCAGGGGCTGTGGGAGGCAGACCTACAGGAAGCCATGGTGCTCCCTGATTCCCTGGGAGAATGTCATGGGTTTCTATCAATCATGCTGTGGACTGGCATGGAACTAAAACCTGCTACTCTATGATAAAAAGAAATGTTATTTGGTCCATTTAGTAAGGAGGTTTGTTGAGCTAGGGGAATTTATTTGTAGGCACAGAGAGAAGACATTAAACATTGGTTACCATTTGAGGCTTTCCTGATTTCTTTCACCAGTCAAGGCTGCACATAACATTGGAACTTAACTTAAGACATTACACCTAATGTGAGAGAAAGAAAGTCCAGGGGTTAGTAATATAAATTTCCAACAAACCTAGAGTCCCATATAAGGTTGCATAACTCAAATAATCAGAACAGGCCCCACTAACATACGTAAAAATGGAGAGACAGCATATCCCAGGATATAAAATTGAAATCTAGATGCCTAATGAGTATTTGCAAGATTCAAGCCACCTCAATTAATTTTGAGTGCAATAACTTTTTGTTTTAACATATTGTAAATTCATTATTCTTTGAACACTATTATTTTAACTGAAAATAAAATGACCAAGTTATACTTTTCACATACTAAAAAAGTGGTCTTACTAGTTTATCAAAATTATCATTTTTTTCACTTGTTCTTTATATTGATAGAATATTAGCAATGCCCTTTTAGTAAGTTCTTATCAATGAAATTAACATTTTAAATAGATTTTTAAATGAAATATATTTTTTTAAATTTTTTAAAAGATGATTTAGATGTACCACTAGTGATTTGGGTTAGTTTCATCCTCTTTGTACTTTCTCTTACAAATTCATGCTAATAGTTCCCAGCAATATTATGAAGATAAACTGAAAAGCACTTCAAATAAATGAAATGGTATATAAATGCAAATTAATGGTATTAATATATGTTATAATTATGTATTGACTTTCAATGTGAAGCACTGTCCTAAGTTAGAATACATTCCCTGGGGGAAGATAAGGATGAAAGAATTCACAATAGGACACATATGGTGGTTAAAGTAGAATGAAACTTACACATATACAAAAGGAAAGTAGGGAAGCCAAGATTATTAAGCCTGGAAATGTGAAGAGATAAAGTGAATATAATTGAGTTATTTAAGATTTTGAAGGGTATAGTAAAAACTGATAACATCCTTTTCATATGCAATTCCATAATACAAGGAGAGATCACTCGAAACTAATGGAAGGTTAATTTGAAAGGAACAAAAGGAAATACTTAATCTTCACGTAGTGTAAAGTCAAACCACGTAATTCAATACCTTAGTAGATTATAGATTAAAATAAGAGAGGTTACATTTTAAAAATAGAAGAAAAAAAAACCAAACATTTTAAAGCTAAAGCAATTTTTCACATTAGAGAAAAATCAAAATGTACGCCCAACAGAATTAAATGATGATTGCCAGTATTAGTAATATGATTATTCTATCTCTTGATTTAGAGATACAATTAGCAATGGATCAAGAAAACTGCTGAATTTGTATCATTCTTGAATCATTTGTAATTTTATTTTCAAGGAGGAAATAATTGAACATGTTGATACATATATACCTCATCATCACCACGTTCCATATTCATTCCACATTTTTTCCCTTACTAATGACTTGGGATTCCTTTAATTTTTAATTTTATCTATGTATATAACTTAAGCAGCCAATTAACTATAAAAAGTACTGCTACAGAATCAAACATTATATATTAAAGTTGAAATTTGCAAACTTATTTATATTGAGCTGTAAAAATAAATTCAGTAAGTAGATATTCTGATCTTGTAATTTTCGATATTTTGTGCTGTTTTAATTATACAAATTAATAGTTTAGCAATTTCAATGTTAATATTTAGAAAAGGAGGATATATTTCAAGCATCCATACACTTTTATAAAAAGTTAACTAATGTCACTTCAATATTAATAATTAATTAATATTGCTTCTAAAATGTTTTGAAAATGAAAAACAGTTATATTTTGAGGGGCAAAAAAGACTAAACTTTTACTAGAACGAATGTGTGCTTCAGGAAAAAAAAACAATAAACAGTCACGTAGACTCTTGTTTTTTCTTCTAGAGAGACTGACAGCACAAGGATCAGTCCATTTTTATTTGCCCAGGAGGTTCTTTCCTCCTCAGTCTCCCAATGTTAGGAAATTATAAGTTCCAGGAAGAAGTTAATAGACCTATTTTAGCTGAGAGTTAATTTTATTTTAACAGCTCAAGGTTTAGAGACTAAGACATTTGCTTAAATGGAAACTTAATCTCTATTGGGCTTATATTTTAGGATTTTCAAAATCAAAAAATTCAAAGCACAATATATGACAGCTCTCACTTTAAGTCATATCTTCTAACTAAAGCCAAGGAATGAGAAACATTAAAAAAAAAAAAAAACTGGATGAATATGATGAGTTCTAAAGGGAGAAATGTGAGAAGAAGGTAAGACAACCTGAGAGAAGAATACATTATGAAAGGTAGAGTAGTAGTTGTTTTGTTTTGCTTTTTTAAGTGTTTGCATGCAATAATTACATGCTTTAATCATTATTACATATGTGAGGTAAATTTTTTCAATTTAGAAAAAATATCAGTTTCAAGAAAAATTTATTAAAATATGGCTATATAATCCACTTTCAAAGATTAAACAATTCTCTAGTTTAGTGTAAGAACACCCAAAGTTATAAAGATGTGCTTCAACTATATTGCTAAATTTTAATATAATGAAGATATAAGAAATTTAAATTTCTCAAAGCATTCCATTACATATTGAAATTTAATTGCCCCCCTCAAAATAATTAATTCCATCATATCATGATTTATATGTCAACTTATGGTTGCCATTGCCTTGAAATGATATGAATATTATTCAAATGTATCGATATCAGAGTTTATACTTAAGTAATTTTTATTCTGGTCATTTTCTTTCTTTTAGGAACATTTTATGATCAAGTCTATAGAAAATTGAAAAATGATTTAACTGATAATGACTTCAAATTAGGGCATGGTGAATACATATCTCTTTGGTAGAATGAATCAACTTTTGTATTTTTTTGAATAGCCACTATTTTTAAATGAGATATTCTTATCATATTTTAACATATGAAGAATTTACAGGGTAATTTGCCTCAATCTTCAAACTCTGAAAGAGCGTTTACAGATCAGAAAATGGAGACTTAGAGAACAATAATGATTGTCCCCTTTTCCAAAAGAAAAGTTTCTATCATTTTCATATCTTATATATCTTTATTTGAATTAGGAAGCAATGCTAATACAAATGTGGAGCTTGTAGGAAAAGGCTATTGGTGGGGATTCTTAGGGCATCTTCAATTACAGAGGTAAACTAAAATGATATTATCAATATCAAGCGCTATTTATAATGAGTCACTAGCAATTATAAATTTAATAAGGAGCAACTGACTAGCTAGATATCCTGGACCTGAAGAATTTTTGATATTACATATTGACAGTTTCCAAACTTTTAAGGTTTTCTCAGTAATGTAATAGGTTTTCTCGTAATAGGACTAGAGTAAACAAAATTAAAGGACTGGGTAGAGTTAAACAGGCGAGGAAGTCTTTATTCAAGACTATTGCAATAGAGAAGACAGACTGAGTTCAATTCCCCCCAAACCAGAGGCAAGAAGGGTGTGCTAGTTGAAAAGAACTATAGAATATTAAGGAGGATATTGGTGGATATGATTAAGCCATTGGTGCATATCAAAGTTAGGCTCTTATCTTTCCACAGAGACCAGAATATAGGAGAACTTCTTTCTCTATGATTACATTTTGAAGGGATGACTGCCAGGTCCTTGATAAAGGCATGCCTGGATTGTAAAACTGGCAAGACGCTGAGCAAAATGCACATCTCAAAGGGGCAAAGAAAGAATTTACAACTGTAAGATTTCTGAAGTAAATACTCTAAGAAAAGAGAGATCAGAGACCTATCATGAGGAAAAAATAAAATAAAAACCTGTCTAAAGAAGAAAGGAGGTTAAAGGAAATGATAGAAATTTTATAAATTCTTTCTATTTATAAATTTTTTAGCCAGTGTCCCCAAACTATCACTGGTGACATGTGAGATAGTTTTGCATTAACAATGATGAACATTTTAATTTTATTTTATATACTTACTAAAATGTACACATTAGAACACATAGCAGATAAAATCTATGATTTTATGGATATCACTGCTTAGGAAGAGGCTCTTGTGGGAATGTTTTAATAATTGTTCTGACCACCTGAATTAAAGATCTGGTACTCAGGCATGTCTATGACAGCTTTAAAACTACAGAGACAGTCTTCTCCCTTAAGTATTCAAATGCCTGGCTAAGTAGAAGCAACAGGGGAGGCTCAATTACATATTTTTTTCTGAATTTCAGTGTACGGTTGTGATCTATTGGATCATATATTATAATAAGATTTTTAGCGATACCCAGATACAGCAAAAACCATGATGAGCAAATAATTTGGTACATATTGCATTCAACATTTAGTAGATGTCTACTATAAGCAATATGGTCAAAGTATCCAAAAAAAGAGGCTATAATATATCTCAAAGACAAGGGAAGTAAAAACAAAAATAAATGAATGGGGCTTTATTAAACAAAAAAGCTCTGCACAGCAAAAGAAACCATCAAGAAGGGAAAGAGACAACCATCTAAGTGGGAAAACATATTTGCAAGCAACATCTCTGATAAGTGTCTAACATCCAAAATATACAAAGAACTCATACGACTCAATAACAACCACCACAAAAAAAAAAAAAAAAACGAACAATCCAATTAAAAAATAGGCAGAGAACCTGAATATACACTTCTCTCAAGAAGACATAGAATTGGCCAACAAATATAGCTATTAGAGAAATGGAAATCAAAACCACAATGAGGTACTATCTCATACTTGTTAGAAAGGCTATTATCAACAGGACAAGTAATAACAAGTGTTAGATAAGATGTGGAGAAAAAGGAATCCTCAAACACTGCTGGTGGGAATGCAAATTTTCCACAGCCACTGTGTAAAACGGTATGGAGGTTCCTAAAAAAACTAAGAACAATCGATCTACCATATGATTCAACAATCCCTCTACTGGCTATTTGCCCTAAGGACTTGAAAATATATATCCGAAAAGACATATGCACACTGGTGTTCATAACAGCATTATTCACAGTGGCCAGGACATAGAAGCAACCAAACTGTCCTATAATAGATGCATGGATAAAGAAGCTGTGGTACATATATACAATATTATTTGGCTATAAGAAGAGATGAAATACTGCCATTTGCAACAACATAGATGGACCTCAAGATAATCATGCTAATAGAAATAAGCTAGATAGAAGTTGAAAACCACGTGGTATCACTTATATGTATGACAGAAATTTAAAAGCAACAAACAAACATGACAAACAAACAGAGACTCATGGACATGGACAATAGACTAGTGGCTACCAAATGGGAGGGGGGAGGGGGGAGAGGGAGGGGAGAGGTAGATGGGCAAAAGGGGTCAAATATGTGGTGATAGAAAGAAATCTAACTATGGGCAGCGAACACACAATTCGATATATATGACTTACTGTTGAGTTGTACACTTGAAACTTATTGGATTTCGTTAACCAATGTCAGTATAATAAATGCATGCATGCATGCATGCATGCACGAATGAATGAATTAATGAATGAATAAATAAAGTTAGTTCAACCCCCCCAAAAAAACTGTAGTAATTTTAAATTTTATTCATTATTTAACTAATTTTTCCTTGGACAAGAGACTGAAGTCAGTAAGAATTAACATTATCCTATAGCCCTGAATAAGAATGAAAATTTTGACAGAAAAATATACAAAGTAATTTTCCATCAGGTAGAATTTACTAATTGAAAACAATAAGATTCATTTCAGAGGTATTATTTTAAACGCAAGTGGAATTTTTTTTACTTCTTTATGACTAAAATTACAAACGAGCAAAGGTGGAATTCAAAAAGTGATTTTAAAGCAAGTTTTAAAAATTATTGAACTAACATGCCAACCATAGTGAAAGAGTAGCACAGAAATTCCAACAGGTGAAAGCAACTTAGAGGAGGTTGAATTGTAGATGAATGTGAAAGGAGGAAGCAGAACCACCTGACAGACAGTTTGTGCAGGATTCTGGATTGCTATGTTTCCCCTATAGGATGTTATACAAGAATTCCGGAAAAAGCAGAGAAAAAAGTAAACTTTTTAAAAAAGTTCAGAGTAAGGTTTAAAAAATTAGTTCACTAAATTAAATTAAATCAATATATAAAGTAATATAATAGTATTAAGTAATGCCATGGGGCTTATTTATAAGAAATTTATAGTGAAAAATGGTGTTGTACCAAGTAATTTTTCCTTATAAATATTTATTTACTTTTGTGAAACAATGTCTTGGAAACAAATATTTTAAAGTATATTCTAAAACCAAACAAGTAATTGTTTTACTTACATCAATTCTTGAAAGTGTGCCTTTTTATATCAATAGAAAATAATTCTATGAAAGCAATATAAAAATTGTAAGTAATTATTCTTTACATCAATAATTCTTTGAATGCTGAAGCATGAGATATGAATACTCCTCTATTTATTTGCATAACTATAAAAATTGACAGTGAGTTACAAAATTAACCAGAAATTTTAAGTGTACCTTTTTGAAAATACAGTATTATGTTTAATTTTATGCTCACTTGGCTGTTTATTTTGACATTATGCATATGTGCAATTTAACTGCTCTAAAATTACTGATAATTTTTAAAATTCTTAAGAATAAATAAAATTAGGTTTATTATATTTAATTATTAATCTATAGTGTTCATGTGACAAATATTTTAAAAAATTCAACCACCTAGTTGATAATTGCCATTAGATTTGAGATAGACTCCCAAGCCATAATCTCTGTGTTTTAAATATCCATATTAGAGAACTGTTTGTAGAATATGATCTAATTACATAAATGTAGGCAATTTTCTTTATATAGATTTTGATATCGGATAGATATAACCATAGTTTTTAATTAAAACATTGTATTTATTGTATAATTTCACAACATTTTTTCAGTATCAGTAGAATAAAATGAATTATGCATTTAAACACAAAAAAACTACAGAAAAAATTGTTTCCATAATTAAAATAAAAATAAAAATTTTAAAATGTGTATACAAATGTGTATATGCACACATGTATTATATTCGTATGTATATATGTGTGCACATTATCTTGAATCACATGTTTATATATATTTGGACTACAATTGATCTAATAATAATGTGTTTAACTACATTTTTTAACCTATGCTGTTTATGCTTGCCTTTGAATCTCTGTGTGTGAAGACCAAATGCAAATTTGCATGTACAATATTTAGTGTCTTCTTTTATAGTGATTATAATGATTACACAGAGCTTGTATTTTTTGAGGGATTATATAAAACTGGAAAAAAACCCTCGAAACCTCAGAGGTAAAGTGAGAATATAACTTAAAATAAGTGTACCACTTTTGAAGATATTGTCAATTATACTAAAGATAAACATTACGCTTAAAAAAATCAGTTTTACATACCTAATCACATAGTTTGTGGCACAGATATGCTTTGAAGGAGGAGATTAAATTCTCATGTCAGATTGTGTTATTTGCACTAGACAATGGTTTATAAAAAAGGAGGAGTTAAAATAAAAAATTTTTAAAGACAATACCAAGTGCTGACATAAATGTTGAGCTACTGAAACTTTCATTCATGGCTGGTGGGAATGAAAAATGATATGGTTGCTTTGGAAAACTAGC
The DNA here is from genome assembly GCA_028627145.1 of Eidolon dupreanum. Taxonomy (NCBI): domain Eukaryota; kingdom Metazoa; phylum Chordata; class Mammalia; order Chiroptera; family Pteropodidae; genus Eidolon; species Eidolon dupreanum. The sequence continues at coordinate 126,425,923 of CM053502.1, read as the reverse complement.
AATTTCTTATAAAGTTAAACTGATATATAATTAAACTACTGTATGATTAAAAAATGAAAATGTTCATACAAAAACCTTTACACAAACGTTTATAGTAACAAAAATTGAAAAAAATCTGATTGGATAACAGACTATGGTGTTTACATAAAATGGATTACTGTTTAACGATAGAAAAGAACGAAATGTTAATACACACAATAGCACAGATAAATCTATAAGGCAATATAAATGAAAGAAAATAGATTCAAAAGGTATCCCACTAAATGATTCCATTTCAATAAATATCAGTGGTTGCCTGTGATTGAGAGTATAGGAGAAATTGATTATGTAAGAGCAGTACAAGTGAATTTCTTAGGGTGACTGAAATGTTCGAAATCTTGACTGTGGTGAAAGATACAAGCCTCTGTGTGTTTGTCAAAACTCATTAGAACTGTATACCAAAAAAGATGAGCTGCAGTGGGTGTAGATAGATATAGATAGGTAGATGATGATAAGTAGATATAGACAGACAGACAGAGAGATAAAAGGAATTATGATTTTAACACACTGATCTTCCTTCTTCACAATATTTAAAGTGCAAATGACATTGTTTTTGAAACTACAAACTAGTAATGTGTGTTAATATTATAATATAATGGAGTGAATTCAGGTTTGAAAACAGAAAGCAAAATTTCCATTAAGATATTATAGATACGTAACTTTGAGAAAGTAACTGCCTTGATTTAAGTTGGTTAACATAGTATGCAAGTTAATTGAAGTTAATAATTCCTACCATGAAGTTTTGAAAGACAAATAATTTTTTATGCCTGGCAAATAGCAGAAACTCTTAAAAGCCTTATTTTGCAATAATTTTAATAATTTTATTACTATTGCAATAGTAATATCCATATAGCCATTATATTAAATTGGATGCCAAAATGAAGCTATGAACATGAACTATAATTAAACTTCCTTTTTCATAAAGAACAAGAAATCATCCCAAATAAAAATCTGCAGTTATTTATATTTTACAGTGTAAGCTCTGTCTTCTCAATATTGGCAGAAAATAAGCTAACATGTCATAGATATAATATCCATGTGATATCTATCATTTGTAATATTCAACTACTCAAAGAAAATTTGGGTGGATTTTTTATTAGTGCAATAATCAATGTCAATTAAAATAAAATCTTAAATTCTTCTACAATAAAAGAACCACTGTTTTATTTTGTTCTTTGGTTGTTACTATTTTTATCTGTTACAATTTCATTGCTATTTTCTAAAACACTTTCTTGCCATTTAATAAAAAAAAAAAACAGAAGAAAATGGCTTTTGTTAAATAATCTGAAATGATAGAAAATGTGTATCCACTAATGATTTATCATTTGTCTGTAAAATTAACTTGCTGAATGACATTTATATCGTTGTAAATGAAAATAATATCTGTCCTTGTTTAAAAATATACTCTATTCTTAACTTTTCCCTTAAGAATATAAGCAACAACCATTTCTTTACTTCTTTTGTCCTTCATATGTTCTATCATTTAGGAAATATGCTATGTAATATCCAAAATAACTGGACTTTTCAAGATAGTGATGTACTTTCTCTTACCTAAAAAGATTCTGAAGGTTGAAGTCTAAGGATGTTATGGCAGCTCTATGGATATCAGAGATCCAAAATATTTCTTTTTTTTTTTTTTTAATATAACCCCTTCTTTGCCTTCCTTAGTGAGTGGTTTCCACCTTCTGTTTCAAATTATTATTTTGTGGGGAAAGAAAGATTATATGTGAAGGTCAAAACACTTTTCCCAGCTTTGAACATCCCTTTAAAACAGCTTTTCAAAAGCTCCATTCAGTTAATCTTCCTTTCATTCCTTTGGTAATCTTAGCCGCAAAGGAAGATGTAAAATATCATTTATGAACTGTGCTAAAATCAATGTCTCATTAGTCACATTCATCCTCGCAAGTGGGACAACCACCGGTCATATCCAAGTATTCTGTGAAGCTCAAAACCTTTTGTATCTGGTGCTGGGTGGTCCTTGATATTAGATATAGATGTGGCTCCTCATTTATAACTCAGAAACTAAATTTCATTTTCTGCCCATAATATACTTATTATATAATAGGAGATGAGAATAACATCAAAACACTATGATTTAGCAAAGTGGAAAATGAAAAGTACTCACTACTTTAGAGCAATAATCAATCTTGCTTTTACAGAAATGGAGATAACTAATGCTCACTCAGTTTCCATTCAGCAAGTATGCATGGAACATAATTGATACTTAAAGACAATCAAACCTGTCACAATATTTGTGCTCAATTAATATATGTTTAAAGAATGAATAAATGAATGATGAGTCTAACTAGGAAGACAGATTGTTTGTTTTTTGGTAGAGCCAGAGAAACCTTTAGATCTCAGCTATATACTGGGTAAAGGCTGAGGCTTTAAAAATAAATAGTAGGCTTGTGGTAATTAAATATTTATTATTAAGTGATAATTTATAGAAATTTAAGAAACTGAATAAATTATATTTAGACTTTTCAACTGAAAACTATCTCTCTGATGCTGTAGATAAAATCTTGCATGAAATAGGTTAGGAGGCAAAAGAACAAAATTAAAAGATATGAAAAATCAATTGTTATATTTAAAATGTACATATACTCTTTATCATTATTGGTAACAATGATATTACTTACTTGATTCAGATAGTTACAAGGCATTCTAAATATTTTTACACTCAAAGCATTAATTCCTTCTTTGATATAGAGTTACTAAATAATCCACTAGTTATTAGTGAGTAGTACATTTTGAATTCCATCCATGAAATTTCTTTCATATATAATTACTGTATAGTCTCTAGCTTACTATATGTGCTCTAATAAATATTATCTTTTGGTAGTTTTCCTGTAATATTTTTAATATCTTTGAGCTCATCCAATCTAGGTGTCCATTGATAAGTGAATGGATAAAGATACGGTATAAATACACACACACACACACAATAGAATATTACTCAGCATTAAAGAATAAAATTTTGCCATTTGTGACAACATGAATGAACATAAGGATATTATGCTAAGTGAAATAAAACAGAGAGAGACAAATACTGTAACATTTCACATACATATGAGATCTAAACAACTAAAATGCACTAACAAAACAAAAGACTCCTAGATACAGCGAACAAACTGATAGTTGCCAGAGGATTGAGTGGTGGGGGGATGGGCAAACAAGGTGCAAAGTTATAATATAAGTTAGTGATGGAGATATAATGTACAGCATAGGGAATATAGTCAATAACATTGCAATAACTTTCGTAACAAATGATTACTAGACTTCTCATGGAGATCACTTCATAAGGTATTTAAATATCAAATCACTATGTTGTGCACCAGAAACTAATATAATATTGATGTCAACTATCTTTTAATTAAAAAGAACATTCTAAAATAAAAATTAAAAATATATATACACACATATATACATGTATATATGTATATATTGTATGTGTATATACATGTATGTGTGTATTTTTATATATATGTATATATATGCGTGTGTGTGTGTGTGTGTGTGTGTGTGTGTGTGTGTGTGTGTAAAATTTGAGCCTCCTTTACATATTTTTGATTTGGGTCTCTCACTCCACGTCTCCCAATCTTGTTTTAGTGAGAAGAGAAAGGAAATAAAGATAAATAGACTTTGTCCACCCTTTCACAAGTTGATGAGCATTGTCTATTAAATAATCTATGGTTTCCTACAAGTGGAAAATTAAATTATGCATTAGATAGAGTGAGAAAAGTTTCTAGTTTTGTTATTTTCCAAATCTCAATCAAATCTTTGATCTGTCTTTTTGGCTGTTATTCCTAGATGCTGCTTTAATTTTACTCAGCTACTTCTCTCTCCCTTTATATTACTGATACCAGAAAAATATATTAAACTATTATATATATGTGGTTACAAATATGTATGTATGTGGGTATGGTATATTTATTTGTGAGAGAAAGAAACTTCCATTCACAACATAATTTTATATTTCCTACAGTATATGTTCTCTAAAACTTGTTTTGAAAATGTCTAGTAAAAACTAGTTGACAAACACTCAATGAAGTAATATTTATTCTAGATTAAACAACTAAAATATTTATCAATTACATTGCCTTTTATATTGCTATGGGTATTGTGATTCCACAGCTTCTCTAAATGCAGTTAAAATATGAGGGATTATATCTTGTTTTTAAGAAAACCATATTTGCAAGTTGCTGAGTGTTTTAAATATAATCAACAGAAGGTCTTGTCACGTGTTAATTATAATGAATAAACTCCATAGCAGTCAGATAAGTATATCTTGTAAATATAAGTTCTCAAAGAAAGAATCACTGTAATTTTATTCCTTAAAAAATGTTCCAGTTATAAATATGGCTCACACTTAAGAAGCAGATTGAAAACAAAGACAAAGTGTACTTCCCCAATCCATTAACTTAACCTATATAACATATTTAATTAATAACAGATTCATGTTTCCTAGTTATTCAAAGTCAAAGAACTTTAAACCTACTTCTTGCTTTTATATTTACCATGAATTTAAAGTTCTCTGATCTTAAATTATTAGAAAACATGTCATTCTGTGATTACTTAGAATTTTTAATATTTTTAGAGTTGTCAGAGTTGTTAAAATAGCATAACTATGTTATACATGTGAACAATTCTTGAATATCAGACCCCTGAGTGCTGAGACTCTAAGTTCAGAGAATAATCAAGTGCTTGGAGTTCTGTTAGCATTTATTAAACTGAACTGACATAAGAGTTAGTTTTTCAATGATGAACACCAATAAGAAGCTATAAGTCTTTAAAAGAATTTCCTCATTCTTTAAATTGTGTTTTTCATTTTAAGATGAAGTCACCACTAACATGTTACTCTTAATATTTTGTTTTCCAGGACACACATGTCAGTTTCTTTAGATATTGCTTCTCAAATATAGTCATAAAAATTAGCATTATTCTGCTAGTCTACTTTGTATATACTTCAGGTTGTCAAAGTTTGTCTATTTGTCAGCTAAAACAAAGTCTCGGATTTTATGTGTTGGAGATTTGTATAGCTGGAAATAACCTCAAGTATCAGTGGAATCAGAGTATTAACAGGCTGGCCTGCTAAATGTACCAAAACAAACACAAACAAGGGGACTTTAAGGGTAGTTCAGTGTAAACTGGTATTGTGGTTTTGTTCAATCTCATAAAAAGTCTTTGATTCGAGGCAAGAAACTTCTTCTCTTTACCTCTTGGAAAGGGTAGACCTAAAAGTAACTTGATGTATTACAGTGGGTGTGAATTCTACTCCTGAGAGAAAAAGGTAGAGACAAGAAATTTAGTTGTATAGAAATCTATTTTCACTCTTTCAATTAGCATATGCCTAGACGTGAACATAAAATTTCAGACTGTAATAAGCACCTCTGTGTTCTCTGATATTGTAAATTTGACAAAATGTTAAGTGTGATTCTTATGTTTAAAGTTCATTCTTTAACCAAAATGGCCCTTAAAGCAAGTCAATTATAGTACTTAATACTGAACTAAAGAAATAATGACCTGTTTAAAACAAGAATGAAAACTAGCTAGGTTGGATCGATTGTGGGAAGATAAGTAAGAGTGAAACTTTATGGATTAATAAGGTATTTTTAAGAATTTCTTTATATGAGATTTTCTTCCATACTGAATTAAGAATCTATAACTCTCACTCTAGATTCTACTATAGGGAATTTAAGAAGAGCAAACATACATATGTATAAGTGAATATCCAAGTCTGAAATATGGCTTTATTTTGTATCCCTAAATAAACTTATTGGGGAAAAGAAGTAGAGAAGATAAATATCTGTCTTGTCAGCATGTCTGACTAGAACTTCTTGGTGGTCCCAGAGATTTAGCTTAGATTTTAACAGTATCCTTATTACTGACATAGGGTTATATTAGGTTATATTAAATGGCCACAGGATATTCAAAATAAAAGTTACATAGTGTAGACAATGTGGATAAAGTTCTTAGGTACTTTTTTATTATTTAGATGATTCCTTTGTTCATTTATTTCTTCCTTAATTCCAATAACCTCCAGTTGATGAGTATATAATATACATCATACACTGTTCTTGACATCTTGGGAACAGCAATGAATCAAATAACCAAGGATAAACACTGGGATTTACAAATAAGGCATGATTGTTAACTAAACAGAACAATTATTTGGTCTCTCAGTAAATAGTACATTTGCAAATAATGGAGGGGTCTGTATTAGCTAATTAGAACAAAAGAAATGTTCAAAGCCATTATCTCCTACAATCTCTACTGACTGATCAATTGATTTTACCATATGCAAAAAAAAAAAAAAACTTTTAAAAAAGAAAGTTAGTATTTTTTGGTATCTCAGGTTTTGTTACCTTCTTTTTTGTTACAGTGGCATTGACAATTTCCTGTTCTGAACAGAACTATGTGTAATTATGATCTTTTGCATCACATTCAGAACCATTTTATTATTTAATACAGGATGAAAACAGCATTGCATAAATTATATAAGTAACAACTAAATTAAATGTTACAATATAATATACAAAATAAACAACATAAAGAAAAGTTACTATAAAATCTGGGCTCCTTTTCCAAAAAAAGATATGGTTGAAAGACATCATTTTAGATGATCCCCAGTTACAATGTAATTCTTTCAAAATGTAATGGTTTTAGTTAGAGATTGTCTTTAGATCAACTTTAGGTAATTAGAACTCTAAGACAAATAGACTTTATATTTATATGATCATATATGAAGAAAAATAACTAACATATCAATAAATGTATTGATAAATATATAAAGATTAGAAATTTCATTTCTTATCATTAATGAAGAGGGATACTTACAAAAGTTGCCAATACAAATAATAATTTTTAACATTTATAAAAGGCTATGAATTTCCCTCCACCATAAAAGTAAAACATAACATTCTTTTAAAGAACACTCAACAAATGACAAAATGTAATTTATCAAAAACTCAATATAGTTTTTTGTTTATTTTGTTCTACAGAATAAAACATTTGTTCAGGTGGCCTATTTATTCAATGTTGCATGAAATAAACTAACAACGTAGATCATACATGCTAATTTGGAGGAAAAGTAACTGATGGTGTGCTTACATTCAGACAGAGCTTATCTTTACATATGTATTACTTAACTAATTTGTAAGAAAATTAAAACAATTATTTAAAATATCATATTCAGATATTTTCATTTTGCCTGAAATATAATACAAATTCAACAAAAAGTCTAACACATTCTCCATCCCTTTACTTTTATGAATATTGTTGACTTAACTTCTTTGCTTTTCAAATAACTTTATATATAAAATGAAAGATATTAGAAAACGGAAGATATCAGAAAACATGAAGTATATACCCCATAGCCTTGTCTCATGACTTGCTTCTTCTTTTTCATGAATGATTCTAACCTTTACCTGAGGCATCATAATCTGTCATCATGAAAATAGCAACATATGCCAGCATCCCACTGCTTGTGTTCAATTTGCAAACAGTATGTGAAAGTTTGTCAAATTCATGTGTTTTCAGCATGATACTTTGTCACCATCTTACAGGTTAAAATGCCATCACATCTACTGCTGCAGTTTTCCCAGCAGAAAACAGGTGTGAATTGATTACTTTGTCAGCAGGAAAACAACAGTTTTGTCTCTTCCTTACCACGTCATTATAATGTAATGTAGCTGCTAAACTATGACAACAAGCTGATATGTAGTGAACTGAAGGTAAAGCTTCCAGGTGTTTGGGAAATTCTCAATGTGAATGGGCACGGCGGTGTGATTTTCTTCATTTAATGATAGTATTTTGCTTATTGCCTGTTTTAGGAGAGTCTACATTTTTTTACAAACATATATTACAACACAGTGGTTGGATGAGGGGTGTGAAATTATAGCCAATCTATTCTCTTGTATATTTATTTTTATTTATAATGTTATTTCTACCCTAAACATATTTCATTGATAATTTTTAAAAGAAGATTAACAGAAATGCAGTGTTTTTAAACATGGACACTAGGGTACATGTCAAGGCTAACAGGATTACGTCTAGTTTGAATGACATTATTTTTGAACTATTTTCTATTATTTTTTATTTCTTTGAATATGTAATGCATATGTTTTATCAATATATACTTTAAAAATGTGGAAAGATTATTGATTATTTTAGACTGTGATTTATTGATTATGACTGCCATTATACATGTAATGACTACCAATTATGATTGTCAGGAAAATTAATTTTTCTGGAAAAATGTTAAAGTAGGAAATAAATTAAAATTTATCATATTTAAAAAATATATATTGGAACAACTTTAATATTTTGTATAGAGCAAAACAAATTTTAAAAACATGAACTTCCACATATATAAAATGGAGAAGAATAATGATGCAAAAGCATAAGAATAAGGAATAAAAGAAAGGTGGGTATTCTGACCCATAAATTAGCACACTGAGTTTGTAGTTTGTGGCATTAATTTTTAGGAAAATCAAGTATGCTTTTTAGAAACCTATGAACAATATCTTTGTGTTTTTGGAGTGTGGTCAAAATTAAATAAAACAGCTATATAGTTAAAAAAATATATATGTAATCTTAGACATGAATTCTTATTTACTTAACTTGTATTTCTTGAGTATCTACTAAGTGGTAGGCTCTAGATTTACTCCGTGAATATAAAGAATAAAAAAAAACAAACACTTTTTCTTTGTGCAAATCATGAATGTCTAAAGATCAACACAGATGCAAATAATACCCAAACTAATTAAATGGTTTAATGGAGGTAAGCATAAAATGATATATAAGCACATAGGAAGGACTGCAACTCTCTTTTGGAAATTATCCCAAGTTTTTTGTCTTTCCTGCTCCCATTACCTAGTCCTGTCTCACATCTCTCCAAATTCCTCAAGCTAGCATCTATTTTATTTATCAATAAAGTTTATTTCACTCTTTATATTAAAAAAGTATTTAAACTGTATGTCTACTTTAAAACTTACTCAAGTATACTGTTTTACAAATTTTAATGACAGATCTAACAGCAACAGTAATAGTAGTAGTAGCAGCTGAGAGAGGAGTAATGTGTGTCGTGTGTTAGTGTCACTGTGTCCCAGGTTCTTCTTGGTTATATACAAGTATAGCCTCTTTGATTGTCACACAAACATATGTAATAACATGGAAATGGAAACAAGCTCAGGGTGGTTCCACATCATACTCTAGTAGCAAATTAAATATCCACATTAATATTTTTTCCAAAATGTTAATTTTTTCTCTGAAGCCTAAGGTATTAATAATTATACTAGTGTTTATTTAGTATAATATTAAAGTATTATGATATTATAATCTAATAAGAAATACGTTTTTAGCCTTCATCCCAATAACTGGCATAGAGCTCTTAATACCCTTGTAATTTTTTGATAAGGGTGAGAAGAGCATCTTTTGTTATTCAGAACAAGCCTCTTTCCACCATATCAAAATATATGCTAATTAGGTGACTCTTGGGGGGTCCTTAGATAGCTTCAGGATGAGAACTGGTTGCCAGAGGAACCACCCTATGATTAGAGGGTTGTTACTTTTCAGCCCAGTCCCTAGACTTCCAGGGAGGAGAGAGATGCTAAAGACTGTTTTTCTGAATATTAAATTCTAGGTTGGCAGTCTTCTTTCATTCTACTCCTGTTCATCTGGTTTCTAATGAGAAGTTTGTTGTAATCCTTGTTCATCTATGGGTAAGGTACTTTGCTTTATTCCTTCCTTCTGACCTCTTCAAGATTTTTCTTATCTTTGGTTTTCTGCAATTTGAATATAATATGCCTACATGTATTTTGGGGCTATGTTTGATGTTTGTTGTAGCTATAGTTTAGTATATACAAAAAGCTTCAAATTTCTCTTAGTATCCCTGTCTTTGTCATCCCTCTTGACTTTGCCCTATCCTAAATTCTTAGAGATAGTCCGTGTTTACAATTTTTTCAGTGGTAAACTGTTATAATGGAACACTGTAAGCATGATGGTAAGGTGTGAAGAAGGAAGATTATTCTACAATCTTAAAATTACATCTCAATATTTTTGTGGATCTGTCTATGGGCTGTGAACTTTCCAAGTGCTTTTCTCTAGTAATATGGATTTTTCCCATTCCCTTTCATCTCTTTTCTGGTTGCAGCACTTTCAATCCATTTCCTTGAGGCCTGGATGCCTGGTATGTTTACTATTTCCCTTAGGTGAGACAGGAATGCTAGAGGAGACTGATGTAGGAGGATTGATTTTCCCCCAGCTGGGATGTCTTTCCATTGGATACTTGGCCATTTTTAATACAAATTCTCTGGGAATATACCTGAAAAAATAATGATTATTCTTCTCTCCCACTGCCAGAGCCATAAGGGTAACTTTCTCAGATCTTCACTTTTTGAGAACATACTGGGGTTTCTGAAAAGTAAAACCCCCAAAATTTGATGACTCTTTAAGAACATGGACACTAGGAGTTTCTCATTTCCACAATATTGCACACTCAGTATACAGCTATTCATCAAAATTACCATTTACGTGTTCTTAATCAGCTTATAGCTCCAGGGCTTCTGCTTCTTGAAAGAACATCTCAGCTATGGCTGAAAATGCATCTGTTTGGATTTCAGGTTGGTGGTTTCCCTGCAACATTAGCTGTCTGGAGAGTTCAATAAAAGTAATTCATTTTTATATTGTCCAGATTTTTCTTATTATAAGAATGGGAGTGATGATTTCCAAGATCCTTACATACTGGACCTGAAACTGAAAATCCTACCCCATTGCCTTCCCCATCACTGGGTTAGTGTGTCTTATTATGAGTTGTGAGGTTTTCTCATTGTGTACAAAAGTCCTCTACCAGATATGTTATTTGCAGATAATTTTCTTAGAGTTTATTATTATTATTTTCTTATGTCTTTTACAGAGCTTTATAAATAATTTAATAAAGCCCAAGTTTTGGAGTTTTTTTGTTTTGGTTTGGTTTTTATATTTTTGGTGTCATATACAAAAATACTTTGACAAGTGCCTAGACATGATTTTCTTCTATGATTTCTTTTAAAAGCCTTATCATTGTACTCTTATCCATATCAAATTTTTTTTGTTCACATTGTGTATAGAACAAAGTTCATTTTTTGCACAATATTATCTTTTCTAGTGTACTTTGTTCCTTTCTATAGATACAAATTTCCTTCTTCTATTATTTCTTTTCTTCCTGAGGAAGTTTATTCAACAATTCTTTCAGCATATTCTGTTGGGGAGGAATTCTTTCAGTTTTTTGTATATCTGTAGATGTCTTTATTCTGCTTTTTCCATTTGAAAAATATTTTTGTTTGATATGAAATTCTGAGTAGCACTTTTTTACAGTACACTAAAAGACATTTTCTTGCTTGTTTTCAATGGGCAATCTACTATCAATCTTATTTTTTCTTTGATTTGTATGTAATATGTCATTTTTTTCTACGTGCTCTTAAGATCTTTTTTATCACTGGTTTTGAATGATTTGATTAAAATGTGTTCTGATATTATTTTCATCAGGATTTTTGTGCTTAGGGTTCATTGAAAATCTTGGATCTGTGGATTTATAGTATCTTCCTATTTGGGAAACTTTCAGCTGTTATTTCCTCACATATTTTTCTACCCACCCCCACTTTGAGAACTTCAGGTACTACTATATGTTAGCACTCTTGTATCATAGCTCACTGTTTCTTTTTGATTGTTCTTTATTTTGTAGTTTATTTTAATAGTTTCTATGTTTTGTCTTGAAGAGTTTCTATGGCTAGACCTTCAGGTTTTCTAATTTTTTCTTTCTGCGATGTTTAACTGGTATATGTTTCATTCCAGATTGTGTATTCATCTCTAGATATTATATTTGGGCCTTTTCATATTTCTATATTTCCAAGAAGTCTTCAAACACATGTGAAACAGTTTTAATATCATTTTTTCTAACATCTGTGTCAATTCTGGGTATGTTTTGATTGACTGACTTTTTTTTCCTATACATGGATCATGTTTGCCCATTTCCTTGCACACCTGTGACTTCTGATTAAACGGCATAAGTTGTGAGTTTTACACCTTTGGGTGCTATTTTTGTATTCTCTGATGCAGTTAATTTACTTGAAAGTACTTTAATCCTTTCATGTCTTGTTTTTAAGTTTCATTAAGATGGGAGCAGTGTTTATTCTAGGATTAAATATTCAAGGCAAGAACTTTTGAGTAAATTCCACTCATTATCTCATTATTTTCAGCCTTCCTGGTGGGAACAGGCACTATTTCTAGCTCTTTGCAAGTGTTGGTTTCTGTTGTCTCCAGTTTTTCAAATGGTTATTTCCCTAGCCTTGTGTAGTTTCATTGCATGCATGCACTAATCAATATTCTTTTGAACACTTAGGAGTGTCCCTCTGTAAATCTCTGGGATTCTTGCTTGAAAAGGTGTGTCCTGCTTTATTTGTTTGTACATTCATTCGTTTGTTTGCCTCTTAGAGTTCTCTGAACTTCTTGAATCTATGAGTCATTACATTTTGTTATTATTGGAAAATTCTCAGGTATTTCTTCAAATATTTCCTTTGATCCATTCTACTCTCATTTCTAGGATTCTGATTACATATATTAGACTATTTGATATTAACCTTGTCTTCATAATTATATTATGATAATAATTGATGATTTTCACTTTTTTCTCCTTGTGTTTCTTTGAATGATAGCTATAATCTTCAAATCCACTGATTTATTACCCAGTGGCATTCTTACTGCAAATAAGTTCTTCATATATATCTTTTATCATGCTCTTGTTTTTACCACTTATTACATTAATTAGTTATTTTAATGTTTCTGTGTGATAACTGAAACATCTGTGTCACAAATATATATTTCAAAGGAATAAGATTTTGTAGTCAGTGTTTCTTGTACAATTGGCAGGAAAAATTAAACCCTCAACTGTATAGTGGAGCTCTTTATGTTCTAAAATTGCACTGTTAAGTAGTATTTCTGCAAAAATAAAAACATTTAGTTTGTGAGTCAGTAGCCACTTATACCTAGATAGCATTTGAAATGTGGCTAGTGTAACTGAGAAATTGAAATTTTAACTTTACTCAATTTTAATTAAATTTAAATAGCCACATTGAGCTGGTATCTACCATATTATCACAAGTCTAGAATCCATCAAATCTAAGCATAGCCTTACTAATTTCAAGAAAATATAATAGCACAGATTGCTCCACTATACACTACTGTGTGTGTGTGTGTGTGTGTGTGTGTGTGTATATATATGATATAAAGCTCATAATAAACCCATCAGGTAAAGGGTCAATCAATCTAGATGTATTCACAATGAAGATCTCATCAAGCATGGCCAATAATTTTTTTGTCTATATCCAAAAAAACATTCTAGATTACTGACAAACTGATTAATTTTCAGTAATCGAAAAAGATAGATTGTACAAAAGTTCAGACAATCAAATACTGTAATTATCTACATTATTCCTAGAATAAGGGATTCCTGGAATTGCTGAGGAGTTATGCAGTTTATTCTAGTATGATAAAATGTGTATGAGTTTAAAAAAACATGACATTTTGAAATAAAGGGATAAACTTATTTTATCACTGCATTCAATTTTGACATATTTGTAAATAATGTCATGGTCTCAAACAGAGAGCAACATTTGGGGATTAGAAACAGACATCTTGGCGCACTGTGCACATGTCTTAAGCATCGATTCTTTGAGTCATATTGTCCTCTTGTGTAAATTAGAGGCAATGATCGACTTCATCCATCTGCTGATAGTGCAAAGGAACTATACCTATTTCAAGGATTATAATTTCCTTGTTTGGCTCAGAACAAACCTAGGATTCTGAAATTACAACTCAATATAAACACTGACAATATCAAATGTTTACTTTTATTTGTATGTTATGTGCATAATACAAAATACTACATATGCGTTTTAATTACCAAAACTCACATCTATATGACATTATCTCTGAAATACATAACCAAAGCTCATTTAAGTAGCTTCCTTTTTAATCATTTATACCAGGATATGCAGGATTGTGAGATATAATTCAGGTGTCCATTAACTGAATCTATTTATCAATTTGCAGGTTTGCCCCATTCACCCCCTAGTGTTCTCCTGCATTATTTCAACAAGATGAGGTGGTATACACACTACCAGTAATTTAAGGAGCTGATAATAGATGCATACCATTTTAACATTACAGCAGGGAGTCCTTGTCCTGCCTTTTCAGTTCATAGCACTGTTACTCAATGTAACACCAATTAACATTTAAGTGATAGAGTTTCAGTTTCTAGGTAAAAACTGGAAATCTTTCTTTCATGTCTCTGTACTAGAGCCTGTGCAGTTATGATATTTAATCAGCTGAAAGCCCAGGGCATACACTTGTAGTTATGTTATTATTTATAATTGAATGCAGCACTGCTGCTGTGCCAAACCTTACTGGCATCATTTATGTAAGGTTTAATGGTTTCTGGTACCGTTCCTGCTCTTCACTCACCAGGCTACTCTGCTATAATGTAGCAGAGTATTTTAAAAGACTTATTTGTGACTGAAGTCAATGGAGGTGAAGTAACAGTAGTGAAAATTGAAACAGAATAATTTTCAAAAATAGGCATAATCCTTTTCCAATCCTGGCCAATATTCAAACTCATAAATATGATATAACGACTCAGAAGAGGATAAATGGTAATAAATGAAATATCAATTTTGAAGTTTAAAGAGACTTTAGCATCTGGTCTAATTATACACACCATATACAAATGAGAAAACATGTAAGATTAACAAAACATACTCTGAAAACAAAATTTTCTGTGTGCTAATGTACTAAAGCTTGACTATGTTCACAACAGGACGGCTGGACTACTCCTAACATGGAAATTAGCACTACTGTTATTACAACATAAATTTTACACAATGATAATAGTATTACAATATGATCGTCCCTGAAATAAGCCTACACAAGTTCTCTCACTAAATGTTCATTAAATTCTTAGGTTATTATATCTTTATGGAAACATTATGAAAAACAATTTATTAGAAAAAATATAGGCAACTATGGAGGTAAACTCATACTTAAAATAATTTCATATGCTTTGTGACTTCTTCTAATATCTTTCCTTTGATTTTCCTTTTCAAATCCTCATTTTGTTATCCTAAATGTGTATCTCATTATTTGTTGATGTCTCCAACAACACAAAATTTGTGAAGTATCTACTATATGCTAAACTGTAGCCAGTATTTGGGGATGTAGCTTTGAGCAAGATAAACTCAAATTTATGCAAGCAAATACCACTGTTACAAACTTCTGACTTCGTAGAGTTTATATTCTACCATAAATATCCTGTGAGGAACATTATCATTCTCCCTTGTAATCATATGCAAATGCAATGAAGAATCACTATATTAAAACCAGATTGACTAGTATACATATTTTACGGTTAGATGTCCTTAATCTTGACAAGCTATGGCCAAAAGACAACCTAACTCTCTGTCTTTTCTGCTTGCTAACTTTTTCCTAAGTTTTGAGACTGATATGTATTGTAAAAGACCATGGTATTTTGCTACTGCAATAGTCTTTCTGTGAAGAAAAGCTGCTTTAAGAATAGCTGCTGCTTATACACTGAAGAAGCAATTTGGAAAATACAGTAATATAACTGAGTTTGTTCATCTATAATTTTAAATAGCACACAAACAACAATTGCACAAACCACTATAGTATATTTGTGAGTATTCCATGAATCTGCATCTGTAATATCCCCTTCCTGTTTCCTGACACATTATAAACACTTTTAAATATGAAAAGAACACATTATGTGGTGTTCTGCATTTGTTTATCACACCTTAAGATCTAGACATTAATGGCATAGGAAAGAAAAAAAAGATATTAGAAAAAACATTGGATGAGGATTAAAAAGATATGAGGTTGAAATTCAGATATGCTAAAATTAGCATACTTTCAGTTTCCACAATTCTCAAGGGTTGAGAGTAGATGAGCTAATAATTGAAGGATTATCTTATAATTTTAGAGATAATTAATAGCAAAGTAGTTTACTCTTCTTAAAGTACTAAGAATTATGTGATACAAATATTAGCTTTTCATTTATTTAAGTGATTAAATATATTTCCTTGTGAAGTAAAATGATATTAATTCTAATTTAAGATGTTTATAATTATATTGTGTTTCATCTTCACCTTCATCATGAACAGCAGATTAAAATGAAATTAACTTTGTTTTTAATAACTTGAAATTTTAGTATGAGCATAAAAGATCATCTCTGTTAGAACTGATGAACTAAGTAATCGTTGTGACTTAATTGATGATATACATTATTATTATATGTAAGACTGATCAATACTTCCTATCTATGTTTAAATAGAGCCGATTACAGAGTATTAATTCTACAAAAGAAAAGAAATATAATTTGCTATTACACATATTTGATTGGGTAAAAGGAGCATATGACTAGACCTAACTATTTTGGGGCAAAGAAATGAAGTCTTCTTTATTCTGGGTAAGCAGAAAGCTAAACATGCTTGAATAGCATTAACAGGACCATGTTATAACATTTTTAAAAAATGTGTTCATTGGGTTTTTAACAGAGTTTATTATTCATTTTTCATAATAATTTCTTAATATTAATGATTATTTCACATCATTCCAATGAACATCTATATATTTTTATAAGCTTTTATAATTAACTATTCATAAAACTCTTTAGAATAGTTTATATTATTTCACATAATACAATTCTGAATGTTTGGTAATGTCACATATATTTATTTAAACAAAGTTCCATTTTAAATTTAATTATTTTATTAAGTCAATTCCATAGCTATACCATTAAGAAGTATTCCAATACATTTTTATAGATTAAAGATTTTCTACAGTGTGATAAAATCTTATCAAATAGATTTAATTACATTACTTACATTGGTTGATAAATCCATTTTTTTCTTTTTTTTTTTTAGTGAATCATTTTCTGTTATATGAGTCAGGAATCTACTCCAATGGTTACAATAAGGAGACTTTAAAGAAAACATACTTATAGAATCAGGACATGGTTTATGGCCATGGTACTCAGATAGTGTTTATGTGTGTGTAGGGAGATATATTTTGTCCTTCAAGGGATATTTGAAAATGTCTGGAGATATTTTTGATTGTCATTACTGGGAAAGGATACTACTTGCCTCTAGTGGGCAGAGGCCAGGAATGGTGCTAAACATCCTACAATGCCCAGTATAGCTCTGCAAAATGAAAAACTATCCAGTCCAAAATGTCAATGATGTCAAGGTAGAAAATCCTAGGTTAAAGGATCAAACCAGATAGTGGAACACCCAGAGGACAGCTACAGAGTGATATAGTTTCCAGCTCGAGGACTTCAGATAAAAAGGAGGAAATAGTTACTGGTGCTCAGTAAATGAAGAATCTTGAATAACAGAGCTTACTGGTGGAAGTTATTAACACAAAGGGATGCACTGACAACCAGGAACAAATATGACACCATAGACCAAAAATTTTAAAACGAAGATAACTTTAGATCTCTTTAATGACTTGATGTATTATACATTTTAAAAACATGATAAGAAAGCTCTTCTGGTTTTAATATTAAATAAATCCTCTAACATTGTGATTTTCAAACCTTAGATTGCATCAAAATTATCTGGTGGAGAAAATGTACTTTATCTTCTGTCTCCTCCTTTAACTGCCCATGCTACCATTATCCAAATCCGCCTGAAGATAGGTATGAAGAGAATCTTAGCGACAGAGTGTCCAGGGGTCAGCCTCCTGGGGTGAGAGCAACATAGAAAAGGGTGGAGAATGGAGCTGGGGTGGGTCAATGGAGGGAAAAAAAAACTAACAGATCTATTAGACTTAAATTTGTTTTGAATTTTTATCAAGCTATATTGGTTAATTAGGTCTCCTAAAATAACAAACAAAAAGGAAATTTAGATAAAGCTATCCCTTTTCTTTATTTCCAAGACAGTTTGTTCCCCTGACACATTTTTTAATGAGCAATTTGAGAAATTCTAATTTTATATTACAGCATAATCTTTAATTTTTTTCATAGAAGAAATTTTACATGAAGTTCCATCTATAGTTTAAGATATTTGAAACAGTTGTTTTCCATCCACATTTTTATTTAATATCTATATCTCAGGAAATGTTCTTAAATAATGGCTTGTGCCAATTAAATCTGTGTGGGAACATACATTTTGAAAAGTTGCATAATGTTATTCCCTTATAATATAACTGTATTAAAAACCTTTGTTGCTCATAGAGTTGATTTCAATATTTCTTTTTTGCTCTTAAAACAAGATCCCTAACTGAGGATTAAATTAAATCTTTTCATAGATGGCTCCCACTGGAATGTAAATTATAATTTTAAGATTTTTGGTTCTCATGGCCTGTCCTTGTTATTTTTCTATTAAAGCTTCTAATTTTAGTATACACTATTAGTGTGTTTTGGATCTAATGAGAAAAGGATGGCCAGAAAGGACGAAGCTTAAAGGGTTAAATCACATGGATTGGATCAGTTTGTCTAAAGACTGATCAGATGTATTCTTCATCAGAGACACATGTGGAGCTTGTCTTTTACTTTCAGAGACTATACAAGTAAAATACTTCAGGGTTTATTTTTGTTTGCTTTTTGTTTTCCAGGTAGACTTTCAGCTTGGAAAGTAAATAAACCAATAAATAAATAAACAAAACAAGAAGCATTTAAACTGGGAACAGTTCTAGCTCTCTTTTGTACTTTAACTATTTTCTTTTTGCTTTATTTCACAATAATATCTCAGTAGTCTTAAATGTGGACTACAGCAACACTCCTTAAAGTATGGGACATGGAAAAGCAACATCAGCATCACCTGGAGGCCTGCCACACAGGCACAGTCATGGGCTCTATCTCAGACATACTGAATCAAGAATATCTGAGGTTGGACTCCAGCATCAGCATTTCAACAAGCTTTCCAGATGGTTTTGATGTAAGCAAAAGAAACCATCCACAAAACAGAAAGGCAAACAACCAAATGAGAAAAGATATTTATAAATGAAACCACTGATAAGGGGCTAACATCCAAAATATATAAAGAACTCATACAACTCAACAACAACAAAAAATCTCATTTAAAATGGGAGATCTGAATAAACACTTTTCCAAGGAAGACATAAAGATGGCCAATAAGATATATCAGAAATTGCCCATCACTAGTTATAAGGAAATGCAAAACAAAACCATGATGAGATACCACCTCATACCTGATAAAATTGCAATTATCAATAAGACAAGAAATAACAGTGTTGGAGAGGACATGGAGAAAAGAGAACACTTGTACACTGTTGGTGGGAATATAATTGGTGCAACCACTATGTACAACAATATAGAGGTTCCTCAAAACATCAAGACTAGAGCTACAATATGACCCAACAATCTCTTTTCTGGGCTCGAAAAATTTGAAAACACTTATATGTAACCCCTATGTTCACTGCAACATTATATACTATAGCCAAGATATGGAACCAACTTAAGTGTCCTTTAGTGAATGATTAGATAAAGAAGATGTGGTACATATATAAAATAGACTACTACTTAGCCATAAAAAATGAATATCACTGTTTATGACAACATCAATGAATCTTAAGAGCATCATCCTAAGTGAAATAAGTCAGAAGGAAAAGAAGAACAAGAACTAGCTATTATTTAACTCATATACAGAATGCAAAACAAAAAGCAAGTAAGCAAGCAACCAATCAACCAACCAAACAAATCCATAGATACAGATAACAGAATTGTGATTACTAGAGGGGAAGGGGGCTGGAAGAGGACAAAGAAGGTAAAGGGGGTCCAATATATGGTGTCAGAGGGATATTAGACTTCAGGTGGTGGGCACACAATGGAGTATACAGTTGTACACCCAAAATTTACATAATGTTATTAACAGATTTTACCCAATAAACTGAATTAAAAGACAAATGTTGCTTTTGAATATTACTATATATTTTTTGTAAATGTGTTTGGATGAATGAAGACAAGTATTCTCACAAAAGAGAAAAGATTATCTGATTAAATTGGTACCAAAAAAATAAAAATAAAAAGAAGGAAAGATTAGGACTTCTACTTCCCAGTCTTTGTGGGAGGGTAGGAGACTAATTTAGATAAATGTCAATTATCAAACACAAATGGCCTAATAATATTGACCAACTCTCCAGTAATATCTTCTAGTACTTTTCACTAGCTGATCTAGGTGCTTATCCTGTCTTTTGTTCTAGAGGAGTTGAGTTCAATTTCTCTCACCTATTTCAATAGTCTTGAATAAAGTCTTACTGCTTATTTAACAGGTTAGCACAATTTTTCTTTGGCAGTAGTTACCTAAGTTAACTGTATTCACATACCTCCCTCATCTCTATCCCTTGATGTCATTTAAATTACTATGAAAGTATACAAAAAAAAAAAAAAAGAATAGATTCATAATGGCACTGAGAACAACTGATGTATCATAAGTCTCTCAGGAACTTAAAATAATTTTTAAAAGAAAACAATGGGATAGTTTGAGGAATGCACCAAAATGTAGGAAACCACAGGTGAAAATTTTGGAGAAGGTGGAAGTAGGGATAGGAATCCTTCGCCATTCTTTTTAATGAAGAAACTTTGGAGAGAGGTTTCAAAGTAGAAGTCTTGATATATTAAAAGCAAAATAGAGAAATAGAAATATAATCAGAATTAGTTAACAGTCCAGATAGCATCAACCATGTTAGTTCTCTTATTAACCCACTCAGCATCCTTGCACAAACCAGATATGTGGCAATATTGACTTTTGCGCAAAATTCGGAGATCATTTTCTCAAAAATACTAATAATCTGCCTGATATGATTTTGGATATAAATTGTTAAGTTTTCAAATAAATATAGTTTATATAATATGAAAGTTTATCTCACATGATGAGAAGTCTAGAAGAAGAATTACTTACGTTTTGGCCTTGGACTCTCTTCCACCTTCTTCAGACTATTGTTTGTTTCTTAAATTTATACTGTCATCGTCCCAAAATGAAATATATGCAAACATATCGATACTGACACAAGGATTTATCTATTACATTGGCAAATTTTTTTGGAATGAGAAAAATTTCTTATCTTTATTTTCTTTTTAGTTTCAAGCAGCTAAAGTCAAAATATAAAACATAAGAATGGATCTGTGTGTGTGTGTCTGTATGTAATGTCAGTTCATGTATCTACAACATCTGAAGCTAAACAACACAGTGGTCATTGTTTACCAGAAACTTTTAATATCTATCCTATAAAGGAATTATTATACTTATTTTAGAAATGATTTTTAAAAATCCTCTTCTTTTTTCAACACCATTTTTTTGATATTAGAGTAATTTTATATTTGAAATGTGATGCTTCCACATGCATTAAATTTGTACTTGAAACTACTATTTTGAAGAGTAATTAGCCAAAATATATTTTACTCAAAATATCTTTGCTTATTCATTTTTATAATTCTCTAAATTTAAATGTTATATGATGAGGTTCTATTTCTCTTAAATTAACACTCAATAGAAGGTGATAAATATTTTAAAATATACCTTAAAGAGTGTCATTATTTTTCATTCATTTGAGCTTTTTCGTTCATTTTTTCTTTAAACTTTTAAGAAGTGTCTACTTTGTATCAGGCCCTATATTTGCCATTATATAATTGACCATGCAAATTAGGAGACAATGTAAATATATGCAATATATTTATTTTATAACAATATATTACATATTGTCTCTTTATTCAGAATGTTATATATAATTATATAGTATATAATCATATGTATACATTAAATATTGCTATATATATTATATATATGTTATATATGTTATAGACTCTATATAATAGTTCCATTTATTTTTACTTTATTTCCCTTGCCTTTGAGGTCAAATTCATAAAATCCTCTCTAAAACCAAGGTCCATGAATTTAGTGCCTATGTTTTCTACTACATGATTTACTATTTTAGGTATTATATTTAAGTCTTTGCCCCATTTTGAGTGAATTTTGGTATATGGTGATAGCAATCTAGTTTCATTCTTTTGCATATGGCTTTCCAATTTTCCCAGCACCATTTATCAAGGAGGCTTTCTGTTCTCCATTGTATATTTTTGTATATGTGGGCAAATATGTGTTTATTTCTGGTCTCTCAATTCTATTCCATTGGTCTATGTGTGTGAGTTCCACCACCCCGCTCCCCACCTCCCACCTCCAGATACCATGCTGTTTTCATTCCTGTTGCTTTGTAGTACAATTTGAAGTCTGGCAGTATGATACCTTTGGACTTGTTCTTTTTTCTCAGGATTGCTTTGGCTATTCAGGGGTCTTTGGTGATTCCACACAAATATGGTGATTTTTTTTGTTCTATTTCTTTAAAAAATGCCATTGGGATTTTGATGGAGATTGCATTAAATGTAGATATTGCTTTGGATAATATGGTTATTTTTACTATGTTGATTCTGCCAATCCATGAACATGGAATATCTTGCCTTTTCTTTGTGTCTTAGATTTCTTTTAATAATGTATTTTAATTTTCAGCATATAGGTCTTTCACAGGTTTCAATAGGTTTATTACCATGTATTTTATTCTTTGTGTTGCAATTGTAAAATAATGTTTTTTCATTTATTTTTCTGAAATTCCATTGTTAATGTGTAGCAAAGCAATGGATTTTTGCACATTAATTGTGTATCCTGCAACCTTACCTTATTTGTTTACTGTTTCTAATAATTTTTTTGGTGGAGTCTTTAGGATTTTTTATATAAAAAATTATGTCATCTGCAAAAAGTAACAACTGACTCCTTCATTCTCAATTTGGATGCTTTTTATTTTCTTATCTAGCCTAATTGCTTGAGCTAGAACTTCCAACAATAAATTGAATAAGAGTGGTGAGAGCAGGCATCCTTGTTTCGTTCCTCATTCTATAAGAAAAACTCAGTTTTTCACTATTAACTTTGATATTAACTGAGAGTTTGTCATATACAGCCTTTATTATGTTGAGGCACTTTCTTCTATATTCATTTTATTAAGTGTTTTAATGATAAATGGATGCCGTAGCTTGTCAAATGCCTTTTACACATCTATCGATATTATATATATTTTTAACCTTTATTTTGTTTATGTGGTGTATTACATTCATCAACCCCACTTGATTGTGGTGTATAATTTTTCTAATGTATTATTGTACTTGATTTGTTAGTATTTTGTTTAGAATTTTTGCATCTATATTCATTAGAGATACTAGTCTGCAGTTTTTCTGTGTTTTATTCTTACCGGGTTTTGGTATCAGGGTAATGTTGGCTTCATAAAATGAGTTAGAAAGTATTGCCTTTTATCCAATTTTTTGAAAGATTTTAAGAAGAATTGATATTAAATCATCTTTGAATGTTTGGTAAAAGTCCCTAGTGAAGTTATCTCATCCTAGACTTTCACTTTTGGTGAACTTCTTGATGCTTGTATCAATTTCCTTAATGTTGATTGGTCTATTTATATTTTCCAGTTCTTTGTGATTCAGTCTAGAACATTTGTAAATTTTAAGAACCTGTCCATTCCTTCTAGATTATTTAATTTGGTGGCATAACCTTTCATAGTCTTCCTGTATGATCCTTTGTATTTCTGTGATATCCGTCATAACTTCTCCTCTTACATGTCTGAGTTTGTTTATTTGTGTTCTTTCTCTTTTTTCCTTAGTGAGTCTACGCAGGAGTTTGTCAACTTTATTGATCTTTTCAAAGAACAGGCTCTTTTTTGCATTAATTTTTTTCTACTGTCTTTTTGTTTTCAATTTAACCGAATTCTGTTCTAATTTTTATGATTTTCTTTCGTCTGCTGACTTTGAGCTTCATTTGTTTTTCTTTCTCTAGTTCCTTAAGATGTAATTTTAGGTTGTTTATTTGGCATTTTTATTTTATCTTGAGATAGGCCTGTAATGATATAAACTTTTCTCTTTTTATCTCTTTCACTGTATTCCAAAAGTTTTGGTATATTTTTATCTCTTTGTTTCTATGTATCTTTCAATCTCTCCTTTTATTTCTTCTTTGACCCATTCATTCTTTGGTGGCATGCTATTTATGTCCACATATTTGTGGTTTTACCCACTTTCTTTTTGGAGTTGATCTCCAGTTTCAAAGGATTGTGGTCAGAGAATATATTTGGTATGATTTCAATCTTCTTAAATTTGTTGAGGCTAGTTTTATGTCCCAACATATGGTCTCTTTGAGAATGTTCCAAGTGCACTAGAGAAGAATGTATAATCTGGTGTTTTGGGATGAATGGCTCTGTAAATGTTGATTATGTCCAATTGGTCTAATGTGTCATTTACAGGTGATATTTCCTTGTCGATTTTCTGTTTAGATGATTTATCCATAGCTGTCAAGAGGTATTTAGGTCCTCTAGTATGATTTTTTTTCTGTTTCTACCTTTAGATCTGTTAGTAATATATATGTATATATATAGATATAATATATAAAAATATTATACATTTTTATATATTATATATTTTTATTTATAATTATATATAATTATATAAATTATATTTATATTTAAATTATATTTATAATTTATATAAATTATAATTATATATTTTTAGAAATATATTTTTATATAAAAAAGTATATATATAATATATATACATACATGTATGTGTATATTAATTAGAATGATACAGAGCTAACATGAAAGTTTAATCGATGGCAAATAGTGATGTTTTTGTAGGTGAGTTGGTATTTGAGCTGTCTTAAAAGATGAAGATATGTATACTAGGTCACTTAGGGGATGGACCTTCTAGTCACTTTAACGGCAAGAGAAATTTGAAAATGGAGGCATTTAGGCTACACATGCAAATATGGATAAGAGTATGGCTGTCAGAAGCACCTGAGGTCTTGACTGAAATTCACTTCAGAGGCTATATATATATATTGGCTGTATACCAATCTGATGTGGGAAGGCAGCTTTCCTCCATAAGATCTATCAGGTAGATCCTTAGTAATTACCTATGGTTGGTCCTGAAAGATTACACATAGGTTTTTGGATAAGAGTTGAATTCCTCCAGAGTCACAAAATACTATTGATTTAGAATGATTTGGCCATACGATATCAGATAGGCATAATGAAAAATAAAGTTAGAGACCTAAGTTTATGGAAGGTCACAGAAGGTTTTTGAATGCCATGTTGTGGAATTTATCCATAATTTCAAAGTCTTTTAATAGATTTTTTGCCTTAATGTTAGAAAAATCTTGCAGTCTTAATCAGGCACATATATTGAAGGGTTTAAGCAAAAGATAGTACCAATAATATTTGCTGTTTAGAACTATAATATTGTCACAAATTATTACTATAGAAAAAAAATCATAATGATTAAAAGATAAAATTTACCAGAGAGATATAAGAATACTAATTCTGCATATTAGTTTTATGGCCTCAAAAATATAAAGCAAAATGGATGAAAATGACAAAGAAAAAATCCAAAATTATAAAGGTAAATATTAACACTGTTTTTGTAGAAACTGATGAAATAACAAAGAATTAGTAAGCATATCAAATATTTCAACAATCCATAGATGCAAACATAGATTCAAAACATACTGGAAAACTGATTAGGGTATATAAAATAGATAATCTATTATAAGAAAATTAGTGTTTTATGAGTTTGGTTTAAAATTTTTGATAATCAGTCAATGTAATTCTCCATATTAACAATGTAAAAAGAATATTTACATGATAATATCAATTAATTTTTTAAAAAATTGTTATGATAAAATCTTCAGCAGACTAGAAAAAGACATTCATTCATCAATCTGAAAGAGTATAGAAAGATGACAATTATATAGCTACCATTACATTTAATTGTAATATGTAAAAAAAATGTTTTTCTAGATTGGAAATGATTTAGAATGTTCATTTTCACCATTCTATTTATTAGGTGGCATAGGTGAAATAATAAAAAATAAGGTGAGTGATAGAAAATGAAGAAATAAAACTCACTATATTAATTGTGAAAATAGAAAATTAAACAAGCTTACAATAATATTAAAATTAATAAATTAGCAAGAGTTGATGAATATGGGATCAATATAGAAAAAATCAACTGTATGCTATAAACAGGTATCAAGTAATTAGAAATCAAACTAAAAAGAAAGTAATTTTCAAAATCACAAAATTTAAAAATATGAACTATAGATGTAAATTTAATGAAAGATGTACAGAATATCTTCAATTAAAATTTTGAACATGTCAGAAACATGAATAAACATATAAAAATTGAAGTATATATTTATAAAATAGTTACCTTGATGCTTTAAAAATATCAATACTCTCCTAAAATTTTCAAGGAAATTCTAATAGAAATTTATGTTGTGGCGGCAATTGATATTAATATTTCAAAATTTATATTGTAATGCAAAGGTTCAAGGATGCCTCACATACTTGAAGAGGCAGAGCAATGTGGGAAAAAAATTTTCACTAGACATAAAGATTTATATTAAAGCTGTACTAATTAGGAGGAGGGGGAAGAAAATGACAATGTGGAATTCAGAAATAGTATCTAGCCCTCTATTATGTTCAAAGTGTCTTCAGTGGAAAAGTGTGGTCTTTTTTATATTCAGTATACTAGGTCAATTCAATATAACGTATGGACAAATCTTCTAGAAGTTTTATTATTTTGCTCATTCTTCAAGTTGCCTGGAACTATTTCCTGTGTAGGATTTGTTATAAGAATAAAGTTTATTTATCACTATTATTATTATTTATTTGTCCATCATCCATGTTAAAAGATAATAACTTAATAAGCTTGAAATAAACAAATCTCTGAAACTGATAAATTGTTATAGAATTAAAAGTTGCTCAATTGGACTACATTAAAAATGTTTCAAATTTCTATTAAACAACACCAGAGGATATAAAAGGAAATGTATGAACCTAGAAAAAATATCTAAGACAGAAAGTTCACGTGGAATTAAATAAAAAAACTATAATTCAATAAAAAATGGAAGACAAGCCAAAATAAAAATGAGCCAATGATTTGAATAAGCACTGCACAAGACGGATATCCAAATGGCTGACATTATTAAAAGCAACTTAACCATAGGGTGATACCCAGCAGTATGTTTAAAATTTAATTAAACCGACAGTTCCAAGTGGTGAGAATGGGAGTGAAAACTAGAAAGAAATCATATGTCCTTGCAAAAGAGTTTAAATAAAATATAAGTAATGGTTTATGAATGTGGCAATGAAGAGAGGATGATATTATAATATGAAAATATTGGTCATGAGTGTGAGCATGCATGTGAGACACTGAGAAAGACAGGGAGAGACAAGATAATCTGAATAACAGTACAAACATAATGATTGCACATCTAAAAAAGGAATTAAAGACTAACATATGAAGAAAATTGTTTTTATTTTCTGTTAAAATAATAAAATAAAAAATAGGGACATAGAAATAAAAAAAATCAGAAATAGTTTTTCTTCTTTTTGCACATATGCTCTAAATAGCATAAGATGAAAATATTTTGTATGATTATATTAAACTACTTTCTACACTAAAAATAAATAATAATAATAATGGGGGATATAATTTCTTAATTTCAGATGAGAGTGGTAATTCTAGCCTTTTGTCCTATCCTTCTAGCCCTATGTGCCAAATCTCACACACACATACACATGTGCACAGGAACAGTATATTATTTGACTGGCACTTTTGAAGGTGTCACTCAGCTCCTTACCTTTCTCTCCTTTTCGTATCTCCTATCTTCCAAGTCTGTGTGCCAAGTGACCACAGCTATGTAATGAAATGAGCTCAATGGAGCAGGCCCTGCCCTGTTCCAGGAACAAAGTCTGCAGGCTTTTGGCTCCACAAGTGTCTGCGGGAAGAAGAAACACCTATTTCATGGGTGAAGTATGAACAAACCACTGCAGCCACCACAGATCTAAGCAAATTGTCTCATTGCTAATCAGTAATAAAACATATTCCTTACTCCATCTCTCTGCCTATTCTGTCTACATTTCCATTACATCTCAACTTAGGCAGAGAATATAGTGTTACTTGTTGGATTGTCTACAATGCCTAGAAAAAAATTATAGCCTTTTGCCCGTTCTTGAGCCTATTTTTTTTCCTTTAAGATATTAATCTCTTTAGGACTGTTTTATATTCTATTTATATTGAATATTGTATCCCATAATATGAGTGTTTTCTACTCCACTGCCTCAGTTATCCAGTTAACCTGAAGATGATAGAGTAAAATATTTCTATGTCCAGGATTAGTTAGAAAAATAGCAGAATAACAATTACTACTATTAAAGCAATAGTAAATCCATAAAAGACAGGAGAAAGTGGATTAATCAGAAAGAAGAAAATGGAAAGTCACAAAGAAAGTTTCTAAAATGTATGTTCCCTTGTGAAAATGTACAATGTAATATCTCTGCATTAATCTTTGGTTCATTTAATTTAAATTAATGAGATTTGGAGATCAGTTTTTCAAAGTATAGGCTCTAGAGTTAAATTCTCTGGGTTCATATCCAAGAACCACTGCTTACTGGATCTATACTTCAAGATACTTAGTCTTTTTGTGGCTGAGTTTCATAATCTGTGGAGGAGAATAATGACTAAATCTACCTCACAGAGTTATGTGGAAGATGTGAAAAAATATGTACATAGCATTTTATACAGTACCTGTATGACTCCATAAATGTGAGATCTATTATGATTACTATTTATATTATTATCATTACTGTGCTAACATGAAATATTTGTCCTTCGTATTTTAAAGACAAATTTCTTTAATATGAAATTTTAGCTGATTATTAACTCATTTTTTTAAAATTAAAAACTTTGATTTGTAGCTTCTTAAGAATTCTACTTTGTGAATAAAAAAATAAATAAAAACTCTCAAGAGCACCTGGAATATGGAAAGAAGTCATTGAATTTATTATTTTGATCTTACATGAATCCACACTATCCTCTTCTTGTTAAGTAGACTGAAAATTTGTGCTAGAGATGACTTAATGCACTAGCAGTTCAACACTATTAAAGGTTCCAGTAGCTTAAAATAAAGTGACTGCTTTTTTCCACAGCTTTGCCACTAACAGGCCCCAAAGCCTTGCTTGATAGTCAAGTTATCAGATGATTGTCTATAGTCACACAAAATGTATTCAAATCTCTGCAGAATCTTTTTGTCATTATTTTCATGGTCTATAAGTTAATAAGAACATGCCAACTGCCTTTAGAGCACTGTAATTTGGTGTGGGTGAGCTCAGATGCTGCACCTTACTCTTTAATATAAAATACAAAAAAAAAAAATGTCACCATAGCTTTCAATAGCTTTAGGACAGTTTCTAATTTCAAGCACTGCATATTAAATTGGTTATGCTATAGAAGACAACTTTCCTAAATAGTGTCATCAATTCCTGGCTGCTTTTAAAAAAATGTCTCTCCTTCTCTCTGTCCCCCCACCCCATCTTGCTCTCTCCTTCTCCCTCCTTCCCTCCCTCTTTCTTTTCCTTTCTTCTTCCCTCATTCTCTCCTTTCCTCCCTACTCCCTACCACTACCTCTGCCACCCTTTCTTTCTTTTTAGCCTTAGGGATGTCTGTAAGGTCTTTGTGATTAATATCATAATTACATTTTGATTATAAATATTTCTAAAATGTAATAATATTTTTAAGTAAAAAGTATATTCAAATTGGAATAGTTAGGTAAATGTTTTAAAAATAAACAATCTGTATAAGTCAGTGGTTATATCTGGGAAGTGCATCTTAAGGTTTTCTTCTTTAGCATTTTTTTTTGCATTAAAAAATTATCTTCAGAGAACAACCAGTCAATAACCAATGAAAATAATAAAGTTATAAAACAAAATAGTATACATAAATGTACTTGGTAAATTTTAAATACTTATATAAATGTAAATAAATGTTATACAATTTGTATGTCCTATCAGAGAACATCAAAATTACATCTTTCAAACCACACTTTGTTTCAGAAATAATATTCTCTGCTTACATAAAGCACCTAAAAGTGCCTTCCAAATACTGTTCTATTATCACTGCATTTCTTTGAGATTATTAGTATTTTTTTAATGGTCAGAGAAAAAAGCAAACAGTTTGATTACCTAAGGTAATGCAATAATAGGTCTACAAATGAAGTCTGCTGCTCACACTCAATATCTAATTTAGAATTTATTGCTTCTAAATACTGCTTGGAGAGAAAATCATCAAGGTTTTTACAAACCGCTTAAAGAGGAAATCCTTCAAGGTTTTTACAATACTGAGAAAGTTCTCACATAATCGTCCACATGCCATAAGAACATATAAATCCCAGATCTTTAAGGATAACTAAAGGAGAAGCAAATTTAAATAGGTTGATAATATTGATTTCATCGTCTTAAATGCACAGAGTTTAAATTTTCAAAGTACAATAAAGAACAAATAGAAAAACAAATACAATATGTATATACGATATTGTAAATAAGAATATTTTGAAGTAGTTTGTCAATGTATGACAAGTAACAAATAAATTACATTACATTTGTTTACATGTAATGCTTTCTCCAAACCAGTTTTTGGAATGTCTGAAACAAACAAGAAAAAATAATCTCAGCCCTTGGAATAAAACTTAACACATTATTATTACACTTAGGAAAAAAAAAAACATGAGAATATATGAAAGGTACATTTAGTTATTTGTGCAAAAAGAACAAAATGAATGGGCAAAATATTACTGCATGCTCTTTGAGAATCACCCTTTATTAAAATTGTAGCGATTAATATTTACCTCATTAACTTGAGGAAACACTGGCCACAGAATGATATAATTGCCCTTCTTTCTGCAAGATGTATGAAAAGTTCATTATAAATTCTGGATACTTCAATTGCCCTAAAAGATATTCACTTACTTTAGCTTCACGGGCAAAGCATGGTTATTGTTTTTCATACAATGTCTGCTACTACTCAAATTGTTCTTCCCTAGTGTCCTGAAAAACAAATTGCAGGAAGAACTGTAGAAAAAAAATGCATTAAAAGAAAAAACAAGTATTATTGAATTTAATAACATCTCCCTTAATTGCATACCTACAACAGATAATATTTTCATACAACTCTTCTTGGTCTGATCCACACAAAAGATGGAGGTGTCCCTTTGATAAAGAGAAAAAACACTTCCTTGGTTTGTATATGAATTTCATTCTTTCCCTTATTTTCACATATCTTCCTTCTTCCATTATTTTTTCCCTTTACTATCACTATGCATTTTGCTCTTCACTTGTTCTTTTCAAATAAACATCTTTAAAATAAAAAAAAAATAAAAATTATAATTTTATATAGAAAAGCATAATTTAGCAAACATTTTTTATAAAAAATCTTAAAATTTGTAACACATTTTTAAAAATTTACATTTGAAGAAAAATAAGTGAGAAAAAATATACCCACATATTAGCCATTTATTTTATTACCACCCTAAATCTTTTCTTCAATTTCCCTGTGCAGTCATTAAAATGTAGTAATTGCTGTCTTTATCTTATAGTTTCAAATAGTTGTATCTATTATTATTATTATTATTATTATTTTAATCACATACTTTATCATTGCAAAAACATTTTTAAAATGTTCTTGTTTTCATAAACAATTGGATCTTGACACCTATTTTTATTGATTCTTTTAATTAGGTAATTCCATTTTATTGTTATATGCATGTAATGAAAGAATATATTACATTTAATTTCTAGCTGTTCCTCTTGGTACCCTTAGTCCCATACTAAGAATAAATGCATCCTTTAGAGATTTACAGGTGGTAAGGTTTACAAGAGGATTTTTGGAGGTAGATGTTTATTTTCTATGCAGTCACAGTTTAAAAAGTACCTGTTGCACACCTGTGAGGTCCATGTGGGAAGCTCCATATGTGTTTCCTGTAGTCAGAGGATACATGGGACTTGTGTAAAATTCCTGCTTGACAGTACTACTGGTCTTGAGATGGGTTAGCTAGCTGTTGAGCAACAAACTAAAGTAGATTTTTCTGCTTCAGTGGGATCTGCTTGAATTAGATAAAAATATTTGAAGCTGAAAGGAAAGTAAACAGGAAGGTGTCATGCTAGGCCTTTCCATAAAGTGTACCTGGCAACGGCAATAGAGTTCAGCTGAGTAAAACTGGTAACAAATTGATGCAGCCAGTCAAAGGGAAAGAGCATGATCCACAGAAAGGGCATTGCTGTGAGGTATCCCCAGTTGTGGGAGAGTTGTTTTGATGAATTACAAAAGCACTCCATTAGAAGTCTGCTTTTAATGTCTAAGATAGCACAAGAAAATGTTATCTTAAAACATATGACCAGTCATTGAAGACTTGTAATGTCCTCTAATTTCCCACCATTCAGTCCATCCCTAGACTTCCATACTTGGAAAAAAAGAAGTAAAGAACTATGAAAGTGAGCAACAATAAGGAGAAGAGAGAATGGAGTAATCATCTGACTAGATTCGTATTTTCAGAGTAGAGACTCCTGACTCACTACAGGGTGGAACTCAGTTTTGGAAAAGAATGCCAATAGATTTGTTTTGTTTTGTGCTGTTTGTTTTGCTTTTATTATACAAGACCGGGCTTTCTATCACTGGTTTGTTTTTTTAAACTGATATATTTTGTGAGTCTAAGTATTCAGAAACAATATGGAGTCTTGTAAAAATTTTCTAAGCAAAAGAACGAATTTCAACACAATGCAATATATATATATATATATATACACATATATATGTTTGTATATACATATACATATATATACATATATATATGCCTTATTGTTGAACTGTATGCCTGAAACACTAATTTTTGTTAAACAATGTCACCATAATAATAATTAAAAAATCTAATTCCATCAAATAAATATAAATGAACACTGGGACCTGAAAACAAAATTGCTGTAAAACTTCATTTCATTATGGTTTTTGTCCTACTGCTTTCTACCATCAGGTCATAGGAAAAGCTAGTCATGCTTTGTATAACTCCACAGGTACACATGTGGGTGCTTCAAACAGAATTCTTAGAATTAGTAAACTTCTTAAACAGGCCTTAGAGTATGTGTCTTACAAGTTGTATTAGATACTGTTAAATTATATTCCAAATTAGTTGCAATAGTTTGTATTCCTATAGCAATGAATAAATATGCACTTTTCCATAACCTTTCCAGCAACTCATTTATTTTATGATTTTAAGTGGAATTTTTAATCATCTAAATTTTTCAATTTTTTATAGTTGTATATATAGTTGTATATATTATTTTTTCCTTTTAAAATATTTTATATCTTCTTTAAAAAATATGGCCTGGAAAAGTCATAAAATTATTTGCTTTTAATTGTTTTAAAGTTTGGGCTTATTAATATTTGAATATTTAATCTACTGATTGCATATGAATA
Organism: Eidolon dupreanum; assembly: GCA_028627145.1. Taxonomy (NCBI): domain Eukaryota; kingdom Metazoa; phylum Chordata; class Mammalia; order Chiroptera; family Pteropodidae; genus Eidolon; species Eidolon dupreanum. The sequence goes on along the minus strand of CM053502.1, from coordinate 126,392,472 downwards.
TAAACATGAAAAAATTTAATTTCTCAATGTCATTTGTTGATTAGATTATTTTTACTGGTTACTGCTCGCTAGTTGATTGTATAACAATGTTTAGAGTATAATTCTAATTTTGCAAAAAGTGGCAAATGTGTGAATATCTGTAATCATGTTTAGATTTATATCCATTTAAAATGAAATGTATAATATACATATGCATTCATAGAATGAACAGAGTAATTATTTTTTCAGCTGATTTTTCTGACTTTTAGCACATAATAATCATAAATTATTTTTAAAGGTGATTGTATATAGGGATTTTTAAATAATAATCATAAAATAATGGTTTTATCTAAAAGAAAACTATAAATGCAAATATAATATAAAAATAGTGGCATAAGCAATATCAAAATGGACATACTGTTTTATATAAGACTGTTGGAGTATACATTTTCTTTCTGTTAACCAAGAGACAATATGAATCAAGATATTTTTTCAAACTTCATCCTCTTATATAACTAATTTTAGTTCTAGAAATCATAATAAATAATCAAAACTGAGTATGAATACTTATACATCATACTGCTCATGAATACTGTGTTTATAAAATAAAAATTATAAATAATCTATATTTGAAACACTCCAGTGTCTTGGGACTGTCTTATTTCTGTTGTGTGAAATTGTCCATTATGTCCCTAACTTGTCAATAAAAGTGATGCTTTAAAAAAAAATCAAAAAATGATCGAGAAAAATGATCAAGAAAAATCATTAACAAAGATGATGAAACTTTATATTCCATTAGAATTGTTTCCAAATATATTTGCTCACATGGGGAAATGTTATTAACATTATATATGAGAAAGTAACTTTGAACAAAACAATACACACATTTGTTAAATGAAAACTGCAAGCTATGAAATAATGTGTACAATATGTCATTATAACTATAAATTCCTGAGGAATGTTTATCTGCATTTTCTTGAATTCACTTGTAAAAACATAGGAATAGTGGTAAAAAGGTAACAGTAAATGTTATTTTTTTCCACAAAGTATTATATTATAAAGAAGGGGAAATAATTAACTTTTTAAAATGTATCTATTTATATTTTTTGTTTGTTATAAGCTTAAATGAAGAAAAAATATGTATTTGTATAGTTTTCCAAATTTTTAAAGCTCTAAAAAATATACACCCAAATATATATAAATTAAATAAAACATGAAATAATTTGTCACAAATACTAATAATTATTGATTAGTTTTCTTTTTAATGTTTTTGCCAATTCTCCAATTATTTTATAAAGCTTTAAAAATATATACGTTTACTTAATAGTAACATTCCAAATTTGTGTTTGAAGTAACAGAAAGCAACCCAAAAGATTTTAATTCATATACATATCTATACACATCTATATGTAAATAAAACTTAATATTTAAAGTGATTATTATAATCCCAGGGATATAAATGATGTACTCCTTTTTATATTTTCTATAATAAATATTTTTATACACTTAGCCATAATTTATTTTATAAGCTGAATTTATTTTTGCTTTTAAAATAAGTGTTTACAGATAAAATAGTAATATAGTTGTGAATACCAAAAACTGTAACACTTAGATGTACTTTTCAATAGTAAAAGGTTCTAGAGATTTATCATAAAACACAGATTTCTTGCTTTGTCTGAAAATTCAGTATCCAAATTTGCAACAATAAGTAAATGTCCCTCATGCTGCAACCAGATCAAAGTTGACAGACAAGCCCCAGAGCAGGTGGATTGCTTCAATTACTTGACATCTATAATGAATACAAAATATGTTCCAAAAGATTTCTGGATATCTGTAGGTTGCTGGCGATAGCTCAGAGCAATATGACATTGATGATGAAGCTTAGGCAAGATAAAAGTTTGCCCAAAAAAAGACAAGGCATTGTTTTTTTTGTGTGGCCTTTGGTTTGGCAACCATTAACTATAAATGCAACAGCTGGCCAGTGAAAGGATGGTATCAGGACCAGTTTAAGAATGCTGAGATGTGATGCTATTGGCAGGCCGCCTACGTATTTGGGATGCAATAAGCCCAGCAACTGGACGTTTTAGCAGCTGGCCAGACAAAGGATATTGTTCAGATATTTAACAGCTGATAATTGAGCATTCTAGAAATATTTATTGAAAAGAAAGTGGTTACCACATGGGTTGGCAAATGTTCGGAGACAATCGATATTCAAAGCTTGAGAGAAAGATTTTGGTGAAGATAAGTCAAGAAACATGAGATTGTCATCTCAACTCTTTTAGGAAGATTTTCAGGAAGATTAGACTAGAGATTCCATGTTATAAGATGAAATAAATAATGTTTAAACTCTAACACTGAATAGTCATTTTATTATACTCTGGCTGTTTTTTTTTGTTTTGTTTTGTTTTTTGTTTTTTATTTTTTTCATTGCTAGTCAATCCTCTTGCCGTAATAAAATCCATTACTTCTTTATTGCCACCTCACTTTTTCATAAACTGATAGTACTATATAATGTACCTATTTAAACATTCTGGCTATAATCTTATGCTGCAAGGTTGTGTGTATTTTTCATTAACTAATATATTTAACTATTTTTAAAAAGTTCATTTAATCAAAAAATATTAAACACTTGAAAGACCATTCATTAAGGATAAAATAAAACAAGAAAAAAATACATTTAATCGCAGTAAAAATAAAGTCATCTTGTTTTATTGGAGATACATTTAAATACAGTAGAAAGATGAGGCGATTAAAAATATCTCTCTGAAATTTTGGGTTTCAAAGCTTAAACTATACCCTATAACTATAATTTTTACATTATTTAGAAAGCTTTTGTGTGATGAAATATATATTTATTTTTAAAATTAAGAATCATAATATATATTAGCAATGATTTACAAACACAAGAGTTAAGTAGAAATAACACTGAATTTGAATTTTCATGTGGATATTTTGTGATTTGTTTTTATATACTTAGATTTACAAATGCTTCCTAATTGAAAAAATCACTTTTGACTCAAACTCACTATTTTAAAGTTTTCCTACAGTATTCACTAAGGTACTTCTCATATAAGAAATGTTCTATAAAACATAATTGTTCAAAGAAACTGGTAAAATTTGATTACAGCAGTTCCCACTGATTTAACTTGAAGAGATTTCTGACTTCTTCTCTGAATTGAATATCTAATGGATTTCCCAGGATGTGATACCAACTGAAATACACCATAGAAATTTTAGAGGTAAATAAAGAAAGATCTCATCTTATCTCACTTTATCTGTTGCATGCACCATATTGAAAACAAGGATCCGAAAGTAAGAGAAGAATTATCTATTACTATAAAAGGACATATGGGCAAAATAATACACATAGAGACATTAACCAGAGGAAAAAAAAAAGTTCAAATCCATGAAATGGTGATTTGAGTTATAAAGAGTTTAATGAACATTGAGTTTATAAGCTCTGTAGAAGCATGGTCATGTTTCACAATATAATTCATGCTGGCCAACAAAAGAGAAAAAAAAAAAAAAACACTTTCTTGCTTGCCTTAAAAATCTATAATCCTTAAAATACCTTAAAAGTTTTGAGAAATAGAAGTTCTTAAAAGGTTACACTTCTATTTTTAATACTCTTTTAAGATAATAGAATTTAGAATAATTAACCTTTTACTTTTAGGACAAAAACCTTATTAATTTTGTCCATTTAAAAGAAACATTATAGACTACAATAAAAAAAAAACAGTAAGAATGCATGTTTTTTTCTGTGTAACTTATCTATATTTATTCAACTTTCTAAATGTTTCATCATTATTTTATAAAAATTGCTCTTTAATCTTTTCAAATATCTGTTTGTTAGTAGAAATAGTAATTAGAAAAAGCAAAATTGTTTATGAAAAACTTTGATTTGATTATATTTTTCCATTGTTGTACTCTGATGTCCTCAAAACACAAACTAGTATAAGCATTTTTTAAACCAGCTATCTTATGATCTTACAATAATGCTATTCCTGTGATTCCTGTGCTTAAAATGATTCTATTTCTGCTTAACTTAGAAAAGTAAACACCGAACAGCTTACTACTTCTTTAAATATATTTTAAGAAAATAAATAAATCATGCTTGGCTTATAGTTTATGAGAGTACATTTTATTATTTTGTCTTCATAGCTATATGTATAATATTACTATCTGTACTTACTGATAAGACAATTGGGAAAGAACACTTAAAGATGTTAATTGGTTTATCAAGGAGAATATGTGCTTGAGTGAACACTCAGGTTCAAATATTCTTTCTACTAACTGGGAGAAAATTATAATAATAAACATATTTTCTGGACTTCACTATTATAAAACAAATTATTTTATATGTAACTAACCAAATACATTTTGCAATACAATTTTAGAGTGGAATAGAAATTAATAAAATCATCAATTTCTTCATATTAAGATATGAAAATTAAGACCTAGAGAGGTAAGGAAGTGACTTGCTATAATTCTAGTGATAGTATCAGAGGCTGAATAATTATCATAATATCTAAACTCTTAGCACTGGGTTTTTTCAACTCCTCCATCATTTCCTGTCTCTCATACTAATTATACATGCAGTATAATATATAATGCATTAAGAATAGTCTATAAAATTCAGGTCCCAAATTTTAGTTTCTATTATTTCTTGTGCTTTACACATCCAAGTTGAAATGGTGAACAAAATTTGGTAAAATAAAAATTCAAATGAAGATATTTAATATATATTCCTTAATCTAATTGACCTATAACTCTTATAAATTTTCAATTCAAGCATCAGAGACTTGAAACACTTTTAACTGCTACCTACTCTCTCATTTTGGGCTATCCATCTGTATTTCTGCTCTAGAGAAATGTAGAGAAAATTAATGTAACTGTGAATCAAAATGACAGGTATGAAAGCAAGAGTACAATCTTTGTGGCTTTTGTAGTGACTTCTTGGGTTGAAAGAAGAAAAATAAACTAATCGAGTTTTATTTATTGCCTCACTCCCGTTTGAACTTCAAAATTGTCTTTGGTATTAAAAGAGAAGCAAGAATCTCTAGATACCTTGTAAAAAAGGAAAAATAGTTCCTTAAATATACGTGTTAAATCTTACATACATCTAATCAGATTACAACAAAACAAAATAAACCGCCTTTGTATTAAAATTATGTCAGTGTTACTATACTCATAAATTATGACAATGACTTTTTAAGTTGAAAAAGACCATTGCGGTTTATATGTAAAACTCTTCTGAAGCCATGATCCAGTATTCGAGATCTGAGACATTTTACATATGTAACAAAGTTTGACAGTCAATCATTTCATATAAAAGAAAATACATTCTTTACCTCTATCACTCAACACACATTTTAAGGGTGAAGAAATACCTAACCCCCCAACATTCCTTCTTACATCATCTATAGGCATGGACTCGATTTTATCCTAGCCCACACTGTACAGCCTATTTTCTCCATTTCATATTTTCTTTCCTCAGTTCCCAGCCCATTGGACTTTTATCCTCTCTTCCCAATAAGCTCCTCTTTAGCTCTTGTATATATAGATGAAATATGTTTTCCATCCTCTTCCTGTCATTCATTGTAGAAGAAGGATGTTTCTTAAAAAAAAAAAATCTGTAAGCACTGGCTTGAAGGCCAAAAAGTGGATATAAGGGACACTGTTTTGTATGATTGAAAGATAACAACCAACATTATGCAGTAGTAAAAAATGGTAAAATTGTCACCTGAAGTATCTGGAGGCATATAATGTATGAAATAAATTTGTAGGGTGAGAAAGTACAAAGCAATATTATTGTTGGGTGCGTGTTTGCATTGACCTCTTTTGATGAAAAAGAAAAAAACTCAGAAGGAATTTGCTAGTTTGCAAGCAAGACTGAAAGATTTTAGAGAAGTTCTAGAATCTCATAGCTTAGCAATGTTGGAAAAGCCAATGAATTTTAGAAAATGAGAAAAATTTTGAGGAAATAAAAAAAAAGACTGAATAAGGGTATAATATAACACATATTAAAACCTAAAAATGAATAGAAGTGTTTCAGACAAAGAGTAGTTAGGGATCTAGGAACAACCAAATACTTTTGCTTAGACAAAATGGCTTAGGGGAAAAAAAAAAAAAAAAGAATATCGACTATCCCACCAGAGTTAGATAAGCTCAATGTACATGCAAACACAACTGAGTAAAGTGGAACCAAGATGAGGTTGTAAAAGAAAAGGAATATGCTGCTTCTGGAAATGATATTTCAAAAAGAACTTTGGGCATGTTATTTTCCACATGGATTTCACTAAGTATTTGTGAGAGTTGTACTGCTACATAATTCACTGGCAAGGGCAAAAACAAAACAAAATGCTATTTAAAACTTAAAATTATCTTCAGACTCCTAACAAACTAAGGGTGGAAAACAAGCTAAAAATGCTACTCATCTGCTCAGCCCCTGATGGATTCTTTGGATATAGTCAAGAACAATGCTGAAAAGTGAGCAAGTCCCAGAGTGCAGTGCTATGTGAAAGTTGATATATTATAATAAATTACAAACATATATGTTTGGGGAAAAAACAGCTTAAATTTTTATTTCAAGTATACAATGTAAAAAGCCTCTTTTATTCTATTTCTAACATGTTTAATGATGTGTTTCAACTTGGCAAAGTTCAAATAGCAATTGGTTTAATTTTTATCCTATCAATGTCTTAAAACAGCTCCCTATGGAATTTAAATTCAAGCTCTATATGTTCAGACATTGTGTCAGTTTTGTTCACAGGTATATCCTCAAGAACTAGAGCAATGCCTGCTACATGATAGGTGCTCAGTAAATATTCACTGACTAAATAAATCAAAACTGCTCTTTTAAATTTTGTTTTGTTAAGCACTCCACCCCCCCCCATATTATTGTGTCCAGATCTCAGAAATTATGAAGCACTCTCTATTATCAATAGCAATTTAAAGCTTCAATTTTAAAGTATATATAAACTTCACCACCTCTTGTACCTTCAGGGCTGACTAAAGCTAAGATTCTAGGCTATGAGGAATGAAAAAGAAGCATGATCTGGCTCTGAGCTATCTATCCTCTTTATCTTTAAGATCCAGTCTCTCTTGTTTATTGGGCTATGAAAAATGAAGTAAATTGGCTAAGTCCTGTGAAAATACTAGAGTGTAGTTGTAACTTTTTAAAAGTTTCTTTGGAAAACACTGAAGAATAGGAATGCTTTTTGTAGGCTTAATTCAAATGCTGGTCCTCTCATGGGTAAATGTGTGAGTTTTCCAGTGTCTCCTTCACTCATCCCTGCCTCACATTTTCCTGTGACATCCCCTGTGGACTATTCTCTGAAGTCCAATGCTCAATCCTCTACATCTGGCTGCAGGCACCTCTCACTGTACACTTGACAAGCAACATGATCAGAGCAGAGTATATGTTTGTAACTGTGTGCAAGATATTCTTTAGTAATATATCAAAAATTTTTTCATATATTTTTATGCTCAATGGTTAAAATTAGGTTTCCTCAAGAACCAAGTAAAGAGCCATAGAAATTTTCAAAACTTCAGAATCTGAGAAGTATCATTGCATATTAAAGAAGCCATTAAACAAGGTATCTTTTATGTCATTGGCAATACATTATAAAAATCTTTTAACTGCTGTCTCTCAATTTTATTGAAGTGAGCATATAAATGGAAGTAACCCCATCTTTTACAGTCAACCCCAACTCTCAAACTTCACTCCACTTGAGAACTTATCACTACATTTCTATGGATCACAGGGCCCTGTGAGAAATTAGAAACCAGTAACACACACATACACACAAATACACACAAACACACGTCACACTGCTCTACTCTATGCGAGTAATGTGTAAAAATCACTACTTCTACCTCAGACAAAATTAAGTGTCTTGAAGTTTTGGAAAGCTAACTTTCCTAAAAACTTCAAAAACATTTTTGCATTTATTAATTTTTTGAGCTAATGTATAGTTTTTACATTAAAAGTGCTAATAAATAAATATGAATTATGTGCCTCCCACTCACATATAGCTTGATATCAGAAGTAGCAAATAAGGTTTTCCAAAAGAAAAGGTCTCTGAAACACTAGAAATTAAGAGAAAGGAGGGCAGTACAGGAGAAAGGGAACTACAGCAGTGACAAGAGAAAATGCCTATGATTTTCCACACACTTTCTGGTAGGGCTCTCTGTTTAAGGTGTTTAAAATATGTCAAAGAAATTATTACATAGCTGAGGAATATAAGAAACCAAAAAATGTTTGTTACTTATCAAAAGTTAAGATTCTTTGTTTTTGAACAATTCTAAGGTTATGAAGCTAGAATGGCTTCATAACTGAGACAAAGGACAACAAAATGTTAGATATCAGTTATCCTGAGAAATGGGGCACTTGACAACTTCAAAGCCTAGACTTCCTCCTGAGTCTCTTGCAAAGTGTAAGGCACAAGGCAAAGGAGATCTGTCAGTGTAAAATGGATGTATACCAAACCTTGCATGACCAAGGGACATGCCTATACCCAGTTTTACATTCATTCTTATAACGTTTTGTCATCAAATGAGGCAAGAAGAGTAGAAAAAATGTTCCTTTAAATAGTCAAAAACACATTTTATTGTGACATTTCTTACCTTCTAAATACAGTATATTTTTTCTCAGAAGCAGATAAATATTTTATAACTCCTTCCATATCCAAAATCCAGTAGAGAGAAAGGGGAGGATTAAATGGTAGGAGACTGAAGTATTGTTTCTGTGGTCTTAAAGGGTTTATAACAATAGATTTCTTTTTTTTTTTTTTTTTCAGAGTAACTTAATGTTCTTTTCTGTATATAACAATGCAGGGCCAAAGGTGAAAATCCAAATTCGTTTCCCAAACCTTTGAGAATAAATTGAGTTTAGAAAGCAATCCTAAAGGAAATTGTTTTAGTAAGTCTGATAAACGGAAGCTTTTCTAAAAGCCTCTCACAGCATTTGCCATTGCTGATTACTTCCTCCTTCCTAAAATATATTTTTCACTTGGTGTGATGGTGAATTGTATGTGTCAGTTTGACTGGACTAAGGGATACCCAGATAGACATAAAACATGGTTTCTGGATGTGTCTTTGAGGGTGTATCTGGAAGAGATTAATATTTGAATCAGTAGACTGAGTAAAGAACATCCACCCTCAGTGATGCTGGCAGGCATCATCCAATCCATTGAAGTTCCCAGTTGCACAGAAAGGTGAAAGAGAAGTAAATTGTCCCTCTTGTTGAGCAGAGACACCCATTCTCTCCTGCACGCAGACACTGGAGGTCCTTTTCTATATCTATCTATATATCGATAATTGTATCTATATCTATATCTATCCTATTGGTTTGATGCTTTTTCTAGAGAACCCTGACTAATATACTCAGTTTCTAAAATGTCACATTCCACTGGTTTCCCTCTTACATCACTGGTTAGTTCTTTACAACTTCATTTTCTCTCTTTGCAAGACTCTGAATATTAAATTATTCCAAGAGTTAATTATCTATACTTATCCCTTGAATGATTCTATACAATGTTGTGGCTTTAAATGTAATTGATAGCTATGATTTCCAAAATAAGCATATCCAGTTTAGATTGCTTACTCTTCTGGGATTCCAACTCTTACACCTAACTGCTTATTCAATGTCTCAACATAGATACCTAAGAGAAACTTCACCCTTTAAATGACAACGCTAATTTTTCCCCCTCTCAAACCTACTGCTCTCTCAGTATTTCTCACCTCATCAAATGAGATCACCATTAATCTAGTTGCTCTTGTAAAAATCTAGGAAATCACTATCACTCCTCTCGTTCTACCTCATCTTACATTCATTTTTACTTTTCATTATCACTCCTCTCGTTCTACCTCATCTTACATTCATTTTTACTTTATCCCTCATTATCTTTCACAGGTGTTATCCTACAAAACCCCTTGCACTTCGTTTCAGGCCTGTGTATTGGAGGACTTGAACTGACACTCTGTATGGCCTATAAGACTGTCAAGGATCTGACACCAGTCTACTCAAATATCTTACTTAATGGCATACCACTCCTTCATATTCTTGTTATTTCTCAAAACAAAATACAAACACGATAAGGTCTTTTCCTTTACTTTTGCATTTTTCATCCATGGCATGGTCAGAGTTCAGCTCAAACTGAGGAAGTTAGCTGAGAGAAATTCCTGGCAGCTGTTGTGTCTAATCATTTTAAGAACAGAGATGTGCTGCATTAAATTACAATTTGTTTTCTAGATTTGTGCTAGCTTTTCCCTTCCCCAACAATAATTTGTGTATTTCACATTATTAGCCTGCATTGTATGAATAATGAAGCCCTTTCTCCATTTAGATTATGCAAATGGAGATAAAAGGCAAATTACAGGAAGTGAAACTGAGAATTCTTCTTGGTCAGTAATTGGGAAAATGTGGGACTCATCCTCTTAGTTTCTAGTTTGGCAAACTATAGGATGGGAAAAGGAAAAAACAAAACAAAACAAAAAAAAAACAACAACAAAAAAAACGAGCCTTTGGCAAAGTTGCCTTAGCAGGATATGAAATCAAACACTGAAGAAGCTTTTTAGGAGCCTATAAAATGTTAAAGTTACTATAAATTTCTCATTGCACCACAAAAATAAGCCCAATAAATCAAAACATTTTGGAGAGACTGAGTTCTAAGTTTTAGAACTGATAATAAATGTGGATTTTGACCATAGATATTTAAGTTTTGGCATTCACAAGAAAGGGCGGAAACAGCGATGTCAGATATTGTTCAGGATGCTTAATTCTTAGAGTTTATAGCTTTTGGAATAAAGCCTCTAGTTTCCTGGTGCCTAGTGTCTCATAAGTCTGGGACTTGATTCTTCTTCAAACAGTTCATTTGATTTAACTGCATTCAATGAATGCTTTAGCTACTAGAAGTATTGAATGTCTACTCTAATAGAACTCTGAATATACTTATGATTACTAGCTGTTCTATGAATGTAAGTCATGTTTTAGTTTAAATGCACTATACTTATACTGTCCAACAGAGTAGCCACTAGCCTCATGTGGCTTTTGTGCACTTGAAACATAGTAAGCCTGAATTGAAATATGCTGTAAATGTAAAACACATACTATATTTTTGAAGCCTTAGTATAAAAGAAAAAACTATATATATATATATATACAATAATTCATGAAGAATTTATGTATTTATTGTATGTTGAAATTGTTATATTTTGATTTATTATTTTGATACATTTTATTCTTAAAATCAATTTAACTTGCTTCTTTCCCTTCATTTAAATGTGGCTACTAGAACATAAACTTATATAAGTAACTTACATTTCTATTGCACATGTCTAGTCTATCTGTCTATCATCCATTACATGGTTAAACAGTCCAAAATACGATCTTACTAATGAATTGACAGATAGGGTCTCTATAGTTTAGTCTACATAATACGAAAAGAAACAAGGATGTAGCCATAATGATTCCATTATTGGTCATTGTGTGAAAAAACAGAAAACCAGAAAATTGTTTGTAGCATATTGATCTTTGAATCTAGTCTTAGGAACATTTAATTCTAACCTATAATGAATACACTACTGACTCAGTTATTAATACCCATCTAAAAATTTGGTTTGTTTGTTTTTTTCCATTTTATTATGACCATTTGCAGTTATATAGAAAAACTGAAAATTACTTTGAGCACCCATATGCCCAATCATTTAAATTCTACCATTAACAATTTTTTTCATTATAAAGCATTTATTGGATGTTTACCATGTACTAGGTCTCAGGGCTACAGTGGTAAAGCAGAGCTTCTCAGTGTCACAGAGGACATGGTCTAGAAGGGAGATAAACACAAAATACTGACATGTAATTATAACTTTTGAGAAGTACTAGAAGAAAAAGCACAGGGTGCAATGAAGAAATTTGAAGATGATAATAGCTTTGAGGTTGGTAAGCTACTCTCTGAGGATGAACACAGATAGTCGGGGAGGAGGTGCTGAAGCTGAAGGAACAATCAAGTCAGAAAGAGCTGCCTGCACAGAAAGCCTGGAGGCAGCAAGAAGCTTGGTAGGTTTGAGGACTTGAAAAAGGCCAATGAGCACTGAGCACAGCAGGCAAGGGAAAAAACGACAGAAACTGAATCCAGAGAGACAGGATGGAAGTTGACCTTACAGAATCTTGTTACCTGAGGGAAGGAGACTGAATTCTATCTGAGAACCATGAGAAGCCAGGAGAGCTGTTTTATCTTATTTGTTTTTATAAAATGGGTATTTTCTCCTGTATTATTTTTAAACTCTTTCTGTTTCTAAAATTTTCTTTACTCCTTAAACAAATTTTTTTTTTTTTTTAGAATAGGTCTCAGGCCAACAGATTCTCTTAGTTTTACTTCATCTGAAAACATCTTGATTTCCCCTCATTACGGTTTGGTGAGAGTAAAAATTCTGTTGGGGCTACCTCAGCTTCTGGAATCTTTAGATTTACAAATACTGTAGATTTTGCCAAATGTGGGAAATTTGCAGCCATTATTTCTTCAAATACTTTTTCAGATCTACCCTCTTTCTTCCTCTCCTAGGACTCTGATGACATGAATGTTAGATCTTTTGTTATAATCTTATAGGTCCTAAAGCCCTGTTCATTTTTTTCAGTCCATTTTATATCTATTGTTCAGATTGTATATATATATTGTTTTGTCAAGTTTTTTCCTCTGTCTCCTCATTCTGCTCTTAAACCAATTACGTGTTTTATTTTTTTCAGACATTGTATTGGTCAATTCTAAAATTTCCATTTGGTTCTTTATATCTACTATTTTTTTGCTGAGGTCTTTTTTTTTTTTTCATTTGGTTCAAGTATATTCATTTCAATAATTTCTGCTTTAATCATTGTTCTTGTCATATAATTATAATATCTGGATAAACTTGGCATCTGTTGATTGCCTTTTCTACTTCGAGTTGAGGTGTTCATAGTTCTTGGTGTGATGAGTGATATTTTATTAAATCTTGAACATTTAGGGTATTAGTTATAAAACTTTAAATCTTAAATTATCTGTTTTAGCAAGCCTCTTCTGACACTATGCCAGCAGAGAAAGGGGAGAGCTGTCTCATTTTCTGCCAAGTAGGATAAAAATCCATGTTTCCAACTTATCCTTCATCCAGATCCCAGGAATTAGGAGGCACTTTCCTACTCCTGAGCAAGATGTAGTGAGGCTCCCCACTAGCCCTTCCCACAAGTGAGGGCATGGCTCATTAACTCTGGTCTATTGCAAAGTCCTGCCTCTCCAGCAGGCCACACCTCTGATACCACTCTAGCTGACTGTACAGGAAGAGATCCTCATTATATCTGGCTGAGGGTGCAATCTAAGTTCCCTATGTGGTCTCCACTGACACCATGGGGCTGAGAAGGAGACAGAAGTTCTCATTACTATCTAGTAGTGATGACATTTCCAGTTCCTCCAGCCTCTGGCCCTCTGTTACACATCTCTGGCAATAGGAGTAGGGTACCTCATTATAGCTAGCCGAGGTTGGAAGTCTCAGTCCCCAATCAAACTTTGCTCACAAGGGTTACAGCGGGTCCACAATTCATTCTGTGGAGTTTGGCCAGAGTAGTGCAGTTATTACTTAAATGTTTTGTTTCCTGGTTCTTTGACTATAAAGAATAAGTTTTGTTGAGGCTTTTCTTATCTTACCTGTTAGTGTTATGGGGTTTCCACCTTCTCTACCACTGAATTAATGATATATAAGACAAAAAGCAAACCCAGGGGGAACATATTGCAGGTCATTTCTCGATGTAAAGGTTCCTAGACAGTCTGTAGTCTTCTCTCCACATTTCAGAGTATTCGTATGTTTGTTTTATATAATTATTTATGTCCACATTTTTTAGCTATACTTGATGGAAGGAATAGTAAAAAGTACATCTACTTTATCTTGTTAAAAATACTGACTTTTAATACTATTTTGAGAATCAGAGATCACATGAATAATTTCATCGCCATACATAAAAGATATAAATTTCTATAATTTTATATCCCTTCACATAACCTATATCTTCATAACTGGAGACTGTTTTCTGAATATCTGAATTATGACTCATTTTCTATAATATTTAAAAAGATAAGAGTCTCTTAAATATTGATCACATTGTTTTGCTTTCATAAATATAAGGTTTATCTTAACAAAACCATAGTTTGATGTTTACAATTCTAAAATACTTTATCTATTAATCTAATGTTTAAGTGAACCATATCTAATAATGACATTCAGAAAATAATTCTCAAGGTAATGATTTTCAATAAACATATTATTGTGATTTTAATAATATGTTGATAAAATTTACATTACTTTTTATCTCTATAATTTGTGAATTTAATACTTGCTTTAAAATTTCAAGTTTACTTTAATTATGCTGTATATACTGCAACATTAGAAAATTAATACTTCCATTCTCTATTTCATTAGGTTATTTGTATTCTTATAAGCTATCACAGAAATCTTTGTGAAGAAATAGTGGTTGTCTTAGATTTGGTTCTTGCAGGTAGTAGTTCAATTAAACATTAAAAAAAAAGAATAATAATTAAATCTGAAAAGAAAGAAAATCAACTAAGGATACATTAATATGCAAGTTTATACTTCAGGCAACTGGGGATAAATAAATAGACCTCTGGGAGGCCACATTAAACCTGTTCAGAGTTGTCCCACCCCAGGACAGGGAAAGTGGGTGCTATCTGTTCATTGATTGATCCACACCTCTTATTCACTGTGAGCTAAATTTGGGGTATTAACTCTCCAGAAGCTCTTATGAAGGGAGCTTCATATATTGCAGAATAAATCCATCAGCTGTAAAGGAATGGGAAGTACAAAAGTGATAAGTGCAAGTCCTTCATTGTGTGTGCCACTCTGGAGTGAGTATAAGTAAAACACTGAGTAATCAGATAAACAGCTAATATAAATATACACTTATATGCTGAAGCAATCAAAACTACTTTATTAGAAGTCTTCTACTTTTGATATAGAAACCACAACATTTTTTGTTTCTGGTAGATTACTGTTTAGGTTTTGAAATTTTGACAAATAGGGTCCACACCACCATATATTAGTCCTGTCTCAAAAAAGTATCTGCTTTAAAAAAAAACAAAAACAAAAACAGAATTTCAGCATTGAAAGAAATCAGTAAGATATCTCAGTTATTTCCTTAGTTAAAAGTACTCAAAATTGTTGCTTTGAATCTCTCCTTAAACAAATACTTCAAAAACATTACAATTTGTTTCAATGGTCTAATAGAAGTTACATTTAAATACTGCCTACTACATGTTAATCCCCTGAATTTTGTCTGCATTATGTATATAAAAGAGGTAAATATGAAAGAGCTGAAATGATTCAGAAATGCTCTTAGATATCTAATTTTTATTTATTTTATATTTTTCTTATCCATATTTTGGATAAAACATGCATTTCATCTTGTTCCCAGTCCTGTAACCACATAAAATGTGATTGTGATGTGCCACAATCACATTCACCACCTGACTACAACCTCCTTCAGCCATTGTCCTGGACCTTGCCCACCCAGATCCTGTCTTCGGACAACTCTGAACTCAGTCTTTTCTCTAGCATTTCCTGTCTCTTGGTCTCTGGATTTGTTCTCCATTGCTAGTGTGTCACTGCTACTGTGTTCTCGGCTTTGCCAAAATGGTTTTTATTGATTTCATCACTTTAGCTTTCTCCTAGCTCTTTTTACAACTGACCACTATTTATAAGTTTCCATATTTTTCCCTCAGATTCATGTGCATTTTTCACAAGTCTTGGGGTTAAAGAAGGTAGGAGACAAATAGTGCTTTCCATGTGTCCATATGGATTTAAGCAACTTGAAGATAAGTCTCTCCTCAAGGACTTACTACTCTATTTTACCTTCTCTAGAAAAGACATAAAAATGTTTTCCACATTTCTGTATATATTATACCAACAAATGTTATAACGCAGGATAGTATGTTTTGTTTTTTCACTTATACACTCAAAGTTCAGGGTACATATCCACTTCAGTTTTCAATAATCTTTGCCTCTTCATAACTATGACTCAGGTTAAAGACATTTAAAATTCATTAACACACACATAAAAAGCATGCATACCAACACAAATGCACCGGTGCATATATTTAAAAATATGCCCCCTCACAACAATTACATTGGTTTATGCACTTAATCTTCTCAAATAGAATTTTATAAACTCTGAAACTGCTGTTTATGTTACTGCCTACGTGCTTTGCCCTTTATTCTTTTTTGCTCTTTTACCCAGAGGAGTCTATCAAGAGACCATGTACAGAAATATCAAATAAAGTATATCATAAAAAGGAACTCTGAGAACCTAGTGACCTGAAAAAATGTTACTTATGAAACTAATGACCTAAGAATGCCTTTAAGTCGGAGAGCATCTAGTATGGCAAAGAGCCCTTCAAAGTGGACTTGTAAGCACTGATCCAGATAGAAGATTAAATAGCACAATATATTAAAAAGCATACGGTAAAATAAAAAAAAAAGCTGGATTTTTTTTGACCCATACAAGTATTTCTCTCTGCAACTGAGAGTCTTTTTTCTTTCCCTCTCTCCTTCCTTCTCTTTTTTCCTTCATTTTTCTCTCTTTTTCTTTTTTCTTTCTTCCATTCCTTTCCCTTCCTTTCCTTTCCCTCCTTTCTTCTTTTCTTCTTTCTCTCTTTCTTAGACTATTTTATAGTCTCTTCTTGTTTGGGATGTTACACAACATTTTTCTATACTCGATAACACTGTAATATGATATTTATATAGCAAAAAGATCAAATACTTATTCATAGGTATAAAATATGCCATCATTCTATACTAAGTAGAGTTTTTATGGGCTTATTAGTGTAATTAATCTGAATAATAAATGATCTTTGGATGTTTGTGTGCATATAGTTCTCTACTAATTTTTTTCATAAAATTTCTAATAATAAACTTTTAAAGTAATTGTTAATACCCTAATTGGCTTTTATATGTCTGATTTTGAGCATACATTACATTTTCATGTTGGCCATAGTGAATAAAACTGTTGACCTTTCATTCTCTAATCAATAAAATATTGACAGGCTTTATAGCCAAGTGACATAACCAAAAGGAGACATTTACAACACTTAAAGAATAAATCAACAGATAAAATTCTTATTAATGTTCAGAATGATAATTTTATTTCATTTAACAGGAAAAAATACAGTTGTTATGTCCTTTTTCATTTAGAATAGAGGAGCAAAATTTAAACATGTATATGAATTTGAATATGCAATTTCTTTAGATAAAAAATAACCCTAGAACCTCAGAAATTCATTTTTAAACAAATATATCATCCCTAGTGTACAGTTCAATAAACTTCATTAGAAATTATGGATGAACAGTTACAATTCTGAAAGGGACCACAGGCTTATTTATATATAACTCTCAATAATCCCACATTATTACACAAATAAGTTTTCTGTTTCATAATCAACTGGTTGTTTTTCTTTCTACTTCCTGCCATAATTAAATAAATATGTTATTTATTATGCAATTTTTCTGTGCCTCTCAAAAAAGCTTTATAAAGATCTACATCAAGATTCAAAATTAAACCTAATTAGAAATCAATTTGTTTAAGATTTGCTTTCTAATTCAAGGTTGCTAGAGGAACAAAACAATATATATTTATTCCACTTCTAATTTTCATTGTCATTTTCTAGATCTAAATAATTTGTTTTTGAGGTTTGCCAATATTCTTCTTCCGATACATTTTTGTATATTTTGATCTATTTTCATAATTTGGTATTGTTTAATAGAAAACCAGTTCATATTCATTGGAAAAAAATATTGCTTGACACAGAAAACATTTCACCTATCATTCCATGTTCTTGAGTAAAACACGTTCGTTATTTTTGCATAAATGCACACGCTGTAATTATTACACATTCTGCATTTGGAATTGCATTCTAAACTTGTTTTCTCCAGTCACAAAATAATATTCTACAATTTGACTTTGAATGATTTTATAGAATGTTATTTCCCTAAGTGTTGTTATATTTAAGAAAACTTAGATTGTTTCTAATTTTGTATTACTATGATTCATACTGTGATGGATATCCTTATAGTTTGATTTTTCTATTATTTTTACAATTCTAAATTTCTACATGAGGATTTTCTCTTTTAAAGGGTGTACATTAGTTTTAGAGTCTTTCACTCTCATTTCCTCTTGATTTTCAGAAGCTTGTACCACTTTATACTACCACCAACAGTATCACATCATATCTCTTTACGTGCCTACTAACACTGGCAAATAGATAAATAGCTACAGAAATAAAACTAAATCCATCAGATTCAATAGGCAGAACATATTTTAATATTATTTAATTTCATATTGTACTGCAAGTGTGTTTAAATATTTTTATATTATTAGACACTGATTAATAATTTTTCATGTGTAAAATGCTTATTTATATTATTTACAAAATTACTTTTTCAGGAGGTTCTCTCTCAGTTTTTGTTAATTTCTGTCAATTATTTTTCTTTAGTCAATTGTAAAATATAAATAATGCATCCATTATGTGTGATATACCAATTTTCCTAATTTGCCTTTCACCTTGTATTTTCTTATTTTTAATAAGACTTTCTTTAAATTTTATTTTATGCTTTATGCTTTTCCTCTGTTTTTTTAATGTACTTCAGGTACATAATATTAGTTACATTTTTTAAAGAGTTATATTTTCACTCTATGGCAAGACACCAAAGAAGGGTCAAAGAAAAAAATAAACAATTGACCATTTGTTTCTAACTCAGTTCTAAAGGTTAATGTAGGTTTTCATACGGTCTGCTTTAAACCTTGACCAGAAATGATAATTGAGCATGAACTATAGTTTCTTTTCAGTATAAGAAAGGATTGCTGAAAGAACATAAAATACTTCAAAGACACATCATTTCTGGGACAATCAATAGCTAAAGACAGCACTTAGAAATGAATAAAAAGAAAGTCATTTTATATTTCAAAACTTCAGAATCGGTGAAATAGTTATTGCTAAGAAATACCACTGATGAAGAATCATGAATTTCTGTAACTGGTGTTAGAAAATATGAGCCAAGGAATTGACCTTTACTGTGGAACAATGTAACTCCTAAATTGTCTAGATCTAAACAAGAGGATCAGTTAACGCGCATGCACACGCGTGCACACATACACACACACACACACACAGACACACACACACACAGAATTGGATCAATTCAAGAATGAGATAGCTACATCTCCCATAAATTCTGGCTAAGAATTCTCCTAATCATTTATTCAATCAGAATTGAGAAGTAAAGCTACAACCATATTAGTGATGCTTAATATTGTGCTTAAAGTTCAGACATGGAAAACTTCCTAGGAGGGAAGGGATTACTGCCACAGCATGAGTCGAAAAAGGGGATGGGGGGATAAATATCTAGCAATTTGGGAGGACTCTAAATAGCACTTATACACAAAGTTATTTCTATACAGAAGGAGCAGACCTATTCAAGAGTTCAGTTTACAGATTATTACCATAAGGTAACCACGATTAGCAACATATGCTTAACATAAATACAGCTTTGCATTCAGTATGTTATATGGAGTTCCTTAATTATTCTTAATAGCCCTCCTATGTGTATTACATAAATGAGAAAATTGAGTCCAGGAAAGCCAAATAAAATGATTAAAGAAAATAAATAAATAAATAATAACTAGAATAAGATTTTCTATTCTGAGAATCAATGATCTTAACCTTGCTGATTCTTTCAAAATATTTACAAATAAGTTACTATCATCTAAAAATATTTTTGAATTGTTTCCTTTTCTTTAAAAATTTCTCTAAGATATTTAAATTTTGAGATCTTTTTTTTCCACCCATAGATTATCTTCATTGTACTGGGTCTGTACATACACAACTTTGAGTCCATATGTCTCAGGTGAAAAATCAGGCTTTTAACATTTTAACATAATCCTTTTGTCACAACCTCACTGCAAAGATCCGTCATGATAATGGCTTTTAAAGTAATTTTATTTTATTTTAAAATACTATGCAAATATTATTTATTTGTACACCAGAGCTTTTACTCCCAGTGCTGGTTTTATGTGTCAACTTGGCTGGGCTATAGTCCCCAGTTATTCACTAAAACATGAATCTTGGTGTTATAGTGAAGGTATTTTGCACATATGGTTAACATCTACAATCAGTTGACTTTAAAGGGGACTGTCACTTGATAATGGGGATGAGCCTCATCCAATCAACTAAAGGTCTTTAAGAACAAAGCTGAGGTTTTCTGAGGAAAAAAAAAATTCTGCCTCAAAACTACAGCTTTAGCTCCTCTCCACAGTTAAACCTCCACACTTGCTCTACAGATTTCAGACTTTCTAGCCCTCACAATGCCTTGAAATCAGTCAATCTATATGTAAATGTATACTATACGTATATGTCTGTCTGTCTATCTATTAATCAATATATCTATCATCTACTTCTTAGTACTTCTGTTTTTCCAGATGACCCAGACTGACACATTCCCTATCAGTCTGAATGTTCCTTGGGGACAGATGTCCATGAAGTAATTTTATTCTGAATGATCTCAGAGCTTATGAGTATATTTCTGGATCTTGATAAATTAATGAAATTTACTTATCTCGATAAATAAATAAAATATCATTATATTAATATCAGAAAGGGAGCATAAAGCATTCACATAGCTTAAGGAAAAAGTAGGGACATTAAAAAAAATTAAATCGAGATAAAAATATTTTATTCCACCCACTCTATAGAAATCAATTTCAATAAGATGTCTGTTCTACCTAATTTCCAAAAAAGTTTTTCCTTTATTTCTTTTTGCTTTATTAATCTCATTATTGTGGTCAATTTTTAAATATACTTGTTTTTCAAATAATTTATATTTTAGAAAGAATATTCTTGCTACTTGTATCTTGCAAAGACTGTGATTGATGTATGCATATATTTCAAAAGAATCCCTGTATATATTCTCCAAGTATTGGTAATAAATTAAAGATGTTTTTATAAAATTCATAAAATATGTGTACAAAATAAGGTGTGTATATATATAGAGAGAGAGATGTATGTTTTGTGTGTATACATTAGCTCTATCTCTATAACTGTGTCTATATGTTTAATTGAATAATGTTACCTTTTATATCTGCCAAAATCCAGGGCTAGTTTGAATGGAAACTATGCACAGCCATACTCTAAAATCCACTTGTTTCTTATAAATATATATTTATATCTTTTCCTGCCTGACCTTTGTACTTTAAGTCAAAAGTACTTATGTGAAAGTGATTTTTTTTTCTTTTTACCCATCTTCCCTGAAATTGCATAGGAGGAAGCAAACCACTACCACTCAATCTCTGACATTAATTCAACAGATACATAGTTTGATTTCAGAAGAATTATGGAAACATTCTTTCAGAAGAGAACAATGAAAGACAGCATTCTATGTTTAACACATTTTTCTTTTCCAAGTGGCAGTAGAGCATTGTAACAGCAAAGTAAATTGCTTCCTATTTCTATCTGCTTTATAAAACTGTGACACAGTGAGCTGAATCACTGAGAACACATTTGTACACAGCTAAATAAAAGTTTTATGTGATGGTAGAACTAGGCAGCATTATTCTGTCCTTGAATGTTTTGATGATTAATAATGCTTAGACCACTGGTTTGCACACAACTGGGTCACATTCAGGGAATGGTCAGGAAGCTCAGTGTTTAATTTAACAGGTTTCTATGAAGGGAATCTTTACATGTGTGTGACCTGCATTAAGGGACACAGCAAGGTATGGACATACAATAGAGCACCTGTGACAGGCCTCGTGGCTAAAGGCAAATGACATTATTTAATCCTCATAGAGAGTTCAAAGCCATAGAAGCAGAGACGTCCAATATGAATTCCAACCACAGAATACTACCATTGCTCAAACCGAAGCAAGGTGAGACAGAGGTTGTTCTCTCCAGCCCTCTGGTTTCCTCTGATACCACTGACCAAATCTAATCAGAGACCAGAAATCGAGAGAACATGGACAATACCATGTGTTGGAGTAAGCCTCCCTGAGCACAGAACAGGGCAAGAAATGGTGAAGAATAGCATTTTAAGAAAAGTGGCAAACCCACACAGTAGGCACATACACAAGCTGACTGGCAGGTACTTTACTAAGTCTGGGCTGTTTAATGGTATGGTATTAGGTACAAGGATTATTGCTTAGTTATTGGGATGCAAATATTTATATGTAAAAATATAAGTAGAATAAATTGATGAATATATAATAGTGATAATAATGATGACTATCATAAAAATATCAATGCTTTTCAATATTGAATGACCATTATTTTCTACTGGATACTATACTATGTATTTAGTATACATTTTTATAATTCTCACAACTAGTCTGCAAAATAAATGTTATTAGATTTACTTTACTTATGATGTAACTGAGTTTCAGAAAGGTTAACTAAGCTGGCTGAGTTTACCCAGGTAGTAAGTAGTAGTACCAGTATCTTTCACTGGGTTTTGAGAATTAAAATATCAACATTATTTATGTCATTGTGTTTGGCTTCCAGGTTTGTAAGCAGTTAAAAAAAAGAAAGAAAGAAAAGACTGATGACCCAGAGTAGTATCCAAATTTGCATGACGGTGATTTCAGTGACTACTAATCAATTTTAATTGAGCTCTTCTCTTGAAACTTGAATGAAAGCTATGAAAAACTGTGTAACAGCTCATCCCTGGCAATAGTTCATAATGAAAAACTTACAAAACAGCATATAATTTCAGAGAATTTACAGAGATTAAACTTTATCCATAAATTCTTTGCAGGAGAGAATGTAGAGACTATAGAGAAATACCAAAAACTTATTCAATGAATTAGTAAAGCAAAGCCATCCAGCCCCTCGGGTCCTGATGACAGGATAAGAACAGGAAAGTATACTTACTCCAATCACTATCTGTTACCATTCACAGATTTCTGAAATAAAATACATCATATCTGTTCACAAGTTCCTTTTTCATTTTACCAAAACTTATTTAGTGTATCTTATTCTGCTCATGATGCTATAACAAATTATCATAAACTGAGTTTTAATAAACTTTTATTTCTCACAGTTTTGGAGGCTGGGATGTCCAAGACTAAGGTGTCAAATTCAGTTTCAGGTGAGAGCCTACTTCCTAGTTTGAGAGAGCCATCTTCATGTATCTTTACATGTCAGAGAACAGAGAGACCATCTCTCTCCTATCTTTTCTTACAAGGTCGCTAATCTCATTATGAAAGCTCCATCCTCATGATCTAATTACCTCCTAAAGTCTCCACCTTCAAATACCATCACATTGGGATTTAGGCTTCAAAATATAAATTTCGTAATGACACAAAGATTCAGTCCATAACATACTGCAATACATCATTAGAAGTAAAGACATGTAAAGATGAACAAGACATATGTGGTCTCTGAAGTTCAAAGAAATTTCAAATGACCATGTTGTCAAAGAAATACACAGTATGTTGAGAAAAAGAATATGAACAGAGGCCTTGTTTAGATGAATCAATGATTAGATAAATCAATGAATGCAGAGATGATTTTTAAGTTGGAATAGAAAAATAAAAGTAGACAAGCAAAGGGCCAGGTTGAACATTTCAAAATGAAGAAAACAGTAAATCCCTTAAGCAGGAAAAACTTGCCATATTTAAGAAAAAGTCCAAAGTGGAATGAAACAGATTGAGTGAAGGAACTATTGCCATAGGATTAGGATGAGAAAAGGGAGATTTAGAGGGCATTCTTGGTTATTGCAAAGCCATGCAGAATGATATGGTAAGATATGACTCTTTTCTCTTTAAAGATCACACTGTCTCCTCTATGCTAAGTAGGTTTTACAGAGGTAAGAATGGACACACAGAGATAATTTAAGAAGTCACTGAAATAACTATATAAGAAATTATTGTGGCTTTACCAGAGTTGAAGAAGTGAGAATGGAGAAAAGTGAATGCACATCAGATACACTTTACAGCTAAAATGTAAAGGCTTTATCAAAGTTGGATATAGGAAGTAAGAAAAAGAAATAAGTGAATTTATGATCCCTGAGTATCTGGCTTTAGTATGTGGTAGACAGTGATGCCATTTACTAAATGAGTAACAGGCTTAATACAAAACGATAATTAAGAGTCTCATTTTGCACACTATAAGTTTGAAATGATTAAGTGAAATGTCAAGTAAAATTTTGAATACATCAGTCTGAGGTTCAGAGGAATTGTTTTAGCTTGAAATATAATTTTGAAAGTAATCAATAAACAGATGGCCATAAGATTCAGTGAGCACTGCATATAAAGTAAAAAGGTAATAACCTAGACATTATTTGAAGGAACTCTAATATTTCGAGGTTTGACATCGTTTATTAAATCAGTAAAGAATATCAATAAGGAGTGGCCAATAAATTAGGGAGAAAATGAAGACAGCATACTATCAAAAAAGTTGATATGAAACGTTAAGAAGGAGTTTATAAAAGGGAGGATGGACAAATATATAAAGTGGTACTGAGAGATCAAATGATATTAGGATAGAAATATTTCTTTATGGTGGGAAATACACAGATCATCATGGCCTAAGTCAATAGCTTTTGTGGACTGTGGTGATTAGCAATTTTAAGCAGAGCAAGTAGAAAGTAATGAGTTGTTTAGACAATCAATCCTCAGACTTTTGCTGTAAAAAAGGGGAACAAAGAAATGGGTTCCTAGCTAGAAAGAGGTGTTGACTAAGTTGCTTTTTAAAAAATTATTTAAGTTGAAACAGAATAGAAAATGGAATTATAAAGACAAGAATGCTCCAAATGAAAATAATTTTTAAAAAGTGATGATACAAAGGAGAAAGAAAATAAGCAAAAGAAGAATGTTTTTGAGAAGGAAAATGAAGATAGTCTCTGGATGTCAAAGCTAAAATACATTTAAAGGACCTCCATTGTTTTTGACCAAATAATTCATTATTTATACCAACAGTCATGATTAATATCTCAAAATATAGAATAAACCAGAGAAGAAAAAAAGCTCATACTCTGAATCAAGATATCCAAGTACAGTCTTCATTTTATTTTTATTATTGTTCTCTGAGTTATAGAAACTTCTGCTTCCATAAAGTTCACATTAGAAATATAAATTATCAATGAAATGCTTCTGTTTACATAAAGAAATGCTTAATTGCAGAATAATATAATTTATTTGAAAAGCTACCAGAAGTGTGGGGACTATAATTTTTAAAAGCCTCACAAAGAATACTGACAAGGTCTCCAGGCAGGGATGGATATTCAAATTGGGAAGAAGATTTTGTAAAATGTTTTTTGCACTCTGGACTTGTGTATTCAGTTGTATGTTTGACATCTAGTAGGACATCTAATAAACACACGAAAATTAACATTTCAAAAACTAACACTTGTCTTTCCATTTCTTACACCAAACTGGTTTCTCCCTCATTACTCTTCATTGCTATAAGTGGTAACAATTCATCCAGTTGAGCAAGCCAAAACTCTAGAAGTTATCTTTGGCCCCTATTCTCTTTCCTGCCCTTACTGGTTGAATATCTCACCAAGTTGTATTGTCTCCAAACGGAACATATATATCTACACACACACACACACACACACACACACACACACACACACACACACACAGAATCTGTCCAATTCTATTCTCACCATTTATAACCAACTCTAAGCCATTCATATCTTTTGCCTAATATAATGGAATAACCTCTACTTGCTTTTTACCTTTGTTTGTTATCCATCCTACACAAAGCATCACAGTGACCTTTTAAAATCAGCTCAGAATGAACCAACTCCCTGCTGTAAACTCTACAATGCTTTTTCATCACTCTTAGCCCAGAAGGCCTCTGAACAAATCTCCTATCTCATTTCCTACCCCTTTGTCTCTCACTTACTACCTTTCAGTCACACTGACCTTTTGGTTCTTGGAATCAGGTACTTACCCAAGTCTTCCCTCTGTTTAAAGGGCTCTTCCTTCAAATCTGAGTCTCCATCTTCTTGCCTTTATGATCTCAATAAATTTCAACCTCAGCTGAAAAGAAATTAAAAGTTATAAAATAGCCCAAGGTGAGATAGCATTATGAAATAGTATTAAGCCAATCTGTTCAATAGTTAGAAAAGTTTTATACTCACTAATTGTTGCTCTCATAAATATAAGCAATGGTTAACAGTTACTATGGAAAGTGGTGACAGAGATATTTGATTCTTTAAGCTAGTATAGGAAAATAAGAATTGTGTAACAAATGATTTTCAAATTAAATAGGGTCTTCTAAGGCCCCATTATTTAATCATGTTACTCATATTATTTTATAAGATTTCTTAATTTTAGTCATTGAGTACAATAAATGAGTTTTATTGATGTATGTGAAATAGTGTTTTTATGGTCATTTTATGTGATTTTTACACTATAACTTCTCTGTCTTTTCAAGTGAAATAGCTGATAGTCTGTGATTATCACTATGCAAAGTTTTAGCACTTAACAGCTTAAAATCTCAATTAATTTTGTCAGCAGGATTTTACTAATACTTGGGCAAGTTAAAAACTGAAGAGATAACATACAATTACAGATTGTAAAGGTTTAGCAAAACTCTAAAATAATTTTTCTAACACCTTTCACCACTGACTATATTTTTAATGCCTTCCACATAAACAAAAGAATCAGCCTTCAAACCTAGCCTCACCTGACCTCAGGAAATGACAACCCTCTGTATTAGGCTTGTTTCTGGTTACTTTCATCCTTTGGTCAAAATGCTATCAATTACAAAATCTCAAATCCAGGCTAATCCTTTTTTCATATGATAGCAAATATTTAAATAAGTTGCTATGTTCAACTTCATTTTTTTTTCAACATTTTATTCACTTAATACATATTTATTTTTCATCTATTATGTATCAGACATTGTATTAGAGAACTATGATACAGAAGTGAACAAGACAGTCCTGGTGTCTGCCATTATGAAGATGATATTTTGCATATGGCATAATTTTGCATTTCTTTACAAAGTTGGTTTTCTATATTTGCTTCTGTAAGTGCAATCAAATAAATCACACTCGAACACACCCCTAAACATGATTCAATACAACAGAAGAAAATGATCGCATCCTTTTTATCCCCCAACCATGGTCCAATTTACAACTTAATGTTGACTATTTCTTAAACTACTGTATAATAGTTTATTCTTAAATCATATTTCACTTTCCATACATCATATAGAAAATATGTATAATACATTCCTATCAGAATATTTCAATTATGAGTCTCATTCTATCATAGTTAGTGATATATATTCATGGTTAAGCTTATGTTGTTTGCATTTGAATCTCAAGATTACTTTCTTTATTACTGTATTTTTAAATTAGAAAATAGGCATGTGAGCCCATATCAACCACAGTTTTTTTTTCGTTTTGTTTTGTTTTTGTTTTGTCATCAATTACTAAGCAAACTGGGGAGCATTTTTTTCTTTTTGCCTTAACTCAATAACATTTACCATGTATTAGGGACTGTGGTACTTGTGTAATCAGCAGTGGTGAACCAAAGAAACATGATTACTGCTTTGATTCCTAGATTTTTAGTGAGAGATACAGAATTTACAAATTATAGACAATAATGATAAGTTCTGTGTGAAGGGAACTAACAGAGTAATGATGGAGAAGAGGAGAAGGAAATCAACTTAAAGTTGATGGTCAAAGGAGCTTCTCAGAATAAGAATTCTTAGAAGCCAGTTATAGAAAAAGTGGAGAAAAAGTGATCCAAGCAGACAAGATCAAGGTATCTGAGGTGTGAAAGGCCTCCTTGTCTTTCAGCAACCAAAAAGAAGCATAACTAAAGAACTGAGGATGAGTAAAATTATAGAAAGAGACGAGGCTGAAGAAGTAAGCAGGAGACAGATTCTGCCTGTTCTACTTGATATTCTCCATATAAGGAGATTCCAATCTTATCTAGTGTTTTTCTCCCTTTTTTCCTTCCTTCTCCATATTACCTTAAACTTATCTGCATTTAGTCAGCTGATATCTTTGATAATCAGTCAGCTGATTATCATCTATTGATCTATCTGTCTATCTAATCTATTTATCATCTATCATCAATCCTGGTTTGTTTTAACTGTGATCATGAAGTATATGTTGAAATTCAAACAATATACATAGACAAAAGTCGCTTTCCTTATAACTATTTTTATTTCATCTAAAATCCAAAATATTTGTCAGATAAAACAATGGAAAAATTATCCTGCATGATGTTTTTTCCTGGCTCCCTGCCATGTCATTTATTCCTCTCTCTCTCTCTCTCTCTCTGTTTTTCTTTTTCTTTCTCTCCATTACATTTGGAATATCTGAAAAGCCTCAGTTTACCCTGAGAATATGCCACGATCTTGTTTTAAGGAAACCAGCATTTCTAACAGGACATATAGGGTCTCTAAATCTGCACTCGGTTACTATTTTAACCATAAATAGGAAAGCATCAGACACTAAAACAAGTACATTGTTCCCAAAGCCAGGAAACATTTTCTTATTCTTCAATACTTTATAAAATATGGTTTTATAGTTTATCAGATATTATTTGTTGCATAGCTTCCAGTAACACAGAATTTCCTCTTTTCTTCCCTCATCCTGCATCCACATTCTGTATATTTTCTGTTTGTAAATTATTTGAATCTGTTTCTGAATATTTGTAAACTTTATCTATCTGTTCAAAAGTTTACACATCATACTTACTTTTGACATTATATCCCATAAATATATAGATGGACATTACCCAAGACTTTTTGTTTTCTTCTATGTAAGTGGTAACTTGCTTTCATTTATCAAACATATACTTGGCTCTGGTAGAAGAGCAGATTTAACGCACTCCCTTTTTGCTATTAAAACAACTTCCCAGCTTCCATATCTCTTAGTTAGGTTTGAAATGTTACATTAAAGTAAAAATCTTTGTGGCTTCCTCCTAAAATAATTTCAGTTTAGTCCCTTAGCAAATTGCTGCCAAACTGATGACTTTCCTATTTACTACTGGGTATTGAGAACATCAAATACTGAGAATTTGTTTTTAGCCCTTTAATCATCTCACAATCTCCTATTTTATTATATAAGCAGAGCAGGACTTTTTCCTTTGTCTATTGTCAAAGAAGTACCTCTACTTAGTAATATGACATTTTCTTCTTCCACCATCCAACAGGATATAATGCATCCCCCAAATAAAAAAGAGACCTGTAAGCTTTGGAAATTTCATTTTAAAACTACACTTAGAACAGAAAATCTAGAGAGCTTTAAATAACTCTTTCTTTGATGATTGAACCTGCAAATTGTCAATGATCCTCTGTTTTAATTCACAGATATAGTACTATAAATAAAAACATCCCTAAATAACATGAATCCTAAAAAGAAATTCACATATATTGATTTTACCTTAATATGCATGTCATAAATCATCATATTAATCACAGCATTTGCAATTATATAATGTTTTCTATCCCATGGACATGTAAAACTTGTGGTAAAAAGTTGAACCTCACTTTTAACTACTCATCTCACAAGTGTATATGCTTCATGACAGCAAAACCTTGGACTCATATTCCTGAGGAATATATTTAAAGCTCACCCAACTGTTACTAAGTTTTTTCAGTATTTATAAATACATATGTGTAAACCCACATAGTCAATGTGTGAAAATAAATTTATATCTAAGCCTATTTCTCAGTAATAGAATGCACATATATAAATTACACCTGTGTTAGTTTATTTAACTAGTAACAAATGTCCCTAGGTTGAAAAGTACAATCAACTTTAAATGAAAGCACATTTTGCCTTTGTCTCTGTCAGTTGTGGAAATCTAAACTCTTCAGTGTCTTATAAACCTGTGCCTCAGTGTCTGTTTCAGCCTGAGGCAGAACCAGGATGCTGTTACAGAGAGAAGCTTTGAGAAGTGGTAGACTTGGCTTTCTTTGCTCCAAGTAACTCGAGAGGAAAAATGTTGGCTTAGAAAGCAAACTTCCTATTCTGCAAAAAGTCTGTTTTAGACATAAATTTAACTATAAATAGATTAAAGATGGGATTGTTTCTTCATCCCAAACCTTGCTCTCAAGCTTGGTTTCTCAGAGTTTTTAGGGTAAGTTCAACCTTAGTCATGGCCTTTTTAGAAGACCTCTGGTAAGCTAGGAATTGAAATTCATTTGCCAAATCTAGTTAATTCTGTGGTATTTTGAATAATGAAGAATTTGTTCTCTTCTGCGTCTTACACAGCAAAACATAGTGTTTGCATCTGTTTCTGAGTGAAAGCAGAACAATGAACACTGGATTGCTGATAGTGTTCAAACTTAATTTGCATGATTGTTAAGCAGATTGAGAAGAAATCCTTGCACTGGGTGGGAGCTTGGTCTATAGGTGATCACAAAGGTTCCTTCTAATTTCAAGATTCTACAAGTCTGCAGAACTACTTGCAAGTAAATGAAGACCAAAGTACATCAAAGTAGGGCTATTTCAATAAGATATCACGGTTTAAGACTATTCTCTTGAAAACTGATTCAGAAAAGCATCTAAGGACAGGGCACAGCACATCTATTATATGATAGAACCTAAAGCTGAGACACACATTTCAATTAATCAACTGGCAAATGCCTTTGGACTTAGAATTACAATGGCAACTTTTTCCAACATTTTCTATTGTTTTCAATATGCCTTATTGCAATAAATTCTCAAACTTTTTGATTCTTAAGTTTGTAATGATTTCTTTTGCACATACATGTTAAAAGAAAAGGTTCTTATTCCAGAAATGGTGAAATAGCTTTTGTTATATTAAATCTCCTACAAATAACAATTTCAAACTCTTGGCGGGGAAAAAACCCAGAACACCTTTTTAAGGTTCTGGAGATTGACCAAAATATGATGCAAAGAGACACTAGAAATATAAGAAGGGAAACCACCCCAAGTGATATTCTCATTTATAGTTTTTTTCTGTAGGGACTCCACATTTAATGCTGTACAAGGCAACTAGAATTCAAATAGAAACCTCATCTTATTTCCTTGAGAAGTAGAGAAAGACCTTAAAAATTATCAGAGTGCTAAAATTGAGTGGAAAAATTCTGGAAAAGAATATGGCACATATTGGGAACCCTAAAATTTGCATATAGCATACTATTGAAATCTTGGGTTGAGCCTTGGATTGTATGTGTGTGTTGAGGAGACTTATAAGTACTATAGAAAGCATCAGCTACAAATTTGAAATTGCTGAGCAGAGATTTAAGTTTATACCCAGTACAGAAGAGACTAAATTTGAGTCTGAGACTTGTCAAATTATAAGCAATTGGTGAACACCTCAGGCTTTCCATTGACTTTTGGAGTAAAGACTATGTCCAAAATAATTTTTCCTAGGACAAAGGGTAAAATCAAGTATACCTATACTAGCAAAGTAGAGAACACAAAGATTCTCTGAGTTCAAGGGGGTCTGCTATTATTTTATTACTTTCTAGGGAAAGAAAAAACACACTTAAGAAAATAATGTGTGTGTATTATCTAAAATATATCATCCATAATTTCCAGTGCAAAATCAAAAGCTGCCTGACATGTAAGTAAACAGGAAAATAGATCTCAAAAACAAGAAGAATGGGCAGTTAGTAAAAAAAAAAAATAAATAAAAAAAAAAAAGGACTCAGGTTGAACCATATATTATAAATACAGAAAGGGGCTTCATGCAATTAAATAAATGTGTCAAGCACTTAAAGACAGTGCCTAATGAATAAATGGATGGAAAATCTCAACATGAAAGGAAAACTACTAAAAAAAATCAAATAAAAATTTTAAAACTGAAAAATACAATATTTGAAATGAAAAAATCATTGGATATAATAATAGTAAACTGAAGATTAAGGAAAAATAAAATACGTTAGTAAATTTGAAGACAAATTGATAGCTCTTATTTACTCAGAAGAGAGAAAAAACAAAGTTCTAAAAAATGACTGCAGAGGCACTATTTCTGTGATTGAAGAAAAAGTAACCAATAAATAACACTCTTGAGGATATCAACTGTAAACTCAGTTTAAAAAAATACATATCTGAGGGTAAAAAAAAGCAGGAAGAATTTGAAGGAAATGTAATACTTGGAGGAAGCAACCAGGTATGCAGTAACATCTCAGATTCATTCATTTCTTCCTTCTTCCACTACTCCCTTCCTTCCTTCCTTCCTTCCTTCCTTCCTTCCTTCCTTCCTTCCTTCCTTCCTTCCTTCCTTCCTTTCTTCCTTCCTTCCATTTCTCCCACCCTCCTTTCCTGTTTTTCCACTGACAGGAACAATCAAGACAGGGATTTGGGGTAGCTAAAACTCTTAATAGAACAACCAATACATTTCTGGAAAAAGAAATCTGGACTCCTAAAACTTTCAAAGAAAAAGAAGGAAATTAGAAGTAGAAAGTCAGAGAAAAGTAATGCAAATCAGATGATCCGTTCTGTCCAGGTATCTGAATGACTCCTGAACTAGGCATTAACAGACAGATTAAAGCAATCTGAACTAACAATGAGCTAATGCTCACCACAGGCATAAGAGAGTTTCCTGTTTGTGTCTACACCAGTTAATTTTCTACAAAAACAATCAGGAAAATCAACACTTTTTGGGAGAATATAAAAGCATTGACAGTTGCTACAATGTCTAACAGATACAATCTTAAATTACTAAACACATACAGAACCAGGAAAATACCATTCATCTCTAGGGAAAAGGTAATCAAACAACATAGGTCAACCATGAGAATAATCTGATGATGGAACTGTCAAGCAAGGATTGTAATGAAGATGTTATAAATATAATCAATGCAGTATAGTACACATATAATAAGTGAAAAGAGAGGTAATCTCAGAAGAGAAAATAAATTATAAAAGGGATCAAATAAATATTTTAAAACTAAATAGGTATATGGAAAAATTGATTTAACAATGAAATAAAAATTACAAAAAACGAAGTCAATGAGCTTAAAGATAGAATAAACAGAAAGTTCCAAACTGCAGAATAATATAAAAAGAAAAATTCAAATTCTTGGAGAAGCAATATTTACAATAGCCAAGATATGGAAGCAATCTAGGTGTCCATTCACACATAAAGGAATAAAGAAAATGTGGCGCATATATATATATATATATATATACAATAAAATATTACTCAGTACTATATAATAATTAAATTTTGTCATTTGAAGCAACATGGGTTATGCTAAGTGAAATAAGTCAGAGGAAAAAAATACTGTAAGGTTTTACTTAAATGTAAAATCTTAAAAAGCAAGACAAATGAACAAACAAACAAAACGAAACAATAACAGACTCAGAAACAGAGACCAAGAGGATGGTTGCCAAAGGAGGGAGCTAGATGAGTGAAAAAAGTGAAGAGAAATATAATCAGTAATACTGTTATTAGTTTGCACTGTGACAGATGATTACTATAATTAGCAGGATGATCATACTGTAAAGTATAAAAATGTTGAATCACTATATTACATGCTTGAAACTAATAAAGCTAATAGAATATTGTATATTAACCATACTTAAAAAAAATCCTTGGTAATCAGTGGGACAACATAAATGGAATTAGCTTGTAAGTAATCAAAGTCTTAGTGAAGGGAAAGATAGAATGCAAAAATAACTTAAAGACATAATATACAAACACTTCCAAAATTTTATAAATATATATATATATATATATATATATTTAAATAAAAACAAATGGAATTAAAAAGAAGAAAATCATGGTTATCACATCAAAATAAAAGTGCTAAAAACTAAAATGACAAAAAATTTTTGAAAGCAGAGAGAAAAATATTAGACATTAAATATAAAAAAAATAATTATTATTCTTATGGACTTCTCATTAGAAAATGAAAAAGCCAGAAGTCAATGACAATATATTTATGTGCTGAAAGGAAAGGATAAAATAAAACACCTATACCTACATGCAGCAAAAATACCTTCCAAGAATGAAGGCAATATGAGATTTTTCAGAAAGAAAAATAATTTACTGGTACCAGATTAACATTCTGGGAGATAAGAGAAGTGTTTTAAGATGAAAGAAAAATACATCAGCATCAGCAGGAAACATAGATGTTCAAGAACTAAAGATGATTAGTCATAGAAATGGTATTTTTTTTTTTAGGCGAGGCAACCTTTGGTTGACCTCACAGATTGCAAGGACCTTGTTAGCGTTCAATTCCTTTTTTTGATTTTTTATTTTCTACACCTACAGCACCTGGTCTTCCTAGGTAGTCTCCCATCCAAGTACTAACCAGGCCTGAGCTTGCTTACCTTCCGAGATCAGACGGGATCAGGCTTGTTCAGGGTGGCATGGCTGTAGACAAAAATGGTAAATTTTAAAGACTTATTTTCCTCCTTATATTTTAAAACACATATGACTTTGTGGCAAAATTTAGAACACTGTCTGTATAAAACAACTGAACAAAAGACAATAGAACATATGTTTGTAAAGTTTCTATATATTATGTGAAATTGTATGTTAACTATTAATACAAAGTAAAATTAAAGGATGTATATTGTAATTCCTAGAATAATCAATAAAAATAATGCAAAGAGGCATATCTAAAAGCCAATAAATTAAAACTATTAATAATCTAAAAATTCTTTAAAAAGATAGAAGTTACAAAGAAAAAAACAAAACTGACAAACAAAAAACAAATAATAAGATGCTATAACCTACATCTAACCATATCAATAATTACATTAAATGTTAACTTTAAACACTTTAATTAAAAGGTTGAAACTATAATAATAGATAAAAAAACAAAGGCGATTTCCTAGTGTCTGGATAGGTGTAGACAATGGTAGGTATGTAGTAACTTGCAATCTCCTATCATTTCCAAAACTGCAAAATTACTGAGTATAAAGAGAAAAGTCAACATATCAAAACAGTGTGATCCCACACACTTCTGCCTCACATCTACTCTGCCTTAATTATTTTTGTGAGCACAGACAGAGGGAAAAAAAAAAATAAAGAGAAGACAAAGTATAGATGTAAGTAAAGGAGCTTGAAGGGAAACTGGAGGAACCAACAAAAAGATCAAAACTTTCCTAAATTTCAAAATTCTAAAAATGTGATGAGACAATCAGAGCATGGTATGTAGGGAAATTTTTTACAAAGGGTCAAAAGCTTCATACAAATGGACTACTTTGTGATTAAAAAGACATTGCCTTATAAAAGGCCCTGATTCCAATTTAAAGGGAAAGAACCAGGTGAAAGGGGCAAGTGTGGTTGAAAAGCATACTCGTTCAAACTCATAGCTTCTGGGGGAAAAAAAAAGGCAAAATAAAAGAAAAAGGGCTTTTTGGCAATTAAGTGGAGAAGTAGCAAAGAAAAATAACTTATGTTAAGCTAAGAATCTGCAAAACATCCACCCTCAAATAAAGGACAGGAATATAAAGTCAACTGTAGAAAATTAAGAAATTAAAATTTACATAAAACAATTGAAATCTTACCCAACTTCCACTAAAAAAAAAAGCATAAAGCAGGAAAAAACTCTAAGTCTACACTGCAAATGAAAATAAATACATTCCAATAAGCTTGAAAAGCACCTTCAATCAGAAATTTAAAACCTAAGCTAAAACAGACAGAGATAGGGACAAATGAAAAAAAGTCAATCTAAATAACTAAGACATTATAAGGAAGACATAAAAAATATGTCAAAAAAAAGTAGTACAAATGGAAGATTATAACAAAAAAATAATATTTATGTTGTCTCAAAATCCTCGATAAATAAGCAAACAGACAATGGAATAGAACTAAAATTTAAATCTATATGCAAGGCAACTATCCAGAAATAGAAAAAAGTCTAAATATACACTAAAAGAGCTCATCAGGTTCTTTGGAAAATTAATCCAGAAAAATCAATGCTGATACCTATTTTGTTAAAACTACTAGATTTCAAAGGTAAAATAAAATTCTTAAGGCTTTCAGAACAAAAAAACAAGAGACTTGTAAAATTAGAATAGTAATTACAAGGACAATATACAAAGCAAGGCAACACTCAGGAAGCATTTTTTAAATATTCAAAGAAATTGTAAACCAAAGATTTTACACCCAGCTAAGCTCTCCTTCAAATAGTTTTTAACTATTGAAAACAGTTTTGAAAATATAAGTAATGAGGAGATTCTGCCCCCAGCAACCCCTCTTCAGACATCTACTTAGAGGGTAAGTTTAATTCATCCTGAGGACACAGGTCATTATATTTCTTCCACCTTTAAAAACATAACAAAAGCAATGTTGTCTTTGTTTATTCTCTACATTGATTCTTTTCTATTTCATTAAGATCTGACTCTTAAGTTTTATCACTAAATTATCCTCTTTTTTTGTTTTGTTTTACTAACCGTTTCATATGGACATTTTGTGTCTCAAACTTTTTATTTTCTAATATTTTTAATATAAAAATGTCCCGAAAATTTATTTTTTAAATCTTATAAGTTCATATGTAGAGTTTTATTATTATTCAATTTTAAAAACTATTTTATTTTCATTGATTTGTCCTTTGAACACATTTTATTTATGGACAGCGTTTAAATTATTCAATACATGGTAACTTCCATGTATTTTTTTAAGACTCTATAATGATGATGATATGGTTTTGGAATGTTATATTTTCAAAGTCTATTTTAGGTAGTTTATTAAGTATTTACTTATTTGTTGAGAGTTGCTATTTGAAGGGTCATATGGCATTGACTAACCACATAGACTTTGGAGTCCAAAAATGAATTTAAATACTAATTCTATCACTTAATAGTCATATACTTTTTGATTACTTCTTCTTCAAGTTCTTCATCTATAAAATTAATATAGTGGAAGTATCAAAATTACAGATTATTTGTGATAATTAAATGACCTAATATATGTAAGGACTTCTGAATATTTTCTGGCATATAGTAAGAGCTATATAAAATGTACTTAACTGATATGAATTAGAAACAGACACATATATGTTACTATTATACATATAAAATAGAAAAAGAACACATTAGATTCTGTGTATATTAGTCCCAATGACACTTATCTCCTATGATTCATGCCCTATTTAGTCCCATCATTCATTCAGTTAGGGCTGGCCTATTAAACCAACAAATAAAACAGAAGTGACAATGTGTGACTTTCAAGGCTCTGTCACAAAAGCTATTGTAGTTTCTATCATGGTCTTTTAGATTCCTCATTCTTTGGAATGCCAGCCACCATTTATTTAGGAGACAAAAGAAATCCTAGGAAAACTTCTAAATAAAGGAAAAATAATTTGCTGGCACCAATCAGTAAGCATATAAAGAAGCTCCCTTAAAAGAAGATCCTCCAGCCCCAGTCAAGTCTTTGGACAACATCTCTAGCCATCTTATGAGAAATCTTGGGTCAGAACACCCAGCTGATATGCTGTCAATTTTTGTACTCACAAATATCATGGGGAATAATAAATCATTATTGTCTGTGTAAGCTATTTTTTATGTGGCAATGGATAAGTAATACAGATTACTAAAAATAATATTTCATATGCAAGCTGAGTCAAAGAATGAAAGGCAAATATTACTCAACCTAGGAAAAGTTATCTACAAAATGATGTATATTAAATGAGAAAATCAATGTCATCATCTGAATAGATTCAGGAAAAGCATTTGACAAAATTAAAATTAATTCCTAATAAAAATCTCATAGCAAATTCAAAATAAAAGGAAACATTTGAACTGTTAAAAAAACCCATTCATATCATACTTAAAAGTGAAACATTTGTGACAGTCTCATCAAAGACAAGAACGAGCAGATTTGGCTGACAGTCTACCTAGTAATATTGTACTGGGAGATCAGGGGTTGTCAAGGGTTGGGAATGGAATGAGGATTGGCTGCAAATAAGCAAAAAGCATCTTTGGGGGTGATCCAAATGTTTAAAATTCAGTTTCAATGATGAATTCATAATTCTCTAAATTTATTAAAAACATTGAATTGTACACTTAAAATAGGTGAATTCCATGCATAAACCCTATGTCAATAAAGCTTCTAGGACAGTGACACCACCAAATCCTGGTGAGTATATGGAGTAATAAGAACTCTTATTCATGGTGGGTAGTAGTACAAAATGGTACAGTAACTTTAGAAGACAGTCCGATGATTTCTTATAAAACTAAACATACTTTTACTATATGATCCAGTAATCTTGCTCTTTGGTATTTACCCAAAAGAGCTGAAACCTTATGTCCATGCAAAAACCTGCTCACATATGTTTATAGCAGCTTTATTTGTAATTGCTAAAACTTTGAGGTGATCAAAATGTCCTTCAGTAGGAAGATAAATTGCCGGAGCCAGCCGGGCAGAGTCGAACAGTCCTGAGTGGGAGAGCGAGGGTTAGGAAAAAAAGACAGAGAAGAGAGAAAGATCTCGGGAGGGCATACAGTCAAAGCTGCAGCCTCGAGTTTATTTAGCACCTTATACTTATACAGCTTGAGTACGTGACAAACTGCTCGTAACAAACTGCTTAAAACAAAACCACAAGTATCCAGAAACAATAGCTGCGATTAACATGGATTAACATAAGGCCAAGAGAAAAACTCCTCCCTTGGAATTTCAGGAACTGATGCTTATCCTCCCTTCAGGGTTTCAGGAACTGATATTTCCTTACAAAGGGCTCCCAACATCTCCGGCTCCCAACAATAAATAAACTTTGGTACATCCAGATGACAAAATATTTTGTTAAAAGTAATGAGCTATAAGGTTATTAAAAGACATGGATGAACATTAAAAGCATATTACTAAGTGAAAGAAGCTAATGTAAAAAGGCTACATATTGTGTGATTCCAACTATATGACATTATGGAAAAGGCAAAATTAGGAGTCAGTAAAATTGTCAATGTTTACCAGGGGTTGGGGGGTAGAGAAAGGAATGCATGGAGCACAGAATTTATCAAGAACTGAAAATACTCTATATGATGCCTTAGTGATGGATATATATCATTATACATTTCTCTAAAACCATAGAATGCAAAACACCAAGATTAAACCATAATGTAAACTGTAAACTTAGGGTGATTATGATGTGTCATTGTAGGTTCATTCTTGGTAAAAAACAAACAAACAAACAAAAAACATAATTTTGGTAAGTAATGTTGGAGGAGGTTCTTCATGTGTGAATTACTCCTTTCATCATGAGACCAAAAACAAAAGCTAAGAAAACCTATTCTTTTACAAGTCTTTCTTTTGATTTAGTAGAGACAGAGACAACCTCTATCACCTAACGATAAGTGATCTACTATATGAAAAGCGCATTGACATAATCACAGATTACTAGCAATTTTTCTTTTTAAAAAAATTAAGAAATTTCAGGAATTATTTATTTTTAGACTGGATATTCATTTTCTTAATGTGATCTCTGCTTTCAGATATAAAAAGTTAGTTTGTATTAGATTTTTTCTTCTAAAAAATAATAATCAAAAGCTGCATAAAAGAACAAAAGAATGACTTTGAAATTCATCTGACCAATTAAAGCAGCCAAAAGTTAAAGAAACATGATCTCATTGAAAAGGGAACACAAAGAAATACATTTCAAAATCTAATCTACAGGATATAAAGGGTCAGGACCCATGCAAAAATGATAGCCGAGAGGCTAAATAATCAACTAGAGCATTTGGCAGTCTTCTGATATTAAGTATACAAAAACTGAATGTCTGAACCCACCAACAAAACAAGTAAATAGCCCAGGCTTTCACTGAATGCCCTTGAAGCATAATACGATAAGAATCAGAGTGAATCAGAAATAGGCCAGCCTCACAAACAAAACAGCTTCAAATAACCTTAATCTCTGATTAGATCTCTAAGACTTGCCTCTACACTAACTTCCTGCCAGAAAAAAGGCAAATCACATATGCAGAAATGTAAAATATTTTTCAGTCTTCATGAATTTTATACAGAAATGTTAGAAATTAGAAATTTAATTTAAATTTTAAAAATTCAAAAAAAAAATAAGAAAATTAAAAAAAAAACCTGCCAGATCTGATGTGACAGTATTAATTTATTAAAAATAAAAACTAGACACAGTACCATAAATAAGAAAATGGAGTTCTGGGTCACAGTTT
This sequence comes from Eidolon dupreanum, assembly GCA_028627145.1. Taxonomy (NCBI): domain Eukaryota; kingdom Metazoa; phylum Chordata; class Mammalia; order Chiroptera; family Pteropodidae; genus Eidolon; species Eidolon dupreanum. The sequence goes on along the minus strand of CM053502.1, from coordinate 126,352,383 downwards.
AAAATAACTGTGATTAATACTAAAGAAAATAAATGATTAGATGGTGCATTTTATTAGAAACTTATACACTTAAAAAAATGTGTAAATCGAAATAAATATCTAATTAGAAATAGTATGAGAAAGAATTAGTGAACTGAAAGATAGGTCAGTAGAAAATACCTAGGCCAGTGCATGAAGAGAGGAAAAGGATAAAAGATACAGAAAAGTGTGTGGAAAGTTTATATGGGACATGATAAAAACATAAAATTCATGGTTAACTGAGATGTCAGAAGGGGCATGGGAAAGAGGAAAAAGAAATATTTGAAGGTATATTGGTCAGGAATTTTCAATAACAAATGACATCAAAAAAATAATAAAACAAATTCAAGTATTTCTAGAAACCTCCAGTTAGATAAAAGCAAAGAAAAATAAACCTTGGAACACCATAGTAAAACTGCCAGACAATCAAAGATTTAAAAAAATAGTAATAATAATTTAAAGATTTAAAATTACCTAGAAAAAAAAAAAACACTAGGTTTTTCTGAAAGACTTCAAATATATGAAATATATTGAGATATTTAGTTGGATAACTGAAATAAGAGTTTAGAGAAAGTATAATTGTGAAATATACTGTACTTATTTCAAATCAAACTCATCTTGTTTTTTTTTTTTAAGACTATATTGGTATTCTTTTTCTTTCTTTCAAAGTATTATTCCTATCTAAATCACCAAAATTTTCTGGCTTAACATAAATTTACTTCCAAAATGCAGATTCCAAGTTACTGATAAATAACTCATTCAAAAAAATTTTTTTTAATTTTCTTTATTAATATGGCCCTGAAAGTTAGATATTATGGATGTGTATTAGTTTCCTAGGGGTGCCATAACAAATGGCTATAAACTCAGTGCCTTAAAGCAATAGACATTTATTTTCTCACAGTTCTGGAGACTAGAAGTCCAAAATCAAGAAGTCAATAGGGCCATGTTTCCTCTAAATGATTTAGGGAAGAATCCTCCTTTGCCTCTTGTAGCTTCTGATAGTTCCAGGTATTTCTTGGTCTGTGGCAGCAAAACTTCATCTCTGCTTTTGTCTCCACATGTCTTCTTTTTGTATATGTGTCACTATGTGTCCTCTCTTCTTTTGAGGACATCAGTGATTAGATTTTGTTCATCCTAGTCCTGTATGACTGCATATTAATTTAAGTACATCTTTATTAAAGATAGTGCTTCCAAATAATGTCACATTCTGAGGTTTCATGTGGACAATTTTGGGAGGACACTATTCAACCTACTATAGGGTATGACTAAAGAATTAATGTAGCTTGAGTATACTTTTTTTAACCCATTTTTTTCAGGATGAAAAATGAATGGCACATTTGAATGACAGACACTTTTATTGTTAACTAAAGAGATTACATAACACAACTTGATGCAATCTGTTATAAATTAATTTCATTTTAAATTATTTGAAGTGATGAGACATTACAAATCTTTGAAAAAAATCAATTATTTTCTTGTCAAAAATTACTGGTTCATAAAAACTAGTAAATTTTAGAACCTCTGGTGGACAGTTTTCATAGTACCATTGTACATGACTTAATTATTATCCCTTTTCTCACCATGTGTGTGTAGAATAAAATCCTGTGTGAAGTACACTTATGGGATTAAAATGTAATGAGAGTAAAGTAATAATATAAATTACAAAATTCTAGGTTTCCTTCGGGATTGATGCAGTATTGCTGGATTGCTCTTATCAGGTGTAGGAAATGTGAGGTGCCACAGAGAAATGTAGGATATCATAAGGAGAATGTTAGAGCAGTCAGAAGTAGAACAAAGACTTAAGACAAATAGTAAAAAAAGGACGAAAAGGCAGTAAGGTACAGAAAGGTAAGATAAATTACAGATTGGAAAATGAGATGCTGAATGCATTAAAAACACATTTCCCTAAGTACTTTAGAGTAACTGGATGCTGAAGAATAGCTATTCGCCTTTATCCTTGGGATTCATAATAAAGACCTTATAGTGGAGTTGCTGACTATTTCTTCTTTATGGATTTAGATTCATCTAAAGAAGTCAGTAATTATAGATGATATTATATTTAAGTACGTAGAAAATATACTTCTTACTCTTTGTGCTTCTATAAACCTTATTGATAGTAAAAGTGATGTAAGATAATGCTGAAGGACTTTAGCATGGTTGATAAGATCTATGTGTCAAAGCAGAAAATCAGTAAGCATTCAAAATAATTTTTGCTTAATTAACTTAAAATATTTCTAATTTCCATTCATACCTACAGTATATTAAGTGAATGTAGAGATGATGAAGTCTGCCTTAGGGGACTTTTTAGGTTGCTTACAGATGATGATTTGAACAATAAATGTTTCTACAAATTTATCCACCAAATTTATCAAAATCTATTTGATTTTTTTGTTTTCCAACTCAGTATATTTACACACAGATTATCAGGGTAAATATCTGTAATTGAAATAATCCTTATCCAAAATAGATTGATGGAATAATGCTAGATAACATTTTGTTAACCAAGATATTTTAAAGACTTTTTCTAAGAATTAAACTGTTAAAAGCACATAAGAGATTTTCCAGGAATTTTAATACTACTACCATTACCATTAGTCAACTATCATTTGTTAGTATCAGATTTACTATTTGGAATTTGCTATTATTTTAAATTAATTTGGTAAAATATTTGTAGCAGAAGAAAGAAGATCACATAAGACCATACACAGTGAAAATAGGGAATCATATCCTATCTTCCCATTTTTAAGTGACTACACCATAATCCACATGAATTCTTAAAATAATGGAATTAATTCATGCTTTGATTGTTCATGTTTCTACCATATGTAACTTGAAACACCAAACAATATTTTTTATTTACTACCAGAAATAAAACAAAAAACTTTGTCTCAAATCCATTCAATCTCATCAGCATATTCTTCAAAATAAAATATTGTATGAACTCGTCAAATAAATCACTATAAATATAAAATTGAGTTGAAGATTTTGGTAATATCTGTTCACTTACCTACATAGTATGGTTGATTTCTATTAGAATGCATTCGCTCACCAAAAAGAACGAACTCTGAAACCATGTTCAGCTACACCTTGTCTATAACAGGCAAGTGTGCTCAAGACTAATAAGTAATTTATGCAGTTTTCTCTCCATTCCCTATTATTGTGTAAGTGGTCTCCAATAAAATAGAACAAAATAGAGGGTAGAAATAAATCTCAGTGAATGAATGTAGTTTTTGTAAATCATATTATTTTTGATAAAAGAATTCCCTGGTGGTTGAAGATTAGTTCATGGTTTTAAAGTCATAAATTATAAACAGATGAGTTAAAAAAAAATCTGACAACATTCAAAAGGAAGGTAAACTTTGTAAAAACATCAGGATGGCATCTTGTCCATGCCAGATAACTAATCAGAAAAACATGAAGATGGTTTGAGAGCCTGATTAACATCAACTTATTTTTTTTTCTCTTTTTGGCTTACATTACTCTTCTTGTTCGTGTTAGGTTTAATTTGTCTTCCAAAATATCTATATTTTGGCTTCTTCTCTGTCTTTTGTTCTTAGATTCTATTGGAGATACTAGTTTGTTGTCATTTTTGGATGAAAGGTAGAGCACATTTAAATGAAATCCAACGTTGGACACAAGAATAGGTACGAACAATCACAATTTAAGGATTGAATCTGTAAATATCTAAGTGAAGTAAATCATTCTTTCATTAACCTAGGAGGTAATGGCCTTAACATATTATTATTATTTCATTTTATACTGCAAATTATACAAGTTCCTTCCCAAATATGTATCTTCATTCTAGGGCTCTCATTCCAAGATCATGTAATTAATGTAACAATAGATTCCCTTTGTTTTTCTAAAGCACCTGGCAAAAAAAAAAAAAAAGTGCTGAAGAGCTGTTTGTTGTTTTTAATGTAACAAAACATCTAAAGAAACTTCCCTGAAAATTTTATTCCATAATTACATTTATTATAATGGCATAACATTTATATTAAAAGGGGAGAAAGGCATTTTTAAAGTTATCTTAGAATGAAGAACCATTATTCATAAAAAATTTAACATTAAACTTTTTTAACTAATAAGCTACTCTGTATATTCTCAGTTTAAATTGTCTTGTAAGATGTTTTATTTCAACTAAAATTAATTAGAATGTAGTCAATGAATTGAAGATGATATCCACAGTATATAAAATATAACCTATTTTTATCCATGAGTAATAGCTTTCATTAACATTGTATCTATTGGCCACATGCTTGGCATCTCAGATATATTATTACATAAAATATCTCACCTAGCTTTTAAGTAAACACTACTAATCCCCATGTCCACAAGTAGAAAATGAGGATTTAAACAATAATTCTAAATCAAATATGAGTTATCCATCTACGTAAGCCTTTGGAGTCATTTCCCTTCTTGATGTCTAACACTATGCTAAGCTACTTGAAAAGCATATTGGTCACCCCTCCTGGCTTAGTCCTGCCAGAGTTAAGTTACAAAGATATATCAAGAGGCTTAATGTCCACTAGGGAGGACATATTCATAAACCTATAACTTCAACTCTTTTTTATAGATTGTTTTAAGAGAAGTCCAGATGGGGAATGGCTGACATACAAAGAAAAGTGATCATTTCTATATGGCTTGAATCTATTTCTTATCTGCATCTTGGAAATAAATAGTTCTGATGCCTGACATGTAACTCAGTTTTTTAGTGTGATTTTTGTTTGTTTGTTTGTTTTGTTTTGATGTTTCAAGCATAAGATTATATATCTGAATAGACAAATGTCTGAAAGGTCAGCTTTAAACACTTGGACAGACATATTAGCATCAGGTAGAAATTTCATAGCCACACATTTGGATTTGCAAGAAATCTATATAATGTAAACTTATGAAAGCAAGGTACCTTGCTTTTGTTTCTAGCTACATATCCAGAACTTTGAACTGAATGAATATTTGTTAAATATGATGAATACACATTGACTTTTTATTGTTTACATATTTCCATATCTGGTACAGATTGTAATCTTTGACTAACATATGCTATCATAGTTCTTAAAAAAGAACAATTACAAAAATTAATGAGAAAAAAAATTAAGAGAAATTATGTATTTTTATTTGAATGACTAGTATAACACTTGGAATATAGTAGATAATAAATATTTGTAGCAAATATGGAATTGTTTAAGAAATGGCATATTACTCAGGTTACTTATATTTAAGAATTGCTTTCTATGCTTGCTTATGTAAAATCTTTTTTTTTTAAATTTTTTATTTTACCCTATTTGCTTTTAAAGGTCTCAGCAAACTACCTGTTTAAATGCTTAGCTCTCTCTGTAGTTCTGTTCTGTTTTGTTTTGTTTTGTTTTGTTTGGAGTTAGGGACACACTTTCTTAAGTGGACTTTCTACTTATAGATTGAGACAATAAAGACCTCATACCTTCATTACTGTACACACCTATTTTCTTGAAAGTGCAATCCAGAGCCCAGATGATCCCATTAAATTATCATTGGGTGATTTGTCTTAAGAGGAAAAAAATGTAATGGAACAAAGTTTTAATATATTTGTCCTAATATGAGGTAATATGCTAAATTCTGAGATGCAAATTTGACAAGACAAACATAGTTACTGCCTTTATGTAGCGTATACCCTAGTACTTAAAATACATTTTTATATTGTGTCTTCAAATCATAGAAAATGTACCAGTGCCTTAAAAGTGATTCAATGAAGTAAAAAAAAAAAAACAACAATTATGTTAATAGCTTTATTGAGGTATATGATCAAACTATACCTATTTAAATTGTACATATGAAAGTTTATACACACACATGCGTAAATGCACGTATGCATCACAATAAAAATAACATCCCACATTCCCAAATCCCCAAATTCCCCCATTCCCCTTTGTGAACTCTATTCCTCCTCTGTAAACTCCCTCCCATCTCCATGCAACCACTGATTAGCTTTCTGTTTCTAGAAGTATATATAGAGTTGGCCCTTGAACAATGCAGGAGATTAAGAGTGCCAATTCCTGCACGGTTAAAAATCTGTGTATAACTTTTGACTCTCCAAAATCTTGATTACCCTTGGTATTCTCAGGGGGATACCAAAATCCATAGATGTTCAAGTCACTTAAATAAAATAGCATAGATCAATGCACACAGTCAGCCCTCAATATGCACAGACTCCTGACTGCAGAATGAAAACAGTACAGGCATTTATTTTCAAATATCCTTGTATAAGTGGAACTGCACAGTTTAAACCTGTGTTATTCAAGGGTCAGCTGTAAATGGAGTTACACAGCATGCATTTTTGTTTATGGCTTTGTTTTTTTCTACATAGCATAATTATTTCAAGATTTAATATAACGTTGTGTGTTTAATAATTTATTTTTGTTGCCAAGTATTATTTCACTTTATTTCTATACAATTTATATATCCATTCACCTGTCAATTTAGATTGCTCCCATTTTGGTAATTACAGGTAAAGCAGCTAATGTATTCATTTATCTATCAATATATTCACTTCATATATCTAGGAGTGAAATAGCTGGATTATATGGTAGGTGTAAGTTAAAATTATTAAGACTGCCAAACTTTGTAAAGTTTGAAGCATTTTATATTACCGCCAGACACATGAGAGTTACAATTCGTCCATATCCTCTGTAACGCTTGATAGGATCAGCTGTTTTCATTTTTGCCATTCTAATAGATGTGTAGAGGTATCTCACTGTGGTTATTTTTAATGATTTAAAAAATTACTTCTTTCTGTTCCCTCTATTTTTAGCCATGCCTATACATGTTTTTATCCATTATTTTGGTTTTTAATTGATATGTAATACCATACCTTAAAATTTTTCCCTTTAAAGTGTAAAATTTTGGTGATTTTTAGTGTATTTACAGAGTTGTCAATAATCTCAATTATCTATTTTTAAAATATCATCACCAAATTAGCAGTCATTCCCATTCTTCCTTTTTCCTAGCTAGCAATCACTAATCTACTTTCTGTCCCTAAGGTGTGTCTATTTTGAACATTTCATAAAATAAAATCCTATATGTTCTTTTGTATCTGGCTTCTTCCACATACCATAATATTCTCAAGTTTCACCCATGCTGTAGAATGTTTTAGCAATTCACTCACTTTTTTGGTCAAATAATATTCCATTGTATGGTTTTATCATGTTTTATTTATTCATCAGATAATAAATGTTTTAGTTACTTTACTTTGGGACTATTATGAATAATGCTGTTTTGAATATTTGTGTACAAGTTTTTGTTTGTTTTTTGGCTATAGGTTTTTAATTCTTTTTTAATGTACCTAAGTTTAGAACTGCTGCATCATGTAGTAACTGTTTAATTTTGGGGGGAACTATCAAAAGGTTTTCAAAGTGACTGTATCATTTTACAATTTCATCACCAGTGAGGAGGTTTCTATTTTTCTCCACCTCCCCACCAACATTTGCTATTGTCTGTACTTTTCTTCATAGTCATCCTAGTAGGCATAAAATGGTATCTCATTACGGTTTTGATTTACATTTTCCTAATAACTAATGAAGTATATTTTCATGTGCTTTTTATCATTTGTATTTCTTCTTTAGAGAAATAGCAATTAGAATCCTGTGTTCATTTTTAACTGTTTTATTTGTCTTTTTATTGCTAAGTTTGAATTCTTTATATATACTTAATTTTTGACCAATATAATTTATATGATTTGCAAACAGTGTCTCCCATTCTGCAGATGGACCTTTACTTTCTTGCTGTGCCCTCCTTTAAAACACAGAAGTTTTACATATTTATCATGTCCAATTTATCTGTCTTATCTTTGATTGCTTATTCTTTTGATGTCTTGGCTTAAGAAAACATTGTCTAATCTGAGGTGACAAAGATTTACACCTATGTTTTGGTTAAGAACATTATAGTTTTAGTTTTTACTTTTAGGCCTTTGATCCAAGATGTGTTAATTTTCTCCATATTAGTTGTGTGTGGGGACTGCAACCTCATTTTTCCCATGTAATTATCTAGTTGTCCCAGCAATACTTCTCAAAAGAATTCTTGCTCCATTGAGTTGTTTTCTCTTATTGAAAAGCCTATGAACATAAATGCATGGGTTTTTTCTGGACTCTTGATTCTAGTCCAGAGCTCTGTATATGTACCTTATGACAATATCACACAGGCATAATTACAATTGATTTGTAGTAAGTCTCAAAATTGAGAATGTGAGTCCTCCAACTTTGTTTTCTTTTCACAATTGTTTTGGCTATTCTGGATACCTTGAATTTCCATGTAAATTTTTAAATTAGCTATTAATTTCTGAAAAAAAAAGGCAGCTTGTATTTTGAAAGGAATTCTATTGAATCTGTAAGAAAAATTTGGTACAGTATTGCTATTTAACAATTATTTAAGTCTTCCGAACAAAGAATTTCAAATGTCTTTACATTTACTTAGATCTTTAATCTCTTAAAATCAGATTTCATAATGATAAAGAACTGGAACTTTAAGCAAACATAATCATTCCAGGGATCTATGGGATGAGATAGGGCTATCAAAGTTCTCACACTCTATGTAATTGTGAGAACCCTGCATGCAAGAACCCTACAGGAAAAACTCTATGTTTATAATAAAGCTCTATGGTTCTAACTTCCTTTTCCTGTTTATAAGTACACTTTTATCTTGGCATGTAGACCAGAGTGTGTATGTAGCTTGCCATGTTTTCAAAAACTGGGTTGCGCCTTTTTCTTTCTCCTGAATAAATCCATTTTAGTGACAAAATCCCTAGTCGACATTATTTTTCAGTCAACTATACTTTTACTTCTAATTCCTTTTTCTTGCCTGATTTGGCAAAAACTTTCAGTACAATGTTGAATAGAAGTGTCAAGAGTAGACATCCTTGTGCTTCCCATATTACAAAAAAAGCACTGTCTTTCATAATTAAGTATAATGTCCACTGTGATTTTTTTTGTAGATGGCCCTTACCAGATTGAAAAATTGTATCAAAAATGTTTTTCTGTGTCTATTGAGATGAACATTTTTGTTTGTTTGTTTTTTATTTTACCAATATGATGTATTACATTGATTGATTTTTATGTTGACCCATCTTGCCTTCTTGAGATAAATCCCACTTAGTCATGATATATATATATATATTTATAACCTTTTTATATGTTTCTGGATTCCATTTGCTAGTATCATCTAGTTTTAATTTTCATGTCCATAAAGGTTAATTATGTTGAGTATCTTTTTATGTGCTTGATTGTAAATTATTTCTTGAGGAAATGACTGAGTTAGATTTAGATACTAGGTGAAATATTGCAAAACAAATGTTTACACTGAATAAAAACAATTACCGTTATGGTAGAAAACAATGATCAAAACCCGATAATATTTTATATAAGTCATAAAAATTATAATCATCCATATCAGCTTATTTAGTCCCATGTTATTAATTCCTGTTTATCTCTTTTTGTTAGTAGTTTTATAAACCCAGTTTTTTCTTAGAGAGTTTTTTAAAATTTTTACCCAGTTCAATGTTATGTTTTGGAAGTTATTTGAAATCTGTATTTTAGAGTACTTGCCAGTTTTTAATGAATATTTTGAAGATAAAACATATTTATATAAACATTTTCTCCAATGCATTAGAATAAAATAATAATTGTCTATAAATAATAAAAGAATTATGAATGGCCATGGTTAAAAATCTGATGAGAGTTTACATACATATACATGTAAATAATACAAGTGACTTAGTTATTCATTCCAATCTTAGTAAGCTTGATCATATATAAAACATTTTTCTTTAACCCACCTCTGACCTACAGCAATTTGGTAAATTATACCTTTATGAATAAAATTAAAACATTCATCTTTTATTTCCTATCTGATCTTTCCAAAATTTCAATTACTCAACTAATCCATGTATGATCAAATATAAAGATGTTGACTCTTAGATTTATGTTTCTCAATTTAAAGAAAGCTCTTGTATCTAATTAGACTGGTCAACCAACAGAAGATTTAAAACAAAATTACTCTGAAATAAAGTAGGCAATATCAGTTACGGACAAATAATCCAAGACTCTGGGCCAGACCTGTATAATCTATACCCTTCTTTTCTCCTTTTTCTCTTACTTTGACTTCTTCCTATATCACAAAAAATGTGAGAGGCCAAGCATTCATTATAATAGTTATTATTTCTTTTTTCTCTTTAATTTCTAGCTAGAAAATAACTCAGATTAAACATATGTTTAAACTTGCTCCATAGGTTAAAATATGCAACTGGTTACACACATAGTCAAGGATGTTTAATGCCTGGTGAGATCAAGCCCAGTAAAGTTACTAGATTTAAAAGAATACTTTTTCCTTGGTCAGGTAATACAATGACAACCACAGAAATATCCAATGAGGAAAAATCTTTTAATTCTCTTATAGGATTTATATTAGATGATAGAACTGCTCTTGACCATAACCTAACTGAAAATGTGGGGTTTTCTCTGTTGTTAATATTTCCAGTTGTATTTGGGAAAACCTCTAATAAAATAAAGATGGAACTAGATAAAATCCAGACACAAGCCAAATAATTAAATACAATGGCCCCTAACAACTTATGGTTCTTTAATATTTTCAGCTAATTGTGCTCAGACATTGCCTCCTGATTCATATCTACTCTTCAAATTGGTCTTAACATTTTTTTGTTATTATATACATTTTTGCTGTCATAAATCTGTTTACATAACTTGATATTATAAAAACATCTCTCAAATAATGATTGCTCAATGTTTTGAGATGATCACTAAGGCTTATGAGATTTCACATAAGAAAACTCAAGTAACTAGAGATGTTTGCCTTTAAAGAAAAAGACAGTAAAGACTTCTTGTTCTGGTGCTCTTATTATCTAAATATGGTCTAAGGCACCCAAGTAAAAAAAAAAAAAAAAAAAAAGAGACCAACAATGGCATAAAATATCGAAAATGAGCCATCCTGACAATAGAGGAACAACGATGCTTTCAATAACTGATCAGTGTTGCTCTCCAATGATTGATCAGCAATGCTTTCAAGAAAAGATCTTAACAAAAAGGAAAAATATTTATATCTATTTAAAAAAGTGTCACAGCTTCCATCCCAGAGGAACTGTCTTGCATGTCTTATGCTTCAAATCTGTGGAGTGTTACAACAGGGCAAAATAACATTTGGACTGGGCTGAAAGCAGCATTATATCCCAAAGAACCTTTTATAAAGATACCAAAAAAGCAGATATTATAACTACCGACTGATGACTATCAAACTCTAAAAAACATTGTTTAGAATTAATACCACTATGTTAGCTTATCTGCACCAATAAAAATGCTTTCCATTGATATAATTGTTCCCCTTCTCTTTTTCATAAATACCCATTGCCTTTGTCTCCTAATTAGAGCACTATTTATGTTTCTGCCTGAATCAGAGCTTCCAGAATAGCTATTTTTTGATCTCAAGTAAATGTTTATTGCCTCTCAAAATGTTACTGTTACAGACTTTAAAAATATTGATTTATTTCATTATAACTTATTTTTAAAAATACACCTCAATTTTATGTTCTACATATTAAATATATGTTTATGAAGTTGTCATAAAGTAGGTCTGAATTCTAATATTAGATTCGTTGAGCTCAAGTCAAGATGACAGAGCTGTATTATTTTCTGGAGACTCCAGGGAGGAATCCATTAACTGTATTTTCCAAGTTTTAGGCATCCTGCATTCCTTGGTTAGTGGCTACCTTCCTTCATCTTCAAAGCCAGTGATGTCACATCTCTATTCCTTTATCCATTCTCACCTATAAAAAAGAGAAAACCCTCCAGGAAAGTTTCTCTGTTTTAGATTCATAAAATTAGATTGAGCTCACCTGGTTAACTCAGAATGTTCTTCTCATCTTTAGGTCTTTCACCTTAATCACACTGCAAAGTCTATTTTGCAATTCAAGGTAACATAGTCACAGCTCTCAGGGATTATGTTGTGGACATCTTTGTGGGACCATTATTTTGCCTACCACATATGGGAATACTAGCTTCTCACCTTCCTCCCAGCCTCTACACCTTATGTTAGTGCTACTCATGGCCAAACCCAACCAGAATATAGCATATTGAAAAATAAATTGAAGTAGTTCAAATAAGTCAAAACAAATTTAAATCAGGAAAGAATTCTATCCCTAACCAAGGAAGCAGTCTACATTTAAGGGTAAAATAAATACATCTTTAGAAATTCAAGATCTCAGAAATTTTACTGTCCCTTAACAGCCATGAGGATATCTTACCTGACATTTCATCATGAGAATCATGGGTTTCCAGGAGATAAAATCCATGAAAATATTATGCCCATAAATCTTTAACCCTCAAGAGTTTTCTCTCTCAAATTTGTCTGTACTCAGTCTCCAGCAATTCTCAAAAATTACCATTTAGGTGTTCCTACTAGTTTATGTTATACCATTTTAAACCATCCCATAATTCTTGTTTAGTTCCCCTTCCTCCCTCCCTCCCTCCCTCCCTCCCTCCCTCCCTTCCTTCCTTCCTTCCTTCCTTCCTTCCTTCCTTCCTTCCTTCCTTCCTTCCTTCTTTCCTTCCTGTTTCTTTCTCTTTTCTTGTTTCTGTTTTATTTTAGTTTTATCTTCAAAGTCATCAATTCATTCTCTGGCTGTGTTGATTTTATCAAGGATATTATCCAAGACAATTTTCATTTCTTTTACAGTGTTTTTCCTTTCTAGAATTTCCTTTTGATCCTTAGAGTTGCCATGTCTTTGCTTATATTACATATCTACGCTCATATACGGTCAATTTTGTTCATTAGAGTCCTTAACACATTAATCATAGTTATTTTAAATTTTCTCCCTAATAATTCCAATACCTGTATCATAATTGAGTCTGGTTTTCCATTGTAGTTTTTGTTTGTTATTTTGTTTTGTTTTGTTTTGCCTTTTTGTTGGCCTGTATCTTAAGGCCATGAACTTCACAATTATTTTTTCTGTGGTGTAGCCTTTTTTCCTCTTCTGTCCCATACTACATTCTTTTACTATATTATTCCCATATGATTTCACTGAAGTCCTGACTCCTTTTGATTGTTTCTGATCCCCTTAGGTAAGGAAGAAAGACTATAGGAAGTTAGATGGAGAAATGCATTACCTTCAACTGGGATGAAGCTCTAGAAATGTCTTGTCTCTGGCTTTTGTTGTGAAGAATCTTCTGAGTATGTTTCACAATGATTAATCTTCCTCTGGCCAGATCCAGGGGTAATCTTTCTCATATCCTTACCATGAGAAACTATTGAGGTTCTTGATGGCAAAGCCCATAAAAGAGCAGATCTCCCTAAGTCTTTTGCCTCCATTTTCTTTTAATCTTATGCAGTTTCACACTCAATATCCAGTGATTCATCAAAATTACTACTGCTATGTTTCCTCCATTTAAGTTTTTTGACCTATTCAGAGGCTTCTGCTCTAGATGGGTAGACTTTGGCTGTGTCTATGTGGGTGACCCTGTTTCTAAATATGGGGATAATGATTTGGCCTGCAACCTCAGTTTTCAAATTTTCATATGAAAAGTTCATATTTTCATTTTGTCCATGTTTTTTTTTTTTCATATTAGAGCAATAGGAGTGAGAACTTCTAAGCCCTTTACATCCCATAACTGAAAATGGTAGTCCAGCCTATGCCTTTTTAGTCGTCTTTCTAGCCTCTCTTCCTTTCCAGACATTAATGTTGGACTGCTCTATTAAGTTTTATAGCTTTATTTTTCTTCTCTATCCATACTCAATGATTAGGATCTTACAAATGTGTGGCTTTAATCAATTTAAAAGTAGATGATTTCCAAATTTGTACATTTAACCTTGAAATCTCCACAGAACTCCAGACTCATATATTCAATAACCTCCTATGCCTTTATACACAATCTCGCACATCCATGTGGATGTGGGATGTGAGGAGGAGGTAGTTATAAAATTATCAGTGGAACATCTATAGAACTTGAAGTTTAATAAGAAGAGTAGGTTTATGTAAAAAATAGGACATATACAGAGTCATTGACCCTAGAGTCATGCAGTCAGTCAATACTCATACCCTAAAAATAGCTGGCTTCAACAAATACTTGTCGAAAGAATAGAGCATGATTTACAGTAAATTCATGGCTAAACACTAAAATGTATTATGAAAATAGTTTATATTAATTTTAACATATTTTCTAGTTAGTTATGTACTTTGAGATTAAACCATCCTTTTATTTTATTAGGATTTGTGTTTTTATATGTAGCATATGTGTAGTATCTTCTAAAAATTTTTAAGTATCTTAATCTTAAAAAATAACTTAAAAATTTTGTTTAAAATATTTTTTGTTTTTCTCTAAAAAATAATGCTGGGATCAGTGAAATGTTGGGTTAAGAATGACAGCTTATTCTTGAAAAAACTTTAGGGCTAAGTTAAAAATGAGGGAAAACAATATCTATGAGGAAATGAGAGAATGAAATTAGCAGGCTACCCCACTGCAGACATTTTAAATCCATTTGTTTCAAGTGAATATACATTTTTGGAATACAACATGTCCTTTCTGTTATTTTTAGCAAAATGGATTCCTTGCTGTGATAAGTGGAGCAATTGTTAATTTCAGCGCAAAATGGATTCTACCAAAGCAGTAGGTAGTGTTTTCATTTAAGCTGCTGAACAGTTATTCTGTGCTATAAATATTCCAAAATATTATGCTAAAGATTTCTTTTAAAAAAATTATTAAAAGAATTCAAAAATATTATTGATTGCTACTATATATTTATTGGTACTTTTTAAAATTTAATCTCCATGGTAACATTTCAATGCGGGTATTATAAAACACATTTTATTGATATAAAAACTGAGTCTCAGAAAGGTTATCTCACCCCAAGCACCATGGGTACTATGTGCCCAGCTAAGATGTGACCTGAATTCTGTGCAATTCCAAAGTCCACACTCTTCGCGTAACATAAGGTTCCTCTTAAAATTTGATAGTTTTATGCATTTATATTCAGATCGACCTAAGAGTACACCTTTATATGTAAATATTAGCACTGATTCAATTTTATGGTATTAATCAGGGCAACTATATTATTTATTGTCCAAATATGGACACTTTTGAGAGTAAAAGGGGTGCTATTAATTATGCCATGGGCATATATGTAAACTAGGACCACTTTAATCATCCTGGGACATACGTTAACTCCAAAATTAGTAAGACTTTAATATAGTGCATTATATTTATACATTAGGGAGAATGTGATATGGTGAAAAAAACACAGTACTTAAGTTATTCCTACTGGACCTGGATTTCATGGTTTCTGGTAGCATGACCTTAGGCAAGTTGTGTACTCTCTCTGTAAAATCAGAGAACCAGATAATCTCTAAGATTGTAGTCTTGTATATAAAGGTGTTATCGTCTCATGTATTCATTAAAGCAAAACTTTAATAATTGTTATTTGAAGGAATAATAAATGCCAATAAAACTGAAAATATTTTTGGTGCTAAATAGTCCTGGTATGTCTTGTTTAGCCAACAGGCCTAAACCAGTGATCAAAATACTGGTAATGACTACACTTTCATTCTAGTGAGGACTGCTTTGACTACAATTCAGGTTAGGGATTATTTTTTGACAAAATAATAACATGAAACATAGAATGAGTCAGTGGTTATGCACTGACTAATTAGAAGACTAATTGGAAGAATATTTTTTCAAGTGTCCTATATTGTATGTTCTCAAATTCTAATTGGTTCATTGCAAAATATCTTAGTTTTAAGTTAAACTTCAGGAACATGTAATATCCCAACTATGACAAAATTACTTTTAAAATTTTTACATTATTAAATACTCTTTGTATACATGTCCAATATACACAAACAATAAATAGGACAACTTCATTTCTCAACCCTAGCAAAATGTGATTTGACTATATGGTACTAACAATAAAAGTAACTTTTCTAAGAATTAGAGGTTTCTTAGAATATATTTTCATCATTCAATTCCATATTGAAATAGAAATTTCAAAAAGATAGAAAATAGCAGATAATAGTACAAGCATAAATAAGGATTTCTGAATTTATTTTTTGTGATTTCTAAAATACTCATGCTTTCTAATTTGCCTTGCAGTTGAATTTTGCATCTTTATTATTCTGCCCTAAATTATATTTGTAATTAACATGTAGTCAGTACTACACATATGGCTTAAATGGCACATATACAGCCTCTTGAGGTTTATGTTCAGTACATAGTTATTTGCAAACTCAGTGATTATCTGAATAAAAATGTCTATTCTTCTGACCATAAAGCTTAACTCCATTCTACTTGTATCACAGAGGTATTATGACACACCATTCCTCTTTTTCACCAGAAGTAGACTCCACGCATGTTACAATTAACGTGCAGCTTTTTTTCCACCATGGTTTCAAGATACTTTTTCTCAGATGACCACTCCCCAAAAAGTCTCCCCAGATTATGGGATATATTCTGACAGGGTTATAGCATCTTAATGAACAAAATGGATTTTCTAAGAAAACATTTCATGAACAGTTTTCTTTCAAATATTAGTCTTTAATAATATATGATTAGATTTTTCTCACCTGGTAGTCAAAAGATTATATAAAACGAACTTCATTTAGATAACTCTATATGGCGTGGTTAATCTCAATGTTGGTAGTACAATTAGGAGATCCTTAATTGTCCACATCTCTCTCTGGAAATATGTGAGGTACTTTAGTACATCTTAAGAAAGACCTTGGGTAATCCACAGGCACAAGTAAAAAGAAAAATCAAGGAGCCCAAACTAAATCCTAGTTTATCTATTTTAAACCAAAGTTAATTTTCCTGAAAGTGTTCATTTAAATTACATTGAACACTGGGTGATTGTGGAAGAATTAATATACCTGAACTTCTCTCCAGCTCTATGGACCTTGAAATATATGGAAGCTATACCAATAAAGGACAGAAAAGAGAAATGCCATTCATATTATTGTTTTTCATAATAAAAATATGTTGATTTTGCTGTATTTAATATCATAATTTTACTTTATATTTATCTCAACTTTGTAGCAAGAGTATAATATAGAAAATTAGGAAATAGAAACCCTGGCAACAATGCAACCGTTGTGTTAAATGAAACAAATTGCCACATTTCTTGCATCTACACATCAATGTTTTAGAAATTATTATATTTACTGCTATCACCAAGATATAGAGCACAATTAATCTCAACAAAACACTTGGCAATGATAGCTTTACTGGCCTGGTGAACCTTTCTGAAAAAGTTTATTTGCACTTTGCTTTAGTTATTTAGTTCATATAGTATCTTATTCTAAAGAATTTACTAACTATATAGGCAGAGCTTCTTTATGTTTCTGTCTTTGAAGCAAATAGAAACCTGAATTTCAGAAAAGTTTGAGATTCAGTTCACATTTGAATTGCTCAGATTACATTTTAATGGAAAATGAAGCTTGAAAATAAGAAATGGGTACCCTGTCATAATTTCTAATTCAAGATGGTAGTCACAACCCAACCAAGTTACCTTAGTCCCTTTCAAGATTTAAAAGTTTTATTTTCAATTTGAATATTATACTGTGTTGAAGCATGAAAATCCTCCCCACAGGCTATAGTCAAATAGTGTGCTGCAATACTAATGTTTATATCTTGGAAACAGTTACTAGGATGTGCTTCCTAAGGAAATGGATCTTGAAAGAGAACAAGGATATTGCTCTTTCGGTGAGATAGTAAAAAAATGGTTCACTGCACTTTTGAAATAAATATTGAATTATTGCAAAGAGTACAAGAATCCAGGGAAATGGAGTAAAAGTAATAGAATTATAATTTTTGTGTATGATTACATAAGAAAAGATGGTTTGAATTTAAACTCTGTTAACTCCCCAAAATAGAGCACAAATCTAACAAATAAATGATGTTACTTTTGTTTCTGTATATTCTTTTGTAAAACTACAGATACATGAGGGAAAATCTAACACAAGTTTTATAAATAGAACTATTTAATTAGTTCACAAATTTTTCATATATCAGTGGAGAAACATTTCATTCACAATTAAGTCAGAGAAATAAAAAGTAATGTGTACCAGCATAATGGCAGAGATGGTTATAATTATTTGACATTCTTACTTATAGAGCATTCTTAATGAAATGGAAAGAATATTTTAAAATCTAAAATTGTTTTTGAAAGGTCAGTATAAGAATTTTATCTTTCTAAGCAGTTCAAGTAATAAGTCCAATTGAGAATAAATAAACATAAATAAAGCAATACCGGCTTTATCTAAATATTTTGCTTATAGGATTTTAAAACCCACTACATAGAAAATTAACTATATACATGTATTTACTATTCTTAACATTCCTATAACTTTTATTTACAATCTATTTTTAAAATGCAATTGTGGCTTACCAAATTAATAAGCAAATCAAAAGAAAATGCATTAATAAATAAAATTATTTTAATATATTTATGTTTATATTGGTCAAAAAATTTGCCTCACTATAATGAAATATTGCATTATTTAAAAAATTTCTTATGACCTATATATAATGCTTGTATAATTGGCATATTATTTTCAAAAGTAAAAAAAAAAATGGCTATATTTTACAATCCCAAGTATTTTAAACAAATAAGTATAAGCATTAAAATATTTCTGAAATATCAGAGATGAATTTTATTAAATGATGATTTTATATATATGTATATATATATATATATGTGTGTGTGTGTGTATATATATGTCAGTCTCATCATATATATATTTATATTAGGTGATTATCAGAAAACAGAAGTGGATACATCATTAGATTACAGAATGCAGAGAGAATACTGGTGTCTCAAGTTCAGGTGATAATTAGAAATGTGAGAAAATATAATTGAGAGAGTTGAAATATTCGCTTCTTTTATATGTTTCTATGAGTATTCCTCATATTACATATTACATTATAGTAATTCAACTAATGTAATGATTTACCTACTAAGCTATAATTTCTCTGATAAAGTTTTTTTTTTTATTTTTTGGATAAAGTTTTCAATTCTTATTTGGAACTCCACGGACATTTAATGGATTAATTAATCAATAAAAGACTTTTTTAGTTTAGCCAAACATAGTCAAAAGGTAAATAGGAGATAAATGACTTACTACCACATTTTAAATAAAAAGAAAAATTAAATAGAATTAAACTAAAAGCCATCAGATTAATTTCTAAACTAATAATATTGATCATCGGTACATCATAAAGAAGAGGCATATTTAGGGGCTTGGAAGGTATTTAGGAAGATAAAATATAAATATTAAAGAATGGAGAGTATTTAGATGTAGTTCTTTTTATTTCTCCTAATTATAGCACTGGTAGTTAGTTCTGTTGTAATGACCTCATTCAGAGCATACAGCACTTGAGCAGATAGTCAAAACAACAGGTACCTCTCTCTCTTCTGGCTGGTGATTATTAGCACAACCTTGGTAGTCAGCATATTGAAGCGTAGGGTGGCTGAAGGGTTTCATCCTAGTTTTGCCCTCAAGATAAATAGTCTAGAGAATTCATAGTGCCCATGTACAGGCAAAACAATTTTCCCTTGTCTAGGGCCATGTAACGAAGCTCAGAAATTTTTCTTTATGGCTGGCTGAGTATTCAGTTCTTTTAAGTATTAAAACATACCATCAAACACACTTTTTAAATTTGTAAATCACTGAAGTTTCTAAATAAAATATTTGAAATTGGACAGAAGTCCTACAACTGGGGACATACATAAGAGGCTACCTCAAGACTGGTAAGAGGGTGGAGAAGCAAAACGGGTGGTCACACAACCACTTGCAGCAGTTTATAATCAGGAGTGATATGAAACCACCATCACCACAATAGCTATGGAAAAACAAAGAAAAGACTAATTTTTATAGTCACTCTAAAAATTAGATATAGTAGACATGTAATAGATAGGAAATTAGATAGCTGTAGCTGAGTAGGTAGAAATATAGAGTTAAATTTATTTGTGTCTATATATGTATGTAAAATATATTTCATTTTGTTTTTCCTGGAGGATTTTTTTAAAAAAATACATTGTGCATTTATGATCTCATTCACTGGAAAATACATAAGGAACATGTTTTTGAAGTAATCTTCACCCCAAACTACAAAACTGTCATGTTATATACAGATACTGAAAAATACTACATAATATTAAGTAAAGTGAGAACGCAAGGTGGTGGGGCGCAGCCTGCCCTCTCGCCAAGTGCCCCACACCGCCCCTCTACCGCATGCGCATCTTCGAGCCTAACCACGCCACCAAGTCTCGCTACTGCTACCTTGTGTCTCAGCTGAAAAGGAAGTCTTCAGGGGAAATTGTCTACTGTGGGCAGGTATTCAAGAAATCCCCCCTGCAGGTGAAGAACTTTGGCACCTGGCTGTGCTATGACTCCTGAAGTGGCACCCACAACAGGTATGAGGAATATCCTGACCTGACCACTGCTGGCGCCATCACCCAGGGCTACTGAAACACGGAGACCCGGCACTATGCCCATGCCTACTCAATCCAGATCATAAAGGTGGAGGAGATAGCAGCTAGCAAGAGCCGACGACCGGCAGTCGAGCAGTTACGACTCCAAGATCAAGTTCCCGCTGCCCCACCAGGTCCTTGGTAGCCACCATAAGCCACATTTCACCACCAAGAGGCCTAACACCTTTTAGATGCAAGGCCTTCCTGTCCCTTGGTCTGCCCAAATAAAATCCTTGGGAAAACAAAACAAAACAAAACAAAAAACAAAACGGGAGAAACTTGAAAAAGTATCCCTTGCAACAAAGGCCAAGGGAAGAACAGTAGCAACTGCTGCAGGAAACATATGAAACAATTCCTTATTTGCTACCTTCCATAGAGAACAACAGCCTAAAATTGTAGGGGAAGGGCAACAAACAATGCCACCTTTATGACAGTGGAAGGAAACATACAGAATTCCTACCCTTGAAGAAAGGGCAGAAATGCTACAAGAGGGAGTGTGAGAAGGCTACGCTCCCCAGATTCAGGGAAAGAGTGGCTGCCAAAGACTGAAGCTTAATAAGAGTAATTGAGAATGTGTTTTTTTCTTATAAACCAACAATTAACTACTAGGCTAGCATAAGTCAAAAACAATCATCAGTGAAATTCTCCTGGAGAGACACCCTCTCTGACACACAGCAGAAAGGGAAGGCTTAGAGCTGAATGTGGAACAGTAAATGAAAGAAAACCTCTAATGAACAAATCACTCTAAATACAAGATAACACTTAAGGAATTTGAAGCCTGTAGGACATTAAGGGTAACTATAGCAACATTATCCCAACAATCCACCTTTACTCCTGAACAAATTAAACTCAGACCTGACATGAAAGGTCTAGCAAAAGGAAAGACATGACAGTATGTCCATTTCAAAGCATAAATATTATTTTATTCAGTGTTTATTATTACTCTATATCAGCTTTTTAAAAAATATATAAAGTACACAAAAAAATCAAGAAATAAAAGCATGACAAGAGATACAATAATCAGAAGAAGCAAACTCTGATATACCAGGGAATTTGAAATAACTATGATTAATATGGTAAAGCTCTAGTGGAAAAGGTGGCCAACATGCAAGATAATATAAGCCATTTCAGCCTAGAGATGGAAACTATAATGTAAACTGTAAGTAGAGAAAGAGAAGACAGGAAGAAGGAATTTTAGTTTCATTGATAGTATGTATTGAGATAAGAAAAAAATTAATAAACTTTAAGGTAGGTCATTAAAATTTACCCAAACTGAAATACAAGAAAAATGACTATGAAAATCAGAAATGAGAATTTGAGCTGTGAAACAATATCAATCCCCTAATATGTATGTAATTGAAATGTCAGAGTAGAAAGAGAACAATATAAAAGAAATATTTAAGGCACTAATGGTCAAAAACTTTCCAAAATTAATGACAGCCACCAATCCACAAAGCAAAAAACTCAGAGAACATCCAGCATGACAAACACAAGTGCATGCACACACACGCGCGCGCACACACGCACACACGCACACACACACACACTCACACTACCAAGCATGTCAAGCTAAAATTGTTAAAAAATAAAAGACAAAGAGAAAACATTGAAGACAACCAGAGAAGAAGACATGCCATTTGTATACAAAAAATAAAGTAAATCATTACAGCCTACTTCTTGGCTTAATAATGGAAGAAAAAGAAGTGACAACTTTCAGGTACTGAAATAAAATATCCATCAATGAAAGATTCTGAACTCAGTGAACATATCTTTCAAAAATATATGAGAAACAAATATTTAATCATACAATAAGAGTACAGAATTTATTACCAACAGAGCAATACTATAAGAAAGTTTCATTGTAATTTTCCAGACAGGATGAATATGATATTAAACAGAAAACTGTACCTACATGAAATTTTAAGGAAACTAGAAACAGAATAAATAAACTTTAGTTTTTTTTTATTGCCCTAATATATAACTTTCTATTTACAATCAAAACAGTAGCAATATCAAGATTTTAAAGAATATGTAAAATTAAAATGCATAACACAAATAGCAAAGAAAATTGGAGGAAGGAATTAATAAAATACTATAAGTTCTTTAAACTATAAATCAAGTATCATAATATTGCTTGAGTGTAAATGTTGATTAATTAAATATTTATATCTTCAGCCCTGGGGAAAAGACTAAATTTTTTTAATATATGTAAAACTAATAAGTTAGTGGTGGATATAACTATATGATGTCTAGAAGATACTCAACTTTAAATATAAGCACAAAAACAAGAGAAAAGGAAACTAATAATGGGAGAAAGCTAACCTATTAATACTAGACAATACAGATTTTGAAACAAGAAATAGTTTCGGGAATAAGGAAATATTACATAATGATAAATGAGTCATTTCCCAAGAAGGTATAAAAATCCTAAATGTGAATGCATCTAAAAACAGCTTTAAAATACATTAGGCAAAACTAATAAGACATAAAGGAAAAATAAATAGGTAAAATCAACAATTCAAATTCAAGTTTCCTCTATTCCTCTCTCACTAAATGACTGAATAGAAAATCACTAAGAAAATAGAAGTCCTGATCAACACTATTTCCAGCTCAGGGTAATTGACTTTTACAGAAAAGGCCACTGAAAAACAGCTAAATACACATTTTTGTGATGTGTACCTGCAACATTCACCAAGATGAAACATATTCTGGGCCATAAAATACATCTAACAAATTTAAAGTAATGAAAAGTCTAAAAAGTATTTCTGTTACCAAAAGGGAATAAACTAACAATCAACAATAGAAAGATACCTGGAAAATTCCCAAATATTTGGACATTAAACGACATCCTTCTAAATAACATGTGTCAAAGAGGAAATCTCAAGGGAAATTAAAACATAATGTGAAAAACTGAATGAGAATCAAAATATAACATCATATTTGTGAGATATAACTAAAGTAGCTTACAATGCTCTGAGAATTTCTTAAACTAAAAGACACCAAAAAAATACCTACGAACAACTTAGTGGTGAATGACTCAATGTTTACCCCTTAAATTGGGAACAAGGCAATGATATACTTTCACCATTGTTATTCAGTGTTATACCAGTATACTGGGTGTCCTACCTAGTTCAACAAGATAAAATAAATAAATATATAGCATTCATATTGGAAAGAAATATAATCATCTCTATTCAAAGATGATATGAATGTCTACATAAAAAATCTCAAAGAAATCTATGAAAAATTTTCCTAGAATACATGAGTTTAAGAAGAGCAAAGGATGCAGTCAATATGAAAAAGTCATAAAATCAAGCATCCTTCTGATGTCTGGGAATCTTGACTCATTTTTCAATTAGGTTCATATGATCCATACATCTCTCTCAGATAATGTTTATAAGAAAACAACAAATAATTAGTTATTAATAATTAAAATAATACGATAGTGTGGTGATGGTCCATTTTCCAAATGGTTAACTTATCCTAAACAAACATCCTAAGTTCCATAAATGATGTACAAAAACAATTATTTTCTGGATGCTGGTGTTAGTATGGAACACAGATTTGCTTCAAATGATGAGCAATAATAATCGTGCCTTTAAAAATGGTGTATGAATAATATTTTTTTAATTTTCTTTCTTTTAGCACCCAAATTCCTCATTCAAGTTTAAGCACTCATGAGAATATCACTTAAAAGAACAGTTCTAAAATTCGAGTTAGGATTTTTAAGCCTATTAATTTGAGAATTTCAACTGATTTTAATGATTTCATGGTATACTTCCCAGGTTTAAAACAGCTACATCTTGGAATATAAGGAACTTACAAGTTTGTTAATATTAGGAGAAATAAATGAAAATAAATGTGACCTTTATTTAAATTATTAGTTTAAGAAAAATAATAGGAGAGATTTGCTTTTTAATCTCAGCCTGATTTCAAAATGAGCTAATGATGTGCACTGGGAGCCATCAGGCCACAGCTATCGTGGTTAGTGTATTCACACATGAGTGTGTATTCTACTCCATATTAGTTGGTACATTCTGTAGTATTGTGTTGAGTTCAGGGCCTCATATTTTAATAGTAAAAAAATCAAATCAAGGTGCACCTAGGATTAAGTGAAAGAGTGCTAAAGAATATGTGCACCTTACCATGAAAATAATTTTTGAAAGTATGACTACATATATGTGGCCTAGAAATAAAAGTTAACAAGAAAAAAAATATTTTAAATATAATTATTGATTCAATACATTTGTTAAATGGTAACCATATGGCAGTCACTGTTCTAGGCACAGGAGACACTATTGTCTCAAGAATGACAAATTACTTAATTTCATGGCTTTTATAAAGCAAATGGAATAAAAGAGAATAAAAAGTAAACATGTCCATGAATAAGAAAATTTAAGATAATGATTAAAGCCATAAGAAAAATAAAAGAGAATGATTTTATAGAGTACAAATCAGTGTAGCTTATTTAGATTGAGTGTTCAGACAATCTGAACATCTGAGCTGAGGTGTGAATTACAAGGAGCATGCCATGTAAAAATCAAGGAACACAGCATTCCAAAAAAAGGGTGAATAGTAATGGAAAGGCCTTAGAGTAGACTTGAGCTTCACTTTTTTGGGGTGACAAAGTGTTAGTGTGATTGGAATCTCATGGAAGGAGTTCGTGTAAGAGAAATAAATAAAGACTTTGAAGACAAAGGTAATAAGTAGATTTTATTCTAATTCAATAGGAATCAGAAGTGTCGTGGGGTAATTAGGGAGAAAATGATCTGATTTATGATTTAAAAATTATCCCAGCTGCTCTGTGGGTATGAATTATAGAAGTTAAGATATTTTAAGTGAACATATTATTTAATTTCTCACAAAAATCAGCATATACAGAAATATTCTTGATAAACCAGAACAGAAAATCTCCTTAGGTATAGCAAATGTTTTGTCTATTATTTTTTATTGTTTTCCTCTTCTTTTCTAATAAACTTAATATTGTTCAAGGCTGTATCTCATGTAGCCCTGGGAAGGCGGCCCCAGTTCTGCTTAAGCAGTTCTAATACGTCTAAGGTTACTATCATTTTCTTTATCAGGAATTGGTTTAGAAATGGGATTTTAGCCAAAGAGACTCTGAGAGACATGTGTCTAGAAATTCTGAGAATTTCTACAAGTCACTCTTTTTCTCTGTTCCTATGCAGGTCATTGTATGGATATATAATCTCACTTTGATTCTGAAGCTGACACACAGATGAGATCAAAGCTAAGAGACCTACAGAGAAATGAGCTAGTGTCACAGAATTAACTCAACCCTGAAGCCTACCTCTGGACTTCCAGTTTTATAAGCCAATAAATGCTCTTATTATTGAAAATATGTTGAGTTTTGTCAGTTGATGTAAAAAAAAAAGTCCATCTTAAAATAGGAGCAAAGAAGGTAGCAAGAAAGTCCATTGCATGGCTACTATACTTGGTAGTGTAGGTGCTTGGATGAGGAAAACAGCAATGGGAATAGAGAGAAACAAACAAAAGTTAGATTTGGGATATATTTTTGAGGTAAGGAAAATGGGTTTTTGGTAATATGGTTTTATGAAGTAGTATGTGGAAGGAAGCAAAGATGACTATAAAGTTTGTGATATGTAAGCAGATTAGGCTTTTTATGTAACATTGT
Source organism: Eidolon dupreanum (assembly GCA_028627145.1). Taxonomy (NCBI): domain Eukaryota; kingdom Metazoa; phylum Chordata; class Mammalia; order Chiroptera; family Pteropodidae; genus Eidolon; species Eidolon dupreanum. The sequence goes on along the minus strand of CM053502.1, from coordinate 126,326,222 downwards.
TAAGGAGAGAGAGTTAGAACCAATCAGCCAGAGGGACTGTGACAGAGCATAAAGAAATACTTTTTAAAATAGTGGTCCTGAAAGACACTTATCCACTCAAAAAAATAAAAGTATATTATTTGACTTTAGAAAAGGTGTGATACCTATTACTAAATATAATTAATATGAGATTCATGCCCAGTTTTAATGGATTTCATGCATAAGATTTTTCCAATAAGTAATTATGGATTAGATAGCTGAGATACAAATTTCTTGTTTATATTCATATTATAATGTTGGGACCATGACTCATTTTAACAAGGTAAAATAACTGTTACCTAATTACAGCCCACTAGCATCCCTGTCTCACTCAAAGAGTTGAGAGAGCTAAGAAACCCTTATGAAAGTCACAGCCCTGGAACACAGGGCAACTACAACATTGAGATTTATTCATAAGATAACAGAAATGTTTCTTGCCTACATACCTTGCTACCATACCAATAGGGCTACAGGATAATGAGAGCTGAACAGCTACAAAATACAGAATCTACTGAAGGAGGATCTAAAAATAAGGCACCAAGTAAATTTGAAGCTTCCAGCATCTACAAGTACAGTAAATAGTAAATGCTTATCATTTCCTAGCCAGATTAATACAAACTTCACACTAGAGGCCTCTTGCTTTAGCTGCTGTTACTTGATATATCATGTCTAGCATTAAACAAAAATATTCCAACATATGTCAAAAGGCAAGAAAAGCAGTCTGAAAAGACAAAGTAAACATCAGAATAAGACTTAATATGACATCAATTTTGGAATTATTAGACAAGGTCTTTAAAACAACTATGAGTAATATATTAATGGCTCTAGTGGAAAAATTAAACCACATGCAGGAACAGGTGTCAAAAGGAAATGTGGATACATTAAAAACACTATGACATAAACAGAAAATGCCTTGATGAGCTCATTAGTAGAGAGAACAGGCTGAGGGAAGAATCAGTGAGCATAACAACATTTGCATCATAGGGATACCAGAAGTAGGAGAGAGAGAGCAAAGGATTAAAAACCTATTTGAACTAATAATGATTGAAAGTTTCCCTAACATGGTGGAGGAAATAGTCATACAAATACAGAAAACTTAGAGAGTCCCAAAGAATATTAATCCAAAGACACACCAAGACACATTATCATTAAAATGCTAAAGGTTAAAGACAAAAAGAGAATCCTAGAAGCTGCAAGAGAAGGGCAATGGTTTATTTACACGGGAGCTCCCATAAGACTATCAGCTGATTTCTCAATAGAAATTTTGCAGGCCAGAAGGGATTGGTGCAAAATATTCAAAGCAATAAAAAGCAAGGACTGGAAACCAAGACTACTCTACACAGCAAGGATATTATTTAAATTGAGGAAAGATAGAGAGCTTCCCAGACAAGCAAAAACAAAAGGAATTCATGATCACCACGCCAGTATTACAAGAAATTTTAAAGGACTTCTCTGAGAAGAAGAGTGAAAAAACACAAATATGAATAATAAAATACAATAGCTATGTACCTATCAATAATTACTTTAAATATCAATGGATTAAGTGCTCCAATATAAAGACATAGGATAATAAATGGATAATGAAATAAGACTACACATATTTTGTCTACAAGAGACCTACAAGATCAAAAGACATAAAAACTAAAAGTAAAAAGATGAAAAAAGATATTTCCTGCAAATAGAAATAAAATTAAAGCTGGGGTAACAATATTTATATCACACAAAATAGGCGTTAAAACAAAAGCTAAAATAAGAGACAAAGACAGACACTACATAATCATAAAGGGATCAATTCAATAAGAGAACATAACCTTAGTAAACACTTACGCACTCAAAGTAGGAGCACCTAAATATATAAAGTAAATATTGACTGACATAAAAGGAGAGATCAACAGTAATACAGTCATAGTAGAGAACTTAACACCTAATAAGCACCAATGGATACATCTTCCAGAGGGAAAATAAACAAGGAAACAGCAGCCTTAAATGATACATCAGACTAGACAGATTTAATTGATACTTTTGGAGCTTTTTACCCCAAAGCAGCAGAATATACATTCTTTTCAAGTACGAATGTAACATTTTCCAAGCTAGCCCTATGTTATTCCACAAAAGAAGTCTCAATAAATTTAACGAGACTCAAATCATACCAAACATCTTCTTCAACCACAATGGCATATACTAGAAATTGATTACAAGAAAAACACACCCACACAAACACATGGAGGCTAAATAACATGCTACTAAACAATAAATGGGTTCACAATAAGATTAGGGTGAAATTGAAAAATATCTTGAGACAAATGAAAATGAAAATACAACTCAAAATCTACAGAACACAGTGAAAGCAGTCCTAAGAGGAAAAAGCATAGCAATATAAACTTACCTCAAAAAACAAACAAAAATCTCGAATAAACAATCTAACCTTACACTTCAAGGAACTAGAAAAAGAGCAGCAAATAAAGCCCAAAGTGAGTGGAAGGAAGAAAGATCACAGTAGAAACAAACAAAATGGAATCTAAATAAACAATACAAAAGATCAATTAAACCAAGAGCTGGATCCTTGAAAAGATTAACAAAATTGAGAAACTTTAACCAGCCTAACTCACCAAAAAAAAAAAAAAAAAAAAAAGAATCTAAGTAAATGAAAGAAATGAATGAAAGACAAGTGACAACTGACATCACAGAAATACAAAGGATTTTAAGAAAATACTATAAGCAATTATATGCCAATAAATTGAACAATCTGGAAGAAATGGACACATTCCTGGAAACACAATCTTTCACTACTGAAATAAGGAGAAATAGAAAATCTGAACCAACTGGTTACTCCTAATGAAATCGAATCAGTAATCAAAAAACTCCCAACAAACAAAAGTCCTGGGTCGGATAACTTCACAGGTGAATTTTACCAAACATTAAAGAAAAATTAACACCCCTCCTCCTCAAATTACTCTAAAAAAATTCAAGAGGAGGAAAGTCTCTCAAGCTAATTTTATGAGGTCACTATTACACTGATTCCAAAACCAGACAAAGATATTATGAAAAAAGAAAATTATAGGCCAATATCCCTGATGAACATATTATCAACAAAATATTAGCAAACCGAATTCAGCAAGACATTAAAAAGAGCATATACCATGATCATGTGGAATTTATTCCTGGGCTGCAGGGTTAGTTCAATATCCACAGAACAATTAATGTGATACAACATATAAGCAAAATGAAAGAGAAAAATCATATAATTATATTGATATATGGAGAAAAAAGCATTAAACAAAACTCATCATCCATTTATGTTAAAAACTTTCAGCCAAATGGGAATAAAAGGAACATACCTCAACACATTAAAGGTCATATATATGGCAAGCACTCAGACAACATCATACTCAATGGTGAAAACCTAATAGTGTTTTTCTTAAGATCAGGAACAAGACAAGAATATTTACTTTCACTACTTTTATTCAACATAGTATTGAAAGTCTTAACTCTAGCAATTACACAAGGAAAAGAAATAAAAAGCATCCAAATTGGAAAGGAAGAAGTAAAACTGTCAATATTTGCACATGACATTATACTATAGAGAACCCCAAAGATTCCACCTGAAATTATTAGAACTAATAAATGAATTCAGCAAGATACAAATTTAATACTGAGGAATAGGTTGCATTTTTATACACCAACAATGAACTATCGGAAAGAAAAATTAAGAACACAATCCTATTTACAATTGCATCAAAAACAATAAAATACCTAGGAATAAATTTAACCAAGGCAGTAAAAGACATATACTTGAAAAATTATGACACTGAAGAAAGGAACTGAAGAAGATAAAAATAAATGAATGCATATATTGTGCTCATAGATAGAATCAACATTTTTAAAATGTCCATACTACTCAAAGCAATCTATAGATTCAATGCAATCTCTGTCGAAATACCAATGGCATTTTTCACGGAACTAGAACAAATGATTCTAACATTTATGGAACTATAAAAGACGCTGAATAGCCATGGCATTCTTGAGAAAAAAAAATAAAGCTGTAGGTAGCATGCTATCTGATGTCAAACTATATTACAAGGCTATTATAATCAAAACAGCATGATACTGCTATATTACAAGGCTATTATAATCAAAACAGCATGATACTGACATAAAAACAGACATATAGATCAAAAGAACAGAAAAGAGAGCCCAGAAATAAACCCATACCTATATCATCATTTAATCTTAACAAAGGAAGCAAGAATATACAAGGGGTTAAAGTCAGTCTCTTCAATAAATGGTGTTGAGAAAACCGAACAGAGACATCCAAAGAAATAAAACTGGACCACTTTCTTATACCATATACGAGAATAAACTCAACATGGATTAAACACGGAAATGTAAGACCTGAAAAAAAATAAAACTTCTAGAAGAAAACATAAGCAGTAAACTCTCTGACATTGATCTTAGTAATATTTTTTTCTAATATATCTCCTTGGGTAAGGGAAACAAAAGAAGAGTAAATGAATGAGACTACATCACACTAAAAAGTATTTGCAATGACAAAGGAAACCAACAAAACAAAAAGACAACCTACTGAATGGAAGAAGATCTTTAGCAATGATATATCTGATGAATTAACATCCAAAATTTATAAAGAACTCATACAACTCAAAACCAAAAAAACAAACAATCCAACTGAAAAATGGGCAGAGAACTTGAAGAGACATTTCTCCAAAGAGGACATACAGATGGCCAATACCACATGAAAAATTGGTCAATATCACTAATCATTAGAAAAATGCAAATTAAAACTGCAATGAGATATCATCTCACACTTGCAAACAAGTGATGGTGAGGATATGGACACAAGTACTATAGGTAGATTGCAAACTGATGCAGCCGCTACAGAAAACAGTTTTCAAATTCCTCAAAAAATCAAAAATAGAACTACATTAGGATGCAGCAATTCCATTTCTGGGTATTTACTTGAAGAAATCCAAAATACTATTTTAAAAATATAGGTATCACTATGTTCATTGCAGCATTATTTGCAATAGTCAAGATATGGAAGCAACCTAAGTGTCCATCAATAGATGAATGGCTAAAGAAGATGTGGTACGCATATATAATGGGATATCATAAAAAAGAATGAATCTTACCATTTGTGACAACATGGATGGAGCTAGAGGGTATTATGCTAAGTGAAACAAATCAGACAGAGAAAGACAAATATTATATGATTTCAGTTACAGGTGGAATCTCAAGAACAAAACAAACAAACAAAAACAAACAGAGTCATAGATACAGAGAACAAACTGATGGTGGACAAATGGGTTTTGGGGGCCATGTGATAAAGGTGAAGGAATTAAGGAGCACAAATTGGTAGTTACAGAATAGTCACGGGGACATAAAGTACAGCGTAGGAAATATAGTCAATAATATTGTAATAACAATGAATAGTGCCACGTCAGTACTAGATCAATTGGGGGGATCACATCATAAATTACATAGATGTCTAATCACTATGCTGTATACCTGAAACTTATATAAAATAATATTAGATGGCAACTGTAATTGAAAAATTTTAAAAAAAGGAAAGATTCTTAGGAATTAAAAGTTATGTGAGCCAAAATTAATAAATATGAAAACCCAAATTTAAAAAGTCAGAAAAATGAGTGCTAAATCTAAGGAAATTACTCAGGTATGAGATCTTTTTTAAAGGTATAGACGAGCAATATTAGAAAAATGATAAATATAATAGAGATTCGATTCAGGAGGAGCCAAATGCATTTACCAAGAACTCAAAATGCACTGGGCAAGGAAAAAGGGGAGAACAAAATTAACAAACATTAATAAAAAAGAAATTCCCAGAACTGAGGACATGTTTCTATATTTTTAAAGGGCTCAATGAAGCATAAAAAATAAGATATACACACAAATATAATATTATGAATTTTTCAAGCATAAAAAATATTCTCATAAGTTCAGAAGAGAATAAAAGAGTTCATATAAAGAGGATTAAAATGATAATGCTGTTAGAATGGTCAAGTGTAACCGTTGAGAGTAGAATAAAATGGAGGATGCCATTTAAATTTTAAAGAAACACGGTGTCCATCCAAATATTCTCTACCCTGCAAAACCATCCATCAAATGTGACACTAGCATTAAAATATTATAAAAAAAAAAGTTATTTTTTAAATGCACTTTTCAGTAATCTTCTCGAGGATTCATTCCATAAGTCATGAAAAAAGGGAAAGCTTTAAGAGCCATGAAACATGAGGACACCTCTGAGAACAGTCTAAAATAAGTTAATAAAAACAACCATTGCACCTTGGAGCAGGGGAACGAGATCTCTAGAAGGGATGTCCCCAAAGGGCAGGAAAAATCTTCACGCATTTGGCTGTGCTGATTTGGGTTTGAAACTTCTGTTGGAGAGTTGCTGGAATGATTTATTAACTGATACAGAGAAAAGTCATCAACATAAAAAATGCAATGACTAACCCTAGGAATAATAAAATAGTGTGTAATGTGTTTCTTAAACATCCCTTAGCTCACCTGGATCTTTAGTACTCTTAAGAATTTCTTTAATAGCCCTATATCTTTAATAGTTGTAAAAATGTAAAAAGAAATGTACATTCATTTAGCTGAAACTTGATTCCTATTTTATCAATTATTAGATTCATTTTTTTCTATTTTAAAATCCCCGAAATTACAACATATTTTATAATCAATCAACAGGATCTTACAAGAGCTCTCAGCCAGCCATCATTTCTAACATAGCTGCTCTTGCATAAACATGAAAAAATATGGTTACTAATCTTGGTGGCATACATGGAATTAAAGTATAACATATAACAATAACACCTGGGTTTTTCAGGCAACTGACTATTTAATTATTTAAGGATGAAATGAGAGCACAAGTTGTAGTCTGAAACTCTGCACTGACATTTTCTCTTAAGATCAAGAAGATGGCAAGGTATTAAAGGTTTGCCAAAAATGTAATAGATTATAGTGATGTAGTCTTTTATAATATCCTGTATTTTCAGCACTCTTGACAGTACAGAGGATGATAATATTGTTTTGAAAAATATAAAAACCACAAAACCCTGAGTTAAAAGGTGACTCATAAGTCAGGTTTCAATAGAAAAATAAAATAAAAAAAGTCTTAACCAATTTATTTATATTACATTTTTCTTTCTATGTGGACAAAAGTATGATACATTATAAAAACTTGTGTTGAAATAGTTATAAAAAAGCATTTAAAAAAATTGTGCCACAGTTTAATTGCTTTATCTAAGTGATATCATAACATAATACTGCATTTTTTAAACAGTGGCAACTTCAACTTGACTAAATCAATGATTCAGTGGAGTACAGGAAGAGGGAAGGATGCCCCACAACTCTGCATAACTCCATGGACATCATTCTTATTCCAATCTATGTCTATAGTGCATCTTAGAGCACAAGATCAGTACTATGCAAAGCGGTAGCCCAGAATGAATAGGCCCAAATATGTTTTGTAGAGAGAAGTCAATACATAGTATCTAAAATTGAAAGGTTAAGTAGAAAATAGTAATGTAAGCACAATATTTTGAAATATGAAGGAAAATACCAGAAGGAACTTTACAAATGAATAAAAGGCACTACTCATAGGTACTGAAAGACAGAGGCCATTGACCTCTGTTTTTCATTGTATAACTTGTAACTGTTTTTAAACTGGGTATATGAATTACTTTAATAATTTCTGAATAAAAGATATAATTAATTTTAATATGGCAAAAGATATTTGAATGTTCAGTTTAATTAGGCAGAAGAGTGGAAAAGATAAAAATAAACACTCATGGTAAAGTGAACTACTTCAATTTTCTATGCATTTTTAAATGATAATTTAATGAATCAAATTTCAGACTGTTCTAAAGTGTTTTATCTGTGAAATAACCAATATAGGACACTTTTATCTTTGTTTTACTATATAAGTGTTTTCTGAAAGAATAAAATTAAAGTGCTTTATTGCTAATATTAAAGATGAGTTTTAGAGGTGGATAGCACATAGAAAGAAAAAAGGTTTCAGAAAAATTGGGTGAGGCAGGATGAGGAATGAGAAAGCAGAAAGGTCGAGAAAATGTGCCAATAGTTGATGAGAGAAAGCGAGAGACAAGGACTCAAGGATGACATTGTTAGGAGATTGCCAGAGAAGGAAGCTGATTGTGGATTTCCCTATTTTAAAAGCTGAGCATGCTTCAAATGCCCAGAGGTCTTTTACTCTAAGAGCGAGTTGGAAGATCACTTTTCCTTTCCTCACAAAATTGGAGGCTGTTCGAGTGATTATCTACCATCTGTTGTCTACAGCAGTTCAATTGCTGAAGAGTCCTCTAGAAGTGGGGAGAAAGAGCTCATTCTCTACGGAAGGTTGAATGTACATTCAGAGGTAGATTCAGCTGAGCAAGTGCCCAGCTAATCCCCTTTGCACACAGGGACAAGACTGCCACCAATTCTAATTGATTCTGAAATGAATCTGTATAGAAAATTAGAAGGTTTTGGATTCCCATGTAAGCTTCAATAAAGAGCCAGGATGTAAGCCTGACAGCTGAATGGATTCAGAAATGAAAATCTGATAAGCAGCTTAAAACTGTACTTAAGTCCAGAAATGATTTGAATGCTGTTGTTAATGGCACATTGTATACTGTCACCTAGTTAATTATCTTTGAAGATGAGTTCTTGCAGAGGAGAAGATACGGCATTCTTCCACAGCTTTTCCTCATCACATATTTATTAACTTCCCCCACCTTTCAACAACTATCATTGCTAGAAGGCAGAAAGAAAGGATTAAGCCACTGCAGCTCCTCTGTGGCTGTCAGTTCACTGTGCCAAACTTCAAATATGAACTGTTGCATGTACTGTCACCGACATTTCTTTTTACATCTTCATTTGCAAATGAGGAGCTGACATTTGTTAGGCCTTGTATTTGCACACAGTTCCACCACATGAAAAGCAAACACTGTCACTGCTGGCTACTTTGTTTATTCCTTTGCAGATAGTATATGGCCTATTTAGAAATTTTCTTCAGAATTTTTTTTTTAACTAACAGAGATAGATAGTCACAGAGCTACATGTCCTCATATTTTATTCAAGAAGCCGTCTGCAGTTTATGGAGCGTGCGCTGCATTTGATAGCTATTTAAAACTGTATTTTTAAAACCGATTTGCACTTTTCTGGTTTATAGCTTTCGGTTTGTTTTCTTTAGATAAATGTAGGTTTCATTGAAGAGTTCATATTTCTTATCAATTTTTTAAATAATAGGAAAATATTTTCCATCAAATGAAAACAATGGATAAAATCTATAAAGCGTAATAAATTGTTCAAATATTGTTCTCGGTTTGGTAAAGTTTCATCTTTTCAAAAGTAGCTTGACAATGTCAATATACTCAATGTCATTAAAACAATCATTTATTATTATTAAGGACCCTTTGTGAAACAAAAGCTTGAAGACAACCCTACAGAGCAATACTATGCCTGAGCACTGGAGAGATGCATCCCAGTCCAGAGATGGAGGTCTGTTCCCAAGGTGGCCACTAAAGTGTAGATTGCATGCTTAAATTCAATGAATTTAAAAGGCTATGGGTGCAAATTTTAAGAGTTTTGTGAAAACAATGAATCAAAATCATCTATGGCATCAACTAGAAAAATAAAAAGAACATTTCATGGTCATTAGAAAAATTTAAAATATAATAAATTGAAAACCCTCATCCTATTTTTGTCAGGTTTCTAGAGTGGTATGTCAGTAACCATTCCCTGTAACGTGTATTCCAAAAATAGCATTTCCCTCACTAACCAACAAACCACAGTCCCTTATTCCCCTAATCCGATGCTCCTCTACATGTCACTGGACATACTAATTCACAACAAAGTTTGCAAATTGTTACTTTGCCTCTAACCTACTCAGAAGTGAAGAGTTAACAAACATTACAAATGAAAAGTTTAGAGCAATGTACAAAGCCAGTGTTCTCTTTATGCAAAGACAATAGAAATGACTTGTGTCTGTCTCACATATTAGCTGGTAAATTCCTGGGGGGGGTCAGAGAGAGAGAAAGAGAAAGAGAGAGAGAAAGAGAGAGAGAGAGAGAGGGAGAGAGAGAGAGAAAGAGAGAGAGAGAGAGAGAGAGAGAGAGAGAGAGAGAGACTGTGTATCTTTGTATCTCACAGTTTTTTCTCATAATTAAGTAATGATCAGCTAACTTGACTGAATAATCTCTCTTTCAATCATTTTTAAAATGTTTCCCTTTGTTTCATATTTCCCTGCTTTGTCACCTTGCAAAAAAATAAAATAACTAATATGTTTCTCAAACACTATTATGTTGATGTTCAAAAATGCAAAGGATGATATATAAATGCCAAAGGGAATATCTGCCTGAAAATCATGTCAATGACAAAGAACTAAAAATGGCTGAGAAAATGTCAGAAGTATAGCAAGTAAAGTTTAATTGAGCTCAGCTATTCAGGTTTAAAATTGTCTCAATTATTTGCAAACTGAGGACTATGTCCCAAATTATTTGAAAAAGAAGTACAAACTAGATTTTGTGGAAAGAAATTCCTCTGTTAGTACATCACTCTCATTAAGGTTTATGTTATTTATGTACTATTTTTCTCATAAGAAAATAAAAAACTGGAAATAAGTGTCATAGAACAAGCATGTTCATGAAATATGTCTGTTATTTAGAGGGGTGTTTAGTGAAGGTAGCTTAAAAGAAGAAAAAAGGAACCTTTAAAAGTATTCTTTAGTATAAGTATTTGCTTTCACTAATAAAAAGGTTGTAAATGGGGTCACTTTCTGGCTTTCCACTGAGCTTTAAATATTTCTAATAAACTTAACATTTTATGTGTCTATTATCTCTGGTAAACAAGGCAAGCTAAAGATCAGTGAAAGGAGCAGGCAGATGCCTAACTAAAACAATCCCTTCAACCAGATACCCATGCTGCTTGGATTAAAACTCAAGTACCCTGAAAAGTATCATTTACTTGTGATCTTTCATCATCCTTGATTATTTATTTACTAATCAGCTAGTTTGGTATCCTTTCATGTTGTTTTTTTCCCACCTTAATTTTATACCATTTCTCTTTCAATAATTGGACATCAACTACCCTATCCTCATTGTGTCGATGATAGATAAAAGAAGGTCAGTGTTGCTCATAATTTATCTTTTCATAATTGCTTAGAAAATTTGTTTGCATGTTTGCATAAAATATCTTTATTTTCAATACTATAAAATCAAAATCTTTGGTCTCTTGGATAGTATCATGTTCTAAAACTTTCAAATTACTTCAGGTTTTTCTTTTTATTAAAATATGATTTGTGATGATGGTTTTATTAGAGGTAAATTATATCTGTACATTTAAATATTCAATACTTGGCTTACAAAGTATTTTTTTTATCTCAGGTCCTTGTTTTGGAAATTATTATAAAAATGTAATCATCCAGGTCTTGGCAGTACTGGATATAATCCTACCAGTGGTAGCCAATTGCACAGCTTGCTTCCAAGCAAGCAGTGAGAAGCAGCTCTTAACACACAGGAGGCCACGATTAGTACAACATGACTTTCACACAGGCCACAGTTTATTGGATCAGGAACCAAAGAGTGATGCCTCAAATAAGGCTAGATAGTGGTTCCTGAGGTGCAAGGCATGAAGGCAGTATCTAGCAAAGTAGAAAGATGCTAATTATTAACTGATTGGCTCTTGTAGATCTTATTTTGGGATTAGTCGTCTTTTAAGTAGTGTAACATCAAAATTTAGAAAAAATAGAGAGTACATAACAGTAAAATAAATAGTTGCATAGACTCAAAAAATTTTAATGTTATGAGTAGTAACAGAATAAAGAACAGGGATCTTTCCACAGAAAGTAAAATAGAACAACCAACTCATTAGAGCTTACTCTATCTAGAGCTGTATGTTCACTAAGAGAGTTAACTTGAACATTGTTCTCTTTTGCAATCTGAAAGAAGATAAAACACAGCATAGGAAAGTTCAAGAGTCAAAAAGTTAAGAGAAAACATACTTACATAATTTCAGAAATGAATGTTTCTCAAAATTTATGTAAGTAAATCTGTTCCTGGTTACACACTTTGATAATCACGATAACACAGAAGAATGAGAAACATCATTTTTAAATTGTGAGGAGTGCCTCCTCTCTTTAATTTGAGTTATTTACCCTTCCTTTCTTATAGAGATTGCCTTTTGTTGCTCTAATCTGCATGATACTGAAACTCACAAAACTGACTTCAACAGAGCTCTCCTTCATATTTAGAGGAAACAAAAAATTTATTCATCACAAATCAAGAAGAGATAAGATACTAAAGGGACATTATGCTAAAAAATATATTTCTCATGCTAGAATAGATTATGTTTCCCCTACTGAAATATTAGAAAGGGATGCTTAAAAAAAAAAGAAGTCTTGTATCCCCTGCATCAGCCCAGATAAGCAAAGATTATATTTGTCATTATAAGAAACCTCAAAACCTTAATAACATTTTAACAGCAAAGGATTCTTTCTTGCCCATACAATGTGCTCATCACAGAGTCTCCTGGAGACACTCACGTATATTCTCTACTTCTATGTCTTAAGTTGAGAGGGCATCCATCTCATAGAACATTCCCAGCCAGTGTAGCAGGGAGAAGAGAAGATGAAAAAATCATTCACTAGCGTTAGCAGTATTTGTCTGGAAAAAGACACATCCACCACATTTCATTGGGGTGGACATATCTTTTCGAGGCAAATGCAGCTAAACTAACTTCAAAGCATCAGGGAATTCTAACCTTACCATATGACAGAAAAGTGGAATGATTAAAAATATCTGAAAGCTTCAATAACCACCACATACCCCTTCAATGTACAGTGTGGGAAAGTGACTACGACCATTGTATCAGAAGGGCATCTCAGGTGATCAAGACTAGCAGTATCATTAGTAAGCTAAAGCTTCTGAAACATCTACTAGGCAACCAACAACACATTAATTAAGTCACTTAAACACATTATTCTCATTGATTCCTCACATCATCCTATAAAGAACTATCATTTTTCCCAATCCTATGAAAAGAAAGCTGAAGCTTATGTAGTAAAGTCATCTGACAAAAACAATACTGCAGGTAAGTTATAGAGTCAGATTTCCAGCTCAGGACTATTAGATTTCAGAGTCAAGGCATTTATGATATTCTACCATCCTGTAATACTGCGTGTGCTATTAATGAGAGTTTGAGGGCCAGAAAGATGTGGGAAAACTATGACTAATGACTCAAGGAAGACAAATGAGAGAAAATCAGAATGCAAAAACACATGGTGACCTAAATAATGGGATGATGTTGGAGCAATTTTATTTATTCTCAGGGTATCTTACTTTCTTTTCAATGTAGTTCTAGCTACATTGAGGACCACTGAAATAGCACTAGCAAGGGTGAAATGTAAAGTGATAATTCGATATGAGAATTACTACTAATTGAATGACTCTGCAAAGTTACTTAACCTCGTTGTTGCTCAGTTTTCTCATCCCTTAACTGTGGTGACAATAATAAAACTTGTTTTATTATAAGGTTGTTAAATAGCCTACATTGGGTAAAGTGTTCTAGAACAGATAAAAAATAAGTATTCAGTAAGTGTAAGGTAAGGTATTCTTTAACATATGCCAGAGTAATCTCAATTCATATCCACAACAAACTATGATTTAAGAAATATTATTATTGCCATTTTACAAATGAGTAAATTTAGACTAAAAATAGTTAAGTAATAGAACCACATGTTGAATCTGGTTCTCTGATTTGAAGACCAGTAATCTTCACCACAAAAAAAAAAAAAAATTTTACTACAGGAAAAAAAGAGAATGGCTGCTTTTGGACATGAAAAGGAAGGTAACATATTACTCCCTTTAGGATACAGACCATCATCCATTTACACCATTTTCTGTAGTATCACATATGTACACATAATGGTATACACATGTAAATACCTAGATTTTGAATAGCAGTCATTGAAATGGGGATCCTTAACTTTATTTTAAACAAAAATACTCATTTTAAAAAAAATGTAAAGATACTGTGCTTCCTTAAAGATTCAAACATTCACTATCTCTTTATATCACGTACCTTTTTCTTTCTGTCTCTCATTGAAAAGATTTGATTAAAAGTTTGGCTACATTAGATAAACTAAAAAGCTTATTTCATGATAATAATCTTATCACATGTCATGCTTTCAACATGTGTTTGTGTCGATATTGTGATACATTGATTCAACAAGTATATATGGACTTCCTACTTTAACCCACCCTACTATAGGTACAGATTATACAGCAGTGACTAAGGCAGAGAAAATTTATGTATCCTGGAAAATACATTCTGAAGGAGCAAAGGCAAGCTTTAAATTAAGTACTCATAATTTATATAAAAATCAATTGAAATTATTTACAAATGAAATGAGTCAGTTCATGAATTGTAGAATAAAGGTCTAGACAGAAGGCAGAGCTAGAACGAAGTTCTTTAGGTGGAAACAAAATGGGTCTATTTGAGGGATGGGTACCTTTTAGTGATGAAATATATAAAGGAAAGATGGCCAATTCTGATGGTATGTTGTGATGAGAGGAGAGTGATACAGAGAGCAAATCAGAAGATAAATCATTATGGTATTGAAAATAAGGAAATAAATATGCATTTTATTCTATTTGTGAGGTATGTTATATTGCTGAAAAATACTGAGATTTGCAGGTGCACACTGAGAACAGGATGGCAATATGCTTGCCAAATTCATGTTGCTTGGCTCCTGATCTGCCTATTGGAGTCACTAACCATTAGAGTTTTTCACATAAGGCACAACAGGGCAGGGAGATCTAAGGTCATTGTCTCATGCTCTCTTCCTTCCTTTTTATAAATAAAATAGAGCTATTATAGAAGAATTTTCACTTAGCACATCAATATATTTTCATTATGACTAGCAATTTATTGTTCTTTCAATATTTTCATCAGTCACTTTAAAATACTCTCACTTGCAACATTATTTTTCTTTGGTAGAAGAGTAAGATGAATGACTTCAATGAATATGATGTAGTTCACACTTCAGGGAATTTCTTGAGGGAGCCTGAACTAGTTCACATATGCAGAGGACCACTACAAAATTAACACTTAGTTACATAATGCTTATAGAAGATAACCATTGTCTTGAAAATTTTATTAAAAATTGTAATGGAAGCTTTCAGTCACAAAGGAAGTCACAGAATGTTCTCCATGTGACTCAAGGGACCTTTTAGTGATGAAATAAACAGTCTGGGCTTTTCCCCTCCCTCCTGGGAAAAACAACTATAGTTCATACTCTTTAATCTGGCATATTTTCTAAGGTTAACAAAAATCAGGAAAGGTGAAACATGTATTCAGACAGGTAAAATATTGTTTGTGACATATATAAATTTAATATCTTAAGATTAAAATTGGCATTGTTCATATCTACTAACAATTCAGAGGACAGGTTATGCTCTGAGAAGGCCTCAGTGGACAAAGTCAGTGGTGTCTATTGAAATTTCTTTATTAACTTTTTTCATTACTGCAATTATAACTCTGCAATTATAATTCTGCAATTATAATGAATTATCTGTGTGTGAACTGAGCCTGACCTGTCTGCCTATGTCAAAGCCAGGAAATGCTACTGAGGGAATATTTTAAGGAGTTTCTAACACGCCTTGGCAAAAATCCAAAGTTAACCTATTCCAGTAAAGAAATATCACATTTGGGAAATTAAAGTAGGTGTTTGACTTTGTGTGTGTGTGTGTATAAAGGGAAGGAAGACGGTGAAAGGAAGGACCATAAAGACAAGGTGTGTAAGTCCATCATATAAGGTGTCATCTTGGAAACAAAAAGTTTTGGAAAATTCAGTCAACTTTGTGTCCAATATAATTTCAGTGCTTTAGTTAGGAATAATTTAGTTAATATTCTATTGGTTTCAACTAACAGACACCAACTTGGAATTGATCAAACAATAAGAGATTTCAATAGAAGGACTTCAAGGCAGTCAAAGACAACAGCAATGGTATTCTTGGTGAATAAGAAGGAGGATCTGGAAAGCTAACTGGGACAAGAGAACATTTTCTATAGTCCCACTTAATTCTATTTTGCATCTCTGATTAATTTTTTTTCTTCTGAAGATGAATTTTTCTATATCTCCATGCAAATTTATATCATTGTATCCATGCCACTGAAAAATCTGAATGCCAATCCCAAAGTATTTTGAGTTGCCCATTTGGGAGCAGATGTATATATCTATATCAGTCATCTATAGCCACATCATACAAACATCCGCAGGAGACTAATTTCTGTGGTGGAAATCTTTCCTCATTGAAAACCAGTCATAAAATTGATTTCATCTTCCTATGTGCACAAAAGATATTATGTGCTCAGATCTAATATTAGAGCACAGATATCTCTATCATGATCATGTGGTAATGACATTTCTATAGTAGATTTACTGCAAACAAATAAAGATGAAAATGTGTGTGACCTTCCATTCTTACCTACAGAAACCCCTCACTTTTGAAAAGAACTTCACAAATTTAAACATGTATGCTCACAATTTCTTACTTTTCATATCCAAAATTACTCCCTGTAGTCACACATTGATATGATTAAATTAACTTAATTTTCCTCTAATTTAAAAATAACTTTCTAGAATTATATAATAATTAAAAATTTTTCAAATCTCTAACACAAAATAGTTAAAATTAACTATCTGCAAATGGAGGCTATCTTCCAAGGCAAATAAAGGCAAAATAGAGATTGTCCAAAATATAATTAAGGGGATTAAAATCCTGTTTAAGGAAAATATGAATAGGTATTTTTTTTATAAAAGAGCAACGGCATATATTTCATTAATATATCTAAGAAAAGATCATAACAGCAGAAATAATGTGAGCTCCATGAATGTATGTAAATGAAGTCCAAATTTGAATTGATAATTTGTCCAAAGTTCTATTATCTTCTGATTCAATTTTTGGCCACTCTCTCTTAATCAACCCTTTACTTTCTTCTATAACTTAAAAAAAAAGAAATAGAAAATCAATCAAAGAGGTAAGTGAATTTCTCAATATCATACATCAAATATGTATCAAGAGACAGGACTCTAGCCTGTGTTTTCTAATTCTTTCCAGGAACAAAGAATGAGGGGTGAGCCTTAAAAAGGAGAAAGACAATACAATACCACACAATTTAAGGGAAAAGTGTGGTGTGTGTGTGTGTGTGTGTGTGTGTGTGTGTGTGTGTGTGTGTGTGTGTGGAGAGAGAGAGAGAGAGAGAGAGAGAGAGAGAGAAGCAATATATTTCCCTTTTGAAGACAATTAGAATTATAGATGAAATGTGTAACGGGGCATGAAGGACAAAAATTTTCCCTTCAACTCTTGCCAGGTTTAGCCTCCGAGTAGTCTTCTCCACCTACATTGACCAACCCAAATTATCCAACCAATATCTTCTAATCCATGCCCTTAATTTTGCTACCCTATTTCTTACCCCACAGTGAACAAAGCCTACATTTCCCTTTACCTTCTGATAATTCTCAAAACAAAATTGATCATTGATTGCTTTTGTTCAGTCTATCCTATTAAATCTTTAAGCTACTTATTCTCCCTGAAATATTCATTTTAAAGCTATTCTCACTTTTGCTATGTTTTAATAAAAATTTGAGCTAATAAAGATTTAAGTGTGCTAGTGTGTCTACTTCAGTTTTGGTGTCATGCCTCTATTAGTACTAAACTTGTAATTCTGCTTTGAAGAGGCAGGATGTATCAGAGACCCAATGGCATATTCTATTTGGGGCCTCCATAAACTGCCACAAGAGTTTTGCTTTCTGACTTACACTCTGGCTTGTTACATCAGAGTGCAGCTTGAGCACTAAAAATAATAGTTCTTGGTTAAGAATCCTCCACTTTGTTTTCCTGTCACTTTCTAGGGTGTTTTGAACACATAGGTAAGAGAGTGCTGTTGACATTTTCAGACATATGTGCATGTATATTATGCTAATTACACAGATATTTGAATATTTGGAGAATTTCCACTACAGAAATTTAGAATTACAAAGGCCACTTAGTACCTTGCAATGAGAAAAATCTGTTAATTTGAGTGGCCCTTTAGAACAAAGAGAAGACATGGTCATGAGGATATTATCTTTCTTGTCTTTCAGACATCATGTGAGAAAGAGGCTACTTTATTTAAACAAAATATGACAAATCTATAAGAAAGAGGCTACTTATTTAAACCTAATGTAATAAATGTTGTGTGCATTTGTATAAAAAATATATTCCCTACATCTAATCTTCTTCTCCTCATTGAAAAAGATAGTTAGCTTTTTACAGTAAAAATTTCTAATTTGTTGACATCAGCTTTACTTAATTCTCCTTTACCTATTTCATTTTTATTTCCTTTCACACACTCCTTTCTCCATTCTCTTGAAAATTTTGTACTCTATTAAAATATTTTAGTCATTATTTTGTACTCTATCAAAATATTTTAGTCGTTATGTGTGCACTCAAGAAATATGTCATCCAGTTAGAGAGTAAAACTTTAAGAAACAAAGAAAAATTGTTAAACAGCATTTTTCTTTAAAATTTTGGTTAAAAAAAGTTAAATCTGCAAGCCTGATTTTTAAAAAGTAAAAGCTTCTGAACATTAAAAATTATGTAAAATTTAGTTTAGATAATATAAATATATGAATTTTGATATATTTTTAATATTCCTCATATAATAGATAAATCATCTAAGTTAATATTTTTAAGGTTTATTGTATATCTTCTTCCTTATATTACATAAAATTAATGTTCGCACAATATTTTAGTTTATGTGATGAATCTTAAAATCAATTTAATATTCTTAAATTGCAATTGCAATTTTTAAAAGCAATTGCAAAAATAATATATAAAATTCAAATATATAAAATTGTGTTTAAATTATAACAAATATTTTTAAAATGTTTAATCTCATTTCATATAATACTTTAATTTCAGGGCTTAATGTGTAGATGTTAACTGTAATTCATATATTCTTAATCAAACTTAATAACTTATGCTGACTTTTAATTATATTAGTTAGTAAATAATATTGAGATAGCTGGATAAATTCAGCTAGATTTGGCTTAAGCATATTGGTTCTAAGGCTCATGCAGGCTAAAAGACAGGAACATAAAAGACCTTGGCACCCAACAATTTCTACCTACCCTTTATAATAAATCCAAATTATCCAAGCAACGATACTAAACTATGACTCCAGTCACTCTACCCATACATCCTGTCCCCAAATTAATGCAACTTAATCTGTCTCTGGGAAAGAGACTACTTCTTGGCAAATACTTTTAAATAAATGTACTTAGAAATAGGTACAACACAATAGAACTTTAATTTGTTTTTTAATTTTTTTTTGTGCTTTACAGTGTCAAATTATATACTTCAAAGCTCATAAGGCATTTTTTTAAAATTTACTTTGAAACACAAGATCAAATGGAAAGATAGGCGATTAAAAGGTGTTTTGGTATAATTATAACAATTCTCATGACCACGATATGAGACCCTGAGTATCATTTCATCTATTAACATAAATTATTGCCTATGTATGTTAACACAATGGACCTACTGTCTTATTGTCTCATTCAGCAGATTTTACTGAGTACAACATGTATGGAAGAATTGATCTAAGCTCTTGGGATCCAACAGTGAACAAAACGAACAAAAGTCATTGCCCTCCTAAAACATAACAGTCTACTAGAGGAAGACAGATAACATACGAGTTACATAACAAATAAACATGGGACAAAAATATAGACCCAGGAGAATCCCAGTATATGTTTATTGCCACTGAGTTTCATCCTTTAACCCATTTACAAGATTATATATAATTTTAAACTATTTTGGGGAAGAATTTTAGGTTCATAGCAGGTTTCAGAATTAGTTCAGAAATTACCTTTATATACTTTACCAGATTTCTCCAATGATTATAACTTATACAACAATTTATTATTGATAAATTCCTGTATATACTGTACATATATGGTTCTACGTTATTTTATCACATGTATCAATTAGTATAACCACCTCTGCAATTAACATGAAGATTCATCACAAAGATCTCTCTCCATTACATTTTATATTCTTATGTACCACTCTCCCCTGCACAATCCCTAAACCCTGGCAACCACAAATGTTTTCCATCACTGTAATTTTAACACTCAAGAATGTTATATAAATGGAAGCACACAGTTTTGACTTTTTGCAATTGGCTTTTTTTCTCAGCATAATGCCCTTGGGAGTCATCTAAGTTGTTGTTATCAATAGTTTATTCATTTTTTATTGCTAAGAAGTATTCAATGGTATGAATATATCACAGTTTGTTTAACCATTCACTCATTGTGGCACATTCTAGTTGTTTTCAGGTTTGACTATTACAAATAAAGCTGCTCTAAGCATTCATGTACAGACTTTTCAGTGGACATAAGTTTTCAATTCTCTGGGATAAATACAATCACTGAGTCTCATGATAGTCTCATGTTTATTTTTATAAGAAAGTGCCAGACTTTTTCCAGTGGCTATTCTGTTTTACATTCCTATTAGCAACGTTGACAGATTCAGTTTCCGTGCATCCTCACCAGCAATTGGTAGTGGTGGTGTTGTTATTATTATTTTGTAGGCATTCAGCCTCACGAGTGAAATTTCTTGGAGATTTCCCATATGTCCCTTTCTTCCACATTTCCCTTTTTTTTCTTTGATAAAGAAAAAAAAATTCTTACTATAACTATTTCACGTCCTTCAAAATAAAAATATTCCTTCAAAATATCTCTCTCTTCCACTCCCATTGTTCTTCTAAGGCAGAAATAGAAGAGGTTGGGATGGTGTCTGGGATTTACAGGGATGGTTCTGACATCTCATAGTAACACTTGGGAAGAAATTTCCAGTATCATGTTATTTCTATTTAAAATCAGTCTGTATTTACCGTGGCAACGTATAAAGTCTACTCATAGATTGGTAAATTTACATTCAGGAATTATTTTTTAATTTTGTATAGATCTATCTGAAATTATAGCTACTTGCTTTTGTCTCTAAAACAAAATTTTTCTAAAGGAGGATTAATTCTTTAATTAAAACAATTAAATTTATTAATATTTTGGCAAACTTGCAGAAACATAAAACTTCTATAAAAAGAAATGAGAAATATAAAATATTGAGTATGGAAATAGGAAGTTTATTTTAGGTTAGTTCTTTAACAACATTTGATAAGAAAAGTTCAATATCCAGAAGTCTTTATCTTTGTGTCAGACTGGCATGTATCAGGCAATGTCAAGAAGTAATGAGCAAGTTTCAAAGAATATATAAATAATGCACGTTCACTGTCACTGCACAAGTTTCATGAGTTTCCTGCATTACCTTTCACTTAAAAATGTGATTCTGTAATAAAAAAAAAAAACCTAAAAACTCAATAAAAACAAAAAGTGTTTGAATTGCAATTAATATTTTGAACATTTGTTCTACATTTAATCAATAAGGCCAAACAATCACCAATAGTATGTGTATAAAGCTCTGAGATAAAAGTAAGTGGGCTTTTGGTGTTAGATCTGGGTTTTAATTCCAACTCTGTCATTTACAAGCTGGCCTTTGGAGAGTCAGACATTCCATAACCTATTCTTCTATCTTTAACAGTGAGAATATAATGTCTGCCTTGCAGAAAGATTATAAGAATTACAGATAAGTAAAGAACATGGTATAGAGCAGTGATTTTTTAGCAGCCGTTAGTAGTGTTATCATTAGAAGGTTAGGCTGAAAACAGAGGAGAGAATCATTCAGGGGAAAACTTGGAGGGTATATCTTGATGGCAACTAGGAATGAAGGAATAGGCAGAGACAAGATGTCAAATATAGACACTTTGGACTTTTAATCCAGCTTCATTCTATTAATTTTACTGATATAGTTTGACCAAGATGTACTATTCTACTGTAAATTACCATTTTAACCTAAAGACTAGAGCATATTCTGCTTACTTCGTAAAGTACATTTCTACTATCAAACTATCAGCAAAATTTCCAATTTTGCAGACTGCTTTTATAGTTACCACTATTCTTTAACAGTTTCTTAACCACATTTTTGAGGCAGTCTGAATGACAGGGATTTAAAAATGGTAGTGATTAATCCATTGTCTATGAACACAGCTGTTGGTTTCATCTCCAAGTTATTTTGCAAATGGTTGAATTGTGGTTCTCTCCCAGACAAAGGCTAAATCCAGGGCATCTACTTGAGTGAAATAAGAGAGAATACCGATGCTATTCAAGAATTTTACCAACTGCTAGTCTCTCACCCTCTTGGTGGTTTTAAATGAAGCAAATGCATCATAGAGTGAAATTATTTGGACAGATGTCAGAGTAAACCTAAAGGAAAAATCAGCCCACTGTGAAGAACTTCTCAGTTACCAAAGGAGTGCACAGGAGGTGTGGAGACAAATCTTATTACTGGGTAATGGGATTTAGTCCTGTGTCCAGACACCAGTTTGAAAATATGATTCTGCTCAAGACATAGGAAGAAGAGTTCTTAAATGGGACAAAATTGTGTCTTCAGGAAAGATGGAATATATTTCACTAAAGTCAATCTGATTCCCCTTTTATTAAATCGCTTGAAGGCAAAGAAAATCTTTGCTGACACAGGAAATGCTGAAGCCTCCTGAGCTCGGTCCTTTGAAGTTAAGGTCTACAGTAGGCAGTGGGTAAAAGAAAAACAGAATCTTGGGAGAGGTAGGCTCGCACACATTAGGGATTTAAAATATTACATGTTTTATACTAAATAGTAAAAAATTTACAAGATAGAACATCAAAATCTGTTTACATTTCCCCACAAAAACTCCACATAACCCTTAACATATTTTTTTCTCATTGCCCTACTGTTTATCAATAATTGTTTGTCTAAAAAAATGCATTAGCAAATACAGGGTTTAGGAGGAAGGTAAAATGGGTAAAGGGGATCAAATATATGGTAGCTGAAGGAAACTGGACTTTGGGTGGCAAACACAATAGAATATACAGATGTCATATGATAATGTACACCTGAAAATTATATAATTATATTAACCAATGTTACTCTAATAAACTTAATTAAAATTTTAAAAAAGAAAAAAATAAAATACATAAATAAAGTAAAATAAAAATAAAATGCATTAGCTAGAGTTATGCTGTCTTAGAGCAAGGATTTGCATTTCCTTTTTTCTTCGAGGAAGCAGTTAAGTAAATATTTTAGTCCTTGTTGAACAGAAGGTCTCTGTCACTACTACTCCATTCTGCCATTGCAGCACAAAAGTAGCCATAAACAATTCACGAATAAATGGTCATGACTAGATTTGGCCAGAAGTTTGTGGACTGCTGTCCTTGATGTTAGCTAGCCATTCAGCATCTTTATTAATATAGCCCTAGCATCGATTGCAGTTTCCCACATGTGATCCAGATAAATAAATAAATTAATTAATTAATTAATAAGAATTAATATATTTATGCTCCTAGTAGTTCATCCTCTCTGTAGCCTTTTATACATTACTTCTGCTTTGAAATGATTGCCATTGGTCAGTTATGAGACCATCTGAACATTTTTTAAAAATTTAACCGCAAAATATATAATAGACACAACTTAATTTCTACAGTATCACTGCCAGAAAATTCATATCATGAATCTAATTATGAGGGAATATTGGAATAACCCAAATTATGGGATCGTCCATAAATATGTCAAGGTCAAGAAAGACAAAGGAAGGGTGACAGATTTAAGATACATCTAAAATAGAAAAAATCAAGATACTTTCATAGGTGATTTTTAACTCTACATAACATCTTCTGCTTCAGGAAGATGAATAGATAAAATATTAGACACTTGGTAAAGCAATTAACGAAGCAACATTTGCAGAAACTTCTAAAAATAAAGCTTGTTTTTCCTATAGGAAAATCATTCTTGAAGAAATTCTAATAATTAAAACTGAAAAATTCAACCAAGGAAATTCCAAGTAATTCTCAAAGTACCCAATCAGCAGGAAATACTTAAAATACTTATTATATCTGCTTTTTTTAAAAATTAGATTATGTTTTGCCTGTAAACCAGATTAACAAGAACAATAATATATAGTATTTAAACTCAATGCTGAGTAAGGGCAGAACAAAATAATTTGGTGAATCAAAGGAAAAAAATGTCAAAATAAGACTATAAGGGAGGAGCTTTCAGAGGAAGGATAAATCAAACAACAGTACCTAGAAATTTCTGAGGATCCAGTTTGAGGTTGGTTAGAAAGACAAATATTTTCTTGGATGGATAACCTCTAGAGTGAGAAGAATATCCTTTCTCTGGACAATTTTAGAACAACTTTGTCTTCATTCTTAAATGAGCTTTGCTTTTAGACAGGTTTACTTCGCCTATTTTCTATTTAGTGTTTTTAAATTAATATAAATGTAGAACTCTGGAAGCTCTACATGCTGGTGTATACTAAGCTCTTCCAACTTAAGAATACTGAACCATTATGAAAAATCTGGAATTATTTGAAACTATTTTCTTTTTAAAAACAACTTTATTGAACTACAGTTGACATACAAAATGCTATAGGTATTTAATATATACAACTTGATCAGTTTGGATATAAGTATACATCCATGAAATCATCACAGCAATCAAGGCCATAGAGTTATCTATCACATCTAGAAGGTTCCTCCTGCCTCCTTTATGTTTATTTATAAATTCATTTGTGTGTGTGTGTGCGTGTGTGTGCGCGCGCGCATGTATGTGTGTTAAGAACACTTAACATAAGCCCTACCTTGTTAGCAGAATTTTAAGAATAAAATACAGTTTTGGTAACTATAGGCCCTACAGATACACAGATCTCCAGAACTTATTAATCCTGCATCATTGAAACTTTGGGCCCCTTGACTGACTTCCTTCCATAAAGTTATGCATAAGTCTGGACCAATCACTTGAACCATGGGTACTAAGTCTAATTATTCAGGAAAGAAGTGAAATAGAATAAATCCTAAAGAACATCACCAGGCTTAACTGAAAAATATCAATAGTGACATCTAAAAGAAATTAACTTATAAAAAATGTCAAAACATACTGATTATTTTTATTCTTACTTTTTAAACTATAGGCTGGCCTGAGACTGTGGTTCATTATATAATATCTTTTCAGCAAACCTAAACTCAGATCGATTCCTCTAGCTATATTTTTCAAAAGGGGCAATACATTCTTTTGCTAGAAACATACCTAAAGGCTACAAATGGCAAATTATAAGGTTAGCTTTATAGATAAAGCAATTCGAAAATGACCAGTAAAACAATTCCTCAAAAATTAAAGTATCCTCAAATTGTGATATTTCCAAAAATTGTATTGATATATTTACTGCTTTGCAGCAATATCAACTATTTTGATCTGAAATTGGCCGAATGACCTCCATAAATTACCATTTCTCTTATTCTAGACCTTGCAACATTTCTTCCTCTACAAACTCTTTTCAAATTATAGATATTGTTATCACAGTAGAAGGTCATTTTAAATCTGTTTGTGGGTTCAAATAATGCTTAAAATCCATAGTATTTTCTGCATATCTCCACACTCTTCTTGATTCAGGTAGAGAGGCTACATTCTACAGAATATAGAATTTTTGCTGCTGAAAGTCACCTTTATCAAAAGAAACAGCTTTAGGAACTTACTTATTTTTGTTTTGAAGCTTTACTTTGATTTATATCATACCAATACTTACTTCTAACTGATGTCTTGAATGTGAAATATATTTATATAATTATGGACCATAAAATTTGGCACAAAATTTTTTTAAAGATCTTGTTAAATTCTTGAAGTAGTCTTTAAAACAAAAAAACAAAGGAAAGTTGTTTGTGGATATAGGTAATAGTTATCTGTTAAATGTCAATTATGAGCATATGTTTACACATATATACACACACATGTACACATGTGCGCACACACACACACACACACACACACACACACACAGTTGTTTGTAGAGAGTCCTATTTTCAATGATTCCTACTTGCTCTCTCTAGCTCCAAAGCCATTTTGATCCTGGCTTTGTCAAACATGCTATTTATAGCAACTGTAGTCTTACTACTGATTTGTCATTCTCCACTAGTATCAGCAAGTAAAGAATTGCAATGGTTACTCTCCCTTAATATATGGCATCAAATTATTTGTTTTAAGTTATATATTCTTTTCTCCTGAATCAGAATACATGCAGATATAGAGTGACATGTCATCATTATAATTGTTTCTATAAGTCTGTGTTGAAAAATCAATTATGTAGCCACTTCTAATCTCAAAAACTCTGAAAAGATTTTTAAGTTATGTTAATTTCCCTTGGATTTATTTTTAAAATCTTAGATTTTTCATGAAAATATTTAACTATCATCTCATTTTATAATTAGAGTGCAACTTTTCATTTTCATATAAGAAACATTTACACAGGTATATTTTTATACACATGTTCATATTACCTAGTATTAGTATTAATTCCTCTCATTTGTGTCACAACATAAAAAAGTACATTCTCATCAGTATAAAATTCTACTGTTTAAATCAAATTTATATATATACACATAGTCTTGTACATCACATAGTGTCAATAGCTTTGGCAATTTTTCATTATATATATTTACATCAAATGAGATTATTCAATTCCCCAACTGTCAACCAGGATGTTGGGGTGGTCTAGCATGTGTCTGTGTATGTTAGGCTTGAGTACAAGTTGAGATTTCTAAACTCTCCCTTCAGCTAGTGTCAAGAGAATTAATGCAGACAATCAAGGTCAAGAACCTTGATGCTAGGGCTATTAGCTAAGGGCAGAATTCTATAAAGTCTGTATCATCTTCTGTCACTAATATCAATCACTCAGATGTGTAATCATCTCAATAAAAAAAAATAAATTTAAAAATTAAAAGTATTCCTTTAGAACTCAGATATGAGATAAAGATATCCACTATCATTACTTCTGTCCAACATTATATGTGAGGTCTTAGACAACACAATGAGAAAAATAAATGACAGGCATTAAGAGGAGGTGGAAAATGCAGCCAAAAATAAATAAAAAGAAGTTTCAAAATGACACCAATTATAAAATGCATAATTAGCATCAATTTCTTTATTAATGATCATTTATAAAAAGTTTTTTTTTTAATGAAAAAATATTCTTTCATGTCACCGAAAACCCTCTGTATTATGTAGTGCTTAGTTCTCACTTTAAAATCTTAAGGGTAAATGAGACCTTGCACACACCCAGGCTGTATTGGCATGTGGAAATTAGGTCATTATGAAGGCCTTGGAAGTGCATTAAGTACTTGCACATCTGCAGATAAACTAGCTGAATAGAAATATATTTTTGAATATTGACCATTGATAGTTTCTTGAATAATACAAAAGCAATTTGCTAGATTTCACTAACATTTTTATCAAAATTGCATTATCAGAAGAATATTGTCTTTGTTCATGTTCTAGATGTTACAAAAGACACATATCAAGTGTTAGTAAATTAATATGATCTAAAACAAAAGGACTACCTTATATTAACATTAAGGGTATACATGTAACATTCATGTATGTTCTCTATAGTGCGATATACATAAAATGAATTGGGCTTTGCCTCTAAATTAAATTATTAAGTTATTTCTTAATTCTAAAATAATACATTTTATGATTTTATGTTTTATACTGATTATCACATAAATACATAAATGATAGTATCATTTGGAAAAAAAGGACAAAATGCAAACATTTGCTATACATTTAGTAATTTGTTTTCTCAACCTGTCTTATGAAATTAATTTCAATTACCATAAATGTTTGGTTTATAAAAAAAGTCATTCCTTTTCAGGGATTTTTTTTCACTTTGTTATAGAGTAAAATATATGTATATTTATATATAAAATATATGTGTATATATGTATATTTATATATATAACAAGATATATTATATATTTATACATATGGACTGTTAGTGGACTGTAAATCATGTTCAAATGCTTGTCTTTATCCTCTAAATTTAACTTCCAAATCCATTTATTATTCTATGCCATGTGCAGAACTATGAAAGTTGTGTTTAACTGCTTTTCTGAATCTTTTAAAACATCTTCGTTTGTTTGCATTGCTATTAGGTAAAAGTTAAAAATATAGATAGAAACTTAACTTTTCTAAATTTAAAATATGGCATAAAATAATTAAGAGAAAACCATGCAGCTACTGTTGATCATTTAAGCTTTTGACTATATGATGCATAATTAGGATTAGCATAACAATATTAGCTAAGGGCAATGCAACAGTGGAGTGTTTATTTTTAAGTTCTTTAATTTAAATTGGATCACCAGTAAGTTATCTGTCAGTGTTACTAGTAAATTATTTTTGGACACAGAACACAAAATGAGACCTGAGTCCTTTCTCTTTTCTAGCAGTCTCACTAAAACCAGCATAGATACAAACTGATGATTGCCAGATAGGAGGGGAGGTTGAGGGCTGGGTGAAAAAGGGAAGGAATTAGGAAGTACAAATTGGTATTTACAAAATAGTTATAGAGATGTGAAGTACAGCATAGGGAATACAGTCAATAATATTGTAATAACTATGTATAGTGACAGGCAGACACTAGACTAATCGGAGGGATAACTTCGTAAATTATATAAAAGTCTAAAGACTATGCTGTACACCTGAAACAAAATAATACTGAATATCAACTCTAATTTAAAAATAAATACATAAATAGTTAAATTTAGAGGATAAAGACAATTATTTGGGTACGATTTACAGTCCATTAACACCTCTAATATATATATATTTTTAAAATATTTCACTTTACCTGTAATAAAGTTAAAAAAAATCCTTGGTGGGGGGCAAGTGCCTGTCCATAAGGAGTTCTCAGTCCAATAAGTGAGGTAATATTTACCTGCCCACATAAATGTTCTACATGTCCTGTTAAAACAGTCACATATTGATTTTTAGAATGTATGAATACAATTAGAACAAGACATTTGACTACTTTTAATCCAATTACTCATTAAATTACAGCTAGTGAAGACTGATGAGCTAAGAATAATAAAATTTGCTATAGAGAAAGGAGAAAATCTGAAGTGGAGTCTCTTCTGATTCTTCAGGGGGATGGCATTTGGAGACAGCTCATGCTATAGTGGAAACTAAACCTGGATATTAAAAAAAGACTGAAAACAAAACAAATCAGACAAAAATTTTGCCTACTGAATAATTTCAGAGCATTGGCCTTGAAAAAATGACCTAGTGTCTCACCAAGAACGGGGAAATATCTACCTGATCATTTGTTTTAATCTAGTTGTGTGACCTTGAGTGACTTGTGGTCTTTGCAGCTGGTACTTTTCCCTGAAACATAAAGATTTTAATTTATTCATTCAGAAAATATTAATTACTATCAAGCAGAATTTTTTTCTAGATTTATAAATAAAAAAGATGAAAGGCATGATACCTGTTTTCAAATATCTTAAAATTTTGTGGATAGTAACATTTCTTTCTTGACCTTTTCATGAATGAATTACAGACACATTTCTACTTTATGAAAGACATAACAAATAAACATTTTTCTAAATTAACCTTCAAATCTAATATAGACTATTAATTTTAATTGTATTTCATCAGCACAGATTCATTTAAAATACATATTTTTAACATTTTAACTAAGATTACTAAAATTTTGTTGTAAGTTATAACTAAATTATGACCCTTAACCTATCCAAATAAGAGTGTTCACTTTAGTGTGTAAAAGCAACATACGCCTTAGCATTTTAGTACCATAAAGAAAATTTCTACTGTGAAACTTTATTGTTTTGACTATGTATTAAACTACTACTTAGTAGAATGTTTGTACCATTTATTGTAGGAACTCTGTCATTTTAAGAAACAGTTGAGCTTAAGAAGCCATAAGTCACTGACTTTAGTGACTAGGCAAAGGTACTCATTCCCTTCCCTCCATACCTTGCCAGAAACAAGAATATGAAAACTGAAGTTTTGGAGATAAATATAAGGTGCATTTGAAAACATCCATTCTATTTATGGGAGAAGAAAAATGCGTAAGTAGGGTCATATTGTCTTCATCTGCATCAACTTCACACATACACAAATGCATGAATATAAACTAAACACTCATAATAATGGTATATATATATATATATATATGATGAATATACATATACACATAGAATATATTAATAATACACAACCATCATATATAATCACATACATAGAAAGAGATTTGTTAACACACAAATACTATGTACAACAAACCCTGCTATCTACTTTACACAGGTTAGATCATTTAACGCTCGTAAGACTGAGTTAGGTAAAATGTTATTCTTATTCTCTAAATTATATGTGATCATAGATATGAGAGACAGAGAGACATTTGCCCATAAACACATAGTTAAAAAAAGCAGGGTCAGTATTTTTTCTTGATAGACCTTGTACTATTAACCCATATTTATGTTAAAATGTTTTCTTTACCATCATTTATGCATGTATCAACATGAAATACAAACACATTCTGTGATGAAGGTAGGAGATTGATAAGAAAATTTTATAATATGTAATTTATTTCTATATTATACAGAAGTATATTATATATAGGTATATGATATCTATATTATCAAAAATCAAGAGTATTACAACAGGTTTATAAACCACTTCATGTAGGTCTTCAAAAACTCTTTTCCATAAAAGCACTGACAAACTGCTTTAATTCCCTTCCTGCTCTAACTCTGTTCAGTTAATGATGGTAAATTACTCTTTCATTGTTAAAAAGTTTTCCTTCTTTGCCATTAACTAGAATGTGTTGTAGAACTACTTTTCTCATTCAGTCGCTCTGTCCTTCACTAGCTCAGACCTTGAACTTCTGCTCTTTTTCTATACTCACTGCTTTCAAAATCTTATCACTTCCCTTCAATCTCCTCTCTGTCAATATGATCTCTAAGATCCTTAGAATCACCTGTCTATGGATGTCAGCTACATTTATTTATTTGTCATCACTAACAAATTAAAATGTCTAAAATAAAATTATTTTCCCTTCTGATGAAACTCTCTCCTTAGCCAATTGCTTTATTTTTTTCATTAGTACTATAATTTTCTTGGTCTTCAAATTTCTAAGTCTTGTAGTTTTTTTCCCCCCTTTTTTATTAAGAGTTTACCATTCTTCATTTTGCCAGCTGTTTTTCCATGTCACAATGAAATTCTTTATCACCTTCTACCTTCTCTTTTTGGCTTCTAATAATTTTGATTTTGTATTTTATTGCTGATCTTGCACTTTTTTTTAATAGAATGATGTCCCCAAAAGCTTTTCACATAATATCAATTCTTTTTATAGGAAATTTACTTAGGGGCTCTCTAATTCCTCAGAGGGAAAAACAGAACAAAAAAAATTGCTTTTTCATGTAATACTCAAGGCACCTCATAGTGCCACTTTAATTTTATTAACTCTCTCAAATCAAGTCCTCTATTTTAATCAAGCCCCCTTCAGCACTGTGCTAATTCTCACTTCGTATATTCCCCTATCGGCAATGCCCTCATGTCTCTTTCAAGTTGTATTCCATAATTCTTTTAACACAGAGTGAAGGCTCACACTGATTTTTGCTCTTCAATAGACTTTTTTCCTGTTTTCCTTCAGCATTTGTAAATAGACGGGTAACTTTATATATTTTTTTCAACATATAGCTTCAGAATTATACTCCAAATATTTTCTTATGCCATACAGGACTTGAATGTACACACAGACTTTTAATTTTTAGGATTATAACTGCCTTCCCTATGTCTGTTGAGAATTTATTTCTTCAGAATTTACCAGAGATCTAGGTCACAAAATGTATTAATACATTCAGTGTAATATAAATTTTGCTGCTAAAACCTTCTATTTACATTTTGATTCTGGGAAAGCCATTTATTTCCCCCTTAAACTGACATTATTGTTGTTTATTTCCTCTGTGTTTTAATTTGTTTGATTTTGTTTTTAATTAATTGCTAGTTCATAATTAAAACACAATAAAAAGAGGGGAAAGGCTATAAACTTAACTCCAAAACTGATTCATACTTATTAGTATTTCTAATGGAAATATTCTGTGGACCATAATTGCCTTGTTAGAATACGAGGCCAATAATGTTTATGAAATTATATTGAATTGAAATTAGTTCCAATAGTTCCTTGTAAATGTTCAGTGACAGCCAGATTTTTCATGTAAACTGTTAGATTAAGTTAGATTTTGGATATTTCATGGATATCTTTCCTCTATTTTTTTTTTTTTTTTTGCTTAGATCATTTATGTCTTCTTTATACAGCAAGCACATGACTATAGATTCTTCCTTCAGTGAAAACTGTTATTCTCTTGCCAAGATTGAGAAGATTTTATTAAATAAGCCTGTGGTTAATTTCTACTTACTGATGTAGGAGGAGAGAGAGAGTTATTCTCTCCATTTACCATGCTTACTAGTTTTCACCTCTGTCTTCTTTCTAGTATTTCTGCTTCCATATCTCAGGTACTTTAGGAAGAGACTATATAGCTATTGTTTCCTAGAATACTTCCAACTCTCTTGAGCCAGCAATGTTAGTGAAAAGGAATTATACAAATTTGCAAATTCTAATTATATTTGTATCATTTGTATATATAATTACAAATATTTATAATTATTCATATATATAAGAAAAATGTAAATATTAAAAAGATATATACATATATAATAGTTGAAACACATCAGTCTATATCCTGGTTTTTGTCCCTTACACTTGTATACTTAACCTCCTTGGTGCCTCAGGTCATTCATCTATAAAACAGATATATAAGAAAACGTATAATGTTTTTGAACATTAAATAATATAATCCATGTAGAGATTTTAGAAATCTGATGGACTCATATAAGTATGGTTAGTGTTCTGTTGTATTATTTTAATTGTTATTAATTTACTAGGGGACTGACACACAGTGAATAAAAGATTTATATAATTTTCCCAACTTTCTCAAGTCATGCATGAAATTCTTTTTAAGCTATGAGTTTGAGAAATAATTAAAAGAGTAGTTGTAGTTACCTTTATCCTACCAAGAAAGTAGAATAAAGCTGATGCAGTCAGTAGATAAACACATCTCTCAAATCTACTCCCTGTTTCTTTGCTATATTATCTGAAAGCTTTACTCCCAATTGCACATCCTCTCAGTCTCATATAAGAGTATGCAATGAAAGTGGTGCACACACAGCATGAATTCATATACAGATGTTCCAGCTGTGTTGATGGTAGCAACCATATGCTGACTATTCCACATGGGATGTTCAAATCCACTTCACTTTGCACTGTTGGAATAATTGGGTTCAGTGGGAAGCACGACTTTCTGAAATGGTGCACCTTTTCAGGTGAGAATGCAAACAAACTATAGATAAAATAAATCACTGTATCTGATGATGGAGAAGTTAGAGGAAGGAGAATGTATACTAATGCTAATCAATTTGTGTTAAAAGAGATCATTAGAAATATTGAAACAAAAGCAATAGAAAGGAGTAAGGACACTTAGGGCAGATTAAAAAAAAACACTTAAATTGCTTCAAAATTAAACCTGGCATCTTTGGAAAACATTACAAAATGGTGCTCACTGATTTATCTAAAAATTAGAGTATGATACTAAGGACCATTCTGGATCAGTCATTTTGCAATGAGAAGTTTTCTGATCACTGTTCCACATAAAGAAGTTTAAAAAAGTCAAAAATTAAGGAAGTATACACAGGAAAGAAGATTGTAACAAGGGTATTGTTAAGGCAGATCTATGAATAGAAATATAACTGCTGATATCCAGTGACTTTCTTGAAGGCAGCTGAATATTAATAAGAGGAATCCTTACCAGAACCCAGCAGTGCTATAATTATGCAACATCTTGCCCATTACTTAGTTTATCAGAGGTATATCTAAGAAATTGGATTTCTGAATGTAGATTTAGCACATTATTTCTGAAGTTTATTTGGAATGTGCTTTTAAAAGGAGTGACCAGATTTATAATTTAAATGGAAATTTATTTAAATTCTCTGAAGCTATGGCTAGTCACCACACTTGCGCATTATTCCTGGCTGAGCATTAGTTAAGGATATTTATAAAGCAAAACATATCACCCTTGAATCTAAAAGAAAGTTGCTTGTTCCATTTTCTTCCTAAAGAGGGTTTTTAAAATTCTCTTTCATGTTTTATTTGACTGATATGAAGCAAATACAAGTTTCAAAAGTCCATCCAAGATTGTCAGAAGTCCATGATATGCAAGTGTAAATATGAAAAAGACTGAATTTACTTTGTTTTAGTTTAGATTAAGGTAACAATGGCATCTTGCATTAAATTAAATATATTATCATTTGTCTCAATTGTCATTTCCAGTGGATATACCAAGACTGCTGTAAACAAGCCCCACTGCCTGTTTTTGTACAGCCTGAGAGCTAAGTAGAATTTTTACATATTTAATGGTCAAGAAAAGATCAAAAGAACGTGAATAGTGCACAACAGATGAAAATTATAAGAAATTCACATTTGTACCCACAAATACTTTTATTTGGATGCAGTCATACCCATTCATTTATGTATTACTTATTACTACTTTCCCACGACAACAACAGAGTTGACTGGTTGTGACAGAAGACATATGGCCTGTACAGAATTAGTTGACCAGCCCTTATTATAAAGGCAAAATAGGATAGTACATTTTCCTTCCTTAGCAGGGTTAGTGATCCAAAACTGACTGGTGGAAACTATGGGTGTGAGGATTATGGACTAACACAGCTAGGTGACTGAACTGATAGAGAAATCACATGCTTAAGTTTGTGGCACCACCACTTAGCATCTTCTCTTCCTATATATGTTTACATCAGAGCATTCAGAAGATTCTATACTTACTTTGAGCCCATTAGGGCCTATTTTGATTATATTTTTTCTCATTTTTAACTTCATTAAAATCAAGAGTTAAAAGGTAAATCAATGTATTTTCTAACAGGATATTTGTATTTATTTAAGGATAGGAAAATAAGAGTGTGTCAAGCCTTCTAATGAGCAGAAGTCATCCATCACACTTCTGTTACAGCAATAGTCCATTAGTGTAGGGGTAAAGATGCAGGGCAAAACTACATTCCCTCTTGGTGCCAACAGTCACTTACCCTTGACCTGTGGAAAAGCTGCTTTGAAGAAAGGGTGAAAGTTCATGGAAAAAGATTATTTATGTGACACAGTTGCCCAATTAGTGGGGCATGATGTTGAGCTTAAGGGACAATTATAAGAAATAGATGGACTTACCTAACCCTAAATTCCTTCTAAAAAGAAGAATGATGGAGTAACTGATAACAAAAGTCACAAGAAAGTGAAATGTTGAAAGATCATAGTATGTTTACAGCAGCAATTTTAAGAGAATTCAGAAAATGAGAGATATAATTTTTTGAATATGAGTTCAGAGTTATTTAATACCGGTTTCCTGAGATTTTTTTTTTTGGTTCTTTTGGTTTAAATATTTTTAATCTCTGAACATGAGTTGTTACTCAGTTTTCTACATCGATCATTCACAAAGATCTGAAATGAAAGAGGAGGAAGCAAATTTATTGCATGGCATGCATTCTTGAGCACTGACGGTCTGATAATGGGCTTATTAGTAAGTACATCTAGTGGCAGTCATTATGTGCTAATACGTAACCTATTGTAATTTGTTTAATGGCAAGTACTCACACAGATCATTTTCTAAAAACTCTAAGAGGCTCTTAAGAAATGACAATACTGTCTGACCTGTCAAGCATTCACTAACTGATCAATCACTTGAGTTCTTTTGATGCTATTGATAAAAAGGACTCATTTTTTTCTACCTATTGGTCAGTTGCAAGTATTTAAGGCCTTGTTAGAATGAGGAGTCTTTCTTTAATGTTTCTTGATATGCAGTAGAGGATAAATGATTCTATTTTCAACCAGCCAGCATTTTACTTGATTTTTGTCATATTGACAGCAAAGGGCTTATTCTGAAGCAAATATAAAATGAACACTGTCTTGTTAAATATATATCTAAAGTTTAAAAGGAGATGTCAAAACAGCTTTTGAATGGGCATTGTTTACTGTTCCATTTTCAGTACTGTTATATTTCCATCAAAAGTGTAGTGAGGGGCATTATTAGGCAACAGAAATAAATATGGAAAAAAACTAAAAGGTATGTGCTTAAAAATTAAAAGCCCTAAAATGAAAACATATTTCATGTCAAATTAGTAAGTACTTGTTCAGCATCTGTTTTATAGTTACTACTTCATATCCCTTGAAGGATAAACTCATTTTCTGAAACATAAGTAAAAGTAAATGTAACAACATGGTGACTATACTCTATTTATCAGTGTTAATGGTATATCTGAAAGTTGCTAAGAGAACAGTTTCTAAAAGTTCTCATCACAAGAGAAAAAAAATGGAACTATATTAACTGATGAATGTTATCTAAACTTACTGGGGTAATCATTTTTATGCATGTATGTATGTCAGGCCATTATACTGTTCACCTTAAACATACAATATTTTATGTCAATTATATCTCAATAAAAGTGGAAGAGGAAAAAAGTAAACAATTACTCATAATATGAAAATTAGTAAAGGAAATGTCTTATTTATGGACTTGAAAATTTTATTTGAAACATGTAAATATACTCCTTTGTTGCACTTTTAACATGGTATTTGATGCATTTATGTAACATGTATGCAAGGCTATTGAAAATAATAAAATAGTGAACTCCCAGGAACTATCAAACCCAATAAGAACATTACCAAATAATGGCTTCTGCATGTGTATTCTTTCCCACCCCTCCTACCACCAATGGTGATAGTATCCTGAGTTTTGTATTTATTGTATTCTTGTGATTCTTATAACTTTGTCGTATTTATATTCAGGTCAAAATATATTATTTTGTTCCTGATCTTTATTAAAATAGATTTTACTACAGGTTTCTGGCAATCGTTTGCTCACTCATTGTTTAACATTTATGTGTATTCTTGTGAGTAGTTGTAACTTATTTATAGCTTTTTATTTCTGTAAAATATCCTATTGTTCACACCACCATTTACTTGTTCACTCTTTATCAACATTTATTTTGGTTGTTTCCAAATTTTGCTATCACAAAAATTGCTACTGTGAAACATTGTTTTCTATATCTCTTGGACCAAACATAGTAATAAAAGTGCTTAATCTAGGGATATGTAAATATTAAGGTAATTGCAACTATTTTCCTAAAGTGCATGCATCAATTTACAGTCTCTCTAGAGTGTATTAAAGGTTTCTTTAGTCTACTTTTTCTCCATTACTTGATAATATCAGGTTCCTTGACAGTTGACAATTTAGGGGATTTAAATTGGTATCAATTGTGGTTAAAATGTGCATTTTCCCAATTAATATTTATGTTGAGAATCTTTCCATATATTTATTTAATGGATATGTCTTCTCTGCTACATAGCATGCATTCCTGTGGTTTCCTCCATTTTTATACTGCATTTGTGTTCCTGCAAATGAACATTGCGTCCTTTCCTAGCTCATTGCCTTGAGAGTGTGCCCCTTTAGGATCTAGTTCTATTGCAGCCAGAAGATCCCTCAGAGCACCATACCAGAAACCAGTAGAAATAGTTTTGACTATGAATAAAGAACAACCAAAACAACACATGAGTTGAGAGTTAGAGAGATTTTTATATTTCAACACCCAAACGTTACGTTTCATAAAAGTCAAACTCGAAGGGAGGGCAAAAACTGAGGACTGAGGGGTTAGATGGGACTTTTATGAGTTTGTACTTAAGATGAGGTTTCTCATTACAGAAGGCAGAAGGTGCCAAAACTGAAATATAAAACTGAATAAAAACCTAAAAGTGAATCCCAAATCTCAGAAATTAAAAAAGGCTTCCAAAAAATTATTAAATGAGAAACCGAAAGCATACACAAAAGTCAGGATATGGAGTCTGTCGACAAGGACCAGTGCAATGACATGAATGTGTAAACTAATCTCAAAGTAAATGGGAAAGTATAGGCCAATGTTCTAGAAAACAAAGCTCTTGTCAGAGACTTGCTTGTATGCTTCAGCCAGAATAAGGTGAATAAATTGAAAAGCTGAAGTTAGAGGGCTCAAAAGATGATGAGCATCATATTGTGATATGCATAGTTTTCATGGTTTATTCAGAGCCAAGAGTAGAGTCAAATCAACTTGTTATAAGTTTAGCATTCTTGTTTGGTCTACAAGGGAAACAAATTAGATGTGCAGATTTGGAGAAAGCGTGCTAGTTTCCAGGGGGGTGCTCATAATGCTTAAGTACAGAGGCAAGCTGGGAAGGTGGATGAAGGTTTGTGAGCTCAGGATACAGAGATGGCGATGACACTCAGGATGAGAATTTGAGGAATTGAAGACAGGGATTGGGTTATCTGTAGAGTAAGCATAGTGAAAAAGAAAATAAGAGGAGGTAGCACAGGGGTAATTGCTATCTGAACTTAAAAACGTAGCATGAATCCACATCCGACCCAGTTAGTGATATTAAACAAAAACCATGAAGTGCTACTTGTCTTGAATAATCTATATTTTTAATCAAATCAATCAAAATAAGGAGAAATTCCCAGAGTTTCTGTCTACAAAAACAAATAGTTACCTCAGAAAATATGTTAGCAAACAAACTTGGCTCCTTTTCTATTTGAGTTGGTGTGAAACAGAAAGTAAACATCTGTATAATTTAGCAGGCACAAATATAAATCTGATGATGTCATGCTGTGGCTGTTGTCCTCCACCTTTCATACTGGCTATTATTAATACTGTTTATTAATCTTAAACTTTATGTTATTCAAACAAGCATTATTTATGTATTTTTCTATTATATGTAACTTAAAACATACAAATTACACAAACAAAATCACAATAGACTTTAATCTCAGTTATAAGTATTACAGAGGAAACAACAAATGCATTTGGTCTCTTAATTTTTATGCTGTCAAGTCATGCCCATTTGCATTAAACCACTAAATTAGAAACTGAAGTGAAGCTGATTTTTGTT
Source organism: Eidolon dupreanum (assembly GCA_028627145.1). Lineage (NCBI taxonomy): Eukaryota > Metazoa > Chordata > Mammalia > Chiroptera > Pteropodidae > Eidolon > Eidolon dupreanum. Next base: position 126,287,144 of record CM053502.1, on the reverse strand, counting down.
TTTAATGTATAATCATTGAGACGGTTGCCAATAATATCTAAAAAGTTCTATTTAATATTTCTGCTTCGTTTTTTATTCCATTCACAAGAGTACATGGGAAGTGAGATCAAATTTAATATTAAAAACAGAAAACAAGAATAAATGAGATAGAAATTTACAGGAAAAAAATTGGTCCTTATTATTGGCTGTCTAACCTTATATTTGTGTTCACATTTTTAATGCAATAAAAAGTATTACTTAGCAGATCTCTTTCTCTAAGTTTTTCTTCATAATCTTACATCAGGTAATCATTCAAAATATAAGATTTTTTTTTACTGGATCATAAAACTTGATAGAACATTTTTTAAAACTATGAATGTATATACAAAATAGATTTCTATTGAGCCAAAATGTTATTTTAATGTTACTGAGAGGGTCTGGATTGTTTCCTTGCATGTTTATTTGTAACTCTACTTACTTTCTTACTGCTTTGAATTAAGAGGCCAAATCCTGTTCATGTGAGCAAAAGCGCTTAGTTCTTCTTTCTTGTCATTTAGATTCCATGGCAATGTCTAATCAAATTGCCTTCCTTTCTAGGATCTTTGCCTCTATTTCAGCTATGTTCAGAACTACAATCCTTTTGTTTGTTTGCCACCCTCCCCCCATCATTTTTTTTTTTAAGAACAAAAGGAAAACAGCAACCAAAGAAGTGACATGTATCAATGAGAACTATTATCTTCCTGGGAGCAAACACAATTACATTTACTACTATAAGACTTGAACATATACTTGTTTTAAAATGTCTATGAAAAATTTTAACTTTTCATTAGAAAAAATTTTTAATAATTATAAAATGTTTCTACAATACACTTAAACATTTTCAGTCAATTTTAACTAAGTAATTATATTACAAAATGAGTCCATTATAGTATAACCATACCAAACTATCTCAAACTACCCAGAATATAAATAATTCAGTTATATCAAAGACTAATTTTGATTTCTAAATTATTTTAAATGAGGCCATGATTATATCTGAAGAACATCCTTCCACACAAAAACACTTTGGATCACACTGTGACTATGTTTGCTCTGGCACCAGGAAGCTCAGAACTGAGTCTGCGGCTGTCTCTGCCAACATGGCCATTTGAGCAGATATCTATCTATCTATCTATCTATCTATCTATCTATCTATCTATCTATCTATAGATAGATAGATAGATATATCACCATTTCTCTCATTTTAAAGTGTCCATGCACACTTGTATAAAATGTCATTTGGAGAACTAAATATTCAGTCTCCAATTAACAGCAACATCCATATATATACTGAAAATACCTGTCTAAGAAGAAAGCTTTTTAAATTTCCAAACATTACTGATAATTTAGTATCAGGGATTATGTTATAAAATAAAATTAAAAAAAGCTATAATCTCAGTGGCTGCAGAATGAAAATACAAATCCTGAAAGTAAGGTTAGCAGGTTACATTCTGGGTAAGGCTGATAATATTAATTATAGAGTAATTTGATTAATGCTGAATTTTCAGTGTTTTTCTTTTGCATAAACTTTATAGTTTGAGATTGAGCAAAGTTGACTTTCAAAGAGTAGCTTGTTCTTTAAGATCACATTCTCAGTAACTTTTACTTGGCTTAACTCATTATTTGCTTTAAAAATCAATGCTACTATCAAAAGCAGAGATATTTACAAAGAATTTCAAATCAATTTTGTTAAAATATTTTCAGAGGAACAGTTCGATAAATTCTTCTATAGGATTAAATTAATGGTACATTTTTGAGGTTGCATTTTTTTTTTACATTTACATGCATTTTTCATGAAGAAAGAGATAAATATTTATTATTAGTACAATAAAGAAAGAATTACCATAATGTGCTCTCCATCGCATATTAAGATCATACTACTGACCTGCTGAAAGAGGGGTAATGGTTTGGAGAGATTAACATTTTAACAGACCTCACTGAGATGTCATAGGGCTGGACCACAAATTAGGAGATTACTCTGAACACTGATTCAGACTTTTACCAGATAAGCATATTACTTTCAAATTGAAGCCTAAATGTTATGGCAAAAATCTCTTGTGATCCAAGTAATATTTGTAGATTTATGAAGGCAACTTTGTTATCAAGATAGGCACAAGATTAACAAAATCTAATTGATATTAGATCTGAAAATCATGTTACTGACTCATTTCTTTACAGTGAATTATTCTCAATACACTAGTTAAATGTTTTTGAGGAGCATATTTTTATTCCAATAACAAGTATCAAGTTAGTAGTACTTTATTATCTACCACGAGGTAATTTAATAGTATATAAAACTGTGTACTAACTGATTAGTAGTCAGTTTCTGGTTTTCTAAAAATTTCAGTTATACTATCAACTTTTAGTAAAATAAGAGGTTTGAAATATATATTGTAACCTTAACTTTATGATTATTTCTATATTGATTAAATCTCCAACTATGCATTGTAAATTATCCCTTGGTGCTCTCCTTGAAAGGTCTCTGGCTTTTATATAAGGAATTTGTCCACATCTTCAATCACTGCCTGAACCCTTCGAACATATCGTCCATCTTTATTCTTATATCCAGCTACCATAACTAGAAACTCGGAAGTCAACCCAGATCCCTGACTCTCTGCACCCCTCATATCCAATTGTTCAGCAGCTCTACCCATTTCCTCATACACAGCCTTCCTTTCTTCTCTCAAGAAGTATGTCTAACTTCCAGACCTTCTTTTTCTTATCTTCTTTAATTTTCCTTCAATTCATTCTGTTCACTCCTGACCTGCTGATCTTTCTAAAACAGATCTTTTTAAATCAGTCACATTATATAGCTGCTTTAATAACTCCATCTTGGGACAAAACCCACATTTTAGCCTGACATACATGGACTGTGCCTACCTTCTCAGCTTCCCAGCTACTCCTCTAAATTACACACATCTCCATTATGTTTTTCCATACTGTAATCTTCTACTTCCACAAATGTCCATCTTTTCCTTTACTGATGAGCTTCTAGTGAAGTATATGAGAGATTCATCTTTTCATCACCTCCCCTTAAACATCTTCCCTGGTCCTCAGTCATGCTAAGTTTACTTCTTTATGGCATTAATCACAGTCTATTATAAACAGTCTGTGCTCCATCCCCATTGCCCCATAGTTGACTAAGCATCTTGAAGGCTGGAACTGTGCCATTAACATCTATCCTAATGACTAGTATAATTTCAATTTAATAAATATTTAAATGAATCATTAAATGAGTAAATGCTATTCATCTGTCAATAACTATACGATGAGTACAGCAGCTATTACACTGAGTTCCAGAATTCTTTGGAAGATCTTTAAAGCTAGCTTTAGTCATCAAAGCACAGAAAATACTGTGCTATATTTAGATATCAATAGTACATTGAGTTCATGAGATACAATCACTTAGAATAATTTATTTGGAACAGTAGTTCATTCACATAAAAGATTTCCTTATGTTACTATCTATATATAGCTGGAGATAACTGAATTGAATATATGTCAAAGGGACTTTCACATTAACAACATTACTGCTTCAAAATATTGGAGTGTAGTTCTGAGGATCAGTGTGAAATTTGCTTTGTATTGTTTAAGCATTTAACATAATACATGGATGGTCAGGTTTTTTAAGCAAGTCTATATACATCAAGAAATAAGATAGCATGCACCCCAAGTGTGCTCAAAATAAGGGCAAATAATATAAGAATCAAAAACAAAAAATAGACAAAAATAAGAAATATTCTATAAAATATTTAATCTGCTAGAATAAATCATCCATCAACATGAAGTCAATGAAATCTGGAATTTAAAAGTGTGGAAAAAATACTTTTAAAAAAGCAATTGTACTTTAAAATATGAAAGCATATTTTGGCACTATAAGTATAATTCCACTTCTACTCAAGTTAATTTAGCTTTAGGCTTTACTTGTGATAACATGGTTAGAATTCTGGTTCTATCACACATTAATTGTACTAAACTCTTTATGCTAACTCTTTATCATTTGTAAAATATGGAAAGCAATAGTATATAAAAAAGGTGAAAATTAAATGAGATAATCAAGTGAACAACTAAGCATACAGTCTAGCATATAGTAAGCATTTAATATATATTAACTGTTTACTTATAAACATTAAACCTGGGCCATACTTGCATCTGACTTAGAATTTAAAAAAAAAAATAATTTTTTTAAAGTTGACATGTATTAGTTTGAGCATAGGTTGAAATCAAATAGGTCCACTTTTTTAAAAATTAAATTTATTGGGGGTGACATTGGTTAATAAAAATATATAAGTTTTAAGTGTACAATACAATAATACATCATCTGATATTGCATTGTTCACTACCCAAAGTCAAATTTCCTGTCACCATATATTTGACCCCTTTTACCATTATCTACCTCCTTCCTCAACCCTTTCTACATTTTCAACAGTTCAATTTACTTTTATTATATTCTTTCTTTTCTAACATTATGCTTGGCATTATGTAAGGTAGCCTGACTCCACATCACTTTCTAAAACCTCACAGGACTTATTCTCAGCAAATTATTCAGAGTGAAATTTTTATTTTTGTGTTTTTTTTTATTGTGTTCAATCCCATATTTATTAAAATATCTAATAAGAAAATTAAATAAATTTCAAATAACATGAATTAGCACTTCTTAGAAAAAATATATTTGTTTTCTTTTAAAAGATCTATCATTTGTTTGTATAGAGCATTTATAATAGTTTTGTTACACAGGCATATATGTCACAATTATTTTAAACTGTTATACTGAAATTATTATAATAAAAAAAGAATAAAAATATTCCACATAATTAAAATCAGACCATAAAAAGTTTAAATTCAAATTTAGCTATTCCCAAAGAGAAATTGTTAAAGTTTTGTTTTTTTTTCCTAAAACCATCTCTAGGTGTTTAGAATCAAATCAGTTCATATTAATTTCTAAATGTACAACTATAGAATGCATTTCATTTCAAGTCGAGAATTATTTCCCTGTTGATTCTAAATCAGGAAATAGATGCCAGGAAAAGCCAAGCTATTGTTATGCTTAAAAGTGCAGCTGAGCCATCTCAGAAATAGCTATGCTATGGGAAGAAAAAAAAACAACTGTAGAATAGTTTGGAAAAGGTATGGAAGTTATCTTAGATTTTTAAGAAATCTCATTCAAACCACTTGCACCTGGGTTCCCAAGGGGTATATTTTCTTTTAGATGACTATAGTGTATTTGGGAAATTTGTTTAACATGGGTACACAGAAGCATGTAGAGCTATTTGGGTTTTGGTTGTCATTTCTACCTTTTGTTATCCTTGAAGAGAGTAAAACAATCACATATGCCTTCTGTTTGCTTGTTAGTTTCTGATTAAAAGTTTAAAATTCATGTGCAAGTGTGCATTCTATAAAAAACATTGTTATAGAACCCATACTTTAATGGGTAGTAGATGAAATATCAATGCTTAAACATGTTAGAACAAGAGAAAAAGACAAATTGTGCATATACATTTAAGGTTGTGAGGCAGTCTTTCAAATAACAAAATTTCACTAGATTTTTACTAAGTCTGAGACATTTGTTAGGTACTTTGTAGGATTCACAGAAGTATAGAAACCATATTACCTTCAATGAGCTCTCAGTACCTTCACAATATAAAGCCAATGAAAGAATAAAGATGATGCCAGAAGGAGAAAGCATACATGTTTTTTTTTTTTTTAAATAATCTAGTCTAAATAATATTGGCTAATCCAAATTTTTTCAATTCAAAGGAAAGAATTGATAATTCAAGATTCTAGGAATCGTTTCTGCAAATATAAAATACATTTAAGATATCTTGTATATCTTAACAATAGTAAAATTCTCTTATTATAGACCTCAGGAATAAGTATTGATGAGTTAAGTATTTCAGGAAAGAAAGACTGCAAAGTGAATGTGCAAGTAAACTAATTAATGTTTTATAAGAAAGACATATAAAAAAGTGAAAGGTGAAGACTGGGTTAAGTACTGAAAATCTGAATTCCTTTTTTAAGAAAAGAGTTTCGGGACCAGGAGACAGTAGCACTGTCACTACTTTCTCATCTATGATCTTTTCTTATATGTAAGATGATGAGATTCATGTGAACTTTCTTCTGTCTTTAATATTCTATGATTCTCTCATTGACTTGCCATGATGAACAGTAGATCCTCTGACTTATCCTAAACCAAGTGGCTCCTTTAATTATACCAAATATCTTAAAGTAGTCAATGGGTTTTCTTCAGTCAGCAGGAAGATAGTTTTTTTGTAAACCTCACAAAAAATAGTTATAGGTAAATATTGTTAATAAAAAGCATCATAGTTAAGATAAAAATCTATGAACCAGTCCTTTCCTATGATTTACTAGTAGATATTCTCCCTAAATATCTTTTACACAAATTTCCTGCTTATATGTTTATTTCTTAACCTCTAATTAGTTGAGCCCAAGGCTTCATCTGCATGAAATAGGAAATGAATTTTCACTGCCTCAATAAAGTGGTTGAGAATACCTGTCCTAAATATAATTTTCTAAAGTTTAAATGGGTCTACAGTTATATTTTAGTATGACCGATAAATTAAAATACTGAAATGATTTTATGTAAAATGATTTTCATAATAGTTATATGATTATTACTTGTACACTAGAACCTTGACTGAAATTGGGAAGATGTCTCAGTTAATCCATCTACGCATACTTATAACAGAAGAAAATTTTATCTTAAGATTTTATGTCAAAAACAAAATACTCTCATTCAAGAATTAGAACATTGCGCATATGCCTGTTTCATAGCCCTACTGATGTCTGCAGAGTACGTTCAATTATTACTGGGGAAAAAAAATGCCCCAAGTTTTCTATAAATAAGTTTACACCAATGGATTTTTCTCTAATTTATTTTCTCCAACATGCTCTATAATGATGGATGCCTGCTTTACCTGTTTGTCTCTGTTTCTCTGTCTCTCTCTCTGTCTCTCTCTCTGTCTCTCTCTCTCTGTCTCTCTCTCTCTCTCTCTCTCTCTCTCTCTCTCTCTCTCTCACGCGCACACACACACACACACACACACACACACACACACACACGTTTTTGCTTACATGACGGAAGTTTTCATTTAAACTGAGAACATTTTCTTGAAATGCCAGCTTCTCAAACACTGTTGGCATTCTGTACCCGTCAATGGACAAGACATCCTGAACTTCTCTTAACATGAAAAATCACATGTCAATTATACTTGAAAACAGATCATTCCATTTTGGATCATCGCAATTCTTCCAGTGCAATACCTTTTGTATTCTGTTAGCAAGAGTATTACTATTATAACATTTCATAGCCAATGCTACATCCACTACACTGGTATTTCAGACTTAGGAAACACAATTATTCAACATTAAGAAAACAAACATTTAAAAAATGAGCCACAGATCTCAACAGATACCTCACTAAAGAAGATATGCAGATAGCAAGAAGCCCATGGAAAGATGTTCTATGCCATGTATTATGAGGGAAATACAAATAAAAATGATAATGAGATGCCACTGTATATCTATTAGAATGAAAAATGTCCAAAACACTGATATCATCATGTGCTCGTCAGATTTTAGAGCAAAAGGAATTCTCATACTTAGCTGGCAGGAATGCAAAATAGACAGCCACTCTGGAGACAATTTGTCAATTTCTTACAAAACAAAGCATACTCTTACCATATGATCCAGCAATCAGGCTCCTTGGTATTTACCCAGAGGAGCTGAAAACTTATCTACATAAAAACTTGCATGCAGATGATTACAGCCACTTTATTCATAAGTGCCAAACTTTGAAGCAATCAAGATGTCCTTTATTAGGTAAATAAATAAATAAACTGTAGCCCACACACACACACACACGCACAAAATAAATAAATAAAAAAAGGAATATTATACAGTGCTAAAAAGAAAATGAGCTATCAAGCCATGAAAAAATGTGAAGGAATCGTCAATGTATATTCTTAAGCTAAAGAAGTCAATCTGAAAAGATGAAAAGATTATATAATGTATGTTTTTATTATGTATGACATAATGAAAATGTCAAAACTATAGAGAGAGTAAAGAAATCAGTAGTAGCCTGGAGTTGGTGGGGGAGGAATGAATAGACAGATCACAGAAGATTTTTAGGGCATGGAAATGTTCTTATGATATAAAAATGATGAATATATACCATTACACATTTGCTAAAACCCACATAATGTACAAAATCAAGATTGAACTGTAATGTAAACAATGGACTCTGTTTAATTATGGTGTATCAATGTAGGTTCATCCTCGGTAAAAGTATACCACTCTGGTGAATGATGTTTCTGGAAGGCTGTGCATGTGTGAGGGGAGAGGCTATATGAGATATTGAGGTATCTGTACTTTCTTCTCAATTTCATTATAAAACTGCTCCAAAGAATAGTCTTTAAAAAAAGTTCATAATTTTACCTTATTTATGAACTATGTATATAAATCATTTCTTATTCTAGTTTTTTTATTCTAGAATTAATTTGTCTATATATTTTAGTAGCATTTTCTTCCATCTCCAGTTCCATGATGATTTTATCCCAGAGAAAGTAGAGATCAGAACTAAAACATGTAACATAGCACTCATTTATCACACATTACATACTAGTTTTCTTTTATTTTTTTCCATTTCTACACATGGACATCTAAATTTAGAAAATGTCAAAGCAAATATTCAAACAGTTTTGTTAAACTCAAACACAAAGTTTCCCTTGATTTTTACAATTAAAGAATAAAAATCCAACATGGAGTTTACCAAAAACATTTCTATATGTTGAGAGGGCTTTTATAATGACTACCTGGTTGCTTTCTGGACAATGAAGTGACAAAAGACAATCTGTCTTCCCCTAGGCAGAATAGTTTGGCAATGACAGAGAGGATCTTGATTATCACTTTCTCTACTCAGCCTCATTCAATTCATTTCCATAAGCCAAGACTTGGAAGTCCACCTTCCAACCTTAAGAAGGGTATTCCTGACTCCATCTTTTTCCTAAATATATCATTTGAATTTATTTCTAAGGATAACAGGAGCTTTGCAAAGTAAAAATGCTACCAAATGTATTATATTTGGAAAATATTGGGCTAAATGGGAATAATTTTTTTTTTTTTTACAGCGGTAATGTTAAATGCCTACATATGCTAATGGACATTACAGTTCTCCAAAAGGACAGTCGGTAGCTTTTCTCAAGGTTATTTGACTATGGAAATTTGACTTAGCTTGAATATCTGATACTTTTGCAAATCTAGTTTAAGAAACACAGCCTTAGCTAGTTATCAACTACTTATACTTCCGTAAAGGAAGGCTAGGAGAATAAGTTTTGATAAGAATAAAATTTATGTGGTACCACAGAATGCTAGTTTTGGAGACAATTTTACTTAGGGCTCCTTCTGAAGCAGACCACTATCACAGGTATAGCTGATGGACAGGGTAGTAGAAGAAACAGATTCTCTGTTTTTCTGTAAGTGTGTGCTGACAGTATGAGCACAATCGTTCATTTTCCTCACAAGATTTTAAGAACAGCTACATAAATACTTTCTCCAACATAACCTGCAATGCAAGAGCAGAGTAATAACTGTCTTTAGCGTAACAGAGAGCAAACACTTAATCAGGTAATAGAATAATCTTACCTAATGTGCTAACAGGCTACTGGGGTGAGGTGGGGGGGCGAGAAGGAAACAAACAAACCAAAAAAACAGATCCAGTTGACTAAATTTTTATTGAGCCAGTTTGTTTATACTGTCAAAGTCACTTACAAAATCATTCTCTCTCAGTAAGGAAGGAAGTTAGTAAGCAGCCCGAGGAGTCCACTTAATTTTCCCATTAGCACCTATATATTTAGTTTCTGTGTCAGTAAAGAGATGTAATAATGTAATAAAGAGATGAAATAATGTAATTATTTCCATGTGCATATGTTTTCTGTCCCCAATTAAGTGGTGAATTTAAGGTGATGCCTACTTGTCTATTATTTTTAAACTTTCTCATTGCTATATTGCTTTTTATAAGTTCGTCATTTAACACATTTGGTCCACTTGACACTCAGGCATATAAGACAGATCAGTTTCTCATAGCTGTATTTAATGAACAGGACCTTACTAAACTGAAATTCAGGTGTCTTCTTAAGTACCTATTTTAATGCCTGGATTTACTTAAATCATAAAGTGAATCAAGAGATTACTTTTATCTTGTTCTTCAGGAGAAACACTCATTACCTTTTCCCACTGACATCTCATTTCCTAAACAGATGTTACAGTATGAAAATCCTAAGAGTAATAAAGTCTCTCCTCACAAACAGAACAAGAGATTTTACTACCAACAGGGTAAGCTGTTCAAAACATTCTTTATACTGTTTATTTTCTTTTAAGAATCTTGTAATACTTCGTTGTAAATTTTTTTAGTGACATCACTACTGGATTGTAGAATTATCGCAAAACAAGGAAAACCCAGTAACTAATTCCTTGTGATCTGGTCATTCAAACAAATAGTTTGCAGAAAAACAAGGCTACTGGCTACAAATAGGGTAAATTATCACTCAGAGAAGAAAAAGTCTCAGTTTGCCTTTTATTAATTTTATTAATTATCTTCATTAATTTTATTTAATGAAGATTTAAGACACTTTTCTGAGTCTGTGATGTCTAAAAATACCTACTCAAAGGCTGGGCCCTGGGAGCCTTTGTGGGGGAACTGTACACTATTTACCCCAGTCAGGCAGTTGATCTTTTTCTTTTACTTCTCTATTAACAGTACTAATGGGCTTTGAAAGATTTGCATTTCTTCAGCAGCATTATTCTGCCTCATTTTCTTAATGCTATCCTGTGGATTTTGTCATGCTCCCCTTTTATCTACTTCTTCAATCTAAATTAAATTCAAACAAGTGTACGTCATTCTTTATGAATATTATAAAATGTACGAAGCAAACTTTTCCTTGAACTTAGTAAATAACACTTCTGAAGGTAATATTTATGTTCAATTTTAAGCAAAGTCATCCCACTTTGTAATGGAACTAGATAATTAAACAAAATAAACTGCTTAAGATATCATTGAGATGTTGGCTGCAGGAAAAATCTGCAAAGCAAGACAACTGAACTAAGGGCTTTTTTTCTCATTAGTTCAGGTGAAGTGCCTAAGTATGCTGTACTGAGATAGTTCCTCCTCTTTCTCATAAAGACTGTTTTGTCAGGTCTCTGACTAGTCGTCCCTACCTTTGAGGTTGCTTAGTAAGTGGGATCCTTGGGCACAGAAAACAGGACTGCAGAACAGATTCCATGATCTATTTCCGTCCAACATCTTTTTCCTCCCACCTGCCATTCAAATATCCTGAGAATTCTGGTAAAAACGTGAAAAGTAGACCTCAAGTCTGCTATTCTCTGTACTACTGATTTTCCTCTCAGGAAATCTAACTGCATATCTAAATGCCACTTGGTAGATACATGAAACTGGAGCTAGTTCCCAAACGAGAAGCTTTTTTTCCTTCAGGTGGCTCCCCAATGGCATGAACACACTTGAATTCATTTGCCCTTTGTTCCAGATGAGAAAGAAGACCTACGTAACCCAGACAACTAACTTTGACCCTAAGCATGAAAAACAGAAGAGTTTGGTTCCCAACAGACCGGCCTTTTTAGACAGGTAGCAGGTAACTCTGGCTTTTAGCACGTCCTTCCCCGTCTGCAGCACCAGCACTTAATCAGGAGCACATCCACTTTCCAAACTGACTTGGCTGCTTCTCACTATTCTTCACTTGTAAACAAACAGGAGGCTACGACCCAAGGTGGCCTTTCTTTACCCCAAATCTCAAAGACTTTATTCAAAATGAGCTATGAATGTCAAACAGATATTGACTTTTGCCACCTATTCTTCAGAGACCCCATGTTTTGGCTCCTCTTTCCTAACTGCTTAAGAAAAAGAGGCCAGTTGTGTTAAGAAGAGAAAGAAGTGAGTCTATATCATAACCAGAAATACAAATATGTCAGGATCAGTCTAATATTCTTTGCTATGGTATACTATCACTCATCTCATTAGTTCACTTTCTCTTTTAAGAGAAGGTAGCCTGTTTTGCACTTTCATGTTTAGTATCTACAGAGAGAGTTTATAGTTTCAATGTAAAGAGATAAGAGTTCTAAGCTATGACTAAATTTTATCTACCAAACTGGGAGACCAGTTTGCTCTTTACAGAAACCACAGGGTAGGAAATTCAAGTCAACTACAAAGATAAAAGTAGGAGCCATGAAATTTGGCTGCTTCTTAGCATCATCTCTTTAATCTATCTGGATCTTTCTTTGACCCTGGCCATCCATGCGACCATCTCTACTTGTTATTTCCTCACCACTGTGGCTCTGGCAAGGATGAGACAGCTCCTCCCAGAGTTGCTGTTGGCACTGTTCTCCTTACTGTTACATTTCAAAACTTATCTCAGATCTCATTTTCTTCCTTTTATATAGAGTGCTCCTTGCATAAGAAGGTACTTGAAATCCCTTCTCAGAGAGTCCTCCAGTACTTATATTTTCTCCAACTTCTTTTCCCCCAGCCTCTCCATCTGGGGGACCCTTCATCTATTATGAGGATGGGGAAGAAAATGAATTAATAGACTTCCAAATATGTTCCATCTTATATCTAGGTTAATGGTTTTGAGCTTTTCAATTAGATAATGCAGATTTTTATGGTTGAGCTTCCTATTTCTACCAAGACAGTTACTTTTCCCTTAAAGTAAGGTTTCAGTGTAAGCAGGGAATATGGGAAGATGGCTATAACAACTGATATATGTTATAATTGATTTTGTTAAGGCTACTGTTTGATTATGTGATAAAATAATTGAGACAGTAAAGAATTAAAAAGGGTCATGTTTAGAAACACAGGGATACTTCTCATTATAAGAAAGTTCTTTATCTCAATAGTCAGGATTAGTTTGAGGACTGATGTAAATAAATCACTCAACACAGTATTTGATACATAGAAACAGGTCCAAGAATGGCTACTAGTAATTATTAGATTAATAGTGATGTAGAAAATATCAATTTCAAAATAAAGCATGGCTACTGTTGTTGTTTGTACTTCAGTAAAAATGTATCTTGTCTATTACAATAATGCAAGCAATTAACAAATGCTCTATTAATGGCTCTCTTCTTAAAACTTTCTCCTTGAAAGGGATTGACTCAGCTAATTGGATACTGAGAATCTCATCATAGGAGAACCTTATATAACACTCCTGGAGAGATATTTTCTATGAACCATTCATGGTGAAGACTAATGTTTGATTTTTGAGCATAAGAGGGAGAGTATATACAGAGCCTCCTTCATATATTCTCTGACCTCATTCTAGGCCCCCACAGAATAAAATCTTAGGCCTTATTCTAGGAAAAAAAAAGAAAAGAAAAGAAAACTGAATGAGACCAAATTGTACTAGACCTTTTCCTTAAATTTTACGTTTCTGGATTTGGAGGGAAGCAGGGTATGAGAACGAGGAAGGGGAGAGAGAGTATGAGTCATTTAGCTCGTGTGTTCCACATATGGATCAAGGATAGCACTGAAGGAATTAACAAACTAAATTCAGTTAACATCTGAGAGAGGTGGAGGAAAAAAGTCTACTTAACCTTATTATTACAAGGACCTAAGATATCAGGTACTGAGCCCAACTCAATCTCTAATATACTGGGCTTCTGAATCTGATAGGCTAGCAAGAAATGGGTCTCCTTGAGGTATGTCACAAACATTTGGATATGCTTTTTATGCATCAACTATATTGCTGAAAAGCCTAATTTTTTGTCTTTGATTTTATTTGTAATTTTTTTACTTATTTTACTCTTGCCAAATTTTTCCTTAAATTTGCTACATGTTTTAAATATATCCAAATATATACTTATATTTGTTAGTATACATTTACATATAAACCAATATATACTCACTACAAAACATAAGCCAGTCACAGAAGGATAAATACTGAATGATTCTACATATATGAGAAATTTAAAACAGCCAAACACATAGAAACAGAGAACAGAATGGTGTATGGGGGCAGGAGGAAATGAGGAGTTGCTATTCAATGGGTATAATGCTTCAGTTCTGCAAGATGATTGAGTTCTAGAGACCTGCTATACAACACAGTGCTTGTAGCTAACAATACTGTATTGTAAACTTAAAAATTTGAGAGCTCGAGTTAAGTGTTCTTACAACAATAAAAAAGGAATACACACACACACATATTTGTATACATATATATCTATGTATATAATAGAAAAAAAAACAATTTTTCTATCTGTCATTTTCTCTATGCTTTTTTTCAATTACTTTTCAAACTATATTTTTAAAGAGATGTAATCATAAAATGTGTAGATTTTTGCCTGGTGCTGTTCTAAGTTTGTCTGTTTCTATATAGTCATAACATCTGTAACTTGTTCTACTTGATGGGTGTTTTGTCTCCTAAGTGGATAAGGGGCTCTGATTTTGGACTATATGGGCTAGAATTCTGACTCCTCATTTATTACCTGTGGGATGATGGGAAGGTTTCATATTTGTTAACACTTTGGTTTCTTTATCTTTAAAAGGATAGTACCTACTTCCTAGGGTTTGTGGTGAGACTTTGAAGATTTATTAAATGACACATACTTCGAACAGTGCTTGATACACAGTAAATACACTCCAATTCTCATTCATAGCTATGGAATCTTTTGTACATGAAATCCTAACAGCCCTTTCTGGATTGCCAGTTGAACAGAAGCAAAATAAAATAAGATTTGAAAAATGTAAGGTAACATAAAACTAAATTGAATTAACTAAATTTAATTAAATACAGACTAACAGTTTCGATGAAAGCAGTAAAATATGCCAGTCTACAGTAAGGCATCAGAGGAATATACAAACAAAGAAAAACAACAACAACAACAACAACAAAAAAGAACATAGAACTACAAATACAACACCATGTGAGGTCATATAGCATAATGGCAAACAGCCTTACATAACTCAATATGCCCTAGGGGCATTACTGTATTATATTAGATCCAAAGACAATAATTTAAAATCTGACAAAATCATCAATGACAGTTTAAATGGCTTCCAATGTACTCTCTTCATATATACAGGAAGGTATATGATAAATTTCAAAAAATATATGACAGAAATGATTATGATTTTAAGTGCCTTTAAGAGTTAGAAAAACTTATAAAACAAATTATTCAAAATGATTTATTCACAGAAGGTTTGAATTTGGTTTCAGAGACAGCCACGAGCTAGCGAAGTTCTGTGCCTTTTCCCTTCACGTGTCCTCACAGACACACTGACTGGGAGAAGGACAGAGGGGAAGGGAAGTGTGGACATGACAGTTGTTACAAAGAGCCCCAGTAACCTGTCCTCTGTCCTACTCTAGGATTGTGTAATGAAAGAAATTTACTTCTAAAGTTTATATACATTGCATTTTCCATGTCCCATTTTTTTTTACATTTTAGAATTAATGGTGTAGTTGATATAATACATTTTTTCAACCAGTTACTTTAAGTAAAGATTTTAACATTGTATTTTACGATCTTTCATGTTTTTTCCTTTTGCTCATTCACTCTGGAATATCCCAATTTTATTAAGGGAAGAATATTCTCTTAAAAGCTACCATCCCACAGAAACCATAGCAGCTCAGTCAAGAAAAGACCAGAACTACTGGTTTTATATTATGTTTCATTAAATAGGCAAGGCTGTAACATCAAAATGAAACACTCAGCTATATAATTTTATCAGTGAAAAGAATATTATATTCATTTCAATCACATTACAATTATAATTGTCAGCTCCTTCCAATGTTTACATTATAAAAATCTTTCATAAAATGTTAGCAATACTTCTTATTCATGTTTCCTCTCTACATATAGTAAGTTGTTTAAAAATTGAGCAAAACATAAATATAAAAAGTTCCTTATGTTTATAAATTTATTTTGCATTTAATTGAAACCAGATGCTTAACACAATATATCGGTAATGCAATAATGACATTATTTATTAATGTAAATATACATCTAACATGTTTAAGAATCCATAAAAAACAGAACACACTTTACCTGAAGATATGTATTTGATTATTAAGACAGTGAGTAGAGTTTTAATTTCTTTATTCCTCTTTAAATGCTATTTCTTAAATTTCCAGAAAATGCTGCCTGGCAAAAGTGTTCTGGCTGATACTGTAATTTGGAAGAGCAATGAAATGTGCCCTCAACTAGGAAAAGTCATAGGTTCTTGGTTCTCCTGTTACTCGTGCAATAGGGAGTTTATAATGGAAATGACAACAGACCATTAACTATAGCACTGCTTATGGGCATTGATACAAATATCATTACAGATTAAAGACCTTTGCAAGAATTTAGTCAAGTAGGATTAGCAAATAAACTATCAGAGCTGATGATTAAATTGTGATAGACCAAATTAAGTAAATTTCCTGCTATCCTCAAGCTCATTTGGTTCCCAGTGTGGCCATGATTCTTCCTGGTTTAGAAAATGCCTCACAAGTGATTCCTATGGCTAGAGAGTGAGCCCAAGAGGTGTGAAAGAAAACCTAAGCTTATGGTTGATGATAGGGAATGGGACAGATTTTGGGCTCAGTGTGTTTCAACTGTAGCTCACAATTCTTAAATGGTTCAGAGAAGCTGAAATTTCAGAGTCATTAATTGCTATGATTGTGGATATCCACAATCCTTGGCAATGAAAACCGGAAAGTCTAATCTTTTGGACTTTATGGGCTTGTCAGATCTCATGGCAAATCTCCTAGGCTTTGAAATCTCCTGGATAGTTATAAGGACCTCAAAATTACAAAGATTCTAATAGATGTTTACAAATAATACCTCTTCGATATATAAGAATACAGTTATGTGAGTGTTGGTATGTATATGAAAATGTGTATTTATGAATATGTGTGTGTTCCCTTCTAGGAAATATATTTATCTCTGTTTGGCTTCCTCTATTTGTTGATTTTGCTTTTTGGATGTCATGATCCATGTAAGCAATGACATTTTTATCTTATTATTGATAGGTTAAAAATTAAAATTACATCCATGTTCACCTGCATTTTTATACACCTTCACTGCATTACAGACTTTATTGGCTTCCATTTAAATTCATATTTTGGTTTCCTGTGCTAAATTTCCACCTACTTCTAAATTATGCTATAATACAGGTATCTCTGTGAACACATAAAATCACTCTACATAGAAATATAAATTATGTTAATTTATACATTTATTTATTAATCCTTCTGTCATTCATTTTATTCAGATGTTAAAAGTTTGCACACACTATAGCTTTGAAAGAAAGTCCTAGGTCAGCTCTGCTTCTTTTCAAATGACATAGACTCTGAATCAGGAAGAAAGAATGTCACTAGTGTACTCAATCTTCTGCAGGAAATTAGCTGCTTCTCAGGGTCACCCACTTTCAGAGACAAAATTCAAAGCAATG
Source organism: Eidolon dupreanum (assembly GCA_028627145.1). Classification (NCBI taxonomy): domain Eukaryota; kingdom Metazoa; phylum Chordata; class Mammalia; order Chiroptera; family Pteropodidae; genus Eidolon; species Eidolon dupreanum. Next base: position 126,269,671 of record CM053502.1, on the reverse strand, counting down.
AACGATTCTTGCACAGCAATAGCATATTGAGATATGAACTGATGGATAAAACAAAACATATACTCAGAATGCTACTTGGTTTCATATTTTTTCCGCTTTCCTCAAAAAGATATCAAAGAAGACAAATTCTGAGGTAAGTATCTATCACAAAAAGCCTAGAGTAGTGACAAAGCTGCATAGGAAAGCTCAGAAGAAAAAAGGAAAGATCAGTATCATGGTTGAAAAAAAAGTTGGTTTATGACAGTAAATGTTGGCAGGACCAATAAGAACCAACCAACAAACAAATCCAAACAAAAATTAATTAAAAATTGTGGTACCTAATGTCAGGCTAGAACTGGTGGTGGGGACAAGAAACCAGTGATGGTAACAAGATTAATAACAACGGGTTACACAATGGTTCCACCTTCAGTGAATAATGCCAAGAAGTCAGGCTGTAAACAGTACAGCAAGAGCTTGAGATTTTCCCCACCAGCACGAGGAACTATGGCTTCCATGTGAAAACATTTGGGAATAGTATGTTTTTTGGTTTTGTGTTGGAACAGAACTTTTGAAAAAATTAAATCCTTTTGTGACTAAAAGAGCATATTTTCGCTAAAATAAATAACTAGGTTGTCAGAGACTCATTTATTTGTTAACTTCTATAATTATACAAGCAATTTTATATGCCCATGATGGTCATATAAAAAAACTGAGCGTTTATATTTTTATTAAGTAAACAAACAAAATACTATGATATAGTGTTTGTTATAAGCCAGGCATTGTTCTAAGCACTTTATAAAAATTTTTAACCCATTTAATCTGTAACAACAATATGAGGTTGATACTATCAATATCTTCCTTTTAGAGACGAATAGCCTGAGGCCCAGGCTCCCACTGACGGGCAGCAGAGCTGGAATAAAATTCATGCAATCCGATTCTGTTTACCTGGCAAGCCATTTGTGATGGCTGCTGGCAAAAAAGCACATTTATGAGATGGCTTCTGTATTTCTGGAATTCTTAGGAGTGGGGTTAGGCATTTTGCAGAGCAGTGGTGGGCTAGGCACACCATTTGAATTTGAATTTGAAACACATGTAATTGTCTTTTAACTTTAGTATATCATGTATTCACTGATGTAAGGAATTAAATCTATTGTATGTTCTTAAAGCATATTCCATATGTAGTAGTAAAGGGTTAATTATTTGTTAATAATAATAACACAATTGAAGATGAAGGTACTGTGATAGTTCCTAAGTTTTCATGAAGTAGTAAGTCTGAAAGCAATATGTTTTTCATTATACTGTACTCTTTTATTATGCGGCACTGACTTATAATCTCTGTCATATATTTTTTCATGGATATAAGTGTGGAAATATACATAAAGATGTATGAATAGAACAACTGCATAAAGTATGACTCTATATATATGTGGCACATTCTGTTTCTCCATTACTCTATGTTAATTCTTGTAGTTTAATCTTTCATAACACTATGGTTTTATAAATATATACCCAAATACTCAATTTCTATTTTTACAGTGTTTTGAATTTATGTTCTGATATAGCATAAAGCTTATTGAGACACCTTGAGAAAAATTTAGCTAGCAAAACTACCTTTTAAAGAAAATCATAATTAAAATTATCTATGAACAAAGGAGTTTCCAGTCAAGATATTAGCGTATTATACAGAATAGGCTGGGCCACATGACCATAACAAATTAGTCACAAAATATCATTAGTTTAATCCTATAAACATTTATTATTCTTTCAAGTAAGATGAAGGTACCGTGACCTTCCTTCATATTATAGCTATACTAACACTTGGTTTCTAACACTGCTATGACCTGGTAATAAAGGGGTGAAGAAAGTACACCATTTCTTAGTGTTCTCAGATTGAAAGTGAAACACATTGCTTATGCTCTAAGTCAACTGGGAAAAACAATCACAAGACATCAACTTAATTTCAAGGGATTACAGGAAATATTGTCAATCACATGGAAATATTTAAAAAAATAATTATTTTTATCTCTGCTACAATATAATATTGAGTGGAACAAGAATCTAATATGTAAGAACTTGTTTAAAAAGAATAGTTCTTTATTTTTAAAGTCAGTTCCTTATAACAATGCTACTTGTTTATGTGTTTAAAAAATGAAGTTAATGAAGGCTAATATGCTAATATATGTGTCAAGCATACTTTGGCAAAAATAGTTAAGTGAAATTCAAGAGGGGTGGGGACTAGAAAAACAAGCAAACTCAAAGGAGCTGATAGTTGGGGGTGGGGTAAAAATATTAGAATATGAACAGAGATTAATTTACACGTCATGGTTAGAATTATTGTTGAATCAGCTGTTTAACTATGAACTTAAAAATCTCCTTTAACTTAGAAATTATTATTGATAATGTGAAAAGCTGAAATTAGGCCAGCTATAATATAACAGAACTTGCAAAGCAAGAGGACAAACATATCCTACTAACGTAATTAAGACTGTACTCCTCTCCTGGAAGTAATTCTAATTTCATAAGAAGCAAAATAAGAGAAAATAAATGATTCTTCTGCCCCCCCTTCTTTTTGAACTTTTGAAAGTAGGTCAATCTCAGTCAGTAAACTGATGCATCAGGTCCTCAATATTTGAGAAGCCATCTCTGGAATATTTTGGGGAGTACTGATTCTTACTAGATAGTAAACACTAACATTGGGAAGTTTTCAGTTCATTATATAGCTGGGCATATATCTCAAGTCTACCAGTTAGAAACGTGTACATGGGCACACTACTTAAACACACTGACCCTCATTAAACTCTCCTTTAAAATGAAGATAAATTATAGCTATTAAGTTTGTTGTTGGAATTTTAAAAGATAATGTATATAAATCACCTAGGACAGCGCTTTTAAACAGAAGGCACTAAAAAATAGTGGTTTTCTATACGGTAGGCATTAAAACAATAAAATCAGAAGTAAAACTGTGTAGGAATGTACATTGGGTGTACATTCCAATAACAAAGTCTTTCCCAGATATTTCCCCCTCAATTCTTACAAGCACACAGCAAGTATGATTGAGTTGAAAAATACTTCTTTTTAATACTTCAACACATGACAGAATCATATATGATGGTACTGCCTCTGCAGAGCTCAAGGGAAAAAATGAAACAATATTTTTTTTCTCTATCTAGCCTGGAAAAATAGCTATCCCTCACACTGAAGCAGAGGATCAAGTTTGTTGATTACATATTAAGTGACCATTGAGGGAATTAGTTAATCTTGGGACTGAATCATTTAGGTTCAAGAATGAAAACATTCATTTTAGCAAAGAGACAGAAAAATGCATCTTGGATTGAATACATCTTTTGTAATGTTCATAAAATGCCAAGAACTGGTAGAAATAAGTTGTTAGATGTCAACTCCTGGTGTCATTCACAATTTTATTTGCAAATCAATTCATATATCAATATAAATTTATCATAAATGAAAATCAATTATTGACTTAATTTCATTGGTTATTTAACTTTTTGGTTATTTAATACACATAGTGAATAATAATGTAAAAATAGTTTGTAGGGATTAATTTATAGCTAAAGTGAGAAACTAGTTATACTACTATACCCTTTTAGGTTTAAAATCAAAACCATTTAATAATAATTTGTTTCTAATTCATACAATGACAAATATCTTTAGTTGCGCAATATTTAATTAAAATAAGTTAGTGTAATGCTTAAAAATTGCATAAAAATCTTGACCTAATTTTTATCTTAATAGAATATTTATTTACAATAAAAATCTTTTAACAATGTGAAAACAAAATGCTAAAGGTGCAACCTATACTCTCTTTCAGTTTTAATTATATACACTACTTATTGTGTTGATAAGGTTCAGAAGCTTTGCCTCCAAATATTTACAGGTGAATAATGATATGAGCCAGGAACATCCCTATGTCACTTTTCTAGGAACAGTACAATATTGTGTGAAAAAGTCTAGTGCACTTTTCGTTTAGAGAGTAGTCACCTTAGAACTTCGTGAGAATTTGGTTTCAATTTTTAAAAAGTTGAGTTTTTTAAAGAGCATTATAATATAAGAGGAGGAAGGAAGAATCTCTTCTACATAAAGTGCTGAGAATTCTCGGAGTACTTAAAACACCCCAATGCTTCAGCTCTACCTCATCACTCTGAATTCACCTGATCGGAATAATCATCATGGAAAAATAAATGAATGTTCAATTTTCTATGTCCTTCCTGCAAGCTTAAATTCAATTCTTAGTAATCACCTTTGTTTTGACATTTCATAGGAGTGGATATTGGATAACCAAATTATCCTCTCCTTAAAAATACTTTATGCTTCTTAAATTGGGAAGAATGTCTTTCAGTCTTTGACATTATTAGACAAAAACTGTCAGAGGAAATGCAGTGGTTAGTTTTGTACATCAGCCTGGTTAGGCTATAGTACTCAGTTGTTAAATCAACATTAATCCAGGCATTTTGTTGTATTTTGTAGATGCAGTTCACATCCATATCTCCTAAGTAAAGGAGTTTACCTTGATGATGTGGGTGAGCCTAATCCAATGAATTGGATGTCTTAAGAGCAAAAATTGAGGTTTTCAGGGAAGAAGAAATTCTGCCTCAAGACCATACCATCAACTCCTAATGAATTTCCAGTTTGCCAGTCTGCTACAATCTTTTAAATCACAAGCCCCTATAATCACATGAAACAATTTCTTAAAATAAACATATCTCAGATGAATGGATGGATGGATGGATGGGTGGATGGATGGATGGATGGACGGACGGACGGACAGACAGACAGACAGATGGACAGACACAGACAGACAGACAGACAGACAGATGATAGATACATACACACATATATAGATACATAGATAGGTTTAGCTATAGCTATAAAGATATATACATATAAATATATATATATATATTAATACGGAGAAGGAGATGTAGAGATATAAAGATATTCTACTGATTTTGTTTCTTTGGAGACTCCTGCCTGACACAGGAAGTGACACTAGTAATTATTAAATTCATATGATATGCCAGGGATTTTACTCCTTAAATTTACTATTATAACCTTTTAAATATAGCATTTATGTTTTAGTTAAGAGCATTTTCTTGTTCTCTTAATGTTTATTTTTCCAAAAATACTGGTCATTACTTTATGTGTGGGATGTCTTCTTTCTCAGATTATTAGTGTTTTTATTATTATTATTATTATTATTATTATTATTTAGTTATTTTATTGGGACATTTTTCCTTTTTCTTCTGTGTTGCTGGTGGAGTATGGGGACCAGGGCTGTAGATTCTTCAGTAAACCGACATTTACTTCATGCACCTGTTTTCATAATAGTTTAGGATTTTATCTACCTCTCACTGTAACAAACTGCTCTAAATTCTGAATCTCCCCAGGATTTTACTTATGAAGAAATTAAGATATTGAGAAATTAACTTGCCACACTTTCAAAACTAGTAACAGAAAATCAGACATCTAATTTAACATGGTAGACTAAGGACAATAAAATGAGAATAAGCATATGAAAAGGGAGTGGGTAGATCAATAGCAAGGCTGGTTACAGGAATGGGTGAACTCTATGACCAAGATATTGATTAATTTCTCCAGTATGAAAGTACATTCAGTTGTATTGAAAGATACACAAGAACAGATGTTCCAGAAGAGACCAAGTATAGCAGAAATCTCAAGTAAAAGTAGGAGGTTTTTATGAGAAGCAGCTGTATCAAGAGCAAAAAATAGCTGTTTGGTACAGGAAGAAATTAATTAATAGACTCTTAAAACAAGATTTTTCCTGCTTCCTCTATATCTCTGTTTCTCTCTTACATTCTTTATAAAACTTCTGGAACTTTTCTCTTTAAACTTGGGAGTTGTGAAAATTTATGAGGTATCTAATTCTTTCCCATTTATCCTGCTCAGCACTTGGTGGGCCTTAACTACAACAGGGAATCAGAGGAAAACGGAAAAATGTACCAAGAGAATAATTAAATTAAAAAAAAATGCTTAGTAACCTGAAGACAAGATATAATAACAAGGTTTTTTTGGAAAAATAAACAATAAGAAAACACAATTTCTATACAGACAAAGAATTTAAATATAAATTAAAAGTGTTCTCCTAAAAGTAGAACCACAAGAAAACGGACATTGACTAAGAGGGATACATTAAAATACTAGTCTTAATCCAGGAAGTTCAATGTTCTGTTAATAAGTATTCCAAATATTCAAAAAGGAAACAAAGAAGGAAAACATTAATCAAAGAATTAATACAAGAAAATTTCACAAAAGTAAAAGGCATAGGTCAAAGGCAGTAGTACCATTAATAAAAACTACTTCCAAGTAGGTATATCGTCACAAAATTTTAACACTGAGATAAAACAAAAACATTAAAATTTTTTAGGGAATCTAGTTAGTATATAAAGGATTAACAATCAGAATGGCACTGGACTTCCAAATATAAACTGAGGAGGCTAGAACAATGGAGAAATAATTTCAATATTTTAAGGGAACATGATTTCCCACCTAGAATTCTACATAGCCAATTAATTAATTAAGTATACAGGGATGTTAAAATACTTAAGAAATGTAGGGAATTATAACTTTTTTGCTCATTCACTCCACTACGGGAGTTCTTGAAATGTTCTAAATGACACGAGCATATGCCAAAAAGAAAAAGCCTAATACAATTAAACAGTGCATTTAACACAGAAATAGAAACATGGCAGCTTTGTAATAGACATGGGGAACAAATAAGATTGGGGAAGGAACACAGAGGGTTTTAGAATTGAGGTATCTGGGAGAAAAAAGCAGGCAACTTAATAGAATATCTTCTAGAGGCACAATTTGAAAAAAGATATTAAGAACATGTGAATTTCAAAACATACAATAAAAAGGAAAACAATATTTGAATAATGGAAGTAATGTGATTATAATATAATAATTCACTCTGTAGTGGAATAAATAAAATTGAAGTGATATAAATATTCACTATTAAACTAAAAATAGTGATTGAACTATATACAGAAGAGGGAGGAAGAGATGAAAATTTAATGTAAGTGTACTAAAATTGACTAATATTATAACAGAAAGTCATGTGAACTTATTATATTAATGAATAATACATGCACATATATAGTGATATATGTATATACACACAAGCTGAGTATAAATCTATACACAAAATTATATGTATAATAAAATATATTTATGTATATATATATACACACACATATCTTTCATTTCAAACCAAACTGCCTTACCTTAGCTGTATGACCTTAGAAGAAATTAGGTAAATTTTTAACCCATATTCTCTTCATTGTAAAGTGAAAATATATATAGAATTTACTTCAAAGTTGAAAGAAATTTGACATAATTAACAGAGTGTATTTACATACTGCCTGACATATGAATTCTCAATAAACGTTAACTTCTAATTTAGCAGTTTTATGAAATTTTCTTCAATTTGTATATTATGTCAATCCAAATACATTTACTTTGTATCATAAAAATTTACTCAAACTTTCTGGTCTACTACTAGATCCTTTTATTTTTGCTGTCCAGCATATTACATTTTTATCCTTTTTTGATTTTGTTTTTGTTTTTGTTTTTTGTTTTGCTGTCATTCTAATGGAATCCTTAAAACATGAGAGAAAATCATATATACTGAATATGTAGCCTGGAATTCAAGTTTCCTTCTCCAAACAAGTGAATATAAATATATATAAATATAAATATAAGTAAGTTAATAAACATATATATACACACACACATTTAAAACTACAATCATAAAATTAGTTGAAGAACTAAATTATGAACAGTTAAGTATACATAATTATAACTGGTACCATATTTAACTAATATTTCCTGGAAACTCTATTCTTAGTCCCTACAACTCTTCAAACATGTTGTTATTTTATTTTCATTTACACATAAGAAAACTAAAGTCAAGTGAATTTGAAGTCAATTAAATTCAAGTAATTTACCTAGGATTATACAATTTGTCACTATTTAAGCCCATATTTGGATATGCATTTATCTGATTTTAAATCTGAAGCCTTTAACGATACACATTTTGTATTTAATAATGTGTAAGCATGCAAGAATAAAATCACAGATCTTTTTTGAGCAAATAATTTTGTTTCAGACTAAAATGATCACATCACAAACATATATGAAAACCTAATTTGTGGGAGAGAGAAAATAAGCCTTCTCAGAAATACTCTATAAAGTGTAAGTATTGTCCTGATGATAATAAGGCTATCTATCTGTCAGTCCAACACTGAAATATTCTGATCTCAAAAAAACTCAGTGATTCCAAATTATCCCTGGATCTTTTCAAGATGTCACAATGTCCCAATTATCTAAAAAAGACCAAAAAAAAAAAAAAAAGCCTAATATAATCATTTTGAATAAAGTGCTTTTTCCTTGATTTTTAGCTATTCTAAACTGGAAAAAATCAGCTTCGTTGGTAGTAGAGAAAATTAAATATTAAGAAAGCAAGGTCAGTAGCCTAGGCTGCCCAATATACTTACACATCATTTGACTTTCGCTTCAATACACTAGTGTAATTCTTTTTTTTTCCCTTGGTTGACTTCACAGATTGCAAAGACCTCATCAGCTTACAATCTCTTATTTTTTAAATTTTTTACGCCTACAGCATTTGGTCTTCCTAGGTGGTCTCCCATCCAAGTACTAACCAGACCCAACCCTGCTTAGCTTCCAAGATCAGACAAGATTGGGCTTGTTCAAGGTAGCATGGCCATACACACACTGGTGCAATTCTGCAGAAACAAGCTATCAGTACAAATAAGAAAAATATTTTTGTTAAAGTTATCCAATCCTGAGATTACGTTACCATCCAAATTTGTATTGAGTGAAAATTTAGGTGAAACTTTGCTAACAAACGTTTACTGCGATCAACTTACTCTTTCTTGTTTGAGCAAACTCTCCTAAAACAGCTGGAGAAATGTTTTTAAGAAAAACAATGTAAGCTGATATCTGCAAAACCTTCAAGCTGCTGAAATTGTGATTTCATCATAAACTCACTACAGAGAAGGATTTAAGAAATAGTTACTTATTCAAAGATATAAAATGCCCTACAAAGTAATAACAAACTAAAGTTTCAGTTGCAGATATGTAAAAGTTCTAACATAAATCATGATGACTATTTCTAAAAAGCATACCATATGGCAATACATTAAATCTCTCTAGTATGCCTCTCACATTTGAAATTTCATTCCTTTCTCCTTACCTGGGTTAACTGCTACTCAAATCTACTGAAACCAAACCCCTCCTTCAAGACTCTGTTAAAATACCACACTTTCTCTGGAGAAGCCAGTCCAATAAATGTTCTTCCCTCCTTCAAGTACCTTTGGTATTATTGTCATTATTACTTAGGACACTATATTTTCTGCCTTAGGTAGTTACTGTTTGTGCATGTGTCTTACATCTCCAGTTAGGGGTCATACTCCTGGAAGGTAAGGTCTGCCAGCCCATTGCTGTAATGCTCACTCTCACCCCCACACACCCACACAGAAAAACAAGTACAGTATTAACCAAAAAGCCATACAAGTAATAAGCACTTAATAATATTTCTTCAAAAACATAATCTAATTATATTTTAAAAGAGAAATTTTATATTTGTTGATGGATATGACAAATGTGTAGGGACCAAAAAAGGTAAAGTGTGTTTTGAACAGGTTCTTTTATTTTTAAAATAAAAATATCTTTCAAGGAAAAGTAACAGTAAAAAAAAAAAAACCTTCAATTCTTACTCCAATGTTGAGTGTGAGTGTGAGTGTGTGTGAGAATGTGTATGTGTGTGATGAGTTCTTAAAATGGAGAAGGTATGGATGCAACAATTTAGCATATTCAAGTAATTTACTTCTGCTTGCTGTAGAATAGATACTGTTGATTTAGAATATTTTGGACATACAGATTCCCCCACTGTAAGAAGGAACAGAACCTTGAAGAAAAATGAAGTGAATTTAGCAGAGCCCCATTAACACCCTTCACTTAGAAGCATGAAGACAGAGGTACTGGTGCATCAAATAGAACGAAACAAATGAAAATAAAATCAAAAGGAACATATAGAGATGCATCAACAACTCTAGTAAGAGAGTCAAATATAAGGGGCTACACTCATTGGAGAATCTGAACTTGAAATTACTTCTGGTTTATAATAATCAGAGACAATCAAAACAGGCAAAAAGTAAAGGTGCTACTAAAGCTAGTTTTTAAGGATGACTACTATGCCCTGTAAATAGTGGAAACAATCACCTACCAAAGCAAGAAAGCCATACCAAACCCAGTGGTGGAAAACCTAAGAAAGAAGACACTTTCACTTCAAATTACACTGATATTTAGCCACCTTACCTTTCTCTTCAGGCTACTGGATAAATGAAGCTTGTAAATAAACTACAGAAAATCTAATAGTTTTCTTCTTCCTTTGTCTGGATCTGAAAGATATAAAGAATTCATTTTGAATACAAGGAAATAAAAATAAAATAAGTATATTAAAAAAAGAACTCATGAATTATATTTTTTAAATGCCATATTTTAAAAGAAGGAAACTGCTCTGAAAGAAATTTTAAGCAGTGTCATAATAAGAAACTTTTAGAAAATGTCTCATTCAAGTTCCCAACACAATTTAATGAAATTTAGGCAAGGTTAATGACATTCTGAATAAGAAATTGAAAAGACACTGTATGACTATATGACCGTTTAAATAAAAACCACAAAGAACATGAGATCATCAGATTAGACATTAAGTAACATGGTATTAATAAAGTAAATGATAATCTTAAGAAATTATCTGAGAAGTCAGAGAGGATTAAAAATGGAATACTGATTAAGATGACCCATCCCAGAAGAAGGTAACAAAGTTGACAGGTTACACAACAGTAGTTTAAAGTCTTCCTGTGCTAAAGACTTGAATTTGCATATAGGAACAGTTCACAGAGCATGAGGAAACATTAATTAAGAGATACTAGAACTCAGACATACTTTTGTGAAAGTGTTGCAACTTTAAAGGATTTAAAAAATAATCTCTCTAAATAGCTTTTAGTTAAAAAATAGGGGGAAACTATCTGGCCTACTTCAAATTAAAAACAAAAATGCCAAAAGATAATGAAGATTTTGTGAAACAAGATTTCTAGATATAGCCAATATGACTTTTATGTAGAGCAGGGAAACTTAAAAATAAATTTAAAGGTTGTTCTTATATAAACAAGGTCTTGTAAAATATTCCACCCATATGTGTTTCTTAGAAAAAATAAGCACTCAATGACATGCTCCAAATAACTGAGAGATTAATTAAATATAAAATTCTAGACTGGAACTTTGTATACCAGTAATATTCAATGAAGCTAATAAAACACAGAGATAAATAGATGTAATTACTTGCATGTAATAATAAAATTTTATCCAAATATCCAAAATTATAGAACTTTCTTATTTGAAATTATATTAACATTGATGATATCATTACAATTGTTTCTATAAGCAAAATCTCAAAATAAAAGAGCACAGAACTGTTGTAACTGTTTCAAACACAGAATATATATAGGTCCAATATAGAGTTTATAAAGCCAAACTATTGAAAGTTTTTTAAAATGTAAAAATACTCAAATGGATTAAAGGAAAAAATCAATTTCTAAAATGGTACAAACACATAATCACCAAATACATGGACACACATGCACAAACACGCAAAAGTACTTAAACAATGTTTACACTTATTCACTTTGGTATGATTACCAGTGTTTGATTTTTTATACTTTTGCATATTTTACAATTTTCTAAATACATATTCCTTTAATAATCAGAAAAGTTTTAATAAAAAGCAAGTTTTTAAAGTAATACAGATTAAATCAAACCACTTTAAATCATATCATGTCTCTTTAATGGACAGAAATTAGATTATTACCCTTACTCTAATGGATAAAATTTTCTATAAACAGCTCTCTAAGAGGTTTGTCTCAGCTGGGGCCAAGTGATTATTGGCCTGGTGGAGCCTGGTACCAAACATTTGATGTGTATTTGCATTACTGAATATGCTTCATGCTTTAGTTTCTGTTTGCTTGGTTTAGCTAAAAGAGCAGGAAATTAAGCACAAGAGGCAAATAAAAAAGTCTAAAGAAATGGAGAATGAAAGACACTATGCTGGCTTCTGAAAGAAAGGGGTATGCATAGTATACTGTTTGTTTTGAGCCTTGTTAAATTCAGCATAAACAATGCCACCTGTAGAACAAAAGGACAAAAGTACACTAAGGAACTGAAGAAAAAGACAACGTCTTTGCCAGTTCTTTCTCTGGTTCTGGGGAGGCTATGGCATCTGAAGGCTTTGAGACCACAGACAGAGGGTTACTGTGACAAGCAGAAAACCAGGAGAGATGAAAGCTGTCTGCAGAACATTTCCATGAATGAGAATGTCAATTTGGGATGGAGAAATACAATCAAGCAGTTTCTTGTAAACATATTAGAGTAGATGAGGAAAACTGTTAGAAAAACTTTTTGATAACTGCCGGAACCCACCGGTTGGAGTCAAACAGTCCTGAGTGGGGGAGCGAGAGTTAGGAAAAGACAGAGAAGAGAAAAAGATCTCGGGAGGGCATACAGTCAAAGCTGCAGCCCCAAGTTTATTTAGCACCGTCCTGATATACCCTAGCAAGCATGGGAAACAGCTCAAAAAATGTTAGTTATGCACAATAACCTTGTCTACGTTACACAGGGAGCTTAACACTATCTCGGCATTCCGCATCCCTTTCTTTAAGGCCAAGGAACAATCAGCTTCTCTGTTCCCGTCTCCAGGTGTTCTTTTTGTGTCAGCAGACTTCTTAGCTTTACTCTGAGAATATCCTGCTTGGCTCTCAAGCCTGAAAACGGCTCCCAACAGATAACAAACCATTAGAATGGTTCATGAGATGTCCTCTGAGACTTGTAATAGGTCTCCATTACCTTTCCAATACTCTTTGAATAACTGCCTAGCACTAGCAGTGGCCAATGCCTTTCTACCTAATATGGCATCTGCCTTGCTCATCAACCTCTTTTGTTACATACTCAACTCACACTTTCTCTAATGCAATTTTGCTTGATATAATAAAAGTTGTCTGCTCTTGCTCTGCTTGTGTCTTTATTTATATCATTTATTTATTTATTTATATCATTATTTATTTATAGTGGCTAAAGTTGGGGGAATTTATTGATTATTGATAACACTGTCAGAGATTGATCACAAAGAATTAATAGTTATACAAGGATTACTTGAATAAGTTTATTTAGGATTTATGACTAAAATATCTTTTAGAAACAAGAATGCTACTGTCCTTGCAAAATAAAATATAGGACTCTTTTCAGCTTTGGACATGATGTATTAGCAAAAGTAGAATAATTAATACACTGGGAGAATGTTACGCTATTATTTATTAGTAAACTTTCACAATACTGCAACTTGGCTGGCAAACACAACTATCATTTTATAAGGTATTTAAATAACTTGCTCAGAGTTATAAGTGAAATAGATCCTAGACAGATGTGGGGTTCAGAAGGTTGGTTGATAGCACCATTCTCAGTCATGGTGCTTCTAAACAAAAACAAAAACAAAAACAAAAACAAGCCCTTGCATATCACTTTGAAAGTTCTTCTCAGTCAATCCTAAATCAAGGTCGAGCATTTCCATTTAGTCATTATTATAATGTCCATGAAAAGCAAAATCTGCAGTTATAGGGACAGATAAAATCTGTGCATAATCAATGGGCTAAACACACTGATTATTTTTATTGATGTTCAACTATTTTGATATCCTTTAGAATATGTGATCCTGAGGCAAACAACTTTTTTCCTTTCTTCAAAAACAATGAGTGCTTGATTAATTACTCTGAACTGAATTCGTCATCTTAAGGACAATCCATGAATTAGTGTGATTTTTGTTTATTATAAGGTTAATAAGTAAGAGCTCTGGTCACATACCTAAAATGCTCCCTCCCTCATGTCTAGTACCTCCCACTATGCAGTTACTAGGGGAAAGCTCAATCTGAGCATTCATGTTATTTTGTCTTGATTTTTTTTTGTCAGAATAACTAGGTAGAAATTGTCTGTACAATGAACATACCCATATGGATTCCTAATAAAATTAAGCAAAATGTTTTCTAAGAAATTCAATAGCTTCCTAAGATAATGTGAAAAAAATCCATAAAAAATGGAAGAAACAGGAAATATCTGAGGGACATATCTATGGCCAAACAACCCAAAGACTATTTAGTAAAGTGAGTTTTTTATTGATTATTTTGATCCCTTATATTGTATAACCAAGGAAAAAAAAATAACAACTTTTAGGGACTTTTAAAATGGCTATTCGAAATCAGATGAAACCAGCATGTGTTTAAAAATAAAATCAGAGAAATAAATACAAAAATATTTTGTGATAGAAGTTAGTTAATTTTGAGTCATCATAGACGTCTTTAACTTCTGCTACTCTGCAAACTTTGGGTGCTTTTCCTTTCACGGGAAAACCCAGAGACAATATTAAAATAAGAAAATTTTAGTCAACTTTTAATTTGATTGACTCGTTTTATACTTTTTCCCCACTGGCTATTTTATTTTTTTATTCTAAAAAAATTTTAATTCAATTTATTGGGGTGACACTGGTTAATAAGTCTATAGGTTTCAAGCGTATAATTTAGTGATACATCATATGTATGTTGCATTGTGTGTTGACCACCCAAAATTAAATTCCTTTCCATCACCAAATATTTGACCCCCTTTACCCTTATCTACCACCATCCTCTCCCCCACCCAGCCCCAACACACTCACTGTCTATTTTCAAAAACCATTTCAAAACTATTGTGAAGTCTTTTACTTGGAAAGAACAGATGCATTGTAATTTATAAAAGGAAATTTTCTTTCTCTATGAACAATCACATTCCATTGTTCATAACATTTATAATCATGTGTGGTTATGTACAAAAATCTTGAAAAATACTGCTTTGCTTATGTTATTTAGAGCTGCCAATTTGCCTAGGCTTATTAAAATCAAGGCTAGATCATTCCAATGAGCAAAGTCTTAAAGTTTTAGTTGCATTGTCACAGGCCTAAGAATAAATTAAAACATAAAACTTGAACCTGAGAGACATTTAAATGATCAAACTAAAGTGTTAATGCAGGATAAACCTAATCTTAGCAGTACAGGAATGAGGCTTTACTAGCAAGTCTCTTTCAAGAATCAATAAATGTTAGTGAACAATATTAAGTGATGTGCTTAGCAGCCAACCATTAACATACTTAACTCGGTTTTCTCAAAAGGGAAGGTTTGGCCACCTTGGATAGAAATAGCCTGATGTATTAAAATGTAAATGAAATATCTCTTTCCAACAGATTCTTTTTAAACTATATAATCCGTTAGTATCAAACCTGATTTGTTCTAAATTACAACAAATCGTTTCTTTTGCATATGGTACAATTTCAATATAAAAAACATTAATCCCATAAAATCTGGATAGATGATCCAGACTTAAGCAATCTCTTTGTAATAACATGGCTTGGTAAAAAGAATCATTATTAATAATTAGCTATTTTCATACTTTTAACAGTTTTATCATATAGAGACAGAATTAAATATAACTACTCTGTGAATTTTCTTTCATTTCATTAAAAAACAGAGACATAATATTGAACCAAGGTGGTCTAAATGACTCGAATGCACTGCATACTTAACGTTTTACAAAAATCAACTTGTTTCTTATATTTATATTTTGAAACTTTTTTTCTATATGTGCTTTGACTTTCTATTGCAACTAACAGGATTTAAAATTCTGTGTAATTTAATTTTTAAAAGTTTTTTGTAATAACCTCAAAAACCAAACATTCGTTGTGTATCACTAATATTTGACATATTATTCTGTCTTTTATCATTAGATTGCAATTTCCTTAAGACCAGAATATATGTCCCATCATAGAGCACACAGAAAAAGTCAACCACAGACAACAGGTTTATTGTACTGATTCTTCAATTCTCTTCGACTTAATGAGGTGGTTTTGTTTCTGTTTACCTGGGTCTAATGAGCCTTGCGCATGCGCACTCTCTCTCTCCCTCCTCTCCTCTCCTCACCCCTCCCCTCTCCTCCCCTCCTCTCTCTCTCTCTCTCTCTCTCTCTCTCTCTCTCTCTATATATATATATATATATATATATATATATATATGCACGTTAATCTCTACTTTTTGTCACCTTGCTGTGGTGCTACCTTTGTTTATTGGACCTCAAATGCATACTTAGCTCTGGGTTCTACTAACTCATCTCACACTATACCTTTGTATGTATGTATGTACATACATATGCATGCATGCGTGTGTGTGTGTGTGTGTGTGTGTGTGTGTGTGTGTATGGATATATGGATATGTATGTGTGTGTGGATATAAATGTATATATTTTCTCCATGTGGGAAATGTCAATATATAGATAACATGTGAAGTTATGAGATGATGAAATCACTGTAGGAGTGAGGATTGATTAAAGAAAGATACTTTTACTAAGCCCTGGTAAGAGGATAGTGCTGAGAAATTTGGTTCAAATATGGAGATTGATGATGTACACACATACCAAGAGGGTATGTACATGGTTACTACTTATATAAGGCTTTATGTGGCAAGTAAGGAAGTCCTCCGAACCTGGTCCAAATGGCATGAGAGAGCAAGGAAGGGAGACTGACTTGGGGTTTTTCTTGTGGTTAGGAGTAAGGTCAGAGTGAAGGGCTTATGTGATTTAAATGTTCTGCAATCACCAAATAAGGGAGCACCCAGCCTTTCTCATCAACTTGCTTAATTGTGGGGCTGAAAGGAAAGAGGGAGTGGTGAGGCTGTGAAGATGCTGAAAGTCAAATATCACAAAATGTACTCAGACTCTTTATTTTAGTA
Organism: Eidolon dupreanum; assembly: GCA_028627145.1. Lineage (NCBI taxonomy): Eukaryota > Metazoa > Chordata > Mammalia > Chiroptera > Pteropodidae > Eidolon > Eidolon dupreanum. The sequence goes on along the minus strand of CM053502.1, from coordinate 126,252,779 downwards.
AAATAAGTTACTTTTGAGGTAGGAGATATCTCAGAAGAGAAGTGGAAAAAGAGTGTTTTGAGCAGGACTGTGTTATTAGCTAGGCCAAATATTGATAAGTAATACTAGTGCTATGGATAATCACTGGATTTAGTATTATGGAGGTCATTATGTCCTTAGAATAGATTCACTAGAGCGTGGGGGAAAAGTGCTAGTTAGAGTCATCTCGGGTAAGAAGGAGAAGAAATTGTAGACTGTGAATTAGACATTTTTCAATCTACATTTTATCTTGATGAGGAAGAAGAGTAATGGGAAGAGTAGGAAGAACAATTGGGGATTAAGTGAAGTCAAGAGAAGTTTATATTTTTAAGTGAATTTAAGATAAATTCAGTCCCCTTCACATGAGCCTCAGATTGCCCCAGCCACATGAACATCAATAATTAGAAGCACTTATTTAGAGATTCCAATTCAATATTGCAAGCTTAACATATATTTTTAGCTACATCACCTCCCCAAATCTCATTTAAAAGATATAAATCTATTAAAATTCTGAGAATGAGAAGGTAACAATTTCTCTTTCATTATAATATGGTATTTTATTAAGAGATGAACAAGACTGGATAAAGACATAAACCAGAACATGCTCATTAGAATGAAGAATGGCAGAATGTTTCCCAGCTTAGTGGATACTGAGAATAGTAATAGGCTATGAGACAACAATCGGGGTAAATTAAAAGATGCCTTCACAAAGGTAAGAATCTCTTACATATTCTCCCTTCCCATATTCCAACACGGCAAGCTGTTACGTTGCTCTTCATCCTCCCCTGTCCACAGAGATATTTCTACTCTCCAGTCTAAAAAAGAAAAAAAAAAATCAATAAATCTGGGAAAGAGTAGGGCACTTAGTATGCAAAGCTCTTTTTCTGCATCACTATGGACCCCAGAATGCCAATCCATTTTTCATCATTATACCTGAAAGTAAACTGCTAGTTAAGGAAAACCTTCCCACATACTCAGTTCACCTAAGTAAATCTTCCCAAACTGAGGAGAGGCCTGTTGTAGAAACATAATGCACATACACTGGCAACCCGTATTAATTCTAGTCCAAAATTCGCCATTTTCATAAGAATTACTGAGAATTTGATGAAATTTAATAGTGTGAAGAATCAAGTTGAATAAAGAGAACCTACTGCAAAGGAACCAAAATCTTTATGTTATTAATTATAATTAAAATATCTAGAGTTATTCATAATGAGAATTTGAGAATAAGAAACAGTTCTAGAAAAAGAAAATATAATCCTCAAAAATATTGAGTAAAAGTTTAAAACATGAAGTAAAGCAGAAACAATGGAAGAAAAACAAAATATACAATAGAAAAAATATTATCGACTAAAATTAAACATGTTCTCAGATTTAAGCGATAAATAAGTGAAAACACTTCCATTCTGACATATGGTTTGTGAAACTTTAATATCAGAAAAAAATGAGAAGCTACAAAAACTTTGAGAGGGAAGAAAATCAGGTTATCCTATAAAACTATGAAAATCTGTCTAACTTCAGACTTTTCATCAGTCACCCTAGATGTTAAGAGAAATGGAGTAATAATTTCACTGTTAATAGGAAAACATTATATCTAGATATCAAAACTAGGAAATTATCAAATACACAGGCATTTTAATTGTTTGGAAGTTCTCATTTATTTTCCTAAGTTGGAATAAGAAACCAAAAGTAGAAGACAGTCTTAAAGGACAAAGCTAATTCTCCATAACAAACTTGACAATTATATGACTATAAGATGGAATACTGGAGAGACTGAGAGCCTTGACTTGTGTTCCACTGCCTGCTGTACCACTTTCTAGTTCTGTGATCTTTGTCAAGTCAGTTTACCTGTTTGTGCCTCAGTTTCATCATTTGTAAAGTGGGCAAAAATCAACCAACCTCCAAGGGTTGTTGTGATGATTAAATGAGTTAATATGTGTGAAAAACTAACCTGTACTTTGGATATAAATAGGTATTATACTACTCATAACCATTATTGTCATTGTTATTATATGAGTAATAAGGTAAACATAAAATATCAGGTTATACACTGGCCATCAAAAATTAAAGTAAATGCAGGTAAATGTTATTAAATGTATAAAGAAATACATAAAGGAATGGATAAGAGGAGAAGGAATCAAAGCTGGAAATGTAGTAAAAACTCATAAGGTATAATTACACAATAAAACAGAAATATATTTTATATATATAAACTTTCTATAATACAGAGAATATGTGAATGAAAGGAAGTGGGTGACAGGGCAAATGGCATGCTTGACTGATTAGAAAACACAGGTTAAATAAAAACTTGTATCAAGTTATGTGCTATAAAGCAGCAGTCCCCAAACTTTTTGTCACCAGAGACAGGTGCTACTCTGAAAATCGAATGCCTGATGATCTGAGGTGGGCTGAAGTGATGAAGCTAGCTCTGGGGAGTGGCTGCGAATATAGATGTAGCTTTACTCGCTCACTTGCTGCTCACCTCCTGCTGTGTGGCCCAGTTCCTAACAGGCCATGGACCTGTATTAGTTTGTGGCCGTGCGGTTGGGAATCCCTGTCTAAGGACTAGTCCAGGCAACTTCTCAGTTCCTTACAGTTAGGATGTGTCCACTGGACACAACACAGATGGAAGAAGGATGAGCTTCCTTCCTGAAAGCTCTGCCTTTAACCTATTCTATCTGCTAATACAACTATCTGAAGAAAGAAGGTGCTGAGTATAGTAGAATTCACTCTGTGCTGAGGAGTTTGCCTTTAGCTTAGGTACTGGGCTTCAAGCTTTCTACAATAGCAACTACTACAGAATCAGTAAGCCAAAAGTTCATGGACCTAGCTCTCTGCAGCCTCCACACAGGTAACATGGTAAAGAATATTAGAAGTTTAAGACAGAGTAGCAAATATTTTTAATCATAACATACTGAACATTCTTTATTAGTTTTTTTTCTTAAATACTTTATATAAAACTTATATTTTCAAAAATCAATGCAAATTTTATTAGCACTGAAAATATAATACATACAAATTTTATTAGCATTGAAAATATGAAAGTCATGATATGGAAGAAGGAATTGGGCAAATTAAAAAACAAAGAAAAATTAGAAAAAACAAGATAAAATTTTTTTACACAAGGTCTAACAACACATCATATTGAATTTTGATGTATCAGCAAATAGCAGGTTATATACGTATAATTTAATTTTTAAATTAACCAATGGAAATTGAGTAATGAAAATGTAAGTAAAAAATCAAAAGGAAAGATAAAGAAGATGAGTGTGTGTTAATCTCTTATTCTTCATTGAAAACAGTCATCAGACACTATCAAAAGTTGATTAATCAAACTTTGGTCATATCGGCACATTATTTAAAATGATAGGGACAACTATCAGAAACATCAAAAATAAAATTCAATCTGATTACTTTTGGAGAGAAGAAAATGGGGAGGAAAAAGGTAAGTGTGTGTGTGAAAGGGAAAAAAGACGGAGAGGGAGAGGGAGAAGGATGGAAAGAGGGAGGGGAAGAGGTTAAGGGGAAGAGAGAATGAGGCATTTCTTATTTCAACCAACTGGAATGAACACTTAGGTTAAGAATCTGCATTGTTTTGGTGTTTACTCAGGTAGAGCTAGCTAACTATACAGCAGGGACTAGAACTCAGAATTACTTGACCATCTTCACCTTATGAAACTCCAGGGAAACAGGAAAAGAATTAACACTGAAGATAGAACATTAAGCATCTAAACTACAATTGTTTAGAGTAGTTTGTCACTACCTTAGCAACCCATATGCAGATATGCACAAAATAATCATTAACCAACAAACTGAATACTGGTTGACTCATTAAGAAACCACCCACACTCAAGAAGTATATTTATAAGTTGCACTATTTAAAATTTTTTTTTTCTATTCAACGGAATAAACCATGAGGAAAGAAATTCTCAGGATGGTCTTGAGGTAAAACTGCTACCTAACGAGCTGTGCTGAATAGTTTCTTTAGCCAAACTTACATACTGCTTCAGACATGCTGGTTGTTTCAAATGAGCCACACAATGGTGAAATGAAGATAGGGAAAAAAAAAAAAAAACACTTTTGAACAAGATTTGGGGGACTTTGTTAATGCACTAAATGACATTATGCACAGTTTCCTGATGAGACCATTTCAACATTTCCTAATTTCTACCACAATTTAACAGTTACAGCAGACCTAATTTCATTGAAATTTGTTGTGAGGTTAGTAATGAATTAATTCTACCTGCACTAGATACAGGATTAAAGATTTCATTTGACTTGAAATAGCTGCCAACTCTATTATGTTGACTATTAATATTTTGGTTGCCCAAGAAATCTCTCTGAACTACTTTTGCCTTTGCTCACCCTCAAGGGGATTAAAATTAAAGTTAAAGAATAATATTCTCTATTCTCTCTCTCTTTTTCTGTATGTATATTATATATATTCTTAGATTTTTAAAAATTATCAGTCTCTGGTGAACACTTAATATTTTGTGTTAACACTCCTAAGTCACATGTAATATCTACAGTTTTATTAGTATTTTATTCTGACACCATTTGCACTAGAGTAGTTGTAACTTTAATAATGCACTATAAAATGTTCCGTAATTTTAATAATTCCAGATAAAACTAAATATTAGTATCTGAATATTATGGTGTATTACTTAATATTTGGGAGAAAATACCTTTACTAGCAACTACTAAAATACATGCAAACACCCTTTAAATTCTCATTTTGATCATCTTTGAAAATCACAGAAATGTAACATGAACTATATATAGATGAAGTTGTCACTTGTTGCAAATTTACCATTTGCAAAACATTCCATAGTCTTCTTTCATGTGCTTTAATTTGCAGTTATTCTACTTTCTACCCTATGAAAGTTGATAAAGGCATCTATATTTCAGTTACTGTGAACTTAAAACAAGTATTTTTCAAACATTGTGATAAATCCTTAACAATATGATGATATTAAACAGTTGCTTTTGCAATTCCATGTTAACAAAACTCATTTTAAAGTTTATTTAAGGACATCCTATAATATTAAATGTATTGTTATTAACACCGATTCATTAGCTTTATTTGGTGTTTTATTTTACATCTTATCAATTATATAGGAGTCTTATTGATAACTCCATGACTGGCACAATCCTCAATGGATAATAACCTACTTTCAGTATTTTATAAATTTTCATGGGATCTTGTCTACAATCTATTTTTAACTGATCCAAAGCATTAATAGAGAAAATGCTACCTACAATTAGATACATATATCCAATTATTTATCTGCTTCCTTTTGCTTCCAAGAAAGCTTTGTAATGTATATTTTTAAATTCTTTATATTTTATTTCATTTATTAGTATGCATTTTATTTTTTCTGTTCCATTTGGAACTATCGCCACATAAAGCTAATTTCATTTTGTTTTCAAATGAGATAATTATTAAATTCCACCAATGTTTTAACTGAATTTCTTGGGAGATATTTTTTAAGAATATAATCACTTTTATAAATACTACTAATAATTTCTCTCTTTCTTTCAAATATTTATTTATCTTGCTGGTTTTTCTTGATTATTGTTTAGAACTTCCAGAAAAATAATGTAATGATATGAGTGATTGGGGGCATTGTTACAGCTTCGGTTAAAAAAAAAAAAAAAAAAGAGTATGCTACACTAATAAGTAGTAGATAGAAATGGATCTGTTAAATTTTTATTTTACACTTACCTTGTTAAAAATACTTTCCCTGCTTGGTATGCTGCCGTTCTACTTCCAAGACGATGTTATATTCCTCCCCCGCCCTTGGATTCTTATATCCATACGAGAAATTTGTCATCCTCTTTTGTGGGTGATATACATAAAGTTATCATTGTTTACCATATGTTTCCAGAAGTTCCAATAAAGCCTTGGGGACTCTGGAGAAGGCCAGATTTATTTCCTTGCCTCATTTCTTACTAGTTTTGTGACCTAAGAAAGATATTTGATTTAGCTGTGACTCATTTCATTTTCTATAAAACAATATAAGAAAAAAATGAGTCAGCATACATGAAACGATAAAAGATCTTGAACATTTACGAGGCTATTATTTAGGATTCTACAATTATACAATGACAAACAGAATCATAGGATGTTGGATATAAACCATGTGATACAAGAAAATTATCATTTTTATCACTTAAAATTGAAAACGTATCTATAAAATATATTTTACTTTAATAAGTATCTTAATATTTAAAAAAATATGAGTTAACTTATATGAAGAATCTAAGGAAGAAAAAAGAACAAACTCATCAAAAACAAACTCACAAATATAGTGGATTTTAGGTGATGGACAGAGGGCAGGAAGGTTGGAGGAATGGGAAAATAGAGTGAAGGGTTAAAGAAGTACAAATTATTAGTTGATTGTTGGCCACAGGGATGGGGAGCACAACAGAGGTAATGCAGTTAGCATTAATATGATGGCTAGGTGGAGGACCAGGGGAGGGAGGCAGCAATTGGGGGGATCTTTTTGTGACCTATATAGATGTCTAACCAATGTACTGTATACTTGAAACTAATTTAAATAAGTAAATTTAAAAAAAATTATAAACCAAAAACCGATATTAACACCCTATATTTTAGTGCAACTTCTATTTTATCAAAGTCAAATTATAGGTCAAAAAACATAGCAATTGGTTGATTTACTTTTAGCAGTTCAAGGACAGGAAAAAGTTTTAAATTTTATCAACAGGTGAGAATTTTGAGAATGAGTTTGGAAGATGTATCCTTTTAATTTCACTAAAAGATTAGCCACTAAAGGGAAAAGATGAAAAAAATAAAGAGGTAATATTTGAGAGGTGTCATCTAGAAAGAACAATTTGTAAATATGTGAAATATTCCCAAATCCAATCAAGATGACTAGTGTATACTTACAGGGAAATAGCAATTATTAAACAGAAAAAGTTATAACCCAATCATTCTTATTCCTCACGAAACCTTCTAATTAGAATTCTGTCTTGTGCATTTATACAAGGCTGGGATGCCAAGAAGATTAACATCAGAGTTTCAGTCCCTCAAAAAAGCAATGGCATAATCATCATAATAAAAGTAATAAAGCTCCTCTTGGCTAAGTCTCCCAAGTGTCTGTCATTAAGAATATCAGTCCATAGTCTGATTGACCAAAATAAGTATATAATTGATTCGAAAGTTAGAGAAATCAAGTAAAATCTCCTATTTTATAATAGATATGAAGTAAGCCTAAGTCATTGAGTTTATAAAATATTAAATCAGCATTAAATTGTATGTAGATTTGCTTATGAGGACATACTTTTATAATCAGGTTTACATAAACCATACACTACATTAAAATGTATCCTACTAGTTCTGATATCGATAAGCAAAATCTCCCAATAATAGAGCATCTTCTTGTAAGAGTCTCAGAAGTCAATTTCTGAAAAGTAAGAGCTTTAATATTGATGAGGGTTTTGGTGAATTACGGTCAGCATGAAGGATGATATCCGATATGTTATGTAGGCGGAATTTTGAAAAAGTGCGATTAAAATATTAAAAAAAAAAACATCTGTCTTCCCCATTCTCCTATAAAAATGTTTTTATGTTGACCAGTCAGGACAAGTTTCCACATCTATCCAAACATCCTTAAATATGCAGACCAGATATAACACTCTTGCATAGGTACCTTTCCTGGAAATTGGCAATCGTGATTACAATCCATTCATCTACCTCTTGTTCCCTAATCTTACTCTTTATTCTCCTTTTCCTAGGACTACCACTTCTAAACTGCCTTGTTCAATTTGTTTCTTCAACAGTCCAGGCAACTCATCTGCAAATGGTTCTTTTCATGTCTGACTAGCTAACAAAAAGACTATCTATAAAGGTGATGTGACCCATGATTACAAAAAAAAAAAGGTTATTAGCTTTAAAAAATCTAAAGTTATAAGGGGCATTTTAAATCCTGGAAAATGATAGGTATAGGAAGTAAAACAGTTTACATTTTGGAAGGTTTGATTAACATAATTTATGAATTGTTCTAATAAATATATATATATAACTCTGCTCCCCAAAAGGTATTAAGTATACATATATTTTTTTCTTTTTTAATGTTTTAAAATAAAAGCTATATATAAGGTGTAGGCATGATGTTTGGACAGACATAGTGAAAGGATTCCAGTCAAGCTAATTAACATAACCATCTCTTTACATAGTTATCATGCTCCCCCTGCCCCGGACTAGGTTGTGCCCCATCCAGTTCCTGGAGAAAGGCAAGATAAAACTAGTCTCTCTGGTAGCAGCTGGAAAAGTTGGGGTGCTAGATGTGTGGTCCAACTTCTACCCTTTTCAGAGAGAACCTGGAAGCTGGGTTTTATTACCCACTAGTCAGGCACTAAGCCGGGAGAGGAGCTGAGGCAAATGTCTCCACTCCCCTTTAGACCACACTTGCTTTCACACCACTGCTTTACTACATCACTCCCAGGGTGACAAGCGAATACCAAGCCCTACCAGTTCTCAGAGTTCAGTTGGTCAGCTAGAGATCTGGTTCCATCTCTTGAGTAAAGGGATAGTAGGGGTACTACTGGAAGTGTCCACCAGCCTTTTCAGCACCCAGGACACTAGTGCTTCCTGCTCCATCAGCTCCCAAAATCCTACGAAGAGAGTTAGAATCCAACTCTCCCTCCCCAAGCAGCTGGAAAAGTTGGGGCACTAGATGTGTAGTCTAACGTCTTCGAGGAGAAACTGGGAGCTGAGCATTATTGCAAGATGAAAGCCAGGCTAAGAAGTTGCAGGAGAGCCTGCAGCATCATTAAAACTGCCGCTTTGTTTAGCGTAAACCCAGAGAAACTAGCAAATGCCAGGCCCCAGCCAGAGGAATTAGAAGCCAGACTCTCAGGCAGCAGCCAGAAAAGCCGGGGCACAAGGAGTGGAAGCCAACTCCTTCAGCAAAAACTGGAACCTTGTTTTCATCCTTTTTTTCCTGAAAGACGGGATATAGGGGGAGAGTTAAGCCCCACCGGAAGTGCCCACTTGCCTCGGCCGCCAGCGGCTCCCACCATCTAACACCAAACAGCTGTGGGTGGCTACTTCGCTCTTTCTTGGCTTCACCAGCCAGGTATGGACAGTACTTCCAGACGACCCTGTCAGCAGCCAAAGGTTGGCGCACTCCGACACTAGACTCGCCGGCAGCAGTCGACAAACTTGGTAGGGTCGGGAGAGCACACGTGCAGTGCAGTCTCTTCTGGCAGGAGTCGGGGATCCGGGTTTTATCACCAGCTTCCTCCGCGGGGAACTTCGGGTGTAGCGGCTCGACCAGCTCTTCCGCCTATTTAAACGGCCTCTGTGCTCTGAGGCCTCAGGGGACGAGTGAATGCCCGCCAGTCAGCTCCCACAAGTTAGCGAGGTTGAGGTCAGTCACTGAGTTGCCAACAGAAGTCGGTACATTAGACGTGCATTCCACTCTCTGCACTCCTCAGGGAAAAGTGGGGAGTTGGGCTTTCCTTCGAGATTGTAGAGCGCTGTGCCAGGGGTGAAGTTTTGATTGAGAATGTCTCAGCTTTTCTTCCCTCTTTTAATGTGGGTATTTTCTGTTGTTCGGTGTGAAGGAGACGCAACTAGTCTCTGGGTTTCTGTATGAGAGAATTGATCTTTATGTAGCCAGTTGATTGCAATTTTGCATCCAGCTGTGGAAAGAAGGACAGTTAGGAGCCTCCTATTCTTCCATCTTGTTGTTATGCCCCACGTTCTCTTCAAAGACACGTGCAACATTTACAAAAATGTATTGCTTCTAGACAATTTTAGCAAATCAGAAAATATCAACTCTACACAGAGTAACATTCCTTGACTACAATAGAACATTAGTAATTAAATAATAAACGTTCCCAAAACTGTAGATCTGAAACATGAAAATGGATTTAAGACTAGTGCATGTGAAAAACACTAGCTATTATAAATTACGATTGAGGAGCAGCATAATGCGCGAAGTTTAATGAAGCTAAATAAGAACTTGGAGGGAAATTTATATTCTTAAATTTTAGAAGATAGAAAGTGCTAAACATTAATGAAAAATTTAAAGCAGCTGGAAAAAATATAACAAATCCAAAGGAATTGTAGAAAAGAAATTGATAAAAATAAAAAATTAATCAAAGATTAATAAACTGCCTATAGAGGTAATCAACAAAACAATTATTTTTAAAAAACTAATAATAATATAAGAAAATATAAATGAGTTCTTGATTTATAATTAAGTATAGAAGCAATGGAAAAAATCTTAAAAGATACTTCACAAGCTTAAGATATTCTAAAATTTGAAATCTTGCAATTCGAAATATTTTAAAAAAACAAGCTTTAAATACGATTAAACTGGAAAAATATTTGACACATGTTTAAAAGATAAAGACAATCCTTAAATAAAGTACAATTGTCAAAAAAATAAAGGGCATAAACTATTCACGAAAAAGAAATACGGTTAAAATTAAAAGTGAAAATATAACTACCGTATGATCCAATGATCCCACTTCTGCATATATATCTGAAGAAAATAAAATCTATCTCAAAGAGCTCTCTGCATTCCCATGTTTACCACAGCATTTTTCACCATAGCTAAGCTATGAAGACAACCTTATTCACAATAGCCAAGATATAAATTCAACCCAAGTGTCTCTTGAACGATAGACAAAGAAAATGTGGTGTATACATATGCAGTGGAATATTATTCGTCAATAAAAAAGAAGAAAGTCCTGCTATTTGCAATAACATGGATGAATCTGGAGGGGATTATGCTAAGTGAAATAAGGCTCAGTAGAGACAAATACTGATTGATCTCACTTACACGTGCAATTTTAAAAAGTTGAATTTATAGAAACAGAATGGTGGTTATCAAGGGGTAGGAGGTAGGGGAATTGGGAGATATTGGTTAAAGGGTACAAACTTTCAGTTAAAGATGAGTAAGTTCTGGGGATCTAATGTATATCTTGGTGACTATAATTAATAATATTATCTCATATACTTAAAATTTGCTGAGATTAAATCTCAGGTATTCTTATCACACACTCAAAAATGGTAACTGTGTGATGTGATGACATACTAATTAACTTGATTGTGGTAATCATTTCACTATATATAAATACATATGCAAATACACACACACACATATACACACACACATATATATGTATCTGTATCTCAGATCACAGTTTTGTATACCCTAAATATATACAATTTTATTCGTCAACTATGCCTCAATAAAGCTGGGGGAAAAAAAAGAAAGCCCTCCGGGTAATTCTGATGCATACACTTAGTTTGAGAGCAACTGCCAGAGATTTTAATTGACATTTATTTAAATCATACTTTCACTTTTGAAATTTTTATGAGCTAATTTGTGACTTACAAATAAAAATGCATACTATTTACAAACTATTTGTTTAAATCAAAGAAATTAAAATCAATACATAAGAATTTTTACATATGCAGCTAAGCAAAATATATATGATGATAAAAATAAATGATAATGATGTTGGTAACTATATTTTCAGTAAGCATTCTTACACTCTTGGGACAAAATTTTAAAGTGAAATAAACCTTATGAAAATCAATTTAGCAAAATATATTAAGGATTATAAAAAAATGTAATGAGATCTGTACCAGTAATTCTTTCTAGTAATCTAGTAAAAAGAAAACATACACACACACACACACACACACACACACACACACACACACAAAATCTCTCTTACAATGCTTTATCTACAAAATAGTTTAATAAGACATTGCTTATGATAGTAAAATACAAACTGTATAGGTATTCCCAAATGAAAGACTAGTTAAATAAATTATGGTACATGGATATTATAGTGGACATTTGTGAGGGACTATTAGTCATTCATTATTTTTCCCTTTTTAACAGGACCTAGATTTTCCCACATTTTATAGTATCTACGTGGTTTTTGTGATGTGGGCACTGATTGCCCTGATTTAAAAAAATATCTAAATGAAAAAAATTAGTGAGGTGAGAGGCAGTATATCGACATAAGCCAGTCAGTTCCCATCATTTTTCTTGGATACAGTAATTGACTAAGGGTAAATGTGTTAGGTATTGTGTTTAGCTACATATAACTGAGAAGCCCAAAGATAGTGACATAACTAAATACTAGTTTATTTGAATCATGTAACATGGCCAGAGCCAGGCAGGTTTGGACTGTCAGTCGCTCCAACATCCATCACAATAATAAGTTCCTTCTTTCTTTTCTCAGCCATCCTTAGTAGATAGTGCTTCATATTTGTCTCTTCATAGTCCCAAATAGCAACTCCACAAAGAAGGGAAAGGGCAAAGGGCAAAATATGCATCCCAGTGAATTTTTCACACACAAAAAAACTTACTTTGGAGCCATCTAATAACTGCTGTTTTTAACTCATAGGTCATATGCCTCGTAGGTCTGGGAACTCAGTTTTTAGTTATCTGAGGTACTGTTAGTAAACAAAAGGAAGAGAATAGGTATAGTAGTGGTTTCAAAAATAGGTAGGTATCAAAAATGCGTTGGTCATGACACAGTGATGTCCTTGACTTTTTCTCATGCTTCAGGTAGAAAGGTTTGCTTTAATTATTTAAAGATTCTTTAAATGTCATTTTTGTATAAATCAAATAATGCTTAATTAGTATCCATCATCAATGCTCAATCATGTTCTTAATTAACTTTTCACTGATAGAGAAAAAGATAATATAATTTAATATTCCATGAAATAATTTGTGTTCTTATAGAAATAAGCTACATAAAATTGTTTCTTAAATGGCAACCCATGCAAATTTTTTGTTGCATAAAATGTTTACCTTCAGTATATGTACAGTTTATTTTAGGAAATTTAATATATGTGTACATTTTATTTTAGGAAGTTAAATATACCTTGAGTATATCTATCCTATTATCCTCTGTCTTATGATGATATATAGTGATGGAAAGGGTAAGGAATTTGTAACGGGATTTGGGTGTGAGTGAAGACCCCATATTTACTAATTATGTGCTCTTAACTATCTAAATATCAGATTCTTTATCTATAAAATAGAGGTAATTATGCATATGCTCAAAGGATTCTTATTAAAGGATTAAAGGAAAAAATATTTGAGAAGCATTTTAAACACTAGTTTTGCACACGTGTTTTAAAATATTACCCTTGTATTCTTTTTTTCTTTTTCCCTTTTATCCACTTATAAAGCACAGTGTTGACTTACTCAGCTTAATGAATGTAATATCATGTAAACTCAGTTTCATCCAGAGCTCTACTGTAATGAAATTTTATTTCATTTATACTTTAGAAACATTCTGATGCCATTTCCTGGGCAGAAACAAGGGGAAATGCTAGCCATAGGCATGTGTCTAACGGTCTGGGATCTCACCAAGCATATGGGAAGGCAATGCTTCAGTGGAGAGATCAAAGCACAGTGGATGGCCTTTCTATGGATGACTTCCCCTGATGGTTAAGGTTCTTGAAACAGCTGTTTCAATCCAGGCACAGCAGGCCTCCCAAATTGTGGATTCTTCAAATTGTGGATTCATTGCAATGTACCCAGTGGATTTTTTTCCTCTTACAAATTGGTCTATAGATTAGGCATGACAATTAGCACTTGTCTATAGACTGAGCAAAACGAAGAAATTAATCTGGAACTAAAAGAAAACATGCTGTGCACTAGTAAAACATAGATATAAATTAAGTCAGAAGATTCTAAGGAAAGAACTAGAAGGGACTTTGAGGCTGCATAGCCCATTGTCCTCATTTTACAGATGAGGAATCTGATTATGTATTTTTTTAGGCTGTTTATAGTCACCATTTCTAAAATTGCTAAATATGTGGTGAGTGGGGAGCAAAGAAAATTTTGCACTCATTTGTGTATGGCTATTTTTAAATCTACCTATCCAAGCATAAAACAGAGTCTTATACATTTATTCAAATCACAGTCATAATTTAAATTTTTTGTAATCTATAAGAGAATACTCCCAAATTTAAAAATTTTATATTTTTTTCTTTTATGAATGTATAGACTCAAATATGGTTTTTATTATTATTTAAAGTGTAGTCTCATGTTGAAGCTCTGGCCAAATCTTATTTTCAATTTAATTCTACTATAGCAATGTGAAAATCACTCTTTTAAAATATTCATTTATTCATTTATCATGCATTCATTTCTGTAATTATCCAGTGAATATTTATAACATGTCTCTATTACTGTTCTGGTATTGTGCTAGACATTGAAGATATAGAAACAAATGGTTCTTGAGGTTTAAAGGAGAGACTACAGTATAGCTATAAAGAGAACTAGTTATGGAGCTACCTTGTCTAAGTTTGAATTGTGTTTTCACTACTATCTAAGGGACATTCAGCAAGTTAACTCTGTGATCCTTAGTTTTCTTATCTGTGAAATTCTTGTAATTTCATTATCTACTTCATGGGAATTTAGGAGGATTAAATGAGATAAACCATGCATAGTTTTAGCATACTCCCTGACAGTTATACTAATCATTGAATAAATGTTCATTATATATAGCATTAGAAAACTCCTTATCTAGTGAGTGATACAGAACATTGTGCCACTACTCATAATATGGTAAAATAAGGTTTGAGAAAGACATGCTCTTTCACATGTCCCTGAGAAATATTTTCTTGTTATTATCGGACTAAAAAGATATGACACCAAATCTGTGGTTGAAGGATAAGGCCACTATTCCCTGAGAAGTAAATGCTTAAGTTACTTTTGTATAGATTTATTTCATAGTTGGTGATTTGGAGAAACGTAATATATGGATAAATATTCCAGATAAAAGTATGCAGCTGGATATTAGAATGATTACTTTAGCAATGATATGGAAGATGACCTGAACTTATCCTGAAGGCAAACATTATAAAGGTAGACTATTTGTGTACTGCAACTGAGAAATTATGTCTGGACTAGCATAAGAGAAGACATATTTGGGATACATTTAGAAGATGGAATTAACTAGACTTAGTTGCTGATTGCATGGAGAAAGCGAAGGAAAGAAAGGAATTTTGTAAAACTCTTCAAAGTCTTCACTTTGAAATAAATGTCTGTACAGTGAAGTCATTTACTGAAATAAAAAAATTGGGAAGACCAGGGTTCATGAAATGAGGAGGCCATGAGTCTGCCTGTTTTTGGCATGAGTCAAATTTTCCACTGATTATATAGTTCATAACAGAGATAGCAAAATAAGTCAGACAGAAAAAGTTGAGAACCATATGATTTCACTTCTATGTAGGATATAAAACCAAAAACAACAAATGAACAAGACAAACAAAAAATAAATTCATAGACACAGGTAACAGTTTAATGGTTATCAGATGGAAAAGGGGAAGGAGGAAGTAGGTAAAGGTAAAGGGGATCAAATATATGGTGACAGAAAGAAATTTGACTTGGGATGGTGAACACACAATGCAATATACAGATGACGTTTTACTTAACTATGCACTTGAAACTGATAATTTTATTAACCAATGTTATCTAAATAAATTTAATTGAAAAAGTTTGGAAAATAAAATGAAATAGAGAATTTGTAAATGCAAAAAAAAATCTTTCATCAAAAAAAAAAAAGCTATCAAAACTAGATATAAAATTAAAGATATCACTGCAAAGTGGCTAGAAGTCATGTGTGTGGATGCAGGTATTCAAGAGAAGAGAAAAAAAATGCCTTGGTCAAGTCCAAGATTGAAAGCCTTTGACTGGTAGGATTGAAGAGATGAGTCAGTTAGTGAAGATGTTAGGTACATTTGAGATAAAGTAACAGAAGTAATAAGTACCTGAGGTATGTAATATTTTAATAAACACCACAACCTAAACTGTGTTAAGATGTTTAATCCTCAAAAGAGCTGTGAGACAGTCAACACTATTTCAAAAAGTTGAAGGCTGAGGCTCTGTTTACACAATCTTTTCAAAATCACACAGCTCTTACATGGTTAGACTCAGATAACACCAACCTGACATTAAAGTCTTTATGTTTCAATTCCTTATTTTACTACCACGAAAGCAGGAGGAAAACAAAACAAAGTGGTATCACACAGCCAAAAAAGAGAAAATTTATTTTCTCTACACTTTATTCTAAATAGGCTATTTTATTTTATCTTCTAATTTAATACTTCTCTATTCAGCTATTCTGCTGTTTAATCTATCTATTAAATTCCACTTTATGGTATTTTTCATTTCTATGAATTTGATTTGGTTAGTTTGTAAATCTTCTATATCATTTTTAAAGTTTTTTTTTTTGTTTCTGTCTTTAAATTTCAAACATGTATATTCTTAAACAGTCCGTGAAAATGGTGATCTGCTGTGGGCCTTTAAATTTTTTGCTAGGTATTCCAAAATATAAAGTCTCTGAATACTCTTTATTTGGGCCATCTGTTAGGGTTGTATTTGTAGTTAGCCACCATGAGGGATGAAGGAACATCTTTCTCTAAATAAAAATCAGGCATTCTTTTGTTTACTATAAAAGTGGTAAATCTAGCAAGCTCTATATTAACATAACCCACTACATGTGCACGCCTCCACCATAGGCACTGTGCCACCTTTGTGGAATTTTGGTGAAATGGGAAAGCAGTGTGAACCGCATGCCGACCACATTCTTGCTCCTGCTTTTGCCCTAAATGATAAAATATTTTGCCTCTGACCCAGACTATATAATGTCTTCTTCCACTATCTATGATGTGGTAATAGGCTAGTTTTTCGTTTTGTCTATATATGTCCAAAACCTACTGAGACAAATAGAATATATAATATGCATGTGAACTATCTTGAAGTAAATGCATGCTAAAAATGTATTTTATGCTCCATTAAACAAAAGAGCTTGATAGATAAATACTGTCTTGAGACAAATATATAACAAAGTTATGTAATTAAATATAATTTTATTATTTTACTTAAAATAATTCTATCTTAGCTTATATCAGGTATTTTCCCAAAACTATGAAACTGCTCTGCAAATTCAAATTTTTTGCAGTGAATATTGTTGTTGGTTTTTTTTTTCCACTTCTATCTGAAATTTTATTTTGTCTTAGAGCTGGTATAAGTTAGAGTTAACTTGCATTAAATTATTATGAATACTGTATTTAGATAGATTCAATTAAAGTATTTTGCTATATCATAGAAAACAAAATGAAAGCTGTACCTATGTGTACATACTTTCTAGAGAAGATGGTTTATCTGGAGAATAAGTTGGATCATATTACCCATTAAAAAACAGTAAAATAACATTTTAAAGAGCCTAATGCATAGTATTTTAATATAAATTTATTCAAAAATTTGCATTTCTGTAGTGCATGGACCCTGATAATGAATAAGTTGAATTAAATGAACAAACTTAAAGCCTTTATTGTAACTTATGCAATTTATAATATTCAAAATAAATTTTATAATTTTAAATCTAAGAAAAAATTATCAGATAAATAAAATTTAGAAAAGGAAAATATTCAATTATGATCACTTTGCTTTTTATAGATCAACTTTAATTTTCTTATTGTAAATTCCTTTGTATCTTAGCAAATCCATATTAACTATTATTTTTGAAAAAAATAACTTTGCTTACATTACTAGTCAGAAACAACCAAGGCTTCACATTATGCCTTTATGCTGTGTAGGTGTATATGCCTTTAAAATTAAAATGCCAATATGATATATACCGATTTTTCTTTATCCTTTGATACTTTACTTGATGCTTTACATGGTCTAAAAGCTCCAAAGCTTTGGTTTGAAGGGTGCCCAATCATAAAGCAGAGAGTAGTGAGTTTGTTCTTAAATCTGCAAAATCAGAAGTTTCCTTGGCCACAAATTCTGTATTTTACTGTTGAACTACAGTGGGAAGTAATGTATTACATTTGAGGACTTGATTTGTGGCTTTGAGGAAGTGAGTCTGGGTGTTAACAAAGAAAGAAGAATTTAAACATCGAATCGCATATGTTCCTTCAAAGACATACCCTTGGTACCTGATGTACCTATTGAACTCTATCTATGATTAAGTGATTATACCTGGACTATATGATCAATGGAGGAGAATTCTTCTCAGTCTAGGTTTTTCATTGATGTGTCATTAGCAGACTTGCTCTGTGATCTATTTGTTCATATATCCCCCAAACATTATATTATCTAAAGGGTAGATTGAAGTTATAATTCATGTAATGCCAAAATTGTGATTAGTCATCTAAAATGCCTCTGCTTGAGATGCAGATAATGTGTAAATAGACATACCAAAATCTTTCTTAAAAGAGGCTAAATTATTTTTAAAATATGGAATGCAAGATAGAATTTCATTGTATAAGCCAGGCAATTTATAAATAATCTCACATTTGATATTGGAACGGTGAGCCTACACTTTAACCTAGGGGTCTCCAAACCCCAGGCCACTTACTGGTACCAGTCTGTGGCCTGTTAAGAACTGGGCTGCAGAGTAGGAGGTGAGTGGCAGGCTAGGGAGCAAAGCTACATCTGTATGCAACTGCTCACCAGCACTAGCATCACTGCCTCAGCTCCACCTCAGATCATCAAGGATTATATTCTCATAGGAGCACCAGTCCCAGGTGCCAAAAAGGTTGGGGATCACTGCTTTAACCTACTAATCTCATGTACCAGTATATGTTAATTGTTGAAAAACAGTTTTGTAAATATCTCTTAGAAATAACTATAAAAAACTCTTACCAGTTTGACTAAGATATTAGAAACACTCTAATATCCATTGACACTTAATTCCTATTTTCTTCATCCTTTTTCTGCCTTCAGTCAGTTATATTGACCCCTTCTTCTTCGTCATTAAATTTATTGGGGTGGCATTGGATAATAAAGTTACATAGGATTTAAGAATACAATTCAATAATACTTTAAATGAATATTGCATGTATTCACCATCCAAAGTTAAATTTTCTTCTGTCCTTATATATTTAACCCCGTTTACCCTTTTCAACCTCTCCCCAACAGCTTTCCCTCTAGTAACCATTAAATTACTGTCTGTGTCTGTGAGTTTTTGTTTGTTTGTCTTGTTCCTTTGTTGCTTTCAGTTTTATATCTCACACGAGTGAAATCATGATTCTCAACATTTTCTGTCTGACTTCTTTTGTTTATTATGATAATCTCAAAATCCATCCCTGTTATCACAAATGGTAGTATTTCATCTTTTTTTTTTTATAGCTGAGTAATAGTCCATTTTATATATGTACCACTTCTTTACCCAATCATCAATTGAAGGATACTTTAATTGTTTCTTTATCTTGGCCACTGTGTTACTATGAACATCAGGGTACATGTATCTTTACGGATAAGTGTTTTCAAATTTTTTGGTAGATACCAGATGACGGATTGCTAGGGTATATGGTAATTCTATTCATAATTCTTTGAAGAATCTCCATACTGTTTTCCATAGCGGTTGTACATTCCCACCAGTAGTGTATAAGGATTCCTTTTTTCCCACAATTTATTATTACTTGTCCTGTTGATAGTCATTATAACAGGTGTGAGGTGGTAGCTCATTATAGTTTTGATTTGCCTTTCCCTGATAGCTAGTGACGTTGAGTATATTTTCATATGTCTAATGATAATTTGTATATCTTTTTGAGAGATGTATCAGTTTGGATTCTCTGCCCATTTTTTAATTGGATTGTTTATTTTTGTTGTTGTTGACTTATATGAGTTCTTTGTACATTTTGGATATTAGCCCCCCCTCATAGGCGTTGTTTGCAAATTTCTTCTCCCATTTAGTTGTTTGCCTCTTTGTTTTGTTGATGGTTTCTTTTGCTGTGCAGAAGCTTTTTAGTTTGATGTAGTCCCATTCATCCCTTATTCTGAATAGGCTATTATAATCTTAAATGTTGTATATTGACTCCCATCTTGAAGTCAAAAGAAAGAAAGAAAGAAAGAAAGAAAGAAAGAAAGAAAGAAAGAAAGAAAGAAAGAAAGAAAGAAAGAAAGAGAGAGACAGTGGGAATAGAGCTGGAAAAAAGCAGACATTGTTCTGGGGGAAAAAGCATACAAATATAGAGGCAAAATTAAGGGGCCAAACTGTACCATTAGGAGATCCCATCAGAAATCAGCCTGAATCACATAGGTGCATCCAGGCATTGCCAGCTATCTGTCAGTGCCCTAACTTGATAGAATGAGTCTAATTGGATAAGGGATATATATTCAAATAATCAGAAATTTAATCTCAGTACATAGCTCAGTATCTGTGTCTGATATTTTTGAATAGCAGATTTCTCAAACTTCCACACAACTGCAGTGAATATAAGAAAACCCCTTACTTTATTTTGCAACAAAATATTTGCATCAAGTTGCTTGCAGTGTGAATTAATACTAACTATCCAATATGAAAAGTGATGTGACATTCATTTTTAAATTTCATGCTTCATGTCACTTCACCTCTCTCCTTGCTAAATTACATTTGGTCACACTTTAACCACACAAGATGATGCAGCAGTGTTATATAAGGAAGGGGGGCAAGTAGGTGGAAAGGTACAGAGTATAGTGTAAAAAGATTCACATTTTGTTTAAAACTAATAAAAAATATAAATTTATTGTTCATAGGCCAAAATATTTTTAAGGATAACAAGACTGATTTTTTCAATCCTGTAACATATTTGTATTTACACTGAGAATTAATTAGTTCCTTGTAATTCATTCACACATGACCATTAAAATATTTTATATATTGCTTTTATTGTAATGATTTATGAGATTTATACATTAAAAGGTTAGACTTAATCCATTGTGATTCCTTTGTACAATGCAAAAAGTACATGTTATATTCTGCATGATCCTAAGAAAACATGGAAGAACCTTCTGTGAGATCTTAAAGAAATAAGAGGTAAATGAAAGTCAAATGGACTAGTAGCTCATAGTGAAGCTTTAAATAGCATTGATTCAGTACTTACTTAGTGCCTTCTGTAGCTAAAATACCCCTAAACTCTCTGCATTGTAAGTATTATAATCCTCATATTACAGATAAGAGAACTAAGTCTCAGAGAGAAGCCTTTGTTTTTAGGCTACACTAATAACCTGAAAGTAGTAAGTAGAAATCTGGAATTTTTGTTCATATATACCTGGCTTTGGGGTTCATCTCCTTTACTATATACTCCACACATTCCCTGCCATAACTGATTCTATACTTTTGAAAAGCTTAAAGAACATGTAAAAGGCAGAAATATAAAAAGCTAAGTATAATAAAATGCAAATGAAATAAGAACTAAACATGGTGCGATACACTTGCTGCATTATTGAGAAAATGATTAAAATATTAATGAGGTCAGATAAGGTTTACTGGGGAGGATACTTATCTAATCAAAGTCCTTTAGGGAAAAAATAATATATATAAAATTATAGTATATATACTATATTATGATTTTTTAAATGTACACACAAAATAAACACTGGCAACATGAAGAAACTGTTAACTAAATTCATTAGGAGTACAATCTATAGACTATATCTGGTTTGGCTCAAAATCTAACTTTTGCTACTTCATTTATGCATGGTATTACAAAGCCAGTTTCCTCATGTATAAAGTAGGCTTTATAGTACCTACTTCATTGTGTTTATATGAGGTTTAAATGTGATAATAAAACTACCACAGTACCTTGAAAATAGTAAAGAATCCCATAAATGTTTACACACTTATTACTTGTGATTTGCATGTGGCATGGAGTTTACAGGCAGAGACTGGAAGAAGAGAGTGAAAGGATGTTCTGGCCAAAGGAATGGTGTTACAAGGTTTGGGTCACAAATGAAGCAATTTGCTTGGGAATAACAGTTGGTACACCAGAATGCTAAGTGCAAGCTCATGGGAAAGAGCAGAAGATGATGCTGAAATTCATTTTGGCATTCCTGGAGGATGTGTGTCTTTGTTTTGTGATTAGCTTTGTTATAATATTTCTCTTATAAAGTTTTAGTACACATTTAATACGAAATCTCTGATAAGTCGTCGGTTGCCCTGACTAGAGTGCGGACTCGGTGTTTTATGCCAGGAGTTGCGGAGCTGACCAGGAAGTAGCTCTGGGTCAGAGTTGTAAGGAGAGCAGGTTAAATCTCTTTGGGATAGCAGTGATACTTAGAAAAGATCAAGAAAAAAATAAAAATAAAACTCTCAAGAATGAATGAAAGGGCAGAATAGACACCAAACCTGGACATGTTGATTAAGATTACTACTTTTCAAGCAACAGAAATCCACTCTTGGTAACTCAAACCAGAAGGGAATTAATGGAAAGAATTTAATGGAACTCACAAAAATTAACACAAAATCTACAAAGCCCAGTTAGGTAAAAATTAGTAGTCATAGCCACCCAAGATCTAGGTTAAAAAACACAGTTACAACTAATTTTGTTTCATCCCAGTGCAATCGCTGGTTGCCTTTCTTTTCTCAGGATTTGAATTCCAGAGAGAAAAAAAAGCAATCGGTCTGTGAGGACTGAGTCATTTTTGACATTTTTAGCACCTAGATAAATATTCTAACTTGATTGTGGTCAATTGATGTCTGATAATATTCCAATTGGGCTTTATTGTAAAAAAAGAAAATAAATACCAAGCAGCACCTTGCTCACCCCCAATTGCTTTTTCATACACAGAATCAAGAGTTTGCAAACAAGTGGGTAGCAATCCAGAATAAAACAAGGTCTAGAAAATATGAGGGAGGGTTCCTAGTGACTAAGGTGAGCCACAATAGGCAGCTCAGTTTTGTGAAGGGTTATTATTTTTCCTTAAAGGAACAGAAGTAGAGTGGAGAGCATGCTTGTGTTCCTGACTTGGTAAGTTAGTTCATGATGAATAGAGGGGTCACTTCAATTATTTTTGTATCTAAGAACTTAGACCTGTGTGGATTTCAGCAGGCACTTAAAAGTTGAATGAAAGGACAAATTAGTAAATTAATAACTTTTATAATTTTTTTCTACATTTCACATCAAGTCTTTAGGGTAGATTCCTAGAAATGAAAGTTTATAAACACTTTAGAATGCTGGAAAAAATCAGTAATTCTTCCAGAATTAAAAAAATATATATATATTTTATTTTAAATTAAATTATTTCCAAATTCACACTTGGAAGTGACCTCTGTATCCTAACAAGTAAAACGTTGAACAGAGTTATAAATGAACAAATTTTGGACCCATAAGAGAAAGAAGGACACAGGGCAAACCAATGCCCCACAGAGTGGAAAGTCAGATAAATACAGTGAGTCCCAGCTTAGCAGGGCAGAGACTCATGGGCACAGACACCTAGTAACTCTTGCCGGAAAACCTCCACTGTGATGAATTGTGGGAGGCTCACTGTGGACAACTCTAAGAGCTAAAAACTCCAGGAGTATGCAATCACAGGGCCCTCCTCCTTCAACAGTTTTGTGGGCTTTACCTTCAGGAGCTCAGCCAGTGTTCCACAGTAAATATTGGAGAAAAATCCCCTCTGGCTTCTGGTGGGGAGAGGGGAAAAAGGAACCATTTTGAAATATGCCAGAATGCTTTGTTTTTCAAGGCCTATCCTCAAGAGAAGCTAGTTAGTCAGAACCTAACCAGCTAGGGTATTATCAGAGTTTATCTGAATACCAACTCCAGCCCACTATAGCCATCTGTCCAACCTAAGGGGGAGAAAAAAAAAAAAAAAAAAACCACGAAGATGAAGAAAGACATGAAGACCAGAGTCCAGAGGCATAGGCTCACTTAAAGACTGAAACCTAATCATAGAATATAGAAAACTTTACCTCCTTGACACCTCATCACCACATTACCAAAGACCTATTTACAGCACTTTTTTTTTTCCCTTAGTACATTGTATCTGGCTATCAAGAAAAAATTACAAGGCATACCAAGAGGCAAAATAACACATTTCGTAGAGATAGAGTGCTCATTAAAATGAGACATGACAGGGATGTTAGAATTATCACATGGAATTTAAAGCAACTATGATTACTATTTCAAAGCCTCAAATGGATAAAGTGGATAGCATACAAGAACAGATGGATTATGTAAGCAGAGAGATAGAATTCCTAAGAATTTAAAAAATGGTAGAGATCAAAAACACTAACAGAAATAAAAAATGTCTTCAATAGGCTTATTAGTAGACTCTATGACTTCAAAAAGATTCTCTGAGCTAGCGTATATATAAATATAATCATCAAAAATCAAAAAAGAAAGAGAAGAAAGACTGAAAAATCAGAGTACAATATCTTAAGTACTCTGGGCCAACTACAAAAGGTATAACATTTATGTGTAATGGGAATATCAAAAGGAGGAGAAAGAGAGGAAGAAGTAGAAGAAATAGTTGAAGCAATAATGACAGGCAGCATCTCAAATCAATATCGGACACCAAACCACAATTCAAGGAAGCTCAGAAAACCAGGCAGGATAAATATCAAACAAACAAGCAAGCAAACAAACAAACAAAAAACACAAAAACTATACCTGGGCATATCATTTTCAAAATATAGAAATTCAAAGATAAAAAGTCCTGAAAATGCCTGCAGGAAAACACCTTTTCTATAAAGGAACAGGGTTAAAATTATATCTATCCTCTCAGAAACCATGCAAACAAAAAGAGAGTGATCTGAAATATTTAAATTGTTGAGAGAAAAAACACCAACTTAGAATTCTGTACCTTGTGAAATTATCCTTCAGAAGTGAAGGATAAATACTTTATTAGATAAACAAAAAAGTTTGTTGGGAATTTGTTGCCCACAGACCTGCTTAACAGGAAATGTCAAAAGTTCTTCAGAGAGAAGGAAAAGAATATAGGACAGAAAAATGTCAGAAACTCAGATCTACATTAAGGAAAAGCATTGATGAAGGAATAAATGAAGGTAAAATAAAAGTATAATTATTTTTCTTATTTTTAACTGATCTAACAGCAGTTTTTCCAAAATAACAATACCAGCAATGTTTTTTTTATTATGTATACTTTGTATATATCTTACATATATATGTTTATATATGCTTATATATAATGTTAGAAATTACAGCAGTGATTTAAGGGAAAGGAGGAAAGAATCAAGATTATTTTGTTATTATAAAATATTTATTCTACCCATGAATGGTATAGTGTTATTTGAAAATAGACATAGATTAGCTCTAAGTATATACTGCAAAATCTAAGACTTCCACTAAAAAAAAAATAAATAAATAAGTTTAAAAAAGTATAGTTGATATACTGAGAAAGGAGAGAACATGGAATTATTTTAAAAGCTCAATTAAAACCATAAAAGGTAGAAAAAATAGAAAATAAAAACAGGAGCGAAGAACAAGGGCAACAAATCGAAAACAGTAATGAATATAGTAGATATTCATTTAACTATATAATTAACTGTTTTGAATGTCAGTTGTTTAAGTGTACCGATTAAAATATAGAGATTGTCAGAGTGGTTCAAAAAACAAGATGCAACTATATGTAGTTTCCCAACTACAGGAAACCTACTTTAAGTACAAAGACACATCTATGTTAAAAGTAAACTGGATGCCATGAAAAAACATGGAAAACCTTAAATGCATATTACTTACTGAAAGAAGCCTATCTGAAAAGGCTACATATTGTATAATTCCAACTTTATGGCACTCTGGAAAAGGCAAAACTATGAGATAGCAGAAAGATCAGTGGTTGTTAGAACTTGAGGTTTGGAGAAAGAGAGAGGTGAATAGATGGAGCACAGAGTGTTTTTCAGGCTGTGAAAATACTCTGTATGATACCATGAGGATGAATATGTTATTACACATTTGCTCAAACTCATAGAATGTACACCACCAAGAGTGAATGATAATCTAATGATGTGTCAATGTAGGTTCATCAGTTGTAAAAAAAATCCCACTCTAGAGGAGGATGCAGGTAATTGGGAAGGTTATGCATGTGTTGGAGTAAGAGCCATGTAGGTAATATCTATACTTGCCCTCAATTATGCTGTAACCTAAAATTTCTCTAAATATAAGTCTAAATTTTTTTAAAGTTTATTTGAAAAATTGTACACACTTTCAATATATTTCTGAATTTTTTAAAAATGAAATTACCATTATCAGCAATGTAAGCTAACACTAACCTCAAAACAAACACAAATTTGTAGGCACATTAAAGAAAAACACCAGTGTAGTGTGATCCAACATAAAACAAATTCTTCCCTAATTGTGAAGAAGTTTGTGTGTGTTTTAATCTAAAATAGGGACCATCCTTCTTGAGAATGCTCTGATAGTACTGAGTATAGATATTATAGTAACTAATTTCCCATTAGAGGTTGCAGTGGACAAAGTGAATGTATTCTCACTTTGAAAATATGGTGAGCTCCAGCAGATTTAGCCAATAACAAATCTATACAGGAAGTTGTGGTGAAGATTCTTTTTTTAAAAATAATAATTGTTTATCAAAGAAGTTGGAGAGAAAATACCTTCAAAAAGAGTCATGGAAATCAATGAATTTTAAAGCATTTTTTTCCTTAGGATTTTTCTCTACCAAATAATTTCTTATATCCAGTTTCAGTAATGAAGTTAATCTAAATTGTTATTTGTTTAATTAACCTGAGAAAGTACTGTGAAAAATGTTTTCTAACAAAAAAGACAAAAATTTTAATCTTCTCAGTTAGGGGCATGCCAGGGAAGAGGCAGCTGTGGTCTGGGGAAAAGAACATTAGGCCAAGAGTTAGAGGGCTTCAGTTTGAATTCCAACTCTTCCATCTATCAAGTGATTTCCATGGATAAATTATTTCACCTTTTTAAACTTTATTTCTCTCTATAGAAATGGAGATGAAAAAAACACATTAAATAAAGCTTCTTAACCTGAAGTATGCAACCCAGTACGATATTTATGCATCTATTTTTAGGGGTTGTATATTCCCTAAAATTTTATGACATGAATATGAATATGAATTCTGTGCATAAGGATAAGATATTGCCCTTCGAAGATTGTGCATATTCAAATGGTCAAATGTGCCAAAGCCATGTATTTCTCTGCTTCATTTTCTTGTTTTAAATTTGCCTTCTTGTTATGTCACTCAGGGTAAGAAGGTGTTGTTTATCTATATAGCCTGGCACAGAGTTGGTTATTAATAAATGCTTAACAGAATAAACAGGAAAAAGCCTATTGTTACATACATCATGATGCAACTAAGACAGCATTCCCCAAAATGATCTCTTGCAAAACAATAGGGTGGCTCTGTGTGAAAGAATTTTTTTTTTAATAAACAAATACAAAAATTTGGGTCAAACAGGATGAAATTGTGTCTTAAGTGCAGGACTACTTACTGAATACTGCAGTAAGTTAAAATATCATGTGATTATTGGAACAGACTGCCTTTTTCTCAGCATTTTTATTTTCTACAGGAGTTTTGTGTTTGTTGTTTGGGGGAAGTACTTATTATTATTTCTCATAACCAGAGCACATGACACATAATTTGTACACTATCTAAATAAATTTATAAACTTTTCTTTTGAAACCCAGTCAGAAAGAAACACCTGTAGCTAGTGCATGCTCTAAAGGGAAGTCTTTTAAAACTTAATTTGCCAGTAAAAATATTTGGTGCTCAGAATGTGGCAGATATAAATCGAGATATTGAGTATACACATATCAGTTAATCACACTGGTACCTTTAAAACTTGCTGACTGGAATGTACTATGGACAAAAAGAAAAAAAAATTAAGTGGTGATAAGTGCAGACTTAGGAACAGGCACAAAGTAGTACCCAAGTGATGACTGCATGGGAGGAGAAGAGCTTGAGGAAGATTTCTGGAATCAATGGAATCCTTTTTGGCCAAACAGTGAATCCTACTATTGCAGAGAAATTTCAAAGGCTTAACTTTGTTTTGTGGTAGACATTGTTACTGACTACTAAGCATTTTATTTCCTTGATTCTCTGTAGTAATGATCAGAAAGTTCCCTAAATGACTCTACCTCACTTTGTGCTATGAAAAAAGATTATGCAATTTATCTTATCTAATAAGGTAGAAAAACAGTAGTGATATATTATTGCAGTGTTTCATTTTTTAAGCCCAAAATTAGTGCTAGAAAGAGACTTGGAAAACTATTTTGAATGTGTAATATTCAACTCTAAAGCAATTTTGTTGGCTGTCAATTTATCATGCTTTTCCCTACACTGTTCTATGGGTGCTATGTATGACTGGCCATGGATATATACATTGTTTCTAGCAAATGAACTGGCTAGTTTGAGCTACTGTTTTGTTTTGTTTTCTGTTTCAAATAAAGTAGCTAGAGATTTTAGCCATTTCAGCAATCACCAAATTTTCTACCTTAGTAATATTGTTTTCAACACTAAGAAAGTGAAAATTTGACATCCTTTGTATTAAACTAATATAAAGGCCCATTACTTAATAAAGTTATCTATTCCACTATTATCCTTCAAAAAGTGAGCTTTATAAAATTTTTCATCATACTTCCATAAAATACATTTTAGATGGATACAGATTCTGGTGTCCAAACTCTAATGCTTAGAGAATATATCTTAAATATGAAAACTTTTCTTTCACAGTTACTAGCATAAACTTGCCGATAGAAGAATCTTCCTACAGCTACAGTTACTGATATCTAATGTAAGATGGTATCATGCTGCATAGATATAGTTTATAAAGTAAGGAAGTAGATAAGAGTAAAGAGGGTCAAATATATGGTGACAGAAAGAGATTTGACCTTGGTTGATGAACTCACAATGCAATATACAAATGATATATTATTGAATTGTACACTTGGAACCTATGTCATTTTATTAACTAATGTCACCCAATAAATTTAATTATTACAAAAAATAAGTCACAAAATGATGACACCAGGGCAACATTTAGACAAGATATTTAAGTGGGCATGGGTGTTTGGTTTTAAGCTGAAGTAAATAAATGAAATTTTACAGATTGTTAAAGGAGACAACTCATATTAATAAACATATACTAGTTAGAGATCTGGCAGCCATCTAAGACAATGAGATGACCTTGGGGATGAAAACTTCCTATGAAGAATAAGATAAAAGAAGCCTGCTCCTTGACACTAGGAAGAATCATATAGTTTTTGACTAAATTCTTCCAGTTAGGAAAACATTTCGACCTTAATAAAATAGGATTTTTTTGTTGTTGTTGTTGCTGTTGCTGTTGTTACTCTCAGCCAAACCTTAATTCCAATAATTTGATTTCCCATCAGAAAATTCTGACAATGAATGATATAGAACAGAAACAAAGGATATAGATAATATGATACTAGTTATGTGGGAAGTATATAAAAATAAGAAGAATTGAGAAAGACGAAGAAGTAGGAGGACTAGAAGAAGACAAAATAAATGTGTTCATGTTAGTGTTTGTCTTGAGTAAAGAGTATAATAACTGAATTATTTTCTTTGTATAATCTACATATTTCTTATAAAATACAATCAGTTTTAATAACTTTATAGTCATAAAATTACAATTTCTGAAGGTTTTAAAATTTGATTATGCCCAGAAGAAAAAACAAGTACTTTACTGCCTGGCTCCTATAAGAGTCTCATCCACTGGTTTCCTTGTTCTCTATCAAAATCCATTGATGATGATGAAACATACTTACTTTCCAGTGATTATAAATAGTGCAGTGAATAAAGGGTCATTGTAAACGTTGATTAAATAGTAAAGGAAGCATTTACCTACATCACACAGTTACCACTATTTATATTAAAGTTCCTTAATGGAAGTGCATTGTAGATTTAGTCATATAAAGAATTTTGCACTTTGTAGAGAAAATTAAAACAAAAAAGCAAAATAAACTATCAAGTAAAAACATATACCTCAGTAAAAGAGAAATCTGTAATGTACTATGCATTATACAGATCACAAAGGTACTCAAGAGGCTTGCAGTGCTTCGTTTCCTCAAAGATATAATCCTGGGCAATTGAGTGAAAAGAACATTTTGGTAACGAAGGTTCTAGATGACCATGTTCCTCTGTTGTGGATTGAATTGTGACCACCTCCCCCCCAATTATATGCTGAAATCCTAACAGTCACATTGGGGATTAGGGTTTTGGCATATGAATTTGGCAAGGAGATGGTTCAGCCAGAACAGTATCCTTCAGTGATACCTCTTCTTTTTTTTAGAGTGACACCCAGACTCCTTATTTAGCCTACCAGTCATCTCACAACCTGGCCCCACCCCACCTCTGCAGGTGACTTCCTTGCACTCTTATTTTGTAACTTTTCTGGTAGCATTTAAATAACGCAGTTTTCAAGAACAAGTCATGCCTTCTCTCTCTTTATATTTTTACATCTCCTATTTGTGCTTCTGGAAGTATTTTTTTCTTTCTTCTGCTTTATTCTATTTATTCATTAGGTGTCAATTCAAATGATTTTTTTCTCTTGGGGCAGACTTCCCTCCCCAACAAGACTACCCTAGCAGTACTTTTCCTGTGCATCTCCTTAAGTAAACTTTGCTTATATTAGAGCACTATTTTTATTTATATTTATAAATTTATATTAGAGCACTATTCCGTTACATTGTATTGAATTGTCTATTTACTTGTCTATATCCCCCCTATTATATACTTTTTAAAATATAAACTGTCCTTTTTATTATGTGATCCCATGTACTGAGCCTCATAGCTGACTTATAATAGTGAGTATTCCTCCCTTTTCCACAGTTTTGCTCTCCACGGCTTCAATTATACATGGTCAACCACCGAAAACATTAAATGGAAAATTTCAGAAATAAAACAATTTATATGTTTTAATTTGCATGCCATTCTGAGTAGGTGATAAAATCTTGCACTGTCCTCCTCCACCTCACCTGGGATGTGAATCACCCCTTTGTCCAGCATATCCACGCTGTGTGTACAGAATAAAAAAACAATATATACATGATTCAGTACTACCCACCATTTCAGGCATCCACAGAGATTTGGAAAGTATCCTCTGTAGATAAGGGGAACTGCTCTACTTGAAATGTTATACATGAATATATGAGTGATCAATAGAGTGAGGCCAAACCTCTCAAGGAAATTAGATGTTGTTTGTTGGGTCAAGCTAGCCTAGCTATAAGGAAATTGTTATTAATGGTGGAGGGACTTTCAAAGGCTATTGCTATTCTCTAGAAGTACTAAAGTTTCTAAATGAAATTCAAATATATATTTCAAAATGAAAATCTCCACATATGCTACCTGCAAATTTAGGTATGTAGAGGAGTCTTTCTTAAATGATTTGGTTTTAAGATTTAAACATAATTTGCATGACGGTGAACACAAAGTAATATATGCATGTAAAAGTTTTTTGAAAGTTGAAAAGCACTATGTAAATCTTAATTCCTTTTGATAATTTACAGAGGTTCAAAGAATCTGATTCCTGAAATGATAAAGTATAAATCAGGTCATTTTCAGTGCCACAATTAAAAACTTTGACATTTGCTCCAAATGTACTTTAGGAGAAAAATCACTTGATTAGGATTTTGTAAACCGCTTCTTTATTCTTTATTATCACTATTCATGTGCTTACTCAACCTTTCTGCATCTCTGCAAAATGGAGAAATCATGGGTTATACCCATTTTGTAGGCCACTGTGGAAAATTAGTGCAACAATGTGAATAAAAATGATGGAAAATGAAGCCATAAATAACAAAAAGAATCCTTACTGATACTGTGGGGCTAAGAAGCATCCTATACATAGGTCCTCTGAGACAATATAGTGCCATGGGAGTAGAGAATACAGATGAAAATTTCATTTTAACTAACTGTTTAGAGAAGTGAAAATTTTATGGTTTCCTTTTTAGGGTCAAGAAACTTGGAAGCAATATTAATAATGCTTAAAAACAAGAAGAATGAAAATAACAGAATGCTATACTTTATAAATTAAGTCTACATATTTTTAGTTTTTTAAATAGTGTTAAAATGTTTTATAAACATGAGAGTAGTATATATATTCTACTTATGCATCATGTTTTGGATAATTCCACCAATGAGTGGAGAGTACATTTTAAGTATATTCCATAAATTGGGAAAATACAGATTAAAGCTGTTGAAGAGTATTTATGAGATTTATGAAGAAAAGACACATGGATGGGAGTAAACATTTGACCTTTTGTTTTTATATCCTGTGCTCTTTTCCCTACAACTCATTGCTGCTATGAAAAGATGATAATTACTTTGTGTCGATGACACAGTGGACCAGTTGTTTAAGAGAACAAAGAGTATTATAACCAAGTATTAAAAGTCTCATGATTTATACCAGGTCCCACCCTTACATCCTTGGAACAAAGACATCTGCAGATTGATATAGGCAATTATGAAAATGTATATTTTTGGTAAAAAGGAGTTGCTTCTGTTTTGCTCTCAAAAATTTCCTGAATGTGACTTCCAGCAAAAATCATGAAACAACAACAACAACAACAACAAAAACCAACAACAACAAAAACCAACAACAACAACAACAACAACAACAACAAAAAACGAGTTGCTTTCAGTTTGTCAGACATTTAACACTTCCAACTAGATAAAGAATGGGAAGGAGGGATGGGAAGTACCTTATATTTCCAGTACGCAAAGCTTAATCTAAGTGATCTTTTACTTCAAAAAAAATATCAAGTTTAATATTCTACGTAGTTATCTTAAAAACAAAAACTTTCTATAACACTTAATGTTTTAACTGTTACTGTCTTTTAGTTTTGATTGAAGAATTACTCAGTTACCCCTTCTCTCCAAAGGACTATTGCTTGAGGCCCAGAGGTAGAATCCAGGTTTCTGGAGGAGAAATAGCATGTTAGCATTAACCTTAGGAGCTTAGAGTAGTGTTTTCTTATGCATCTGCCAACTGTAAGCTGGCTTACCACAGGCCCTTTGAATTTGTGTTACTGTGTTGGGAGTTGAACCACTGCATATAAGTCTCTTCTAGGTATTCAGGATGCCAACAATTGCTTAAGAACCACTGGCTAAGCACAAGAGTCCATCACAAAAAGACCAACCTATTTTGTTGTTGTTGTTTTTTTTTTTTTTTTGAAAATAATTTTCAGCATGATTATTTCGACAAGACTTCAGGGTTTCTTTTAATTTCCCATTGACTACGTGCTAAATGGTTCTCAGTCTAAGATCCTCTTTATATTTACCTCTAGGATCCATGCACATTTCTAATGGGAAAAAATCTTGTGGGTAAGTAAGTCTTTATCTTTACAACCTTATTTGACAACATGTCAAAAAAAAATCTTTCCTTGAATGAATGTCATAACTTATACACAATCTAATATAGGAGTACATCTATAAAAATTGTTCTTTCTCCTTTTTAGATGACATATTTTTCTCCTAAAAGATTAAGATTACAAGAAAGATGCATGCCCACCCATAATCAAAGGTGTCTGCAAAATTATGTACTTTGATTTAGTTAATAATAGATTCACGTGTGTATATATATATATATATATATATATATATTTTAATTGTATCAGAAATAATTCTCTCACATTATTATATATTGTAACAGAGAGTCTTAAATTAAAAATCATAAATCTTGACCATGTTGCATTATTATTTTATTTATCCTTATTGAAATAAAAATATTGAATTTCCATACAGCACTCTTCAAGAGAGAAAGCCCTTTCCATTCGTTTGGAATCTCTAAGGCTTTGAAATGTTTGCTCTCACTTGATCCATCTCATTGCTAAAAGAGTAAACAGATCCATGAGAGTTATATATTTCAGCCTACAGTGCTATCTATGAATATCAACCACTGTCTTCACTCTCAGAACCAAGTAGTTAAAGAGAATATGAAAAAGCCTCCATTAAATCATATCTGGATTCATTTCTGAATTGTTCCCAGAGAAGGCTTTCTGCTCTTGCCAAACCAGAACATTTATATTAAAAATATGTATTTATATTTATGTTAGAAAATTTCCTACCTAAAAAAATCTATGAGCAATACACTGAAAAGGAAAATGAGAGTAGAGAATTTATAAAATTGTTTCTAGTAGTTCAGCTCAAAATCTTACCTTAGGATATTCCTTCCAAAATTTTACTTTTGTGCTTCAAATTCATGAGATCTGCCGGCATGCATTTTGTAGTAGTTTTTCTACATTTATCCTTGCCTTTCCATTTATTCCCTAGACTCTCACTCTTCCATCTATTCATAATGCAGAGCACCACTCCTCTCTCCAAACTTCTGCCTTCTCACTTGAATAATATCACCTGTTCAATATTATGTAAGTTCTTCAAATTTTATGATTTCATTTGTATATAGTAAACACATTTTTAAAATGCCTCCTTTGAGGACAACTTGTGATAAATGGACAATTCGAATTAGTTTTATTTTGCAAAAATCTTTCCTTGCTAAAAATCTGAAGAAGTGACTTCCAACATGTAGACACCAGAGTTAATACAAGATGCTCCAAATTCCATATGCATACCAAAGTATTTGTAAAATGCATGTGGAATGATTTTTCAAATATGTATTAATAATGTGTTATATTAGAAATTAAAACCAGCAGCTATTATAGATATATTTATTTAAATCAATAAAATATAAATGTCACATGAAAGGTATCTGTAAAATTTTCACAGTTTTTTTGGGAAGACATATACCTAGACAAGGCACAACTAAAATTCCAGGTACTTCATTCTCAAATAGAGCTAACAAAGTCCTATTTTCCATCAACCCACCCCCATCCCAGCTCTATATAGTCCATTTTTAATTAAATTGGAACTCTTTTTCAAAAAGAACCAGAAATCATAACATGAAAGAACTTTGGTGAATTTCCTCACTATATTTTTTTTTTCAGACTTTGTCAAGCAGATAAAGACTGAATATTTTCACATTCCCTCCTCTAGCAACAAAATTTCACAGGACTTTGGCTATTGATTCTTACTTTGACTCAAAATTCATAAAATTACTGGGGATACAGATAATTTATTCTATCAAAAGATCTCAGTTATTACTGGGTCAGATGCCACTTTGTTTGATTGATTGTTTAGGCTCTTAAATATCACAATCGTCACTGACATCTGAGGCTAATTGGTTCAGTGGTTTAGGCAAATACTATTTAATAAGACTTTTCCTCCCAAGGACTTCACTGTACAGTGGAACAGTTATGTTACCTAGTGACAAAAAGGGCTTTCCATTTTCATGCCTGCTTAACCCTACTTTCTGAAGCTTAAAATATCCTCTTTTGAGAACTGAAGAGGAAAATATGAACTGTTTATAACATGGCATCAGTGATATTCTTGAGTTTATTAGAGTTGTCTAAAAAATGGAGGTCACCTTATGAGAATCACATCATAGATGGCCTTAGGAAATTTGTTACTATAGTTCTGGCTCCCAAATTTCCACAGCAATATCCACCCAATGCTGACAGAGTCAATACCATTTGAAGTCTCACCATCCTTAAAAAGGAAAATTTATACAGAGAAATAAGATATGGAGGTAGATCTTTTCTGTTGCTTTGGTAACTTCTGTTTCTCTCACTATACATTTTAATAATGAGAACAAAAAAGAATGTTATAATTGTAGTCAGAGAACTTCATCCATTGACAGACTTGTAGAAGATTTTGTTCTAGAAATATTTCTTTAATTCAACACAGCCTTTTTTTTTTTTTCAGGTAAAACAGAACAATTTCTCATGCTTAGATACCTACAACTGAATCATTTCTTGCTGAACTATTATTTTCTATCATGAATAAAACCACATTACATATTATAAATGGAATAGTTAGAAACTCTGGTATCTCATGGTATGGAGCAATTATAATACTTCCTAAGATTTGGTTACTTCTATCCCCGAAGTGGTCCTACCTTTTCAGCCAAAATTGCCAAATTTTTATCATAACGAAACTATTATGAACATTGATAAGTATTTGTAATTATTACTTTTTCAATCTAGTTATTTTAGGGACTGAATTCATGCAACAGCAAATATAAACTGAACTATAGCCTCATATGATTGCTGTGATTAAGATCTAACTTTTCATTTGGCAAAAAGTAAAGAAAAAAGATAAGATAATTTTGTCTATGTTAATGAATTGATTAATTTTTCTATAATTAATTGATTCAGTGAAAAAGTCAAATAGCTAACTGCATAACCAAATTAATAAATCACTTGAAGCAATCACTTGTTTAGGCCTAAATCTAGCTTCTAATCCCAGGAAGGAAGATCTAAGCTAGGAAACACACAGTCCATTATTAATTAATATTTTTAGAATTCCAAACTAGTGTTTACAAATAGAGCTCATTTTTCTGAAATATCTTACACATTATTATACATATTTTAAGGGAATAATTCCAAAATATTTTAAAGTGTTTGCCAAATATTTTAAATGTTAAATGGAGAAAAAGCATAGATTTTATAGAGATCTAAAATAGTTGTGGGTTTTTTTTTTTGAACAAATTAAATTAATATATCAATTATACTTTCTTGAGAAGTTTTTTAATATATTTGACTTTTCTAATAGCTATATTGCATCCCAACAAATTCATTCATTCATTTTAGTAAACATTTTTCTTTTACTGTGATTTTCAAGTTGTCTATTATGTAAGTCCCTATTAGAGTTATTATTTGTTTTCTATATTATGTACTTCTCTGACCACATTTTATATTTTATGATGTTTGTTTCATTGGGATATATTTCCAAAATGTTGACTGGAGAGCATTCTATATCTTTATTTTCCTATAAGTATTTCATAAACTTTGCTATTTATTGTTTGATTGATCTTCCGAATAACTGAACACATTTATAACCCACTAACAATTCTTAACGTGTGTGCATCTACATTGCCTGACAAACCACATTTAATGATTATTAACAGATAATGATTTAACAGATGTAAAATCAGTCATTAAATTTGTTTTAGCTTGCATTATTGTGCATGACTTTAGTTATTAATGAAGAAGTTTATCTCTCTGAGTATCTCTGTTTCCTTAGCAATGAATTTAATTTTTGTCCTTTGCCATAATTTCTTCATAATAATTTATCTTTAACAATCTGTATTTATATTAATTCTCACTAATTTATGTCATATTTTCCCATTAGCATTATATTTGTTTGGTTATATATAAGCCAAAATTTTATAATTTATGTTTTATATGACTATTAATAAAGATTAATCAAGTATATCTATTTCTTTAACATTCCTAAATTTTGCCTTGCATTCTTGTTGTGTTGCTTCAAATTTGCCATTACCAGAATGACATTGGTCTATAACAAATACTATAATACATTTTGAATGAAGATTTTAGAATTTTTAAATGCCTTATTTAGTACCTGTTCAATGTAACTTCATCTTTAAAATACTGAGATGATTTTTTTCCTTGTAATTTTCTATAACGAGTATTATGGACTATACTTTTAGGATTCCCTTGATTTATTATTTTAGTGTACTTCCATGAATTACAACCTGGTGGTATAATTTCTTTGCAAATAACTATTATATGTCATTATTTTATTTATTCATTAACTGCTCACAAGAGTATTAAGTGTTCTTTAAAGTACAAGTTCCATCTCTGTCACAGTTACCTAAGGCATTTCAACAAAAATTGCCAAGTAAAAATCTCTTGAGAACTTGAATATTGGGCTATGCAAATCCTTTTTTTTCTTTCGTTTTTAGTAACTTATGCTAGATTTTTTTTCTGCACACCAAAGTCTGAGTATCACTATTCTGTAACACAATCATCATTATTCTCATCCTAAATATGAGGAAATAAAGGCTAAGAGAATTTAAATGTTTTGCCTAAAACCACGCAACCTGGGAGCATGGAATCAAGATTACAGATCTTATAGCCTTTTTTCAAGGCTAATATTTTGCCTACCCTGTGAAACAAACTCACAACCACTAAGGAGATGATTTTAAAAGCCTACATATTTTTATTCCATCTCAGCTAAAATTAAGCAATGTGTATTGTTCAAATGCTTAATTAAAGAACTAAAACAGATTTTGAATAGAGTTGGATGGCACTGAGGCTAAAAAGACAATTGAAGTAGAAATAATTATTCATAAAACATACATCTTCACAATTATGAATATATAATCTATGGAACAAGCTTATATTTTATGCAATGATTAGCACAATATTATGCCCATTACTGTATGCTTTGGAGGATATTTGTTAGCAAAATAATAGAAAAGCATACACACACAGAAATATACACACACACAAACACACACAGCTTGGGAATTACTAATCCAACCTAATTCTTTTTAAATCTTTTCATGTATTTGCTGTGCTAATAATAATATGTAGCTCTGTGAAAATTCAGAATTACACTATATTTAGAAAATTAATGATTGCAAATTTTACAGACAAAAATTATAGGGTCTAACAAAATAGTTCTTTGAAATTGAGAAACTTTGATTCTAATAAATAATCAGTAAGGGGTAGGAATTCTATGATTCATAGCCTGTGGCCAACAAAAATGAAGAAAATAAATCTATAAACTAATTAGTGAATTCTTTAAAATTTTGAGAGAAAACTAAACTAAGATATAAAATAGGTTTGAACAAAAATAAGAGTCCTGTAATTTTTAAATAGACAATAAGCACACAATTTTGAAAAAAAGTATTTTTAAAAATATTTAAGGATATTTTAGAATTAAGGGAAATGGGTATAGAAGACATGAGAAACATGGTAGAGGGTGAAGAAACAGAGAAGGCAAATAATAAAGGTTGGGGTGAGAAATATGTAGGATATCACAAAACTGTGTTGTGCAAAACAATGATCACAGGAGATAAACCAAGAGTCTTGTCTGTAAGATGAAGTGGGATAGAAGGTAAAGCCTAGTGGAGTTTACTGGTTGGACCCGATGTGGAGATGAGGACATCACTAGCATCATGATGATACCTGTGACATGTCTCTAGCACTGTACAGGAGCCCACTTAGGTACTGACAGTAGTCAATGAATGGAAAGTTGAAGGAAAAAGTCAAGGATGTTCAATTGATTTTCCTGAAAATGGTTGAGTAGAGCTGTTTTAAAGATCAGTGCCTCACTTCTGACCCAGAGGACTAGAGATTTGGTAAGAGGAAAAAGAACCATGCGCAGAGATAGGAACATGAAAGGGAAAATATAGTGAAAGGCATACAGATAGAACAACAAATTCTCCGTTACTAATGAAAACAGCTGCCTTTGTCATTCAGAGATGGTGGGCCTCTGAGGGTTATCACTTATTATTGCATTAAAATTGGTAGCTGATGCTATTCACAGCTATTTATTTTTATCCTCAAATTATAAAAGTGTTCCTTTGTCATTGAACTGAGAAGACAACAAACCAGGAGATAAATTATTATGTAGATTGTAGTAACCTTGATTAGATCTTTATTATCTCAAAAATTGTATAGAACCAATCAGATAGTATAATCCTATAAAATCACATTATTCTTAGAGCAGGTATATAGGGATGCATAGTGAATGAATGGAATCAATCATGTGACTAAAGGGTTATCAAATAGAATATCTACAATTTTAAAATAATAAATTTTAAAATACTCACCTCCATCTCTAATGCTTATTTTTCTGTGATTAACGAGACAATAAAGAAGAGCTCAGTTCTGCAAAGAGACACACCTGAGTTGGAAATTTTGCTTATTTCTTACTCCCTTGTGCAAGCTCCTTAACCTTTTTAAACTTCTGTGTCCTCATTTTTTAAGTGAGGATATTTATAGTATGAACCTCAAGAGGTTGTAGGGAAGATTTAATAACATATTGCACATATTAAGAATTCACTAAATGTTAGCTATTACTATTAAGAAGGTCAAAAGAGCCTAAAAGCTTAGGCTTGGGCTTTACCAGAATATCTTTCTGGAATGAAATCATTACCATACCATTCCTTTCTGAATATGACACCCTCTACATATCACGAGCCCTTCAGAAATCATACTATAAATAGCACATGAAACTGATAAAAATACCAAAAATCTATTTTTATTAAGGCTGAATTTGGGGGAAAATTGAATAAATCAATGAATTCAAAATATATTTAAATATATAAGTGCCCAAAACAGTCGACTCTCTACAATTGAGAGCTTTTTGACTAGATAGTATTTCCGAAAATGTTTTGACAGAAATTAAAGAGTCCATCATTCTCCCATTATACATTACCCAAAATTACACAATTATCTTCTCAAATACTTGACTTACTGAACTGGATGTCAGAAAATGTGTTCTAGACTTCATTAGCAGGCCGCTATTGCATTGCTGTTGACATCGAAGACAATAAGGAATTGATTTTAAATAGATCAGTTCAGTATCTTTTTAATAGCTTTATTAAGGATGATTGATCACAAAACTGTACTTATGTATAATGTATAATTTTATAAGTTTTATATACATATAAATCATAAAACCATTACCACAATCAATATAATGAATATCCCCAAACCCCCTAAAAGGTCTTCTTAATACCTATCCAACCCCTTCATGCCCATCCCTGTCCCATATAACCACTGCTTACTTTCTGTCACATTTTGACACTTTTTATGACATATACTGCCATCATTTGCTTTTTCTACAGTTTTATCTAAATGCAACCATATAGTTTGTACTCTATTTTCTTACTTTGTTTATTCAGTGTAACCCATGTTATTGTCTGTATATTAATATTTTGTTCTCTATTGCTGGATAGTGTATTCCATTTTATGGATATAACACAATTTTAAGATATATTCATCTGATGGTGATTAACATTTGAGCCGTTTCCAGTTTTGGGCTATGAGAATTAAGACTACTTTGGCCACTTGTGGACAAGACTTGATATGAATATTTGCTTTCATTTCTCTAAGGTAAATATCTAAGAGTAGAGTGTTTAGGTCAAATGATAGGGTTTTGTTTAACGTGTTCAGAAATTGACAAACTGTTTTCCAAAATACTTGTATAATTTGATATTTTCATGAAGCACGTACAAGAGTTCCATTGCCTCTCTATCTGTACCAACATCTTGAATGGTCATACTTTTAAATTTTAGACAGTATAATATGTGTATAGTAGTATCTCTTTGTGTGTATGCATGTGTTCTTTTAATAGACTTTATATTTTGAGCAATTTTAAGTTCACAGCAAAACTAAGCAGGAAGTGAGGACAGATCCCATATTTTCTCTCTATCCTCACACACAGCCTTCCTCATTATGAACATCCCCCAACAAAGTAGTACATTTGTTACAATGGATGCATTGAGAGGTCGTTATCAACCGAAGCCCATAATTTACATTATGATTCATTCTTAGTGTTATACATTCTATGGGTTTGGACAATCATATGACCTGTAAACATCATTATGGTATCTCACAAAATATTTTCATTGCCTTAAATTCCTCTGTGCTCCATCCATTCATCCTTCTCCCCCACCCCCAAGCTCTAGCAATCGCTGATCTGTTTGCTGTCTCCATAGTTTTGGAGATACAGAAATACATCCTTTACCAGATGTCATATTGTTGGAATTATACAGTATGTAATCTTTTCAGATTGGCTTCTTTCACTTAGTAATATGCAACTAAGGTAACCCCATGTCTTTTCATGAATTGATAGTTTATTTCTTTTTAGCCTTGAATAATATACAAATGTCTGAATGTACCATGGTTTATTTATTCATTCACTTACTGAAAGACAATTTTGTTGCTTCCAAGTTTTGGCAATTAAAGTAAAGCTGCTCACTGGTTTTGATTTGCTTTACTTATATGATTATCCTGAATAATAATTATTCATTTGCCATATGTACATTTTTTGGTGAAGTGTTTGTTTAAATGTTGCCCTTTGATAACAGATTCATCAAAGTATAATGTACTGACATAAAATTCACCTATTTTAACTGTACTGTTTAACAAAAAACAGTGGTACCATCATTGTCAGAAGAGATTTCCAGTACATTTTTTACATTTTTATCCCTCCTAGAAGTTTCCTCATACTCAGTGATAGTCAATTGCTGCTTCTATCCGCAGTCACACTGATATTTTAATGCCTACATGATTGTGCTTTTGTCTAGAAATTTCATAAAACTGACTTGTATGTTGATATATATTCCCCCCTAGCTTCTTTCACTTAGCATAATATTTTTCAGTCTTAGAATGTTTGAAGGTATTGTTGTATATAATTTTTGAAAATTCTTCCATTATAATTTTGGAATTGTTCTTCTAGTCGCTTTGGATAGGTTCTAATTTTAGCTATTTTGAATAATGCTGCTATGAAGATTAACAGACAAGTCTCTCTTTATATATATTATTCCATTTCTTTTGGGTAAATAGAGTGGTTTCTGGTTCATTTAATAAGTATATATCCTTAAAATAAACCTGCCAAAATGCTTTCCAACATGGCTATCCCACAATACCTTCCCACCAGCAAAGTATAAGGATACTGCTTTCTCTACCTCATTGACAAAACCTAGTATTGACAGTCTATATGACTATAACCATTCTAAAGGGATGCATAGTGGTATTCATTGTCATTTTAATTTGCATTTCCCTAATGATGATGCTGAGCATCTTTTTATGTTCCTTTTAGCCATCCACATATCTTATTTTATAAAATGTCTATTCAAAATTTATAAATTTACTTGATGATGGTATATAACAGATTTCCTGTGTTTTGGATTCAGTTTGCTAATATTTCATTAGGGATTTTTGTGTCTGTTCATTAGGGATATCAGATTCTAGTTTTATTTGTGTGACTTTGCCATCATTGTAATACTAACTTTTTAAAATGATTTTGAAAGTGTTTCTCCCTATATTTTGCTAAAAGAGTTTTGTAGAATTGGTATTACTTCTTTAAATATTTGATAAAAATCATGAGTGAAACATCAGGGCCTGGGCTTTTCTTAGTGGGAATATTTAATTTACTAATCCAGTATTTTTTACGTGTTATACATCTATTCATACTTTTTTACTTCTTGAGTCAGTTATAGTGATTTTGGCGTTCGAGGTATTTGTCCTTTTCACTTAAGTATTCTAATTTGTTGGCACAAAATTGTTTGTAATAGTTCCTAGTAGCTTTTTTAATTTCTGCAGTGTCTGTAGTGATGTCCTATATATTTTCATTCTGTACTAATTTGTATCTCTACTTTTTTTTGGAGAGTTTATCTAAATGTTTATGAATTTTTTTTGTATTTTAAAAGAACCAAAATTTTATTTTATTGATATTCTCTAGATTTGTTTGTTGGTTTTTTAAAATTGCTTAAAATGTATTCAGACTTGTTTTATATCTTGGCATATGGGCTGTCCTAGAGAGTAGTCTATATGCTTTTTAAAATAAAGTATATTCTTGTGTTATCGAGTGAAATATTCTGAAACTTCACTTAAGAAAAGTTAGTTTATAATATTGTTCAAGTGTTCTATATTCTTACTGCTTTTTTTTTCTAATTGTTCTCTAAAGCATTGAATGAAATCTACAAAAATTATTGAATTGTCTATTTCCCTCTTCCAGTGTGTAAAAATATGCTTAATGTGGTTTGGGGTCTATTGATTGCTGCCCATTTTTTATACTTCTTATGTGTACCTGATCCAAAGACTTTTTAGTCATTTTGAAATTTCCCTGTTTTTCTATTAATATGTCTTTCTAAAAATCTATAATTTCTGGTATGTCTTTTTGTACCCTTTTATTTTCCCTTTTTGAATGTCCTATTGATAGCAGATAGTCATGTCTTTCTTTTTAATCCGTGTTTCCAATATATACCTTTTGATTAGAGTGTTTAGTTTATTCACATTTAATGTAATTTATGTAGTCTGATTTACATCTATTATTTTGCTATTTGTTTTCTATACCCATATATTTATTTCTCATTCCCATCCTCACTTTTTTATTTGTATAAAATAATTTTTAGGAATTACTAATATAATTTCTCTGTTAATTTTCCACTTATAAAAAAAATTGCAGGTTGCTGCCAGTGTTCATTTAACATCACATGTAAGAATGCTACATTTTCTAATATTTGACATTTTCAGCGAACTACTAAAAACAGAATGCTGTAATTAGAATGATGTCATTTTTTCCCCAAGACTATTGATATACTAGAACAATATGAAAATAATTATAAA
Organism: Eidolon dupreanum; assembly: GCA_028627145.1. Classification (NCBI taxonomy): domain Eukaryota; kingdom Metazoa; phylum Chordata; class Mammalia; order Chiroptera; family Pteropodidae; genus Eidolon; species Eidolon dupreanum. The sequence continues at coordinate 126,208,848 of CM053502.1, read as the reverse complement.
GGAGAGATATTTCATGGTACGCTTTGGGAGTAAGATTAGGACTGTAATCCACAAAATCTTGGGGTAAATGCTGCAGCTGGCGAACATTCTCAGGGCAAATGGGAAAAGGGTTAACTTTTAACAGATTTATTAAGATATATTTACTTTTAATAATTTGAATTTTTTTTCAGATAGTTCTACTTTTTAAAAGTTATTTCAGGTAACCTCTCCTCTGATAGTTCACTTTGGCTGAAAAAAGAAGTCTCTTCATTAGACATTACTTGTATTTTTAATATTAAGCAATTATAAAAGTTCCATGTTGAAAAGCAATTTTTTATACCATTATTTTTATGTCATTTTAGAATATAGAAACTTTACCAACATATAGATTTCTTTATTCTCCCTCTTTGTACTGTATCAGTTAATTGTATGATATCTAAATATATTTTAAAGGCTATAATTTTATAATTTTTCTTTTAACTACTGTACAGATAATACATACATAATATTTACCCCTTCTGATGTTTCTTTTACTTTTTTTCCCCTTTCTTTCTCCCTTTCTTCCCCCATTTCTTCCTTCTTTTTTTCCTTCCAGATATTTCAAGTTTCTCTCTGGTATCATTCCCTTCCACCAGAACTTCTTTTAGGAGTTCTTTCAGAATTTATCTGCCAGTGACAGGTTCTCTAAGTTTTATATTACCTGTCCTATCCTTTAATTGGTATTTTTAGACTGTTTATATTTAAAGTTATTATTTATATATTTGTATTTTTATTGTATCATTTTTGTTTTTCTTTTCTATATGTTTTTTATTTATCTGTTTCCCCTTTCCTTTCATCTTTTGGTTTATTTGAATAGTTTTTAGTATTCCATTTCCACTTATTTATCGTTTTTTAACAATATCTGTTTTTTTCTAGTATTTGTTTCCTTGTACATAGAATTCTGAATTGCTTTTTTTCTTTCAGAATTTATAAAATATTGATTTATTTTCTTTTTGCCTTCATAGTTTCTGATGAAAAAAATTCATAGTCATTTGAGTAATTTCTTTATATATATAATGGATCTTTTTTTCTCTTATTACTTTTTAAGAATCTTTTTCCTTTTTTTTTCAGCAGTTTTAGTATGATCTGTCTGGGAAGGAAATTTTTTTGAATTTATTTTATTTCTCTGAACTTCACGAATCTCTAATTTAGTCTTTTACTAGAATAGAGAAGTTTATAGTCACTACATTTTTAAATACTTTTTTCATCATCACACTTTTCTCACCTTTTGAGACCCCAATCACACTCAAGGTTTTCTAAGTCAGGCTTACAGAGTTTTTGGTCTGTCATCTCCATTTAGGTATTAAATAAAATTGGTGAATTTCTTATTTTTATAAATGTATTTTTTGGTCTAAAATTTCTATTTATTTAATCTTTATATTATGCATTTTTTTGATGAGATATTTTCTTTCCATTTTTTTTTTTCAAAAAGATTTACCTTACTTCCTGGAGCATGGTTATAATAGCAATTCTCAAGTCCTTTAGTTGATAGTTTTGACAATGGTGCTACCTTTGATTGTCTTTTTTCTTATTCGTTGAAATTATCCAGGCTCTTTGTATGCCAAAAATCTTAAATTGTATACAAATTTTGGGTATAATGTAACAAGACTCTAGGTCCATGTATAAATTATAAAATTAAAGCTTTTTTGTCTGTTTTTATTATGACAGGAAATTTATCAGATTTGATTCAGCATAAAAGTTCTAACATTTTTCTGTAATGTGTGTTTCTAATGTCAGTTCAGTTTTCAAAATTTGTGTAGGGCTATTTAGATACACCCAGTTTGCCAACTATGATTAATCTCAGTCTTACATTGTGATCTACCATGTAGCTCAGTTCTGAAAAGACTATTGTTTACTGGTTAGCATCAGATATGCAAGATATACATGTATGCAAAGCTCTGAGATAAACCCAGGAGATTTTATACAACTTTATGAGACTATCCTCTTGAAATTGCCCCACTCTGCAGTATTTTTGATGTCTTCTGGCACTCTGAAACCTCCTTTCCCAGTCTTTTGTCCAGAAAGTTGGGTCTTGGATTCTCTACTCTTTTGCTCGTTTCTTACCTACATGGGTTCAAATGGAACTAAGATGTAGAAAGAGAAAGAAAAAGGTCAATAGGGATTCAATCCAAGATCTTAAGGCTGTAACTCTACTGAACAGAAAGAAGGATTCTTCTTCAGCATTTTGGTGCCTGCCAGCTAATGCTGACTTCACCTTCCAGCCACGGTGTGATTGCTTGGAGACTGGGTTAGGAGAAATGAAAGCTAGGAAAAGCCTCCATAGAATCTCCTTCATTCTATTTGACTCTTAGAATACCCTTTTCCACTCATCAGAACAGAGATGGATACTTTGGTATTCTTTCTGTTCTTATTCAGTGTCCACTTCTGGGTTTCATACTGTCTTTGAGTCTAGGCTGGATGATAGCAGAGATATTGAAAAAAAAAAAAGGCACCACTGATTTGTTACTATAATCATGCAGCATTTAATGATGGAAATAGGTTCTGAGAAATGCATCATTAGGTGATTTCATTGTTATGCAAACATCGCAGAGTGCACTCTAGAAACCTAGTTGTTATAGACTACTACACATTAGGTGATATAGTATAACCTATTATTCCTATGTTTCAGTTTTTTATAGCATGTTACTGTAGTGAATACTGTAGACAGTTGCAACACAAAGGTATATGTGTATCTAAATATATCTAAACATAGAAAAAGTACAGTGAAAATATGGTATGAAAGATTTTTTTTTAATGGTACACCTATGTAGGGCACTTACTATGAATGGAGCTGGTAGGACTGGAAGTTTCTCTGAGTGAGTCAGTGAGTAAGTGATGAGTGAATATGAAGGCCTAGGACATTACTGTACACTACTGTAGATATTATAAACACTGTACACTTAGGCTACATTAAATTTATAAAAAGTTTCTTTCTGCAATAATACATTAATTTTAGCTTACTATAATTTTTTTTACTTTATAAATTTCTAATTTTTTTAGTTTTTGACTCATAATAAACAGGTTGAAACACAAGCACATTGTACAGCAATACAAAAATATTTTCTTTCTTTATATCCTTATTCTATAAGGTTTTTTTTTCTATTTTTCAATTTTTATTTTATTTTAATTCTACTTTCCAAACTTTTTTTTTTGTAAAAAACTGAGACACAAACACACCCAATTAGCCTAGACCTACATGGAGCCATGATATACAATATCACTGTCTTCTACCTCTACATCATGTCTCACTAGAAGGTCTTCAGGGACAATAACACACATGGAGCCATCATCTCCAATGATAACAATGCTTTCTTCTGTAATACTTCCTAAAGGACCTGCCTAAGGTTCTTCTTGCAGAGGTGTCACTCTTTTCAGAATTATGTCCATGGTGGTTTGCTTCATTTTCTTCTACAGAGCTTTGCTTATAAGTAGATGATGTACCATGAACATTCCTCTCCATTAAAGAAAACTTTTCAGTGTTGGCATCCCTGTTTTCAGACTTTTTAAGGAGCTTCTTAGGCCTATGAAAGCTTCTGCTAACTGCTTTACTGTGAATTTTCTTTCTTAGTGGTTCTTTGTTTCTTCTTTTGAAGTTTCTTTTCCTCTTGCCTCTTCTTCAGCTCTGCATTTCTGTTCCAGTTCTAATAACGTCTTCATCAGACAATCCCTCATGAACCACCTCTAGGATCTCTTCAATGTCATCCTCATCCTTGCCAAAGTTAAAATTGTTGGCCATTTCAACCACAGCCTTGTTGATTTTTGCAACCTCTTCATCTTTGGCAAATTCATTTTAGGATATGTGAACTGAGTGAGTGTCATCTTCCAGATGCCATTCATATACTCTTTGGTGACATCACCCCAAGCCCAAGTAAGGTTTTTGATGCAGTCATAGATGTTCTAATCAGTCTAGAATTGCATCAGTGTCTTATCAGTTTCTTCCTTGGTTTCAGCAATAGCTTGGAAGTTCCCCCTCAGATAGTAGATCTTAAAAGCTGCTATAATTCCTTGATCCATTAATTGGCTCAAAGAGTTCATATTTGGAGATGAAGGTCACCAGTAAAAGTTATATATCAAAGAACATTATTAACAATAAGCAAAATCTTGAAAAGTATGTTATTCTCCAAATAGGACTTCTCCATTTTGCTGGTATGGCAATTCAAGAGAACATCTTAGAAGATAAGCTAAGTCATCCATGACTTATTGATCTTATTGGAAGTGTGTGCCTATTGATATGTTTTAAGGTTCTGGGGCTCTCACTGTCCCAAATCATAAAAAGTTTCCATTTTTATCCTGCAGCATTGCCCCCCAACAAATACTATTATCCTGTTCTTAAAAGCCTTGAAAACTGGCATTAACTTGGCCTCCTATGGATAAAAGATATTTTAGGCATTCGTTTACAGAATAAAGAGATTTCATCCATATTGAATATTTGCTCTGGCAAGTCATTTTCCTCCAAAATCAGCTTATCTAGATTTAAAAAAAATCTTCAGCTGCCTTTATATCAGCACTCACAGACTCACTGCTCACTTTCACATTATGTAATGAATAATGATTCTTGAATCATTTAAAGCCAACAGAGTGAGCAGTAAATTCAACATTGTAGTCAGGTCCAGCTTTTTCTTTCAACATTGAAAATAAATTTTGGCTTTAGCTGGGATCGTCATGATGCTGAGAGGGATATGTTTCTGTGTCTTAATCTTCAGTCCAGATCATTAGAAGTTTCTCCATGTACGATATAGGTCGTTTTTGAATTTGTGTTAGTCTCATTGCCTTTAGTGATGCCTATATCCTTTAACACTTTCCATCACTTTATTCTTGTTCTCCAAGGTCATAGCTATGGTAGAATGGGATATGCCTGATTAGCAAGCAATAACTGTCACTGATTTTCCACCTTTGTAAACCAAATCACACAATAGAAAATGATGAAATCAAGAGACATGGTAAATACAAGATGTATAAGGCTGCTGCTGGTGTAATACAGCATGCTATTTTACAGCCAACTTTTGTTTATAAGTAGAAAGAGTAAACTTTAAAATAATGATAAAAAGTATAATATAGTAAGTACATAAATTGAGTAACAGTTTATTATTATCAAGTATTATATGCTGTATATAATTGTATGTGCTGTACTTTTATATGACTGGCAGTGCAATAGGTTTGTTTACACCAGCATTACCAGAAATGTGTGAATAATGCATGTGCTATGACAGTTCAATAACTATGTTGTCACTAGAATATAGGAATCTTTCAGTTCCATTATAATCTTATAAGACCACTGTCATATACATGGACCATTACTGAATGACATATCATTATGCAGCGCTTGACTATACTGTAAATTCTGGTTCCTTTATCTAATCTTCCTGCTAACAAATGTATCTCAGGGTCCTCAGATAGCTGCTTCATGCAATATGTCCAGGGTTTAATTTTATTCAATGTTGGACAAGATGGAATGAGCTTCTTCCACATGGACCTGGATGGGATTCCTTCCGGTTCCAGAACTGGAACATGCCGGTACTTTTCCAAGAAGCTTTCTTTAATCTAATCCATGGAATAAGACTATTTTAGAACATATTGAGAACTAGCTAGATTTAGCATTTAACTTTTTCCTCATTGTAATAACAGGTATTAAAGAGGATAGTTTTTTTTTGTTGTTTTTTGTTTCTTTTTTTTTTTTTGCTTTTACCTAGGATGAAGGTTGCTTGGGGTGGTAAGGATAAAGTAGATGCCCCCTGGCTGGTGGATAAATCATAATAGAAATGCCAAAGGTAAAGAAAAAAAAAACATAATTTAAGTATAACCCACAAATAATACAAATATTTTTTCCTTTTATAGATTTGGTTGTTCCATTCCATACTCAGATAAGAATGGCTGCACTAAAGGAAAAATTGTAGAGAGAAACTTGCTTGGAAAAAAAAAAAATTGTATTGAGAATGATAATAATGCATTCAGTAATAAATTCAAATGATAACTTTATGCTGGATCTTCTTATAATGACGGGCTTTTTTTCAATGGTATTTATTTTTTTGGCAATTAGTGATTTTTTTAGCAATATACATTAAAATTCTAAATATATTCTTCATCTGATATTCTGTGTAGTATTTTCAAAGAATTTTCTTCCAAAGCATTAGCCCAAGGAGAAGTTGATGGTTTTATAGTTTAAAAAGTTTCATAAATAGTGTGTACATTTTTCCCTTTTAGAGATTCACACTGAACATTACTATTGTAAGTGCTAAGAGAAATTATTCAGTAAACGATGCTGTTAAAATGGGTTGAATCCAGCACTTTACAATCTTATTAGACCAGAAAAGTATTTTTTTAGTCCGTTAACACAAAAAATTCAAAGAAACTGGTGTTTCCTGGAACACTCTTGATAATTATTGTTCTACTGTAATTGAGGAGATTTCATGTTTAATTTCATAATTTCTATTAATTTATGAGAAACAGAAAAATAATAGTCCATCAGGTAGTTTGAACAGATATTATCATGTTCATTCTTTCACTAAAATCTTAGCATATATGACTTTTAAATGAATACAAAAAAAATGAGAAAAGTAGGTTCCTATAATTTGTAAGGACCTCATCATAAACTGTGAACAAATCATAAAGTTAACTGAGGAGTCAAAGTATTGAAAATTTTAACCATACATGAATAATATTCAGAAATATGCATAAATAATTTTTAAATATAGACTAAAATAAAATATACTAGAAACACTGCTCCATTGAAAACTTCAGATGAACAAAAGAAATTAATTATCACCCAAATTTCGTAATCAATGTTTACATTATTATTGGTCAATAGAATGTGCTCTGAATTTTTACTTGCTAGACAAGAGGACACATTCGTGAAAAAATTATAGAGTGGCTCCTTAATGTGTTTGAAAATGGATGTTCATTGTGATCATGCCAATATGGATACACTCTTGATAATGCACAACAAATTCACACATTCTTGCATGATTGGTTAAGACAAAGCTCATTCTCATTGGTCAGTAAAGACTCTTCATTAGGTCTAGTAGGAGTCTGGCATATTGATGTTACTCAAGGCTTATGGTCATTAACAGCATCAGATGTGGGTCCCTCCAAATCTATACTTCTTATTCAGCTTTAGCTGGTTAGAACCAGTTGTAGTGACTTAACAGCACCTAATTTTGATAACTCTTAGGCAAGTGATACTGCATATATAAAGTCCTTTGACAGTCTTTCTTGGTTTCCTATATTGATGAATAAAGGGATAGATGCAAAATCAGGCAATTTATTATATTTACAGTTTGTACTACTACCTTGATGTTGGATGCCAATCTCACTTAATTCCATTGTCTTGTTTAAAGTTGTTTCAATCTTTTATTGCTGTAGAATCATCTGTATAAATATGCAGAATGAGAAGTGTGCATCAGAATTTTAAATACTATCAATGATATATTTACAAAAGTAATAAATAGGAACAAAGATAAAAATAGCATAGTTAATATTTGTAGAATATGTCTTTCTACTAGTTAATCCATGAGACTCATAATTCTTCTTGTTCTCATAGTTCTTCTTGTCCTACCTTGGCCATTTCCCTTTTATCCCTCTAATGTTAACATCTAGAATAACCATAGCATATTCTTCAAAATAAGATATTAATATTGGTATAATATTAATAAAGTACAGATCTTATTTAGATTTTATACATTTTTTTACTAACATATATTTTTATTGTCTCAAATCTAAACCAAAATATCACATTTTTTTATAGTTATCATGTCTCTTTGGTCTTTTCCAATTTGTGGAAATTCCTGAGTCTCTGTTGGTTTTTTATGACTTTAACACTTTGAAAATACTAATCAGGTTACAGAATCTCTCTCAGTTGGAATTTGTCTGATGTTTTCACATGTTTAAACTGGGATTATGGTTTGCAGGAAAATTTCACAAACATGAAGTACTCTTCTCATCGAATCACTGGATACATGATATTAACATGACTTACTAAAGATGTTGCCTCTGATCATTTGGTTAAGGTGGTGTTTGCCAAGCTTCTTCCTGTAAAGTTTCTATTTTCCCTTCCTATGCATATATACTTTAAGGTTTACTCCAGCAATCTTGTCTGCAGCAATTATTCTGTTATTCTAGTGCTGATTTTCTATTTCTTTATTCCTTCTACATTTATCACTTTAAATTTTTCTGTAATAAAGATGTATCCCTCTCTCATGTATTTATTTATTTAAATATTTATATCTGTGAGAACTCGTGGATGTTTAGTTGACTCTTTGGGTTATAATCTAAATATTCTCATTATTAATTTTGTTGCCATATTATTCCAACTTTGACCATTAGAAGGTCTTTTAGGATGATTCCTTGGTTGCTATATCCTTTATACATGCCCCTATACTTTGTTTTATTGGGGTTTATGACTATGTTTAATCATTTTCTTACATTATGAAACTATAAGCATTTTGGCCTATTTTTGACTTGTCACAAACCATTTTTCCAGTGTTAGCTACCAAGCAAATGCCATATTGTTCTGCCATTAAATAAACTAAAGCAAATTTATTGCCTAGCAAACACTGCAGCCAGTAAGTTAAAGTTCTTTTGCTGAGCTTGTATTGCGGCAACTCTGATTTGCAATGACTGTTATGGTAATAAAATATTTTATATATCACATTACATTTGGAAAATTTCTGATTTCTCTTGGGATATATGTACTATGATCACATCATTGTCAAGTGATTATAAGGCTATTTTAGTTATAACTATGAAGTACAGAGCTTTAAATCTTCAATATAGGATACAAAACCATTTCTCAATGGCAAACTCCCTCCTTTTTATAATGTGCACATTGTATGGCAAATATTACCATAATATAAATACAAAAAATCAGAAGGACTTTAACAAAAAAAAATTGATATATCTTATAATGATACTGCTCACTTATCTGAGAGCTTTATAGTAAAAATATATTTGAATTATACGACAGAAAAATGTAGTTAGTCTATTCAGTGCAATAATATGTTACTTAATAAATTATTTTAGGTTAAACAACAGTATTTTCAGTTATTTCCTACAATATAATGCCATCAGCAAGATTATACATTATAAAAAAGATATTGTTCTTTATAGCTGAGGTAGTTATCTCATGTACAAGGATTACTGTAATGGCATTCACCCATTAAAAATTTTAACTATGATAATGTGTTTTTTTTTTCCAAAACTGGTTCTTGAATAGTATTACTATCAAAGGTATATTTTTAGAGGTAATATTTATTGCATGTCAATCAGAAACAGAAATTAATTTTCATAGATGAACCTTACCATAAATGCTACTGCCACCATTTTAGGAGAATAACCTAGGACTTTTCAGTTTCCTATTGAAGAGGTAATATATCTAACAATTAATTAAATGTTCTATTTATTGATAGTCTTATTGAATTGAAAACTATATGCTATTTCAGTAAAGTGTTTACCCTAGAATTACTATGGTTGAACAAAATATCATGTAATTAATAAATGAATTAAAATATATGTAAGTAGCCCTATTTATAAGTATTGATCTTGACTTGTTATTTCCAAGCAAAGCTACTTTATATTGTTTAATTGTCTTGAAAGTTTGTTAAATTTTTCTATGAGTATCATATTAATACTTCCCTGCTCACACACATGCACACACATGCACATACTTACACACACAAAGAGACAGAGACATTTATTATTTATATTAAGATTTATTGATTTATTATTTATATTAAGGCTTATATTCTAAGATTTATTGCAAAGAATTTTCTTATGTGATTGTGAGAGCTGGCTAAGTAAATCCAAAATCAATAGAGTGGGTTGTCTCAGGAGGGAAGATCATAAACTATACAGCACTCCACCAGCACAGACCAAAGGTATTATCCATGTGGAATTATTATTTTTTCTTAGGAAAACCACAGTCTTGCTTTCAAGGCCTTCCAACTGATTAAGATAGGTCCACTGAGAATAGCTAGAATAATTTCCCTTATGAAGAATAAACTGATTAGAGACTTTAATTGAATCAAAAATTTGTTTTCAACAATACCCAAATAATGTGTGGCTAACACACATTAAAATGAGGAACTATGGCCTAGCCAAAGTGACACATCCAAAAAGCCATTGTGGCCATTAACTTAATTGATATTTCAACCTCCCCATCTCTTACATTTTTTTAACTTTACTTATTACAGCAAAAGGGAGGGAGGATTAGATACCCTGAATATTCAAAACATTAAGAGTTTTTCCCCAAAGTCATTGATTTTTTCTCATTTTAAAATTGTATATGTATATATTATTCTTTTTATACCATTCAGCATTTGAATTAGGGTCAGTGGATAAACAAAGGCATGTTGTTAGTTTTGAGCAGAAAGACCACGTTTACTACAGAACAAACAGATAAAGTATTAACATATGGAAAAGGAAAGTTATAGTAATATACAGACGTTATCAATCCAGTCAAGAGTAGAAAAATAATTAGTTGTTGAGGTACAAATTTTAAATAATATTTAAAAACTTGAAAATCTACGTGGTATATACAGTGAGGTTTAAAAGATATTTTCATATGAAAGTAAATTTCAGTGTATTACACTTTATTCACAACTTATTTACTGTGAGAACACTACAAATGTCTAAGAAACTTAGGAACAGAAAGCAAAATTTAGGAATGACAAATTAAACATATATCTATGCTTTCTCTCTAGGTCTAATTCTAAGCACGATTTAGAATTTTTTAAATCAGTTTTTTAAATTAAAATAAATTTACATGACTTCTAAAGTGTGATTGAGAGAACACTTTGACAAATCATTTCTTAAAGGCAGTAGGAAAAATTTATACTTGCTTGAAAACAGTCCGGAATAAATCATGTAAAGACATAGTGGCATATACATTGGTAATTTTCCCGTTAGTACATTGAAGGCTACTTTCCAGGACAACTTCCAACCAGAGAATTCTAGTTTTTTCATTCTTCACTAAGAACCTTAGCTGACATTCCTCTAGTTCTCTAGCTAAAGTAATATTTGTCCAACTTTTTGACAAAAGGTTAATCAATATAGGGGAAAGTCTCAATTAGAGACTGCATTTCCATAATTTCTTGAAGTTTCTCTTATTACCACCTAACCCTGAATTATCTGCATCATGAATACCAGAAGTGCTTGTTAAAAATTCAATTTCCCAGGCTCTAGCCTAGAAAGTACAGAATCAGAATCTCCATGGTGGGACCCAGGAAATTTAGGAAGATAGAATAAGTACTTGTGAATATTCTCCTGTGCCCTTAATTTTGAGAACCGCCTTTAGGTAAATTATTTTATATCATATGACTTCAAATGTTTAAACTTTTACAAAATACTTCTTTCTCCAGAATGCATTTTGAGTATTCTTCAGGAAAATAATGAGACAAGAACCATTTAAAACTGCACATCAACTAGTTTGGGTCATTCAAATTAATCACTCTGGGAAGGCTTCCTACCTCTTCTGTCAATTGAACAACTTATTTAAGGAGCTCCATGGGACACAATCCGCTTTATTTCAATTTGTCCCCTGCTGATACCCTCTTACAGGGGATTGCCAACACACTGAGTGCCTGAGGGATCTAAACTCAGATTACAAAAGCAAAACCTGAAAGTCAGCTCTCTGGAAGGTAGACTCCTAAAGGCTACAATACCAACTGTTTTGGAAAGAGTCAGATAAGAGTGATACCACCTAGCAACTATTTCCCTTTATGAAATATTCTTAATACTGAGCCTCAGGAAAAGATTCCCATGGACAGATTACAAGTGTTAAAAAAACTCCCTGGAGATCATAGCAAAAAAACCATGCTGTGCATGCATTCTGCAGCCAAAATTTCAAGTCTGGTTCTGACCTAGACATGAGAGGATAATTCAAATAGCGTCTTCTCCCACCTCACCCCCATCAAATAATTGTTTCACTTTACTCTTGCTAAGGATCTTTAGAGCAGCATTTAGATGTGATTTCTATAACCTCAGGGCAAGGTAAATATTTCTCATGGAGTTAAATGCCCCGGCTATTTTTTGCTATTATGTCTGGAGTGTAAGACTTGAACTACAAACTTACATTTGTTTTCCTTCTGTTTGAAGACTGACACCAACTAATATGCTGACAAGATAATACAGCAGGCTGAGGAGTATATTCTGAAACATATAAAAAAATTATATGTAATTGAATTTTAAAATTCATAGTTGCTCATTGCCTGCTTGTAAAGCAACCATAGTGAGGTCCATTGGAAATTATGTCAATAGCTAGACATGTCTTTTCATTACACTATTGAGTTCAAATCCTAGAATCTAAACCTCAAAAGATGACACAGTCCCATCAAAGCCACTCCACCAGTAGTTTGGACAATTTTATTTCTAATTAGGAAAGATGTGTAGAAAGCAAAGCAAAACAAACAAGGAGGTCCAGCCAGCTTATAAATGAGATTTGTCTCATCAGCAGCTCATATGCAAGGTAGACTTCGGAGAGCTCACATACTCCCTCACCATTAACTATTTCCGTTAAATAGATTCAATATTCGATTAAATTCAGTACTCTTCAAGACTTTGTGAAAGGCACAGCAGGTATAAAAATAAGATCTCAAGAAACTTATTCTTAAAATCATATGAAAGAAGACAAAGTAATTATGAAGCTATCATGATGCCATATATTAAGTGTCAAAAGAAGAGAAAAAAGTAACATTGTGGTTCAAAATCAGATTACTAGTCTTAAATCTTCAGAAGTGATCCTGGCCTCCTCAAGATAACAGGGAAACAACTGACTTGGAAAACAGTAAATACATGATGCTTAAATTTAAAGAGGAGGATTTTAACATGTTGATTTCAGCAGATTGAGACCAAGCCATAGCACATCAATTTTGAGACTATTCCATCTGTCTATAGTTGGTGAAACAAATTCGCCTCTCAAATTATGGAGGTAGGACAGTCCAGAGTTCAGGAGGATGTGAAATGGCATCAACCACAATACTACTATAAGTTGCCTTAAGTAATAACTCTATGACCTTGAGCTAATTACTTTTCTTTATATCCTCAGGTTCCATATCATTAAAAGGGTGAAACAATAGTACCTAATTATTAGGGTTGAATGAGATGATTCAGTAAAGACATAGTAATTTCTGAGGCTTGTTTCAAATGCTTAACACACAAATATGTGTGTACACACGTATTGTTTTTATAAAGCTCAGAGTTTGCCTTTCACAATATTTGGCTGACATAGCCACTCTGAATGGCCATCAGGGAAAACCCTTAATCTTAGAGCAAATAAATATTGGTGAGACATTTCCCCAAAGACAAAATGCAAATAAATGGACTCACCGCATCCCAATAAAATTTTATTTATAAAAGTAGGCTTTGGGGTCCATTCTGGGCCCATAGACCATATACCTTGCCAGCCTCTGCTATAGAGGATAGTTAATAAATAATTACCAATTCTTGGAAATTGATCTAATCTAAATAGGTACCATCCCTAATAGCTATAGGGATCTTCATATAACAACACAAATAACAAAGCTAGGCAATATACACAAATAGTGAAGAAAACAATTAAATTAATTCTAATTATAGTATGATGAGTTGCTAGACTAGTGTAGAGAAGCTAAAATTATATAAGAAGTTGTCAAATTAATTTTTTTCATTTTCTTGATTATTTATTGTTTCAAAAAAAGTTTAGCCTATCATTTTTATTCTGATTTAAATTAGCCAAAAAAAAAAAAGAGATAAAAGTCACAGATATATTATCTTACACTATAATGAGTGCTCATTAAAATCATGTCATTTCTCTTGATCCTTACCCTAGTTATTAATTTGATCAATTTTTAATAAGATTTCAATGAGACTGGGATTCACACCATCAATTTCTGAATTTTATGAGACATTAATTGTTATGCAACTCGTACTATTTTTACCTTTACTGGATAACAAACGCCACTACAGCATTAACCTGTCTATATAGTACTCCACTGAACAGATACAATAGCTGCTTAATAGCTGCTTAATCAGTGGTAAACACTGTTTAAGTTCTTGCTATTCAAACTGTGATTCATAGAACAACCAACTACATTTATGTCATCTAGGATCTTGTTAAAAAAGCAGAATACTGAATCAGAATCATATATATTAAAATTCAAAAACCATTACCAAGGACATACACATAAAATACGCTCTGAGCTATTCAGTGGAAATCTGAGATGACTTTATAATCTTATAATGTTTATGTTAATTAGGAATTTATCCTAAGGGTGCCTTAACAAGTAGGGACTTAAACCTTGGCTAAGACTGCAAAATGAAACAGCCAGGTGGAGAAAATATTCTTTAGCTAATGAAATCAGAATATACACTAGAAAAATTTTTACTTTTCAACTGACATCTCTTATGTCATATTGAGGGAACCATTATGCTCTTGTAGTTCTTTTCATTATGTGGCCAAGTGTTATTGTTATTACTTTTTATGATAACAGCTAAATGTTACTGTTCCACAGGTGTAATCTACTAAAGAGGAGTATTTACCATAGAATGAGAAGACTGAAATGGAGGATGGAAGCTACATTTACAAGACAGTTAAGAATTCACTGTATTCACTTTAAGAGTCAATTCAATATCACTTCCTTCTTAGAAGAGGAAAGATAGTTAACTCTCCCCTACAGAGCCTTGATATCCCTTTAGCAACAGTCCCCAACCCTTTCGACATCAGGGTCTGTGCTCCTATGAGAATCTAATGCGTGACGATCTGAGATTGGGCTGAGGTGGTGATGCTAGGGCTGGGGAGCTGCTGCAAATAGACATGAGAAGCTTTCTACCCCGCTGCTCACCTCTTGCTGTGCAGCCCGATTCCCAACAGGCCACAGACCAGTACTGGTCCACGGCCCACAGGTTGAGAACCTCTGACATTAGGATATTATTACCTAGAGTAGAATACTTTGGTCTTGATCAATTTTCCCTTTGAGTTATACCTAAACATTAGGAGATTTGCACGCCTTTACTCTAGACCAGGGGTCCCAGAATAGGTCATT
Organism: Eidolon dupreanum; assembly: GCA_028627145.1. NCBI lineage: Eukaryota > Metazoa > Chordata > Mammalia > Chiroptera > Pteropodidae > Eidolon > Eidolon dupreanum. The sequence continues at coordinate 126,193,819 of CM053502.1, read as the reverse complement.
GTGCACTTCCCCATAGGTGTGCAGGGTGATCTGGAAGGAGTAGCATGACAATGATAAAATTTTGTTTCTAATTATTCTATTTCTTCATACTTCCCTTCTTACTGTACTACTTATTAATACTCTAGCATGCATTAATATTAAGTAAATATTCATGTATTACAGATACAGACCGATTATTTTTTTTAACTCAGAATAGTGTATGTTTAAAATATAGAAACCTTTGTTACTGGAACAAAAGAGATCTGTCTGCCTGCACACAGTCAAAGAAGAGAAACAGGGAGGTTTGCAGAAAAGAAAGTAAAGATTTATTTTAGAGAGTTGCAAGTCCCAGAGATCCGAGAGAGCTAATGCTCTCAACAACCTGGCCACCCCCTTCCCCCCACCCCAGGTTTCTCAAGAGTAGAGATAATATAGGGAGAAATCAGTCGTTATGGAAGCTAAGGGAGTTGGGGTAATTGATCATTGAGTTTAGTTCTGAAAGCAGCCTGGTGCCATCCTGTCTGGTCCCATGGCCAGTGGCGTTGTTCTGCCTTGATGGGCCTGGAGCTGAAACACATCTAAGGCTAAGATGTTATACTTGGTGTAGCCAAACTTATTGTTCCCATGATTACAGACCCAAGGCTCGATAAATCTTATGTCCTAAAGCTTAATGATAAAAGGAGCAGGCATACAAAGATAGAGGGTGGAAGTAGCAGGTAAGTCACAATGCCATTATCTGGGCAAAACCAGCTTGAATCAGAAAAATATACATTAAAGAAGTTTGTGCACAGTTACACATTTAGAGTAGTAGAAGAAGAAAGCTCCAAGATACTTAGCTATCAGAATTCTTTTGTATATTTAAGAATCTGTATGTGAGAATAAATTTATGTGAGAATACATTTAACATATATGTGAGAATAAATTTATAGAAGCATTTTTCAATGAACTCGATGAATAGTTTTGTATTTTGTTTCATTTAAAAATCGTTATTTCAGGGCAACATTATTTTCTTATATAATATATAAAGAGCCATAGATATTACATAGTACAGGAAACTAGATTCATAATTTTTGTAATAAAATATCAAAAAGGCTATTATTTCTGTAATCAAGTGATATCAGTTGCAGCCCAGACAACAAATAGATCTTAAATGAGTAAATTGTAGTCATTTTCATACACACAGAAGACATATTTCGACTTACTTTGGCTTCTATTATCCTCACTAGATATTTATTTTTTTACTATATAATAACTCAAGATGGTAGTCTTCAATTTATTTTTCCTATGTTTCTATCCTGTTAGTTCACATATAAATTGAGTAGCTTTAAAAAGTTTAATTTCCAACCCTCTTAACTTCTATGAATGTTAAACTACTTGCTAAACTGAAGTCAGTCATTACCTTAAATCTGTACTTTCTGAATATTTAGCAGGACTCGTATCTTTAACATTTGAATTTAATGGAAATAACACAGAAGCTTATAGGTAAAACAAAAGAAAAAGTGTTACCCTGTGTTTTGAAGAATGACAGTCATGAAACATAACTCCAGTCAGTTTCAGCTAACTGTATACTTATTGGTCTGTGTTTATAAACATTAAATATAACTTTTTTACACATTTATAATATTGCAATTGCTTTAAAAGAAAAAAGATTGATCATCAATCTTGTTTGATACTTCTATATCATTCCCAAGGACACATGCAGATCACCTTTACTTTCAAAACAGCAGGAGTATATACCACACCATCATATCATTTACAAAGACATCTGTAGCTTCAAAGTACATTAATATGTTTTTAGAAATTAAAAATAATCTGTTATGAGATAATTTAACTAAGAGTAAATCAAATCTAAATGACTTTTGACTAATTAATGCCACTTAAAATTTAGTCAAAGATTCCACTGAAACCTTAGAGAAAGAATTATACTAGTTGTTAGAATAATTTTGAAACTTTTTATTATACTGCAGCAAAGTCACACTAAACATATTGGTCTGAATTTTTTTAGTTTCCATTTTTATATTTTTCTTTATATCCCTTGTTGCATTTTAGGTAGTAATTTGTTACCTATTTCTCCATTAATATGAAATATATAAAAGAGGTTAATACTGTATTTTGGTACTTACATATGTACATTCATAAATATAGTTTCATAAAAAGAAGACAATATAGATTTTATGGATTTTGTAAAATAATCCTTAATTATTTTCTACATAAAGTAACAACTTTAGAGATGGAAAAACTGAGTTTGATGTTACCACTAATTAATGGCATAACTTTGGGAGTGAATGTCAGTTAACTTTCTTGACTTAACTTCATGCATACAAGGGAACCAAAACCAACTTTATAAATTTATAATAATTTCTGAATTACAAAATAGATTATTTGAAATCTAGAAGACTAATAAAATGTGGCTGTTACTGATAATTTCACAAAACAATGTTCGAGAATCAAGTCACTAAATGTTCCCACTGGTCTGAGTGCCAACTTGATTTTAGTGTATAAATATAGTATATGTGTTTATATGTGAGTCCATATGCCATTAAAATTTATTTTTAAATTTTGGACAAGATTTTATCAGTATTTCTGACTTTTTTCTCCCTAGGCTATAAAGTCTAACAAGGTTTGGTAATGTCTCACTCTCCCAAAGTGACACTATTTCATTATATGTATTCTGTGGGGTAACAAAATTATTGTTTAATATGTAAATATTCAGAGACTTCAAAAAATATACTAAAAGAAATAGTTTTCTTCATCCTTTACACTTTCCATTAATCAGTGCTTGACATGAACAAATGCTGCTCGAAAAAAATACTAGCAAGTAAAAATTCTCAAGTTCCACAGGAAAGAATCTCTTAAATACTTTTGGTAAAGATGTTCCAAATTTGCCACAGCTCTATTTGCTTTTCTTCATAGAAAGCTTTAAAATTTTGTACAGGCAGTGAATAATATGAGAAAATAAAAAGTAACAAGATTTAGATTATGTATTTATTTGATAAATAAAGTAAAAAGTGAACATGGAGTTTTCTAACTAAGCTAAATTTGACTAGGTCTATAATTTGTCACATGGCATTTGCCATTGGCCATACAGCAGTTGTAGCTCTTTATCAAAATGCTGTGTGATACATAAGAAGCTTTAGTAATGGTAATTGTGAAAGTAAAGAAAAAGGTTTATTAGTGATTAACCCAACAGACTTTTCAAATTGCAGATTCACTTTTGCAGTTGCTGGTTTAAACATTAAGATAGGGAAATAAAACTTTTGTTTTATATAGTTTAAAAGTGGCCCACCTATACTCAATAGCTAATGATTGCTAGGAAATAACTAGGTAGGTTTACTGCAGTTTGAAAAGTTATGATTATGTTTGAGAAGAAAAGTATATAATTTAAAAATAACTATAAAAATGTAGTCAAAAATGTAAAGGGAAAGTGTTTCAGATAAAACTATAAACATACATGAACAATTTCTCATTTTTTAACTATTATTAAAATAATCATTTGAATACATTCATTCAAGTAATTTGCTGCTTTTCACCAAAAAATAGACTTGCTTGATGGTGTGTTGGCTATTTATATCAAGTGTCTAGAAACATCTATTGAATGATTCATATTAAACATGTTGTCATAGGCCTTTTACACATGTAGAGATAGAAAATTTAATTCAAAGCAAACAAAGCTGCACTTTGTATGAAGTCTATGATAAATTGTTAACAGATTTGTTGTGTAGATCATTTGTAATACATTTTAAATACTATTATTGCATACTTTTGCTCTTATAATCTGTGTGTGTGTTTGTGTGTGTGTAAACAAGTTTTGAACATTAAGAACTTTTAGATTCTGGCAGAAATGATGGAAAAACATCACCATTTAGGTTTTGAAATTTGGCATTTTCCAGAAAGTACTACTCTTTGGCTTTGCAGAGATACTGGTAAGACATTAAATGGAATTTACTATGAGAAATCCTGGGGAATTCTTCAGGTTGAGTATTTTTTACCTATACTAAACAAAGATAATTAAAATTGTCAATTCTCAGTACAATTCATTTCTTTTCTATTTCGAATTATTTTTATGTTTTTAAAGCTTACTAGCTCTTTATGGAAATCTGCTTAAAGATTCATATAGCTAAATTAGAGAAAAATCTAAGATAAGTTCTAATAAAGTAAAGCTTTAAACTGTATTATTGGTAGCTCTCAGAGTTTCTCTTCCCAGTATGTTCCTTACTGCAGTGGATTAGGTAGTAGTTATATGAACACAATTACCGGACCATGGCATGGTTTGTTTGGTGAGCTTAGCCATCTTATCTGATTTGAATTACTGCACAGTCACTCTAATCAATTCAGCTGTGATCAGTGGTTAAATATGGCTGAAAAAAAAATCAACCATGAAGCAGTCAGTTTAGAGACTGCCTAAAAATACAGACATACTGTGGGGAAAATAGATTCTAATGATGACAAAAAATTGAATAAAACAGCTGAAAATAAGTTCAGATGAAATAGAATTTATTTTAACACTTGAAATTCTCTAAATATTTGGGGGAGTAATATGGACCTTTCTCTAATTCAACTGACACCTTTTTTTATAAATTTTTGGTAAAAACAAGAAAGTTAAATTATAATTTATACAGAAATTTTCTCTAGAAATATCCTCTATTTATACTATCTATTCACTCCATTCTTCATTCAGAGAGTAATGAAAAGCATAATCCTCTGCTAAATTTTCTGTGGAAAATCTCATTGCATCTCAAAGAAGTAATCTTTTTAGTCAAAAGATAACATTTTAAAGGTTGAGTTGGACCCCTGTGTTTTCCTTAACTAGACACCTGAGAAGGAAAAACACAACTGTGAAGATATCTCCTGGCTGGCATTATAGGAAACTTAATTCATTTTACTCACTAGCGTGATGTTCTGCTATCAGGAAGCCAGAATATATTAATAAAATGTTTCAATTCCTTTTAATTCTTTATTACAATGCCTGTACTTCTTCCCTGCCAAAAAAAGAAAAAAAATAAGAAAAAAGAAAAACATGATAGCCTGCTCAGTTTCAGAGTTTTTGAAGAGAGTGAGAAAGTAAGCTATTTTCTTAGAAATTGGATAAGTAAAGAAACAGTACAAGTTAGATAATCATAGCTACAAACCAAAAAGTAAAGCAACGAATATCCTAAAACACAGTAAGCATGTATAAATCATTTTTTAAGATAAATTATTTCAAGTAGATCCCATGTAATTAACCAAATTTATTTAGAATCTTAAAGATATGCCTAAAACCAAATGGCAGATGAGTGACCATATTTCAAAGAACTAGCTTCAAAAGTAAAAAAAGTTTATGAGACATCAAACTGAGATTGTCATTGTCATTACAGAAAATTTCTCCACTTTAAAAGCAAATTATACATGTGAAGACTAAAGGATGGTCATTCTTTTCATAGAGGACACAACCTGTTTCTATAGAAAGTAGATGAGACTCTGAAGAGAGCCAGACTTTCAAAATTAATTTTCCTTTTTTCCTTTCCATCAAATCTAGCATCAATGATTTTAGAATGAAAATCTATTTTTTATGTATATAGGTCTATGAATACACTTGTTTGAATATACTTGTATTAATATACATATCAATATATGTGTTTTGCATGTGTACCTATGTGATAAGAATCTTTAGTACTAATGCAGTGAATCGCTGTCATCAGTTTCCTCAAGTACTATTTGGAAATTTACTTTGGTTTCTCAAAAATCAATAAAGAAATGAGAAATGTTTCTTAAATAGCAAGGGCTGACATTACAGTGTTCTTTATTGAGCATCACTTGACAAGTAGATAAAAAAGAACAATGAACTGATCTTATGGAAAGAGCTACATCAGCTGAAAAATATTTACTATTCCTATTAAAAATGAATTAACCCAAACAGACAGCCTTTTAATTGAAATCCTTATCATAGTTTCTTCCTATTTAAATGCAAATGTAAAATCCTTTTACAAACTAGTAGAAATCAGAAACTAAAGAGTAAACTACAACTTACATGATTCAGTAACCTAAAATAAATTCAGGTCCAACATAATAAATGAAATACTTGAAGTTTTAAGGTGGCTTTTATAGAATTAGGTATAATCTGGCTAGTATTTTAAGAAAACCTAAAATAATTTGTTATTTCAAGCACTGAGTTTTATTTTTATGCCAATCGATATTTCAAATTTTTTTATTACTAACATTCTTAGAATAGTAGAAAATCATATTTTTCTTGACAAATTACCATTTATATCACCCTAATGTACTGCATTATACAATTTTTTTTTCTACACGAAGTGTTAATAAATGCTTATATTGTGGACACAACATTATATATTTAGATCTAAGCAGAACAATATATACATTATATACTGTGACATTAGATGTGACTTAAGCCACAGTGTTAAAAATAAAGCAAATATGAAAATTCCTTCCTGGTACTTATTGCAAAGAAAGAGCTCAGGGTTCAGTTGCATGAAATTGATAAATTGGGGGTTACATTCTGAAGTAACTCTAGTACCCGGGAATGCAAAATGTTCAACTAATTTTTTTAACCTTTATTAACTTGTATTTCTTAGTTATTCTAACAATTTTTTTTTTAATCTTTTAGGACTTACGAGAGCCAAAACTCTCATAAGTATATATTTCTTATGACTCTCATGAAAGTGTATGTTTCTTACCTAAGTAAACTGGTTCTGTAGGGGAAAATGTGGAACCAAAGATTGGGCATCTTCACTTCAGGTCAGCCCTTTAGTTTGATGAAATATACAGTTTTCAGATAGTTGATTTAGTGTTTAACTGTATAGACATGCTTTATTATACATCCCTTCTGATCTTTTGTTCACTGTTTAACCTCCAAAGATCTGAAGTAAATGCTCTTACCAGTGAGAGAAGCAACATTCATGGTGCTAGGTAAGCATGCATATGTTATTAACTAGAAAAATATCACCTTAATTATTTTATTCCCTCTATTCCTGACACACACTTAACAGTACTTAATATAAAATATAGATATGGCCCTCAGTTTATACCTTTTTTTCAAAATTATCCTTCCTTTATTGAGAAAGTTGGCACTAATAGATGTAAGTCATTACTGATTCACAAGATCTTGAATTTTAAAATAAAAAAATAGATATATGCTCATCTACATTAGTTGCAAAATACATAGAGGACACATCTGTGTGTTTCTGGTTGCCCCATATTTGAAAACTTTCCATGAATCTGCGGCATGCCTTTCTTATCAATCTTGGTGGAAGGATTTATCAAACTTCTTTGCAGCCAGGGTATAGGTATGTAACCATGCTTGGCCCATCAGTCACTCTCACTTTGAATTAGACCTAATGAAATAAGAAGCAGGGCCTGAAAAGAATATTTTCACTACAGGGGCTATATTATGATACCCAAGATCTTCAGACAGCAGGGTTAGTATGGACAACTAAGATCAGAGCCAGATATGCTAGTGGAGCACCGGAAGATGCTGCTGTTCTATGGACATGGAGCAGTGTTCTTTCTGGGCAAGGTCTGAGGTATGATTTGGACAGCAGTTCCAGATGCATAGCCTTCTTATATGCCTAACCATTTTCTGGTACTCTGAGTCTCGTACTTTAGTTTTGTCATAATTCAATGACGACTCCACTATTTCTTTCAATAAATTTACTTTCTGTATAAATGACAGATGATATCTATTTCTTATGAATTGTAACTGACAAATATAATGCCCAATAAAGAATTTAAAGCAATGTTAAAAGTTCTTAAGTAAAGAGTACTTTAAAATATGAAGATAAAGAATATGGTTTTAAATTTAATGTACCACAATTTAATTAGAAATTAGAAAAAAAATTATTTGATGAAAATCACTGTAAGTTGCTCGTAGACTTTGCATTCAGGTACTAACATGGCTTAATCTAACACTGATTGTTTGTTCGTTAATAACGCAGGAGGATTGGAAAGACACAGCTAATAAAACCTGATTCCCTCACTCAAGAGGCTCAGCGTGGGATAATATAAAGTCTCCTTTCCTTAACATTTTGAAGGACTATCATAATTCTGTGCTTCTTGGTCATAAGAAAGAGTACAGTCTGTGTCTGAAAGGATACTTCCTGGAGTCCATGAGAGATTTATGACTTCCTAAGAATCTGCTTTTCAGAGAATGCTAATTAGTGTTGCTGAGTCCATCCCAAAATTCTTCCTTAATTCAATTAGTAGAGGCCAAAAGATTAAAGTAAAATCTGGGATCACATAATTGTCAAGTTAATGGAAAAACAGGTGTGTGTGTGTGTATGTTATGGGTATTTTCTGTTGGTCTGAACAGTCAGAAAACTCTGAGCAGACAGAACAGTCTAACAGCACAAAGTGATGTAATCATCCTAAGGGATTCTCTTTATGTTCCTGCTGTTGTTTTTCCTATGCTCTTTACTCCATGTATTATGTTTTTAGCTTTATTCTCTCATCTTGGAACACCAGCTCCTACAGTAACTTTCACGGAAAGTTTATATGTGAGGTAAAATTTTCGAGATCTTATATTTCTAAAAAATGTATTTTATCTTTTTCTCATTTGATTATTTAGCTAAGTATTACTGTACATATTAAACAATGTTTATTATAGATATTTAGCACACACAAAAAAGAGAGATGATAATGCCATGATCTCCCTGTGCCCATCACCCAGCTTTAGCACCCATCGACTTTCTGCTACACTTGGTTTTATTTATTCACACTGCATACTTTTTTTTGGCAGGGGAGAAGTGAAAGGACAGGAGAATTTTAAAGCAAATTCCAAATATCATAATGTTTATTGTAAATATTTTAGTATGTATCTACACCAGAGAAGAGCTGTCTTTTTATTTTTTAAATTTAATTTTTTTCATTAAATTTATTTATTTATTTATTTATTTATTTATTTATTTATTTATTGTTTTTATGGTGACATTGGTTAACAAAATCCTATGTTTCAGCTGTACATTTTAACAGTAAGGCATATATATATATATATATATATATATATATATATATATATTTACATTGTGTGTTCACCTCCTATAGTTAGATTTCTTTCTGTCACCATATATCTGACCCCTTTTACCATTTTACTCTTTTACCTTCTCTCTTCCCCCTCCCGCTTACCCTTTGGTAACCACTAGTTTATTGTATATGTCCATGAGTCTCTGTTTATGGTTTGTCTTGTTCATTTGTTGCTTTTATATCCCACATATAAGTGATATCATATGATTTTCACCTTTTTCTGTCTGGCTTATTTCACTTAGCATGATTATCTCAAGGTCCAAACATGTTGTCGTAAATGGCAGTATTTTATCTCTTCTTATGGCTGAGTAATGTTCCATCAAATTTATGTACCACAGCTTCTAAAAATCATGATGTCTATTGTAAATGTTTTAGTATGTATCTACACCAGATAAGAGCTATTTTTTTTTAAAATCCAGAACCACAGTAAGTGACACAATAAGTTAAACATTGCTTTAGTATATTTAATAATTACATCATGTTTAATTTTCCTCGACTATCTCTACTATTTTTTAAGTTGTCTGGTGAGAATAAAAATCCAAACAAACAAGGTCAACATGATCTATGTATTATATTTTGTTGATGTGTTACTTAAATTCCTTTTGAGATGTATTAATTCTCTTGCTATCCCCACCATCCTAGCATTGACTTGTTGAAGAAATTGATCTTTGTCTAGTAGAATTTTACCAATTGTATCTTACTCCCATTACTATTTCTATGGCATCACCATCCTCTAGTTTCCAAGGTTGCTCTGAGAAATTAAAAAAAAAAACTCTTTATATACTCTACATCATCCCATTCCAAGGACATTGCAGAATTTTTATTTTGCTCCTTTATAATAACGTAGCCAGGCATGGGTCTATTTTCATATATTTTGCTAAGCAATCTGTTGGGTCATTCAACATGGAAACTGAAAGTGTTTTTTTTGACTATTTTATTGATGATTTCCTCTTCTCTGTTTTCTGAGTTCTATTTTGGGGGGATTTCATACATTTTTATGTTGGAACTTCTAGAGTAATTCTCCGCATTTCTTATAATCTCTCTTATTTTCCATATCTTTATCTTTTTGATGTGTTTTCAGAGAGGTGGCTTCAACTCTTCTTTCCTTCTAATGAGTTTTACTTTCAGGTTAACATCTTTTTAATTTCTGAATCTCTTCCTTTATTTTTCTTTCTTATAGCATCCTGTTCTTGTTTCTGAGAATGTTAGTAATTATTACTTCCCTAATCCCTTAATTTTTTAAAAATATGCCCTGGTATTTATCTTTCACATTATAGGGTTTATATGTACATTTATTTATCTCTGATTTTCTTCTAAAGATTCAGGAGAGCTTATTGTTAATTCTTTGTTGTTAGGAAGCTCACCTTTGGGCTTCACTGTAAGGTAATTTGATTGGACCATTTTATCTAAATATAGATATACTTGCGAATTTCATCTTAGGCTATTCAGATTCTTCAGAGATGGCTTTACCTGAGTACCCTAAATCAATCTTTGGAGGCAAAAGTCTTGTATCTCTTCCTTGGTGTATAAGTATCCATTTATTTGACTTTTGTTAAGTATAGGATTCCTGCTCAACTCTCCCTTGTATTCACCTTTTTTGGGAAGACTCCACTTTCCAGACAGCTAAGAATAAGTCACCAGTCTTCTTTGGAGATTAGGAAAGCTCATTGTTGCTGGTCAGGTTTCTGAAAAGGAGACTCTGAGATCAGATTATTGTGCAATATGTTTATTGAACCCTTGGGTTCAATACCAATAAACAAGAGGGAAATAAATTATATTTGAGAAAAGTTGAGCTGTGATGTAGTTCCAAAGACAGACTTGGCTGACTCCACAGAGAGCTCTGGAACTAGAACAGCCTTTCAGAGTTGTTTCTATTTGGGCTTAAGTCATTAGACCTTTATCATCCTGCATCGATTAGCCATTAGAGTGGACCACCAGAGCAGGGGTTGAAACCTTGGATGAGATGACCTTCTGTAAACTGAGATAATCCCTGGGGAGACTGACACCTCATGTCTGTCTGAGGCAGCACTCAGAAGAGCAGGATTACAAATCATTCACTAAAGGGGACTCTAGGCTATGCATTAGTGTCCAGCAACACAAGAATTCACAGACATGCATGGAGGGAGATGGGGGATTCTAACTGCTTCTTCAGAGATCTTTTATATAATTTTTCTAGTTGCTCTCTGACTATTTCCCCACTTTGAGAAGCATCCATTTCAATTTTTTGAGGAACATCCATATTGTTTTCCATAGTGGCTGCACCAATTTGTAATCCCACCAACAGTGCACAAGGGTTCCCTTTTCTCCACATCTTCACCAGCATTTGTTGTTTTTTGATTTATTGATGATGGCCATTCTGGCAGGTGTGAGGTGATTTTTTTATTGTGGTTTTGATTTGCATTTCTTTGATGATTAGTGATGTTGAGCATGTTTTCATATGTCTATTGGCCATCTGTGTGCCCTCTGGGAAAATTTCTGTTCAGGTCCTCTGCCCATTTTTAAATTGGGTCGTTTGGTTTTTTGGTGGTAAGTTATATGAGTTCTTTATATATTTTTGGATATTGACTTATCCAGATATATCTTTGGTGAATATCTTCTCCCATTTGGTAGATTGTCTTTTCGTTTTGTTGATGATTTCTGTTGCTGTGCAGAAACTTTTTTGATTTTATGAATCAACCTAAGTGTCCATCAATAGTTGATTGGATAAAGATGTGGTACATATATAAATGGAATATTACTCAAGTAGAAGAAAGAATGAAATCTTACCATCTGTGACAACATGGATGGTATTATGTTAAATTAAATAAGATGAAGAAAAACAAATACCATATGATTTCCTTATATGTGGAATCTAGAAAGCAAAATAAATGAACAAAATAAACAAAAACAGGCTCATACACAACAAAAAACAAACTTATGGTTAACAAATGGGATCATGGATGGGGGTCTAGGTGAAAAGGTGAAGGGATTAAGAAGTACAGATTGACAGTTACAAAATAGTTACAGGGAAGTAAAGTACAGCATAGGGAATATAATCAGTTATATTGCAATACCAAGTGGGTACTAGACTGATGGGGGATCACTTCTTAAGTTACAAAAATGTCTAACCACTATGCTGTACACTTGAAACTAATATATTAAGGAATGTCAAATGCAATTGAAAAAAAAAAGTAAAAAAGGAAACATCCATTTCTGTCAAACTCTACATTTTTTCATGTTTCTTTGGTATAATTTGTATCACTCAACTTTCCCTACCAGTTTAGGATTCAGCTCTCTTGGATATATTATGTCAGTCACATGCATCTATCATCATTCCAGATTCAAAAGAGTTAGCTGCTTTTTCTCTTTCCCTGTATTCTTTATCCTTGTAGGTTTATAACACTTTAAAAATCATTTTCTCTCTTTTTAGTAGAAAGCAAAATTTAATGGTTTATTTGACCCATCATTTTTATCTATATGTCCCTGTCCTTGCTTTCAATATATGAAGTTTTATGCTTCCTTCTACTTCCCTTTTTGTTTATTTTTTCAAAAGTTTATTATTGCATTTTAGTACTTTACGCAATTCTCTTTCCCTATACATAGGTAAATTAAGAGGAATTAATTTATTTCAAATGTCTTTTCAAAGTTTTATTTTATTTTTAAGTATTTAATAGTCTCATTATATCTTCAATAAGTATTATAAGGATAAAAGCTTTTACCATCTCTATACAGCAAATTCTGTTCTAAGGTGTTTCAAGGTAGTCATTATAGCTGAGATACTCTTCCCCTACTCCCAAGTTTGGGCTTCTCTACATTATTATTTTCCTATTATAAAGGGATGTGAAGAGAAACCAGTCTAGGCAGGTAAATAGTACTTTTCTCTCATGAAAAATTCTGTGTATAGTGTAGAAAATGTAGTTTTACAAGTACATTTTAAAGGAAGTAGTATTGACTTTCATTAGCCCCATGTCCCTAAGTAAAATGATAATATATATTTAAAGGATTTTAGTGAAAAATAAATAACATTTGCATTTTTGCTCAAAATTTTACCTTCTTGTATACTTGAGGCTTGAGATAAATACCTTTGGACTTCCCTTGATTTTGAAATTTATTTTCAAAACACATCCAAAGCCATTAATAAATAAGGATCTATAATATATATTCATGTAGCAGATGAATACATGCCCTACACTAAGTTTTGCTTTTTAAACCATTTGCCAATTGGGTTTTCCATTTCCTTCCTACATCTCAGTTTTGAAAAAAAAAATACACACACACACACACACACACACACACACACACACACCTCATATGGAAAGAACAACCATTTTGAAAAGCGATAGAGATTAGTAATTCAGGTATAACACTAATACTGCTGCTAAGTGTTATGAAAGGGAACATTTATCACGTGTCATGAAATCACAATGTTAGCATCTATCTGAGTAATCCACAGACTATAGAAACAACCTAGTGAGGTTCTTGAGTTCTGTAGTTTAGGTGAATCTTGTGAATATTTGCATGCAGTACAAGTGCCTATGTGAAAGGAGTAAACTGTGCCCAATGATGGGAAGGAGCTTTGCCTCATTATAATACTAAACATGCAGAGTGAATCATACATTACACGAGGTGATATAAGCTGACATATAGAAGTAAATACTTATATATAAGTAAGCTAAAGCTGACAATTTTTTTTCCTTCCTGGAAATCTAGTAAATGCTGAATAAGCCTTTTATTTGATCTTCCTTTAATGCAAGCATCAGCTGTTCAGTATAGAGGGAGCTGACAGAAGGAAAAAATCAAACTCTATCCCCCCAACACTTAACTGTAAAAAGTTTCTTTCTAGTAAATGGCAGTCTATTAAGGTTCTTCCTAGACTTTATCAAAGTGCTGTACAGAAAGATCTTCCTCTCTGTGAACAGCTCTCTCTACTCTCTCGGTGAGAGACCAGGTCTCTAATTTTGTAGTTCTGCAAATCCCACACTCTGCACAGTGTGTGGCTTCTCATTCCCTGTGGTTCTTAGTGGCAACAGGAAGTTGAGGGAGAGGCTGCAGTGCCAGACCTGCAGGAAGGGATGCTGTCAGGATTGCCTTACCCTCTTCTCTGCAAATAAGGGGCTAAATCCAATTGACACACACTGAGGTAAACAGGCAGTGACATATTTGTAGACAAATTGTCATACTGTAGATTATTCACAAACAACTTGTTTTTGATTTGCACTCATAGATTGGGGGGCAGGGGAGTCTGTCAGCACTAACAGCTGCTCTCTTTTCAAGGGAAACAAGCATTTAATAAAAAAGTTAATTTAAAAATAATGTTCTACTGTTGCTAAAATTCCTGAGGGGCAATGTTTTAACACTGCTGAAAACTAAAGGAAACGATATTTGTTTCAAGTTCATGTAGAAATATCCTAGTTTCCCTAGGGAATGTAATAAGTCTGTAGTTAAGTTCTTGGAATCATTTGAACTTTCTTAGTGTAGAGAGAATATTTTTTTAACTAATAATAAAATAATAAATACACGTCCAAAAATGTTTTTTATGGCTCTTTTCTTATTCATCATTCATGTAATAGTCTCTCGAGAATAAGTACCGAGCTTAAAAAACTTATGTCATCTTCATGGGGAGTCTACTTTGTTAATTAAGCTACAAATTTTATATATATATATATATATATATATATATATATATATATATATATATATATATATATATTCCTTGAAGGGCCTTTTGAATTGCCTAAAGGCACTACTGAAACTGTGCACAGAGAGAATGTACACAGATTCCACTATCGTCTTTAAGACCAGGTCAGCTTTCACCAAGACTGACCCATTGTGCTTGCTTCAGGTAGTAACATCACATTTTATGGCCTTCTCTTGTCTTTAGGAAATCATCTTTATTGATATTGATTACAAACAACCTTCAGGGCCCTGTTACCTAATCCTAGATCTTACTTCCTAATTCTACTGTTATTCGGTATTTTTTAGTCTACAATTTCCTCCCTGGATTTCTTTCAAGAGAAATTCCATTTCCTGTATTTTATTTCTTTTGGTTTGGCAGCAAGGGGTTAACTAGCTAATCTGAGGAATCAATTTGAACTTGTTACCTATTCATGGATGAGAGTTAGAAGATAACTTGAAAACAGTATATCATTTTACGTTCTAAACTTTTTTTCATAGAAAACAAATATTTTTGGCTAATCTGATCTGTTAGTGCTTCTTTAGTCATACACTATAGACTGCCACCTAGTCTAACCTAACCTACCACCTTGTAGGAGTAGTTTTGCCTCATGTTGCCTCTCTTATTTCATCTCTCATTATATTGTTATAAAAAAAACTTCTTCTAATCTGTGGACATTCTCTGGGTCTAATCAGATAAACCAAATATGGCAAATATAGTTAATATTTTGTAACTTATATCTCATCTTTTAGCATTGCTATTTAAAAACCCATCTTTTCTCAATTTCTCTTAATCCCATTTCTGTCTTTAGTGGCATTGTGACTGAATACTTTAATTTATCTGCAATCATTATTTTGTATAATTTATACTGTATAGTATTTCTTGCTTTGAATTATTTAATACTTTAAAACATTGAGGGTATATATCTTATATAATGATTTCACCCCTAAAGAAGAAAACTTGTAAGCTATTTAAAAGCACTTCAAATATTGGTTTCCTTCTACATTTCCTTTTATTATCTACAGTATTTGCTCTCAAATGCAATGCCTAGTGTTCAATTCTCTGGCAAATAATTAAGAACATAATGTTTGTCAAAATATGTCAGAACTAGAGGGAACACTATAAAAAAATTTAAGTTGTTATTTTTTATTGTTGACAATGATTACATTATTTCAAAATGAAGGCAAAATTAGTCTCACTGTATTTCTGGTCTCTCTTATATGCACTCTCATTTATTTCTCCACTACCAGATAGTAATCCTTCCTCTCAAAATATTCAAGTATTTTCATGCCACTCTTATCTTCTCTTTTATTAGTAAGTCCTTTCCAAAGAACTGATATAGCCATTTGCTACACAGATATTGACTTAAAAAATTCATTAATGAAAAAGAAGGCCAACAATAGGAACTTCTTTCCTTTCACTGTACTCTATCCACAGCCTCATCCCACCTGCCCCAGTAGCTGCTTCTACCAGGTAATTTCCCCTCCACATACACACTGGGTGGTCTTAATTGCCATTTCTGGGATAAATGGCGAATGGAAAGGAATCCCACAATTTCTCAGCAAGCAGAACATCTCTAGCTTTTGCTTCTCCAAGTGTGATTTAGTGGCCACATAATGACTGAAACTGTGCTTAAAGAGAATACTGAAATGAATAAAACAAAGATTTTGAGGTGTGTGTGGTGTAAGTAAAGAATCAGACATGAAAGCACAAATAAAAATGAGGTGAACATGATAATAAAGTTTTATACAAAGTGTAACAGCTTCAGAGAAGTAGAATTAAATAATCTTTTGGAGGTGAAAATGTGAGAAAGTCTTCAACAAGGAGATGACATTTAAAATAAGTGGTGTTGGATATGAAGACCTCCCTGTTGCTTGACATGGGTATGAAAAAGAGCATGATCAGTTCAAGAAGAGGGATTGGTGGAATTTGGTGTAAATATAGCATTGATATGCCTCAGAGAGTCAGGGAGAGCAGAGCTAAGCTAAGCTTATTGTACAAATGATGAATAAATGTTCTGGAATTAAATTTTTCAAAGTTTGAATTTTATCGTAACGTAGATGATGGAGATGTGATCTTGCATTATCCAATTGGAATCAGGAAGAATTTGGAGAAGTAGTTTAGGATAATGTTAAACATTGAGCTTTGAAATCAAACAGCTGGATTTGAGGAATGCTTCTATTCACTTACTAGTTATTTAGGGTAATTGGTTTCAACTCTTTAAGCCTAAATTTCTTATCCGAAAAATAAGAATAACATTTTAAATTACCTCAGGGGGTCTTGTAGGAGTGAGTGAGATAACATGTTAGAATCTGGTAATATTCTGTTTGAATGTGATAAGTGTTCAGTACATGGTAACTATTCTTTATCTCTATAGAAAAAAATGCAGAACAAGATCATTGTGTTAGTTCTATTTGTTTTCAGTCCACTAATTGTTTACTTTAGTACATTTTGTCTGCTGGTATCAAAAAAGCAACAGGTTAGCCAGTGGTGCAGGCCAAAGCAGAAGGTTCATACACCTACCTAGCTACCTAGCCACTAATTGGATCTGCCTTTGAGAGACAGGTGCTGGCAAGCAGGCTCAGTGGCAAGAAGTCAAGAAATAGGGTGAAAGCTTTATATCTGAAGCTCACAACTTCCTCTCTCTCTCTTTCTCTCTCTCTCTCATCTCTCTGTCTTTTTCTGTCTCCCTGTCTTGTCTCTCTGTCTCATCTCTTTGTCTCTCTGTGTCTTTTTTCATTCTCTGTCTCTCCAGTGCTCTCTCACTCTTGCTATCACCTCTAATTAGTTTCTATATTGAACTCATTTTTTAACTTCTACCCCACTTCCACTGCAACGCCCAAACAACTCTGCTCAAATTAACCCATTTCCTATTTATAAAAAAAAAAAAGTGCAGCTTGTTGCCAGCGTTAATTTAATCTTACATAAACACACTCTTTGAGGTTGAAGAAATCTGACTGGTTTTCAATGTGAAAATAAGATATAAAAACTGTTCTTGGAGTTATTTCCAAAGAGAACTTGTCGCTAATCCTAATGTAACAGAAATATATATGATGATCAGTATTTAATAATTTTTTTTATGTGGTAAATTTCAAAGCATAGAACAACACAAAGCAGAGCATCATATTCTGCACAAAAAATATCACATTTCTCTCTGAATCTTCTTGCCATCCTTATCATTGTGCGAGCAGCAACCTTTGCAGCGACCAGTTGGATTCTGTTTCCCTGATGTTGGTGGTATGCTTTTGGGGAAATGTCTTCCAGACAGGCAAAGAGACATGACATCATCAGAACATGGATGACCTAGAAGATGTTGCTGTCTTGGCTTGCGATGCTTTTCCAGCATTCTTTCAATCAATGTCAATCTGAAGTTTACATGACTGGTTGTGTGCTCAGGATTGTCCTTGAACAAGATGTAGGAGTTCAGCACTGTAATGTTTAGAAGGTGGTGAAAGATACATCAACATGTGTGCTTTTTGTGCTCATTCAGATAAGAAGTGAGCATCTGATCAACCGAATCCACTGCACCATATTCTCGTTACAATCTACAATGACACATGGCTGCTTCCTTTTCTTTCCATTTCTGTTATCTAGTTCAATCACAGTACCATTTTGGAAAGTTGATAACATTGGCACCTCCTTGTCACACGATTTCAGAACCATAAATTCACCACAAAATCTGGCTATAGTCATCTACTTTGCAATTCTTTTTTTTTCCCAGATCATTTGACATCTATTTTCTGTTCACATGAGCTGTCCCAACTGCATCAGTCCTGTTTTGATGTAATTCTATGAAAAGCATGAAAGATGTATAACAAAGTTTGGGGGTAAGGTTGCGACAGTAATCCATAAATTATCTCGGATTAAATGCTGCCACCGGTGAATATTCTCGAGGCAAATGGGAAATGGGTTAAGGAATTAAAATCAATGATACATATTTATTATTAAGTGCTCTGGATTTTAATTTCAGATACATACTTCTCTTCCTTTTCAACTCTACTCCAGTTTTTGAGCCACCCAATAATTGGATTATTTCAATATAATGCTAGCTGTCTGTATCTTCTCTAATCTTTCTTTACAGAACTGGTAGGGTTTTATTGTTGTTGTTGTTGTTGTTATTTAGAGCAAACTTAATCATGTCATTTTTACTCCATAATCTGACTCCTGTCTAATTCTTTAGTCACATCAATATCTCTCCCCATCTTGGCACACTTCAGCCTAGGCCACAAGATATTATCTGGTTTAGAGCAATGTGTGTTGCCTTAGGAGGTAAATATTTGTGGATTTGAATAACAGATCAATCATCACTATATATTATGTAAAAAAGATCATTACTGCTCTCTTAATATCAGTTACATCATATGTAAAATAGTGCTAATAATATCTGCATTGAAATAGTTTGTGATTATTATAAATAGTGTGAAGCACCTAGAAAAGTACCTGGCATCTTGTAGATTTCTAAAATATCTGTTGTACTAATGAACAAACAAAACAATGAATGATCCCTAAAATTAATAATTCAAATAGTACGTTTGTACCTATCTTTGCCTGGGATGCCTTTTACAGCACTGGACAACTAATATATTTATGAGTCGCCTGATTTTGAATCTTAACATTTTATTGAACATTTTAGTTCAGTATTTTATGCTCTGCTATATGGGGCTATTCCTAGACAAATGAGGAGTTCAAGCAATTTAACTGGTTCTATATTTGCCTAAGTGATCTTACTTAAAAAAAAAAACATATTTCATAGGCCCTTTAGAATATTATTAAAAATATTGAAATTTTTGAAATTGAATTTTGATGAGGTCCACAAAAGAGGAATAAATTTCATTGTCCTATGAGTTACTTCTTACACAAACATGAAATCATGGACAGCTGTATCAGTTTTCTATCCAAAGAAGAAATTTTATTTTTAGTCCTTTACACTCTGGTATCTTTGCTTCCCCAATTTCTAACACTAGGAAGTTCATCAAGGGTAAGAGATTTCTTTTACTTATGTATTCACAGCACAGTTCTGAATCCTAATTGAAGAGAAGTGAATGTACTTGCCCCTAATGTATATAATGACACAACACAGAGCATAGCTATAGGCATATCAAAGTTGTAGAAAATATAATAGGTAGATGTTCCAGTGGGACTAGGGACAGAGAGAGTAACATGGAAATGAGAAGTTTAGAAGAAAGTTATATGATGAACCAGGGGGACTATACAATCAACAGAGTGCCTTCCAATGGAATTAGAGACATGGGCTGCCTAGGTTCAAATCTTAGCTCTTCTCAAAGCTTAGTTTTGTGATCTTGGAAAATATTTAATTACTATGTGCTTTAGTTTTCTAAACTTCCCCAGCCTCAGAGGGGTATAGTAATTACTATATGACACTATATATATGTGACTTGGGATAGTGTTTCCAGATAAATGTTAGTCTTATTGCGCAGGTTGGCACTAAGGAAATTATTTAGAGAGCTGGTATTAAAAATTTTAGAGGAACTGGAGTAATTTTATCAAAACTGTGCCTTATCAAGACTAACAAAGCACAGACTCAATCATGAGAATGACGTTTCCAAGGTCAGTGGTTTTGGATAAGCACATGGAAAAAAAAAGCCTAGGTGCCTGGACAGATCTGAGATTATATACACAGGACTTGTGAAGGGAAAATTGTCAAATGGTACTGAGAATGAGGAGCAAAAAGATGAAATGACAGAGCCCTATGGAAGCCTTTAGAGGTGATTTGGAAATATAGTCAGATTTTTTATAATTATCTATTTGGGAAAAATGCTCAATTTCAAAGAACTTGTAAGTGAATGTTTAAAAATAATTTCATTTTTAAGTTGTCTGTTTTATCTAATTTACCACAATAAAATTACTTTATGTTTTCGTCTTTCAGAAACAAATTAAATTCCAGAAGATTTGAACTATCCAGACAATAATTTAACTTGCTAAAAAGTACTGATAATTTAAATTATACATTCATGATAGTCAATGTTCCATTCCACTCAGAGCATCTACATGAGGTCAAAACGGGCACAGAAGCCTTCAGTTTTCTGTTCCTTTATGACACCAGTCTGGATGATCTTTTGCCCTCTCACCTCTCTCAGATAGAGGCTATCACACCATACGAGAACATTTCCTATTTCTTCCTAATTATTACTATCAAAATAAAATATTATAAATATAAAGTTATGTGCAAGGAACCAGCTAAGTGTTAAAACTATTCATGTTGCCCATAACCCTGTCAGAGAACTCTCAAAGGCAATGTGACCCCCCCTCTGAAGGGCAGGAAGGATGAAGGGAGTACTATTTATGTTTTGTGCTATTGCCACCCAAATTTCCAAAGGTTTGAAGAAGCTAAGCAGGGGAGGGAATATGACAGCATGAGAGTAGCCACACATGGAGTGGCTAGATCCTTTTTCTTGTTGCTCAGAGCAGTAGAGAGGTCACATGAATCTGAAAGAGAGAGTCATGGAAAGGGTCATTTACCTAAGTAAGAGCTGAAAGGGCAGTTGCAGTTTACTATAGCAAGGGAGTAGTAGGAGGACAGACAATCCAAAAGTTAACCTCTCTCTATTACTTCACATTTTCCACAGACCTTCCTTTAATCTTCCCAGCAAAATAGTGGCTATAATTTCTCTGTATCAGAAAATAACTGTCTTCTTTCTCTGATTAAATAAAATATACTAAGTGATACGAAAAGCCTGCTTTTATTATTTTCTAATAACTTACCTAAAATATTTTAATACATTTTTGTTTTATACAACAATACTTTTTATTCTGTAAGTGAAGCATTTAATGATTAAAAGTGTCAAATCTCAAATTAACAAAACTTTTTCCTGAGTACCTAAGGAGAAGAGGTGAGTCAATAGTAGAACCCGTACTTTAAAATTAATAAAATAAGAAAAAAATGTTCTCACTGGTCCATATAAAGCAGAATTGTCCTAAGATAAGCAATAAAGCAGTGGCATAACTATAAAAAGGCCAAAATTAGCTTTTTAGTACACACTGCTTGTTCTCTGCTGTATCTTTTTTCATTACTTCTATACCTTCTTTTTTGACATTGATAAGCTTGCATTGTTTGCATTTAAATTCTAACTGTGGCATCTTGACACTTTCAGAGGGCACAAAATGAAAGTCACATAAGTTAGCTAAACTTTAATATATATCAATTTTTCTTGATATTCTTCATTTCCTATCTCCTTGATGGTTGGTTATAACATTAAAATGTTGATGTTTATCCATGGTTCATATCCAAAAGGATTTATTAACTTAATTTGCTTTTCACGTTCTCATTTTCAAGGATTTATGGTAGGATGAAGTGGTAACACATGGCAACTTCCACCCGCCTGGAGTACCATCTGGTGGTACTTGGTTGTTAAATAATCATCCAGCTTTGCTTTTGTCATCTGAAGAAAAGAAGGATTAATAATACATTTAAAATGAGAATTTAAAAAATAATAACAAGCAGTATATCCTAAGTAATATCTACAGAAGAGTGAGATTAATCATCACCGAAAACTTTTCATCTTTTCTACAGCTAGATTAACTGATTAACAACCCAAAACAAATTTGCACAACAGTTTAGTAGGAGGACTGAAGAAACACAGTAGTGGGAGGAGATGAGGTCATTAGAAGGCAAGTTAAGACTAACTATGAGCAGTGTACTCGAACACACCTACTTGAATTATATACCATGGGTATTTTTATAACCTTTGTTGTATTACTAACTAAAGGAATATGGTTTTAGTTTATTTTGTTACTTAATATTGGCTTCTTCTCTTGCTGATGTTTTTTCCAGAAGTTATATTAATTCGAATAATAGTACCACAGTTGTTTACATAAAACGTTTAAAAGTTCTTTTCCAAAAGTATACAGACAAACTGATAAGAACATTTATGCAGAATCATCACTTATATGCAGAATCTAATGAACAAAAAGAACAAACTAATCAAAAATAGACTCACAAATATAGAGGACAATCTGGGGACTGCAAGAGAGGAGGGGGCATTGGGAGGCTGGGAGAATAGGGTGAAGGATTAAAGAAGTACAAATTAGTAGTCAGTACATGGTCATGGGGATGAGGAGTGAGACACAGGGAATGCAGTTAACATTAATGTAATGACAATGGCTAGATAGAGAGCTAGAGGAGAGAAAGAGCAATTAAATCATTTTATAAACTATATATAAATGGCTAACCAATGTAGTGCGTACTTGAAATTAATAATAAAATACAATAAAAGACGAATGTCGTCAATATTTAATTTTACAAATAAGGCCACCAAGGCATAGGAAAATACTTCAGTAACAATTTACAAAGTCGATTAAAAGGCAGAATCCATCTGACTTATTTTTTTCGACAATATCTCATAATTTTCAGTGTACACATCTTTCACTTCCTTTGTTACGTTTATTCATAGGTATTTTACCTCTGTGGGGGTATACATGAAACTAGGTTAGTCGATGTTGATAAACATTAAAGTTCATAATGGTTACATGGATATGAGTGTTCATTATATTGTTGTACTTCTATATGTTTTCAGAATTTTCCAAAATAGTTTAAGAAAAAAGGATAAAATACACTTTTATGGAAGAAACCCCTTACTGGCTGATAGGGGATAGAATTAAAAAATACAGATGGTTCACATATTAATTACAAATTACTTGTAATTTTTGTCATTTTTCCTGAATGTCATGGCCCTTATTTATGCTTCATTTATATATCTGTAATATAAATTATTTTAATTTGCATATTTATCATGTAAATGACTTTAACATATATGTTTTTCAATTCACAAAAGACAGCTTTTGTTGTTGTTGTTGTTTTCTCTAGTCATGAAAGTAGTCATTGGAGACAGCCACCTGATGGACAGAGCTACATTCTGCACCACTCACTTTGAAACAGTGGTTCAATTGGAATCAAGATAAAACCCTCACTACAACAATTTAATAAAATGGACAACATAATTTTCATTCAAAAATAGTTCTGTATTTCTACCCCAATTGTTAGCTATAACCCTGCAAACAAATTAATAATCAAACAGTAAAAGAGAATGTAATGCCAACAAAAAATCATCTTCAATGAGTGAAGGAATAATCACAAACCCAAAGTGTAAAGAATGATTTTATAGTGCAATGACTTTAATCAAACCAATGGAGGAACCTAAAAATTGGACACGTGCAGTAGGAACAGGACCCTGGTAGTCACTAACCAAAAATAATGAAACAAACAAGTCTGGAAACAAGTATCATAATACATAAAACTTATCTAAACACAAAAATATTTGCTATTTTAATAATCAGTATTTATAAATGAGACTTGGTTGTTTTAGAAAGTAAATACTCTCATATTTGATCAGAAATTGAAGCTCCAGCCCCATTCTGTGCTATATAATTTCTTGAAAGTTAAAACCTAAATACTTGTAGCAAATCAAAGAAATCAAAGAAATCAATTATGATATTGGTAATTAGAGGAAAATATTATACAAAAAATATAACATAAGCAAAGATAACTTTATAATGATAAACTATAAAAATCCACAATGGAGAATTATTAAGAATTTTTCAGTATGAATCAGAATTTATATTGAAATTTTTTTATAAATACAAAAAGGAATAAGCAAAACAATATAAGAAATTTAAACTCAATCTATTGTATATACAAACAAGTAAAGATATTGAGAAAATTAACATTTAAAATACTGTAAACTAATAAAGGAGATAGAGAATTGTCTTTATCTCACTCTCTTCTTTACACACACACACACACACACACACACACACACACACACCTGCAATATAGTTTATGCCCTGAACATACACAATGTACTTTAATTTTCCTTGCTCATGAAACATGAAAAGAGACCCTGACAATTCTTCATACTTTAAGAAATTCTATAAAAATAGAGATAGTACATACAGTGAAAGTACAAGTTAGTTGACATGAACCCTAATGTAAACTATGGTCTTTGATGATAATGATGTGTCAATGTAGGTTCATAAATTGTAACAAATGTACCACTGTGGTGGAGGATTTGATAAGGGAGGAAGCTATATATATATATATATATATATATATATATATATATATATATCTGTTTGGGGACAGGGAGTGTATGGTAAATCTCTGTACCTTCCTCTCAAATTGACTGTGATCCTAGAAGTGTTCTAAGAACTAGTCTTTTAAAAAAAAACAGTAATAAAATCCCAACCTGCTTTAATTTACCAAAAATTCAAATGGAAATGAAGACACCTAAACTACACCTAAAACTAGAAATTTCTTGTTGACAGAGTGAAAGCCAAGATTTAAGTTGCATAGTCTGGAAAGAAATATATTGATAACACTACGCATGAGTACCTATTAGCACAATTAAAGAAGTTCTCAGATGAGCTATATGCTAAATGCTTTTATTTTCTAAATAAGAAAAATTTTAAATAACAGATTTAAGCATTCATTTAGAAATAATAGAAAGAGATGACCAAAATAAATGTAAGGAAAAATGGGGAAAAAGTATTAATAAGGATAAAAACAAATAAATGAATTACAAAAATATTTAATAAATAAAAGATAATACAGTAGTAAATCTACAACAAAACTAAGAAAATAAGTAATTTTAAAAGCACACAATCAAAATAGAATAAAGGAGCTTTGAAATAGTTATGACAGTTTGTTAAATATTTTTAAATAAATTTGGAAACCCTGGATGAAGCAAATAATATTCTGAAAAAATGTATATTATCCTTAATGTACCATATGCCATCAAAATTGGTTCATCAAAAATGAACCAGTAGACTATGAAAAAAACACAGAGTGGGAGAAGGTATTTGGTATGCATATTAATATTAAACTTTTATAAAGAATTCACAAAAGAACACAGAGAGGCCTGAAAATCTAATAGAAAGATAGGCAAAACACTTGAATGTTACCTTTGTAAAGAGACTATCCTGATGGGCAGTGAACATATTGTTCAACATCATTAGTTAGTCATCAGAAAAGTGCTCAGTTAAACTACAGTAAATTAAAAATGTGCCCCAGATGACTAGTTGGTGATGAGGAGGTAAGGCAACCAGAAATCTTATATACTACTCCTAGAAGTATAGATGGGTACAAATGCTAGTGAACACTATCACTATCTATTCAAATTGAAGATATGCAAATCCTAAAACCAGTAAGTCCTTCCTATATGTGCATACAACAGAAATGGGTAAATATGTGCTCCTAAATATTATAAAAGAATATTCATAGCCACTTTATTCAATTAACCAAAACCTGGAAACAACTTAAATGTTTGTAAAAAATAGGCCATATAAGTATATTGTGATCGGTTCATGAAATAATTAAGAATGAGAAACTAATGCTTCTACATATAATGAGAAAAAGAAAATAATTAATTAATGCTTCTACCAAAATCTTGTATCAATATCATAGAAAGTATGGATCAAAAAAAGCCAGACACTATATGCTTTTGATTACATAACATTTAAAAATATAATCTATAATGATAGAAATCAAAATAATGGTTACCTTCTAGAGCATAAATTAATGGAATAAGGCAAAGAGAGATGTCTGAAGTGGTGGTAATGTTCTATATGTTCATTTGGTTTATACATACATTAATGTACTTAACATAAAAATACTGTGAGCTGTAGCTAAGATTTTTGTTCTTTATTTCAATGTTTTTTTCCAGAAGAAAAAATTAAAAGAATGCTTTTGAAACTTTAAGAAAAGATGAACACCGCAATAGAAAGATGGGTAAAATATATGATTTAGGTAATTCGCAAAAGAAGATAAGCAATGGCTCATTCTGAAGAAAAATTAATATTAATAGTATGTAATTGATGTTATAATAAGATAGCATTTGCAAAGATTTGAGGATAAAAAAAATACCAAATGAAGATTTTATGAAGCTGTGGTGGAATGATATTCTAATATATTGCTATTGACTATGTAAAAGAGTACTATATTTCTAAAGAACAATTTGAAAATTTATTTAAGCCAAATGAATAAAATATATTAAAATGTTGATATTCTTGAACAAATTGTGTAATCTTTATCTTTTTATCCAAAGATCAATTCACACAAATAAAAAAAAAAGTAAGTATAAGATCTATGTAAGAGAAAAATTCAACAAAAAAATGTTGAAAATATTTAATAGCACTGAAAATTATAAAAAATGATTAATTGACACAATAAGTTCTAAAATGGCATGTATGATATGAATGTTATTTCTGGGGGAAAAGTCGTATATCTGCATACACCATACAAAAATGACTTATGCCAAAATTATAATTATCTGACTAATTTTCTATATTGAGCACTAATTAGTAGTGTACTGAACAGAAAATAATTTCATCTACAAGATATATTTATGCAACTAGGTCTAAGTGTGAAAATACTCAAGATCCTGAAATATCAGCGAATGGTGAAGATATATTTGAGTATTCATCGATCTCACTTTTCATGATTTTGCTATTGTATATTTCCAGTGTTTTTTAAGTGGAGGGTTTGGCACATGGAGCACTGTCTAATATACACTGGGTGTTCTGTTGGAAACACCCAGAACAGCCATTTTTAGTAGCCTCTTTTGTACTTTATGCCCATGCAGATCCACTGCATGATTTTCTATTGAGAATCTCATTCTGTTCTGGACAGCTACCACTGTCACTAACCAAAAGCTGCTATCAATCATAATTTATTAAAACCTCAAACTCACTTCCAAATGTGGATTAAACATTTGCAACCTTCTGTGAATATCTCAGAGTAAAACCTATGAGACAACCATGGTACCTTCTTTTAGTTAGAGTTTCTTATCTCAGTCAAAGGAACATTCACATTATTTAGAAAACCAGCTCTTTTTTTTAGTAAACAACATTTATTGGCCTTCCTAATCCTTGAAATCACATATAATGACTATGCTACACACGCTGACTTCTATACATATTCCTTGTCATATTAAAACAAAAAGAATGGAAATTAGCATTTATTAATCACCAACCTCATGTCAGCCACAATGCTGGACACTTATCATGTAAAACTATTTTATTCTTGTTACAACTCTTGAGGGGTGGGAACTTTTATTTTTTTATTGAAGAAGGAAAAATAAATCTCAGAAAAGTTAGGAAACTTTAAAATGATGAAAAATAGTATGTAGCAGAAGTGGTATTTGAACATGTGTGCCTAACTCCAAAGATCATTATTTTCTAATGTGCTATAGTGAGAGGCAGCACAGCATAATAATCAGGACCTTATGCTTAGGAGTCAGACTGCCTGCCTTGGTCTGAATGCTAATTTCAACATTTATTGGCTATTTGATTTGAGTAAAGAAAGTTACTTAACATATCTTGGCACTGCTGTCTAGGTATAAAAGTAGTTTATACCCTCTCGGGTTATTATGAGGATTAAATTAGTATATCTAAGTATTGAAATTAATTAGCGAAAAGAATTTAATAGTGCATGAATCATGGTACATATTTAATAATTTTTAGCTATAACTCTGATTTAGTTTCATCCTTACTATTATTCTATTATAGAATATTAATTTCTAAGATAAGTAATACCCTGATTTATTTTTTAAAAAGATGAAATCATGTTATTTTCTCTAAGGAAAGGAAATTCTGTAAGCACATTTACTGAAATAATTTTCTAACAATAACTACAAATGTTATAAACTGCTAATTTCTTCCCCTCAAGCTCCTTGCTGTACCTATTTATGCTTTTGAGAGGAATGAAATAGTGTAGAAGTTTATTGTCTTTATGTTTTACCAATTCCTAATTTTATTGCTACACATTAAAAGATACCAGATGGAAATAACATTGTTTAATAAATACTCTACCTCAGAACTATACAAAAAAGAAGTATAAATCACTAACAAAGATAGTTCTGAACACAAACGTTTAAAGAACAAATTCAGTTGACAATTTCCAAACACTATTGGAAATAAAAAATAAATGTTTAGAATAAAGTTACATATTAATATAAAACTTCCGTCAATGACTAACTTAATAGAGATTTTCAACATCTCCCATCACTGAAATTTTTACCACCACTTTTGAGAATTTAATCTTTTGTTCTAACAGGACTCAATGTTGATTAGTTAAACTCCCCCCACAAACAAGTTTATTTAATGTTCCACAATTTCTTACCTTGAATTACATGAAAGAAATAGATAAACATTTCATGCTTCTTTGTCAAACAGATTTGTTTATATTTAAAAGTCTTTAATCATTTAAAAATTATTTCACTTTCCTAATACATATGGCTGCTATTAAAAAAGACTGACATCATTTCTCATCTATAAGATTTGTTTTCCTTTCTTTTTGGTGATAATGTTTACATTTTCTTTTCATGAGGTACTTTTTAAAAGATGATTTGAGGCTTTTTCTATTGGGAAAAAGAACAACAAAAAACAACAGAAAATTTGAGTCTAAGTGAAAAGACTGACTCATTTTTTTTGTTCCTATCTTAGCATAAAGTTAGTAAGAAAAAAGATTAGTATGTGCCATTTACAAAAGATAAGTAAAGAATTCTTACAATTTTGTGTCCTTAGGATTTGAGTGAGAATTTTTGGTATTATGCCTATTATGTAGTTGAATGACATTTGGAAAAATACTTTAGAAACACATATAAGAATTATTTATTTGTTCATCTAATAAATATTTATACAAACCTTCAATGAGCCAGGATATTTCTCAGCTCTGGGACAGCAAAGAACATGTCCCCAGTTCTTAAAGCACTTCTGTACTAGGTGAGGTTGAGAGACATACAATAACTAATAGATAAATCAATCAAGACAGTAATTTCAAGTTGTTTTATGGAGAAACTAATATTGAGTGAGATTGAAGGAGAAAAATAACTTTAGATCTTTTAATGGTCAGGGTTACTTGGATTGAGATCTTAGATCAAAAAAAAAAAAAATCAAGATGAGACTGCTACTTGAAGATCCAGGTTAGAAAAGATTTTTTTAATAGAAAAGGAAGAAAAGATTTTTATAGAGTACGAGTGACAGAAAGAAGATAATGTAATCTAAACCGATACCTGGACAAAGTGGTTGGAGATCAGGTTTTGTGAAGATCTGGGTTTTCATTGTGTAGCTTTCAGCAATATATACTAGATGCAATTTTCCTTTTAAAAGGATCACTTTAGCTTCTCATTTGTGAATGAATTATATTTAAAAAAAGGGGGGGGGGAGAATTAGAAAATTCCACTACTGTGGTTGTATAGAAAAAAAAAGATAGTGATTTAACCTGCAGAGATTGCCTAGATGGATGTAAGTGAACAGGTATGAGCTATAATTTGGATAGGACCCATGGTGAACTGAAAATCAAAATCTGAGTGATACAGAGGACTCAAATATGACTACACATACTGCCTTTTGATTCTGAGTTACTGGGTGGTTCATATTGTCAGCTACCAATATAGATAGGAAGAGTTTTGGGGAAATAGTGTTCTCTAACTCTATCAATAATATCATTTGTCATCACTTTCCTCATTTCATATTTATTTTCTATCCTATGTAGAGTGATGTTGTTTTAACCAGACTTATATATGTTGTTATTTACTGATACTAATACTTATCAGATTATGGGAAGTTCTCTAAAGAAACTTTAAACTATTGGAGTGCTCTCTTCAACGTGTAACAATAAATGCAAGCAATTTAGAGAAATTTCAGGTTTTACAGACTATCCATATTGTTAGACTATAAGAATGTCTATTAATAACTAAAATATTAAAAGAATAATAAAAATAATGACAATATATTACATAATTAAAAGAAAAATTAAAATCTCTCCCTCTCTACCTCTCTGCATAATTTTATTTAACACACGGTGTTTGTTCTGGGTATCTATTGCTGCATTACTAATTGTCTTAAACTTTAACAACTTAAAATGATGGCAATCTTAATTTTGTGAACAAATCTATAGTTTTTGCAAGACTCCAAGGAATAGCTTTTCTACTTGATGTAGCATCAGCTGCTATGGATCAAGTGAGGCTGGAGGATTCACTACCAAGGTGGCTCACTAACATAGCTGGTAAATTGATGTTGGCTGTCAGCTGGGAACTCAAAATATCATCTGAGTGTTTCAGTTTTTTGCATAAGCTTCTCCATGAATCTGCATGTGCTTCCTCACCTACTGGCAACTGATTTCAATCAGCAAGTGTTCCAAGAGGCCCAAATGGAAGCAACAAAGCTTATAACTTAGTCTTAGAAGTCTCTAAACATTCCTGCAACATTCTACTGGCCAAATAATTCACTGAGGCCAGCCCAGAATCAACAGAAAGGGAAGTAGACTCCACCTCTCAGAAGTAACAGCAAAGAATTTGTGGTCATTTTTAATCTACCACAGACCATCTTATTAAGTCTATGCTACTAATATATGAATAAATGAATGCATTTGAAAATATGTTTGGCTGTTCTGCCTTCTTGCATACTTCCTATTAAGGGCATTTCCAGTGAACTTTGCATGGGTACTAATGAGTATTCTTATGGTTCAATAAAGATTTGAAAAAGGAAACCCATACATGAGGATAAACCATAAACTCAGTTGCAGATGGTTATCACAAACCAAATTTTCAAGTAGAATTCCCATTACAATGATTCAATGCTAGAAAACAAATTGAAATGCCAAATATTGTTCAGTTGAGTTGTGTCCTCAGATAACATTTTTCTAATTGCAGCTCTTGCTTTAGAGAACAGCAATTAGAAAATTACATATGCCAAGAAAATAGGCTCAGAAAAGGCCTTGAGATTCTGGCTCACTATTGTTAATGAAGTCATACAATCTGTCTTTACTTATTAGGGTTTTTTAACAGAGGACAGCTGAAAAGTAAGGCCTAATTAAAACAAAATTACAGAAAGGCAGAAAGGACTTTGATAAGTATATTTGGAAGAGGAGTATTTTTTCACCTGTTCATGTGGTGAACATCTGTGTTTTTTTGGCAATTGTGTTTCCACTCAAAAAGAAACTCCTAGTTCAAAGACTCATCCTCTCTTGTATCTATTTCTTTGAAGTGTTCTCTTGGATCACTTAAACTGTGGTAGCCAAACTATTTTGGCATGCAGGGATATAGATTTATTACAAATTGAGTCTCAGGATTCAATATTTTATCTTCTGTTCTGTCATTATATGCTTATGTTTTTTAACCAGGTTGTTTGACCACTTAGCCTTGCAGTTAAACAGAAACACCACTTTCACAGGCAAACCAATAGTGAGTGTAACAAGATTCTTTGCCCACAAATTTTCATGAAAAGAAATGAAAAAAAGATGGTGAAATTGTTAACTGATGGTGATAACAGACAATAGAGAAGGTATGTATGCTGGTAGAGTAGAAGTCTCTGATATGCTTAATGAGAGTGATTACAGTACCTAATTTTAGAGATTATCAATAGTGAAATGCAGCTTGCTCTTTGAAACCTAGTTTTAGGAATAAAGTTAAAATCCCCTTAATTCAAGTTATTACTTTAAAACAAAATATTCTAATACACTATTAAAGCATACAAAATAACTTCTATATAAGGTTAGAGAGACAGAATCATTATATACATATTCAATTATAACGTCAGGTTAATAAAACCCAGTTATTACTAATACATAAGTATATGCCACTCAGGGTTACTAGGTTTCATCAAAGCTTAGATTGATCACAAATCTAGGGAATCTGACAATGTACATTTATAAATAACCTCAGATTTTCTATGTCTCATGTTAAATAAATATTGGCCTGCATTAGTGATACTGATTTCATCCTAATTTTTTTTTCTGAAATTGTACATGGTAAGAAGTATCAGGATGATATATTAATATGATTTCTATTTATTGGATTGTTCTGTTTCTCCCTCATATTAACAAAATTATCCTTGGGAATTATTACTAAATGGATACTTAAATTTTTTCTCTTTCACAGAAAGGCCACAATGTAGTTAAAAAGCTAGAGCTTTAAAATAAGAAAACCCTGATCAAAACTCAGGAAATGGAATAATCCCTCTAAATATTCAGCCAAGTATTGAACTGAATAAAATTCATTATATTATTTCCTCATTTATTGTCCAGATAATTTTAACCCATTGATAGGCAGTGCAATTGTTAAGGTAGCTTTTTTATTTGTATTTGGTATACTAATATATTTTGATTCAAGTCACCAGAATGGTGATAGATGACCCTATTTTTACTGTTTAAAAGATAAAATCTTTATATGTTTCATCTTTAGGACAGAAAAATATGTCTGCTTAGCATAATTTAGTGTTTACTCTTTAGTATTCTCATAGGCAATTTCTTTTTACATATAGGAATATTTACCTATGTTGCTTCACCTTAGTAAGGATGTAAGGCTAATTTGTACTACATCATAGCATTGATTCTTTTTATTATTTTCTAAATTGTCTACAGAAACATACATTTATATATGTTGAAGCTATAAGGTTATGAAATTATTATTATTTTCTTTTTAATTCCCTCCTCTCCCCCCACTTCTATCCCTGACCTATGGATGTTGCCATCTCCTCTTAAGAACTGGATCTCTGAAGGCGGGACATCTCCTCCCATGCACTTGTGGCACACACCTGGGCCGGCGCCCCCAGGGATCCTGGTGTACCCGGGTCCTGGCACACACAGGGTATGGACCGTGGCTCCACTGGGGCTCGAACCTAGGACCTTCTGCATGTAAAGCAGACATGCTAACCACTACTCTATGGAACCACCCTAATTATTTTAACACACATATTTTAAATTATGTTCCCTTTGAAAATTATAATAATGATTGCTAACATGTATTTATCAATTAGTTTGTGCAAGGTGATGCTCTAAGAATCTTTTATTAATGCATTAAGACATATAAAATCCACATAATATTCATGCTACCATTATACCAAATATAATAGAGGGAAATAAAGTACAGAAAGTTTAAGATACTATCCCAAGATCATACAGCTTATAAATATCAGTCAGGATTTGAACCCATGGAGTCTGATTCAAGTTTCTAAAATTCATGTATTTTGACTGTAGTACTTGAGGAGCCCAGCTTCTGGTTAAAAATCTTTAATGTCATTTTTCTGGTTTGAAAATAGGCAATTGCAAATTCTTTATCTGTCAGGCTTCATGAGGTAAAGCTCCCTTCCATCCCTCTAACACACACACGCACACACACACACACACACACACACAGACTTAGCAAAGAGCCAAAGCACTACATTTGCTCTCAAGGGAGTTGTAAGCAAGAAGTCAGGCTCCCCTGGCCGGCCAGTCATGCTCTAAGGAATATTTGCATCTCTAGTCTAGGCATCTCATTCCTCACTCTCTTTATCTGAGGCCTGGAAGTGAGGTTATTTTCAAACACTTCTGCTGAGGCCTCTTTATGGAAGAGAGGAGAGGAAGAGGAAACCATGAAGATACTTTTCCCCACTCTGACTCAGTATCCAGTACTTTTCCACTCCTAGCCATCCTCATCCTTCCTCCAGCCTCAGGATCTAAAAAACTGCTGGAGCCTTTTGTTCAGGGCTCTCCAGAGAAACGGGTCTCACACCTGCCCTGATGTATCTTACCCTCAACTGGTGCATGCTTCCATGAAGAAAAGTGGATCAGGAAAGTTGGCACTTTCTCCAGTTAAGACCATTGCTTATACCATGATAATATGTGATTAAAGGCTTAACTCTTTCATTTTTGGCCTCTTTTTAAATGGGAATCTGGCAGCTCAGCTGAATTCCTAATACTTGGTACAGTTATTGTAATATAATCAGATCTGGATTTCAGCAAGATCATTCAGTCTATAATATGGAGAAGTGATTGGAGCATGATGAGACTAGCAGTCTTTGCAGAAATCTAAGTGTGACCTAATGCTATCATATATTAGGTTAATGTAGTATGATGGAGAAAAGTAGACATATCACAGACATATTTAATAAGTAGAATCAGCAGGACCTGGTGATTGATTGAAGTTAGAGGATTAAGAATGAGGGAGAGATTAAGCATGTGTTATGCCAAAATTCATGTTGAAGTCCTAACATCCAGTACCTCAGAATGTGAGTGTGTGTGGGGAAAGAGTCTTTAATGAGTAAAGTTAAAATGAAGCCATTATGATGAGACATGTTCCAATATGACTGGTGTCTTTATAAGAAGAGGAAATTCAGACACAGGTGCAAAGGGAAGATCTTGTGTAGACATCAGAAAAATTATGGTCATTTTCAAGCCAAGGAAAGGGACCTCAGACTAAACCAACACTGCCAACACCTTGATATTTGACTTCTATCTTCCAGAATTGTGAGAAAAGAATTTTTCGTTTAAGCTACCCAGTCTGTGATACTTTATTTTGGCAACTTTAGCAAACTAATGCAGAGTGATATCCAATTTTTATGATATAAACTGGATGTTGGGTAGCTGTGCTCCCCGATGTATTAAAGTTAGCTGAATGAGTGATTTGGGGAATGGGAATCAGAGCTTATAGCTTCAGCTGAGTTCAAGGTGTCATTGTGCATTCATACTGAAAATTCATGTATTCAATCTATGGATCTGAGGCTCAGAGAGAGGTCTGTACTATAAATAACGATCTATGAGTTATGATGCAATATGTAAAATACTATGAAACCTAATACAAAATGTGAAATTGGCCACAATATCTACATACTTGGAAGTAACTGTGTAGACTTGTTCTATATATTTCTATCTCTGTATAGTGCTATTAAGAACTTTCTACAAAGAAGTAAAGATAAAGCTAATGTCAGTGTCTAAAACAGTGCTTTGCGAATGCAGAAAATATAAGTTAGAATAAAGATAAAGGCTTAGAACATAAGACCAGGGTCAGTGGAAGAGGTCTACAAGTATTTTAATAAACTAATCTTTATTTAAGTCTACCTAGATTTTCAAAGGAAGATGCGGTGAGCTTTAAAGACCAAAGGAGACATTTAGAGAAGAAATCAATGATAATCACTCAAGAGTCCATTCTATCAGTTTATAAAACTTTTACAATTTGATTTTTGACATATTATCTGTGACTGTCATCACAGAACGATAGGACTACAACAATTGTAGGACATATAATCATGCACCTCATTACAGCATTTCGGTCAATGAGAGACCTCATACAAGGGTAGTTCTGTAAGATTACAATGGAATAGAATAATTTCTATTGCCTAGTGACATTGTAGCCCATAACTTCAAAGAATTTGCCAAAGATAAAGCAGTTGCAAAAATCATGGTTATATCTGAGATGGCAAACCACCTTAACCACTGTGGGGATAAGGGTGACACTGAGCTGCTCTAAGAGGTGATAACCTGAGGAATTAACTAAGGAGTTGTTGGAACTGAAACAAGAACAAGAAGAGTTGAAGAAGAGGCAGGAGAAAAGAAAATTTCAAGAGAAGAAAAAGAACCTTCTCAAGAAAATTTACAGTGAAAGGATTAACAGAAGCTTTCCCAGACCTCAACAAACTCCTTAAAATATTTGAAAACATGAACCCAAATACTGAAAGATTTTCATTAATAGACTGAAGTGTTCATGGTGCTTTATCTGCTTATGAGAAAATATATAATTAAAGTAAAAAAACAAACAAGCAAACCACCATGAACATATTTCTGAAAAGAGTGACACCTCCTCAAGAGCCTTAGGTAGGTCCTTCAGGAGGTATTCCAGAAGGAAGCATTGTTATTGTAGGAGATGATGGCTCCATACATGTTAATACCCTTAAAGGCCTTTCAGTGAGACAATATGTGGAGGTAGAAGGTAGTGATATTGAAGATCCTGACCCTGTGTAGGCCTAGCCTAATGTGTGTGCTTGTGTCTTAGTTTTGAACAAAAGAGTTTTAAAAGTAAAACAATAAAAATTTTAAAAATTAAAAGTAGAAAAAAGGCTATAGGATAAGGATAGAAAGAAAGAAAATATTTTTGTACAGCTTCACAAAGTGTTTTTGTTTTAAGCTAAGTATTATTATGAAAGAGTCAAAGTTAAATGTATAAAGTAAAAGTTTACATTAAGCTAAGGTTAATTTATTTTTGAAGAAAGAAAAAAAATTTTATATGTTTAGTGTAGTCTAAGTGTACAATATTTATAAAATATCCAATAGTATCCAGTAACGACCTGGACCTTAACATTCACTCATCACTCCCTCATTCTTACTTAGAACAACTTCTAGCCTTGCAAGCTACATTCATGGTAAGTGCTCCATACAGGTGTACCATTTTTTTTATCTTTTATACCATATTTTACTCTACCTTTTCTATGTTTACGTATATTTAGATACACACATATTTACCATTGTGTTATGATTGCCTACAGCAGGGGTCCCCAACTGATGGGCCTGAAGACTTGTTCTGGTCTGTGGCCTGTTAGGAACCAGGCTGCACAGCAGGAGGTGAATGGCAGGCCAGCGAGGGAAGCTTCATCTGTATTTGCAGCTGCTCCCAAGCACTAGCATAACTGCCTCAGCCCCACCTTAGGTCATCAGGCATTAGATTCTCATAGTAATACGGATCTCTAGTGCCAAAAAGGTTGGGGACCACCAGCCTACAGTACAGGAACACATTGTATGGGTTTGTAGCCCAGGGACAATGAGTTATATCATATGTGCGTAGTAGGCTAGATCATCTAGGTTTGAGTAAGTATACTCTATGATATTTGCACAAAAACAAATTGCTTAACAATGCATTTTTCAGAAAGTATCCTTATTATTATGTGACACATGACTGTACTAGGGAAGCTAGTTTATCAGCAAAATAGAACCCACACCTTCAGGGGTAAATAAGTCTGGGAAGTGCTTTGAGGCATCAGCAGTATACAGGCAAGTTAAAGGGATATAGAAGCAAGAAAACAGGATTTGTACTAAAAGAAGTCATCCTGGGGCACTGACAAAGGTTTAAATGAATGAGAAAGGGATTCTTAACCTTTCCTCCTCTTACTTAAACACACTGACACATTCAAAGACAAATCTAGATATTCCGAAAACTTATTCGATTCAGTTTTCTTACAATTTCATAGAGGGTCATGTGAACTTTTGATTTTAATCTAGGTGCTTGCTTTTCCTTTCTAGTTTGAGAAAACTAACCAATAACTTTGTTAAAAATCATGAATTCTTTTTCAATATATTTGACCCAAATTCAGTGCTCTCTGAAGTTTTGAATTCCTTTTCCTAATTATGATGATGACAGATTTTTGAAGAGCATATAGATATACTTTTGCCATGGACATAGCTAAAAGATTTAACTTCAAGAATCAGAACATAACAATTATCAAAACTTCTCTAAATTCTTTCCTGGAGTCTATGCATTTGTGTTTACTTTTTTGAACATATGAAAAAACTATTGTAAACCATGATGTGAAAAAACACACTCAGCAATGGTAAAGCCTTTTCAGAATTAGCCTCTCCAAAAGTCTACAACTTTTCAAGTTGTTGGAGTGCTGCTTAAAAATATCAAACAGCAAAGATGCACTCCTAGAAATTATAAGCAATTTGTGCTTCAAGCAATATGTACAATAGTACTATACAGTAAATTGGACCAGCTGCCTATGCCTACCATTACAGCTGGTTGCAAAGTATACAATTTATGTTTTCTGTGGTAGAAAGTGGGAAGGTTTTTTAAAACTGTTCATGCTTTTATAAAGAGCCCTTTCCTGTTTTATTTTTTTAACCATTGTAAGCTCAAAGGAGGTATTATTTTGCTATTATGTTTAATGTTAATCCATTTCTATTATAGTTGAAGGGTCTATCAAAGCACTTTCCCTATGACCTCTTATTGCATCTTTATCAGTAGATGATTTAAACACCTACTTATCTTCATATTTTTCTTAAAATATGAGTGTATTTTATGTTTTAAAAAGGCATTGCCAATGGCTATTATAAGGATATATGATAACAAATAATTGGCTCTTAAAGCTCAGAAAATGGCAGGTATTGATCTAAAAAGTTAAAGAAACAATGTTTTCTATTGATAAACTGAATGAGCCTTGGTTCAAAAATAAATATATTGTACACTGATTCATCTTAGAATCTGCTCCCAGAGGATTAAAACCTGCAAGGAAATTTACATGAGCATATCAATATCAATATTTTTAAAATTTGAATATTGTCCATAAATTAGTTCCTCTTCTGTTTTTTAATGCATAACCTCCTGGGCTAAAAATAGGGACCTCAGTTTCTTGTTTTTTAAATTAGGCTTTAATTTTGAGAAAATTATTGATTTATATGTATTTGTAAGAAATAATACTAAGAGATCTCACTTACACTTTACCTAGTTTCCTCCAGGGGTAACATGCAAAACTTTATTATCACTGTATGATATGTTGCCATTGATGTAGTCAATACACACATTTCCATCACCAAAGGATCCCTTGTGTGCTTTTTCTGCAACCACACCCACTTTCCTTCTACCCTACCTCTCCTTAATCCCTGACAATCACCAATCTCTTCTCCATTTCATAATTTTGGCATTTCGAGAATGTTAGGAAAGTAGAATCGCACAGTATTTAATCTTTGGAGATGATCTTTTATCACACAGTATAGTTCTTTGGGGATTCATCCAGATCAACAGTGCATTTCTTTTTACTATTAAGAAGTATATTGAAGTATTGCTGAGTAGTACTCCATGTTTTGTTTGATCATTCACTGTTGAAGGCCATTGAAGAGGTTATTCCAGTTTGGAGATCTTATGAATAAAGCCAATATAAACATTTGTGTACAGGTCATGAACATAATTCTTCTTTGCTTTGGGTAAGTTCACAAGAGTGCAATTTCTGGGTTGATTGGTAGTTGCATGTTAAACTGCCAAAGAGTTTTCCATATTGGCTGTATACCCATTTGTCCCAACAGTAATGTTCAAGTTATCTTCCTCCCGCCCCCCCACATTTAACCATCATTTGGGTGGTCACTTTTTTTTAAAAAAATTTTAGCCATTTGGATACCTATATGGAGGTATCTCTTGAGGTTTTAATGTGTCTTTATGTAAAGCCCTATGGTTCGTAACTTTTTTTTTTTACTTTCTTATTTTTCATTTGTATATCTTTTCAAGAGAAATTTCTCTTCATGCCTTTTGCCCATCATCTAATTGGATTTTACTTTATTTCTTGTTGAATTTTGAGAGTTCTTGATATATTCTAGACAATAGTCTTTTGTATATATATTTAAAATTTTTTCTCTATTCTTTTATTTGTCTTTGCATTTTCTTTCTAAAGATTATTATAGACAAATATTTATGATTCTGCTGAATACATACTTATCCATTTTCTTTTTATATAGATCAAGCTTTATGTGTTAAATCTAAGAATATTTTTACTGGCTCTAGATCTTGAAAACTTCCTCTTTTATAACTCTATAAAAGGTTACACTTCATGTTTATAAGCAAATTTTACTTTATTTGTGTATAATGTGTGAGACTTGGTTCAGTTTCATTATCTTTGCCTATTGACCTTCAACTGCTCCAGCATGATTTAATGAAAAGGCTGTCTTTTACATCATTTAATTGCTTTTGCACATTTGTCAAAATCGGGCTTTGAAAATTTTATATCCACAAAATTAATAACTTAGGTGAAATAGACCAATTTTTTGAAAGACATGATTTGCTAAAAAAGTCATAAAAGAAGAAACAGTCAATATGAATAGGCATATATCTATAAAGAAATTTAATTGATAATGAACAACTCCCTAAAACAAAAAGCAAAAGGCCCAGATGGGTTCATTGGTAAATTTTACTAAATATTTCAGGAATAAACTACACTAATTCTCTACAATCTCTTTCAAAATATAAAAGAAGAAAGACTACTTTCTAACTCATTCTATGAAGTTAATATTACACTAATGCCAAAACCAGACAAAAACATTATAAGAAGACTACTGACCAGTATATCTCATGAAAATAGCTTTAAAATTCTCAGTAAAATATTGGCAAATATAATTCAATAAACTACAAAAATAATTATACATCAGGACTAAAGTGGATTTATCTCAGGTATGCAAATCTGGTTTAACATTTGAAAATCAATTAATGTAACCTATCATATCAATAGCCTAAGAATGAAAAAATAAATGATTTTATCAATAGATACAGAACAAGCATTTAATAAAATGTAATGCCCATTTGTGATAAAAACTCTCAGTAAAATAGGAATAGAGGGGAACTTTCTCAATTTAATAATAAGTATCTACAAAAACTTATAGTTAAGAATAATGTTATACTTATTGGTGAGAAACTCAAAGCTTTTCCACTATGATCAGGTATAGGCAAAGATGTTTTACCACTCTTTTTCATCATTGTACTGGAAATTCTAGCTAGTGCAGTAAGACAAGAAAGGAATTATAAGGTATACAGATTTAGAAGGAATAAATTACATTGCCTTTGTTCATAAATGACATGACTGCATGTATAAAATTTAAAAAAAAAAACAACAACCACTACCTTCTGGAATTAATAAATAAATGATCATAACAAGGTTGCAGGATACAAGGTTAATATGCAAACTTCAGTAGCTTTCCTATATGCTACCAATGACAATGTGGAAATTGAAATTAAAAATAATACCATTTATAATAGCAACTAAAAATCAAATATTTAGGTATAAACCTAATGAAACAGATATAAAATCTACATGAGCAAGACTATACAACTCTAATGAATGGTATCAAAAAAAGAACTGAATAAATGGAGATAGCCTATGTTCATGAATAGGAAGACTCAATATTGTCAAGATGTCAGTTCTTTCCAAACTGATCTGTAGATTCAATGCAATCTTATTCAAAATTCAGAAAGTTAGATATTGTTATCAATAGATATTGATAAACTGATTCTAAAGTTTATATGGAGAAGAATAAGTCCCACAATAGCAAACACAATATTGAAGAAGACCAAAAGTGAAGGACTGACATTACTCAAAGACTTACTATAATGTCATAGTAATAAAGACAGTATAGTATTGACAGAAGATAAATGGATCAAAGTGATCAATGGAACAAAATAAAAGCCCAGTTATAAAACTCCGTACAGTCAACTCATTTTGATAAAGAGTGAAGGCAATACAATGAAGTAAAGCTTTTATTTTCAACAATGGTATTGAAAAAACTGCATAGGTACATAAAAAGTATAACTGTAGACAGAGGACTTACACCTTCATAAAAACTAACTAAAAATGAATCACAGACATAAATGTAAAACACAAAACTATAAAACTAGGAGTGCAAAAGAGAAAGCTTAGATGAACTTGAGTATGGTGATGACTTTTTAGATAGAACACCAGAGGCACAATCTATATAATAAATAATTGATAAACTGGATTTCATTAAAATTTAAAACTTCAGCTGTGTAAAAGTCACTTTCAAAACAATGGAAAGACAAACTAAAGACTGGTTAAAAATATTTGAAAATGACACATCTATAGAGGACTACTCTGCAAAATATACAAGAACCTTAAAACAGCAATGAAAATAAATAAATAACTTGATTTTAAAATGAGCTAAAGACCTGAACAAACACTTCAGAAGAGAAGATATGCACATGGCAAATGACCATATAAAATGTACTACACATTATATGATAATAGTAAAAAATAAAACAATGATGAGATGCTGCTGCATACATTTTTCCATAGTCAAAATCCTGAAAACTGACAATACCAAATGCTGATAAGGCTGTAGAGCAACAGGAACACTCATTTATCACTGGGAGAATAGAAAATGGTACAGCCATTTTAAAAGACAATTTGGAAATTTTTTTACAAAGTTAAATATATACAATCCAGCAATCATACTTTTTGGTATTTACCCAAATGAGCTGAAAATTTATTCCCACACAAACATCTGCACACAGATGTTTATAGCAGCTTTATTCATAATTG
Source organism: Eidolon dupreanum (assembly GCA_028627145.1). Classification (NCBI taxonomy): domain Eukaryota; kingdom Metazoa; phylum Chordata; class Mammalia; order Chiroptera; family Pteropodidae; genus Eidolon; species Eidolon dupreanum. Next base: position 126,151,377 of record CM053502.1, on the reverse strand, counting down.
ACAAAACTTGGAATCAACCAAGATGTTCTTCAGAAGATGAATGGATAAATAAACCATAGGCTGGCTATACAGAAAATGGAATACTATTCAGTGCTAAAATGAAATGAGTGGAGGAGTGTCTTAATGTCCTCTTCCCATGAAAACACTTAATATACACCTACATATAGAACAGTTCCCTCCTGAAAAATAACTGAGGGCTAATTGAACAGCTTCTACACACACACACACACACACACACACACACACACACACACAAATGAGGGAAAGAACACATAGAGAAGTGTAGGAGAGATAAAGATATGATAACCGTGGGAATTTTACCCCAGTGAAGTAAACTGCAGTGGGGAGAAATATCCCTGAAGGGCTTACATGACTATCCTGCCCTGGGGGCACAGAAATAAAAGTGATTTTAAGGGTGCTTAGACTATACATAAAAAAAGTCATTTACTAAGCCTAGGGTGCATGCCAAATGAGTGGGGAACTGCAAGAATACCCCAGGACCTATGGGAATTCTCTGGGATTGGAGTGACAGTCAATGCCATTGTTTACATTTCCCCTCCAACTAGATACCATGGCAAGAGCTCAATCCAAGTGATCTAGTTGATCCCCAAGGCTGCTTCAATGCACCCCAGGCCACCTCAACCAGCACCTGCTCCAGACCCAGCCAGTCTGCACACCAGGGCACACCAGTGCTACACACAGCTGCTTTGGCTTTATCTGACCTACCAAAGACATGCAGCATATATAGTGTACAGCAAAGTCACTCCTACACAAGATCACTCCTTCAAGATTAGGAGAGGTAGCTATTTCATCTAATTCATGGAAACAAACAGAAAGTCAGACATAACAAGGAGCCATAAGAATATGTTCCAAATTAAATTACAAGAAACCTCCCTTACCCCTCCCCCCCCCAAAAAAAAAACATAATGAAACGGAGATAAATAATTTGTCTGGTAAGGAATTCTAAGTAATGTTCATGAAGACATGCGCTGAACTTCAGAGAAGACTAAAGTAACGAAATGAGAACTTTAAAAATAAGTTAGAAAATATGAAAAAGAACCAATCAAAGCTGAAGAATACCATAACTGAAATACAAAATACACTGTAGGGGATCAACACAGAACAGATTAGAGGCATGGAAGAGTAGAAATCAATCAGAACAGCGAAAACAAACAAACAAAAAATAATAAAAAACAAGAATAGTTCAAAAGACATGTGGGACAACATCAAGCATACTGGCATTCACATTATAGGGATCCCAGAAAAAGAGGAAAGAGAGAAAGAGACAGAAAACTACTTGAAGTAATAATGGCCAAAAACTTTCCTAACCTATGTTAAGAAATTGACATCCAGATTCAGAAACCACAGGGGTCCCAAACAAGATAAACCTAAAACAATCAACACCAAGACATGTTATTAAAATAGCAAAAGTTAAAGATAAAAAAGAGAATTTTGAAGGCAGCAAGAAGAAATCAACTAGCTGTACACCGGGGAAACTGCATAAGGCTATCAGTTGATTTTTTCAGCAGAAACTTTGCAGGCCAGAAGGGAGTGGCAGGATATATATAAAGTGGTGAAAGCAAAGAATTTACAACCTAGACTAATCTACCTAGTAAAGTTATCATTCAGAATTGAAGAAGAGATAAAGAATTTCCTAAACAAGAAAAAACTGAAGGAGTTCATTACCACTAAACTGGCTTTACGAAATGTTAAAGGATCTTCTTTAACCCATGAATAGAAATTCATAACCAAAAATAAGAAAATATATGAAAGAAAAAAATATCACTAGTAATGGTAAATATGTAGAAAAGGCAGTGGTTCAGCCACTCAAAAAGGTAGTATGAAGGTTAAAAGACAAAAGTAGCAAAATCAACTATAATTACAATGAGTTGTTAGGTGATAAACAAAATGAAATTTCTGAAATACATAAAAAAAATTGTGTTGAGGGCATGCTTTCAGAATGAATTCAAACTTAAATATTTATCAGCTTAAAATAAACTGCTATATATATAGGCTGAAATATATAAACTTCATGGTGACCACAAACCAGAAACCTACAGAAGATACACAAAAAAGTGCAGAGAAAGGAGCTCAAATATAACACTAAAGAAAACCAGCAAACCACAAGGGAAGAGACTAAGTGAAGAAGAAAGGAACAGAGAAGTACAAAACAACCAAAAAACAATTAACAAAATGGCAACAAATGCATACTTATCAATAATTACTTTAAATGTAAATGGACTGAATGCTCTAATAACAAAACATATGGTTGCTGAATAGATTCAAAAAATAAGACCTATCTATATATGCTGCCTACAAGAGACTCCCTTCAGATCAAAAGATACAGATTGAAAGTGAAGGGATGGAAAAATATTCCATTCTAATGGAAACTAAAAGAAAGTTGGGATAGCAATACCCAGACAATAAACTTTTAAATAAGGAGTGTAAATAGAGACAAAGAAGGACATTACATAATTATAAAGGGGTCAATCTAACAAGAGGATATAACATTTGTAAATATCTATACATCTAACATAGGGACACCTAAATATATAAAGCAAATATTAACAGACATAAAGGGAGAGATTGACAGTAATACAATAATAGTAGGGGACTTTAAAACCTTATTAGAACTAATAAATTTAATAAAGTTGTAAGATATAAAATTATTATACAGAAATTTATTGCATTTCTATACACTAATAACAAACTATCAGATAAGTTAAGAAAACAATCTCATTTGCAGTTCCATTAAAAAAGAGTAAAATACCTATGGATAAATTTAACCAAGAAGGTGAAAGACCTATACTCTGAAAACTATAAGATGAAAGAAATGGTAGACAACACAAATAAATGGAAGGATATACCATGATCATGAATAATAAGAAGTAACATCATTAAAATATTCATACTACCCAAAGCAATCTACAGATTATGTGCAATCCCTATCAAAATATCGATAGCATTTTTCACAGAAGTAGAACAGATGAAGTGTCCTCAAGAAATTATAAATAAAACTACCATGTGACCCTGCAATTTTACTTCTGGGTATTTGAAGAAAATGAAAACACTAATTTGAAAAAATTTATGCATTCCTATGTCCTGCAGAGCAGGTGACACACCCTTGGAGGAGGTTCCCAGACTTTACTAGAAAAATTCTGAGCGACGGCAGACCTTCTGTGCTGACGAAGGCCAGGCCACCTCTTGAGTGCTGTGGTAACATCTGGTGGCCCCTCTTTCTGATGGACACAGAACACACCCCCTCCAGTCACTTCCATCTCTCCCCTGTGTATTCCATTCACAGCCCTGTCATGACAGATGCAGCTCTTCTCATAGAAGCCAGCTCAGCCAGGGCTTGTGGCATATGTCACCGTGGCCCAGCACCTGACACTCAGAGTGCTCTGAATGAATAAATGAATGAGTGAGTAAGTAATTGAGTGAGTAGATATGAAGGAGGGAGAGTAATTCATACAACCACGTGTCAATCCAGCTCAACCCAAAAAGTAGCTGGTGGTGGGAGGATCATTTATAAAAGCCAAGTTGTAAAAGCAACCTAGGTGCCCATCAATGGATTTTAAATATATAAAAATGTAATGTATACAATAAAGTATATATTATATATGACATATATATAATATTACTCAAGCAATAAAGAAGAATTAAATCTTACCTTTTGTGACAACATGAATGGACCTAAAGTGTATTATGCTAAGTGAAATAAGTCAGATAGAGAAAGATAAACACCATATGATTTCTCTTACATGTGGATCCTAAACAAAATAAAACAAAACAAATGCACAGAAAAACAAAACAGAAACAGACTCACAGATACAGAGAACAAACTTATGGTTTCCAGAGGGGAGGAGAGCAGAGTGATAGGTGAAAAAGATGAAGGGAAATAAAAGATTCAAATTTTTCATTTGTTATGGGGCTATAATATTCAGTGTGAGAATAGTTAATAATATAATTGCATTGTATGGTGACAGATTATTACTAGTCTTATGGTGATCACGTCATAGGTGTATAAGTATTAAATCACTATGTTGTACACTTGAAAGTAGTGTAACGTGTTAACTCAAAAAAAAAAAAAAACAACAAAAAAAGAAAAACAAAAAGAAATAAGCTTTCAAGCCATAAAAAGGAATGGAGGAATAATAAATAATAAAAGAAATAATAATTGAGAGAAACCAATCTGAAAGGCCAACATAATATATGATTCCAACTATGTGACACAATGTAAAAAGGACAATAAAGAGAGAGTAAAAAGCTCAGTGGTAGCCAAGATTTTGCAGTGAGGGAAGTGATGAATAGATGGAGCACAGAGGTTTTTTTGCACACTGGAAATACTGTATATGATTGCATTATGATGGATATGTGTCATTATATATTTGTCCAAACTCATAAAATGTTCAACATCGAGTAAACCATAATGTAAATCATGGACTTTTGTTGATTATGATATGTCAAGTAAGATTTGAATATTTTATAATAGTCATAGTAATAGATATTGATTGATTTGGAGAAAATGACTTTTGAACTTCATCTAAAATTAATTTACAAATTTAATGCAATACTGAAAGACATTGTAGAAATAGTTTTTGTAGATATAGACAATATTATCCTAAAATTTATATGGAAAGGCAAAGGAATTAGAATAGCTGACACATTTTTGAAAAAAAAAATAGGAAGAATCAGTGTGCTTGATTTGAATTCATTATATAGCTACAATAATAGTCTGTGGTATCAGTGGAGGGATAATACATAGATCAATGGGACAGAATAGAGAATCCAGAAATAAACCCACACAAATATACCCAGGTAATTTCTTTTAAATTAAAATTATATTTTTTAGAGCAGTTTAAGCTTCACTGCAAAATTGAAAATATAACCCCTGTCCCCATGTGTGCAGAGCCTACTCATTATCAACATCCCCAACAGAGTGGTACATCTGATATAACTGATGTACCAACATTGACACATTATAATCACCAAAAGTCCATAATTTATGTTATGGTTTACTCTTGATGTTGAACATTTCATGAGTTTCGACAAATATATGATGACAGATATTCATCATTATGCTATCATACAGAGCATTTTCATTGTGTTAAAAACCCTCTGATTTTAGGCAATGTATGCCTATTTCTATCATTAAATTATCAACTACTTCCAGAAAAGAATCTTTAAATATTCATCCATATATTTCTAAGGTCCAGCTTGTTTGTGTGTGAGAGAAGATGTTCAATAAATCTTTGCTTAATAAATTGTATCAGTGTTATTAACTTTAGCAGGTTATACTACACTCTCAAAATTTATTTTCCAATGCAATATTCATTACTCAAAATAATATCATCCTTTTAAAACTTGATTCATACCTCTTTTCCCCATGATACCTTTTCATGTATTACTTTTTGTAGTTTAGAAAATGTCTCTATTTGTCTGACAGTTAATTCCACATAAGCATCAAAACTCATTTTAAGTTTTATTTGTGTATGTGTGTGTCTGTGTTGTAGGCTTTGCGAGAAATTGTTGTTCATTATACCCGCCTAGGAAATTACATTTATGAATTTGTGTTAACAGATTAGATTTTTATAAGAGACAACCGGAGATCCAACTTATTGCATTTTTTTTCTTACTGTTGTCTGTGTAAAGCCCAAGATAACAACACACTAACATTTATTTTCCATGTACCTTTTTCAAATCAAAACTACCTTTGTAAAGCTGTTAGTCATTTATATTTTTGTTTCCCACCAGTACAAAACACCCAGGGACCATAGATAAATAAAGGTGCTCTATTATTGTGGATTACATTTTGACATATTCCTCTCTCTTTTCAAATATTGTGTATTCTTGTATCTTATGAAAATTCTTTTCTGGTCAAACTTACCTGATGAATTCCCTTCAGTTTATGGGTAATATTCAATTTGTTGTATCTTTTAATGGGGAATTAAGTCTACAGTTTCTCTTAACAATGCTTTTATTACAATTAAATCATTACTTAAAATTAGATCTGATTTTTTTTTTTTACTTCTTTTTGTATACTTTGCTTTTCCTCCTAGCTATAGATTCCTGGAAATCTGCATTATATAATATATCATAAATATGTGTTTATGATTTGATTTGAATAATATTTATACCCCAAGTGCACAGTTAATGGTCAGTTGTGACCCAGAGGCTATGCTTTAAAAGCCTTTAGCAGCATCTTTCTTCTATTCTTTTTTCTAGTATATTGGCCAAATAATCATTCAGAATATTTTTGTTGTAATGAATATTCATATGGTCAGATCAAATTATGATTAAGATCCTAGTTCTTTGGTCTGATGGTCTCCATTCAAATATTTTCTGTACCATTTCTATTACCCCTTATGACTGTGAGTTAATTATTTAGCCTTTCTAATACATATTCATAATGAAGATAGTAAAATTATTTATTGTAATAAGAAAAATTGTATAATGTGATAAAAAAGTAGTCAAATTTTGAATTTCATTTAATATCACAAACTTTTAAGAAATGTGTTTTTATGCACTTCACTACATGAGGATGAAACAAAGACTTTGTTATGAGGATGAAATGACACAATGTGTGTAAAGCCCTTGGTATATGCTTCCAGTATAGTAAGTGCATGGTAAATGTTGCTAATTATAAATGGCATATCTTTAAAGATGCCTATTCATTTTTCCATTCACAATTACATTGTACAAAGTATTGCAATTATTTGGGAAAATGTTACCAGTTACTTCATATTATTATTCATATTATTACTATTACTATTATTATTATTATTATTATTATTATTTTATTATTATACTATCCTAGAAGAACATTGTCACAGCACCTGAAAGTTTTGAATACAGATGATGAAAACCTCAGTTTTGAGTATTTTCTCTAAAAATATGTATATTGCATTATTATAAAGAACATTTATATACTCTCAATAATGTGCAATGTTAACATAGAGTATTTTAACTGTTGAATTTGTTTTTTTCCCCAGCAACATTCCGCCTACATTTCTGGTGCACATATTCAATTTTAACAATGGATGATTCTATGGATGACTATTACATTCACTATAACACCACCCTCTTAGACTAATTTGCATCACCAATGCTGTCTCAATGTTCTGGTAAAATAGTCTGATGTTCTCTCATCAAATTTTAGTAAACATTCTGTGCTTCTGTAGAATGTTATCTCACTGGCTTCCATTTATCTCCTGGGCATGATTTTAGTTAGAGGGCAAGCCTTAGGGAGAGAGGTTTGATAGATCCTTTAAAGAACAAATTGTCTTTCTGCCATGGCGGCAGTCAGCTCGTCTTTGGTCTAATCCTAACAAAATTGATACATATTTCTAAAGGTTTGTAGGAATTTACATTATGGCTGTTTTAGCTTAATTTTATTGTTTGTCATCCCTCCAGGTTACTGTGAGTCCCAAATGATTTCAGAAAATTGAAATAGTGAAATAATACCAATTGAAAAAATGATTGCTACTTATGGAACATTAATGTGTAGAGTTCAAACTCATTAATCTAGATCATCTCCCTTTGAGAGAGCAAGAAACACACGTGGCAATGCAATGGAGAGGTCAGACTGAAATTTAAAATATGAAGTGATATTAAATAACTTCAAGGTTACATAATAAATCGTGGGAAGTTAGAAAATTTGCTAAACTTCTAGTTTGTTTAACAGCTATTAGTGGCACTTCTTAAAGCCAAAGTAAATTGTTTTGCTTTAGAATGCACTACTAAACCAGAGATGAAAACCTCAGAAATTAAACAGTTATACTCATATAGAGGAAAAAAATATATTAAGGACAAATTTTGATTTTTCCATTCCATTGTAAACTCTTAAATTATAGCTAATAGAACTCACTCAAAGAATCAAGCTCTATATGATTTTACCCCATTTATTCTTTGTTCAGATGTTACTCTTTGGAGATTTAGAGATAGTTATTCAGAATGGATGTCATTTGTTGGTATAACAGCTATGACCATTTGGATGGCAGGAAAGACATTAAAACATAATGATTTCTAACTTGGCAAGAGAGTCCTTAATGATACTGTTAGGTAGCTAGTCAGACATGAGCAACAGGGGAACAAAAGAATAGAAGCCCAGCCTAGAGACTGCCCCAAGAACACTCCATTGGTAGTTAGAGAATTCCTCCTGCATTCCCAGAGACAAAGGAAAGGAGGGCCATAGTTTTAGCTAGTCTAATATGGCTACAGACACCGGTGCAGAAGGTACTGTACTCCTCTAATCTGCCTACAACTTAAGCTTCATTATAATATTGTGTTTATGCCTGGAAGTTCATAAATCTAATTAGACTGAATTCTGGGTAGGCACAGAATTACACTAGGCAAAGAATTATATAGCAGCCAAATGTCAATCAAAATGACCTCACTTGCCAATTACTTAAGAATGCCTTTGCAACCACCAGTCAATGCCCCATATATAATGCAGACCTTCCCACCCACCCCCCAACCCCTAGCGCTCCATCTTCCCTGGCTGTAACCTGTACCCGTCCCAAGTGTATGTAACCCTGCTTCCACTTGGGACGGGTACAGGTAACACACACACCTCTCGGTCCTTTTCACTGCCAAAGAAATGAATTGACTAGTCTTATACCTCATCACCTTTTTCGAAATTCATTTCTTTGGCAGTGAAAAGGACCGAGAAGTGTGTGTGTTACCGTAAATCTGATCTCTCCAACAGTAACAATAGCAATGGAACCTTGTAGCATATTGGAACAATGATGATGATATCATTGCCTATAATATTTTACATGAAACTCCCATAAGAATACAGAAACAAATATATAGAGATATTTGTGGAATGTAAAAATATAACAATATCAAAATTCATAACTATAGCACTAAGAGCATGCACAGGGTTCTTTAGAGTTAAATAACCTGATCAAACAAATGAAACCACTTTGTTAGGGAAATTCATGGTCCAACACAAATTGTGTATAATCTGGATACCCAGTGCCCAGATTTCCATAAAAGAAAATACTAATTGTGATGAGGAATATTAAGCGTGTTAGAAGATGAGATAGAAGCATTTTGTAGGGAATGACGCGGAGAAAAAAGTTTGGTGGCAAATTAAATATGAGACTTGAAAACTAACAATGTTTAAAGTGAGGGGTTTGTTATGTTTCTTTGTTTGTTGGGATTGTTTACTGTGATGTAAAACTCCCAAAACCATAGAAAAATTTTAGTTAAATCCTCTTCATCGCTTATGGTTCCTTTAAAAATGAGAAGAGGTTTTGGATTTGTGTGTTCATTAGAGCACATTGTAATGTAAAACTACCACAATAAAAGAAGTATATTGGAGATAGACTTTCATATTAGAAGCTTTCAAGAAATATCGGGCACACTAAAGGCACCATCTTTTCAGTAGTATAATTATGGTGTTTTATGATATAATTTTAAATGTAGAATGACTACATTTGACATAGTAGTAATTTTGTTGCCTAAACCCAAAATATTTTTTCAAAATTTCACTTATAAATTAATCTTAATAATAGTAGAGTTGAAAATATTCTAAGAAATAAAATATTTTAACCTTTTTTTAAAGCATACTGGTGCCCAGTTTTAACGATGAAGGTTAAAAACACTATTTTGTGGCAAGGCTGAAGTGCATTAGTATCTTCATGAGATTAATTAAAGGAAAGCAATAGAAAATGGGAAAAATTCAGTGAACAAATGTAGCAGTGTGTTTATGTGTGAGAAGAAGGCATGTGTATAAAATCTACACATTTATTCCGGGTACCTATTTACTTTTGTATCTATTTATTTACTTCAATTGTTTCTCACATTTTACCTTTTATTATAGGTAAAGATGCCAAATATATATATATATATATTTTTTTTTTGGTGACCAGAAACTGAGATTTCTTGTTTTCAAATATTTACTTCCTTAAAACCATATGTATTGATAACTATTGAAGTTAAAGGTTCTACTCTCAGAAGAAAGATTGTAAATTTTGGCTTTGTGTTTCTTTCTTATATCCAGATAATTTTAGAGAAAGCAATTACTGGTGATGAATTTAGAAAAATATATAATGTCAGTATTTTTCTCTTTTCATTGTTAATTAAGAGAGAATAATAGGAAGCATATTTAAGATTGGGAGAGCAAATACTTTCAAAAGGTGCATAGATTTTATGGAGTATACAGAGTATTCAAACTCTCTCTGTTGGTGGCTGCCAGTTATCTATGCTTTTTTGGCCTCTTTATAGAATTAGACAAGATCACCCAGCTGGCTAATAATTAACTAGTAGGGTAGTGCTTTTCATCTTTTTAAAGGTCATTTCCTACCTTTACAGCTTCTTAATCCTGTATTTATTTGCACACATGTAGTTGAGAAAAGTTTTTAAAATATTGAGCTCTAGACATCAAAACCACAGTATCTTCAGTTTTAGCTTGACACTATGCTCCTTACTTTGTATCTCAGGATACCCTATATTTCTGGGTTTCAATGTCATGATAATATCTGTTATAAATAGATAAATTAATTAAGTATTAGAATGTCAAGGGTCATATTAAATAGTTATATTTTTAGCAAAAAAAAAAAAAAAAAAAAGGATCAGTTATTTTTTTAGGTTAATGTCAGCCTTTAGAACTGTAGCTAGAAGACAACACATGATGCTCCATGAGAGACAGGCTCCAGTTCTTTCTCCCCACTTTAACCAAAGATGCTCCACTTTGAATAGTTTTTATAACAAGTTTCTTAATAAGCTTTTAGATGAAGAAATATCTTATAAATTAAAAACAAAGGTTGAAAATCAAAGTACTAAGGCAGACAGGCTATTATTTGTATAGTATTTAAGGGTCCAGTTTCAAGAACCAGACTCCTTAGGTTCTAACTGAGATTCAGTCACTAATACCATGTAGAGTACTTACATTCATTAATACCATGTATAGCACTTAAAATGATGCCTAGCAAAATAATAAATGGATAAGATCCAGACATTTTTAATATTTTTGTTAACATTACACATATTATTATCAATATGCTCTTTGGCCCTTATCATATCTCTTTTTGTATTGACATTGAAGTAGATGTTTAATTTCCCACATTAAATTGTAGGTTACATGAATAACAGGTAGTAGTTGTGTCCTTTCACAAATATCCTGGTTGTCTTTTCAGGTAGCTGGCAGGACCAAACATCTCTGCTCTTGTAGTTAAGGATTGCTATGTGACTTTCGTTGGCCAAGGAAATATGAATGGAAAAAAAAATACACACACACACATATTTATATTATCTATATATTGGAAATATATAGAATATATATGAAAATATATGTTTATATTTTATGTTTATATATATATATATATATATATATATATATATATATATATATATAATCACTTTCAGGTAGAAGTTTTAAGAGCCAATGCACAATTTACTGAGTCACTTCCATGTGCCTTGGTGATTGTGGAAACAAATTTTAAAAACACAACTTCTATAAGCAAAAAAAAAAAAAGAAACTTTTGTCACTTTAAGCTGCTGAGAATTTTAAATTAGTTTATTATTAGAGCATAAAATAACATAATTTGACAAATATAAGAATTATGTATTGGTATTTCTTCTCTTTTTCCCTCATGCTTCAATAGAATAGTATCTTGTCAAATAAGTGGAAGATAATATCTTTACTGAAATGTTTTTTCTTGTGAAACATGTGAACTACAGAAACTCTACTACCTTCAACCAAAAGATTATTTTCACCTTGTGTTTGACATTTTAATATCAGTTGACTGTTGCCTAATTCTCCTTTTTTCATTTCATCTCATCATGAATCTATCCTTTAAAGCTGCTTTCATTGGGAAATTTATAAAGAATTGCATGTTTTACTATAAAATCATACCTTCACATTTATTTCATTGGAAGTGACAATGAAAGAACAATTGTTTAGTTCATACTTTGAAATAATGTATGTATTCTTGGTATTAGTCACAGAAAGTTGGAAACGCTCTTGTCCCAAAAAAGATGTAGTCTTCCTTTTTCTTTTTAAGTATGAAATTAAGATTTTAGAAAACACCAGGGCTTGGAGGAGTCAATAGAATGGGAATGAGGAGTTGTAATGAAAACTCTGGGAAAGAAGGAATATTTTGAGAAAATATATTGACTTTAGAGAATTTATTAATGAAACTTTCTAAAACCTTACAGGTATTTGTGCTTCTGTGTGCACACATAGGAGACCAACAGATGCTGTTTTCATGAAAGTATATTGAGAAGAAGATGACAGAGGCAACAAAACATACCTTTGTGAAATAAAAATTTTCTACTAAAGGTATTGTGAAAGTCATGTGATATATATTCTATGCTATTGGCTAATATTTCAGAGGATTTTATAGATTTAACTCCTCCCTTAGATTATGATTTTCTATTGTTTCCTAACTTCTTAGAACAACATCTAGTACTTATTAGAAAAATAGTAAAAGTGTAGTAGATAAATAAATCAAATGGATTTGATATCTAGGAACTTAACAAAGGAAAGCTAAAAGAAGCATAATGAATTGCTTAACAAAAATTTTGTTTAGTAAAATATTCTGGTCCAGAATTTACAAAAATTTAATAGGAATTTAGAACATACAGATTTTCATATAGAAACCTGAAAAATGGCAAGGTCATTGATTTATTTTATTTTGAGGATTTTAATCTGTTTTAAAAATTAACATGTTTTCCTGTTCCTTCTGCCCATGAGCTCTTGATTATTTTTGCTTATTATGCTCATAAAAGAGATGTAGGGGTTTATAGCTATGGATGAATGAGTCACTCTTTAAAAAGTAACTAGAAAACTAATATGACCAAAACAATCATTTCAAGACTTGGGAAATTTTTCAAAAGAAGAGGGCAACCTGAGAAGCATTTATATTTGAAATATTGTTGAACTTCAGGCAAGAAGAATGAGAATCTTGTCCTTCTGGCCTAGGGCTTATCCCATTTCCCCGCTCCCAACTTGGGCAATGTGGAAGTTCTGCCAGTGCAAGGTAGGCCATGGAGACCAGTAGTTTCTTCCCCACTGACAAATTAGCTTATTATTTCCTGATAAATTACCCTTATAAGTAGCATGTACAGAATAGCCAATGGTGGGCTGTGCTACTGTGATATTTCTGGTTTTGGAAAGCATATTCTTTGCTGTTGCTCTGCAGAAGAACAAATGGGCCTTGCTCAAGTGTAAATTTGATAAGGCCCTAAGTTATTTACACACTCCTGGCCTATAATGACATTGGCATATAGACATAAGAGACTCAGAGGGGTCTAGTGCAAAGCATAAACCAAGACAGACCTATAAATGACTCAGACATTGAATGTTCTTCCTCACGAACACACACAGAATGTCTTACTGGCTTCAAGTGTTTAAACAATGTAGGTGAAATCATTAAATAACTACTAATTTGTGGCCATAAAGATCAATTTCTGAGAAGTTAGGCTCATAGATTATAACAAGAATAACAACAAACCCAAAGCAATAAAACAATCTTCAAAAAAAACCCTTCAGAATCCAGAGTTGCTACAAGAATTATCTGAAGTGTTCAGTTTTCAATAAAAAGTTTATGAGACGTAAAGAAACTGGACATTGTGACATACTCAGGTTAAAAAACAGTCAATAGAAATTCTCTCTTAATATCCCCAGATGTAAGATTTAACATACTAAGACTTTAAAACACTACTATAAAACATTACTATAAATAAATCCAAAGAAATAAATGAAATTGTTTTTAAAAAATTCAGGGAAAGTGTGACAACAATGAATCACCTAAAAGAGATTCTCAATAGGGGTATGTAAATTATTAAAAAGAACCAAATGATAATTCTAGAATTGAATAGTACAGTAATATAATGAATGTTTCACTGGAGGATCTCGGTAGCAAATTCCAGATGGCAGAAGAAAAAAAAAAAAAACATAAAAATGAAAAAAGATTGAAAGGAAAATGCAAAGAGCCTAGGAGACCTAGAAACAAGAAAAAACAACAACAAAAAATCAAGTATACCAATATAAATGTAATCAAAGTTTCCAAAGGAGATGAAAGAGAGAAAGTGACAGAAAACAGTTTTTGGAAAAAAATAATCACTGGAAACTTTTACAGTCTGACAAAAAACATTAATCTACAAACTGAAGAATCTTAACCAGTCCCAAACAGAATGAACACAAGAGATCAAATCTTCGAAACAACATAGTCAAGCTTGAAAATGAAAGATAAAGAAATATCTTGAAAGGAGCAAGAGAAAAACAAATCATGTGTAAGAAGTGTCTATATGTTAATGACTGGCATCTCATCAGAAACAATACCAAAAGGCAATGAGATAATGTTCAGTATTCAAAGTGCCAAGAAAAATAAATCAACTAAGAATTCCTTATCCAACAAACTTATCCTTCAAAAATGAAGCTGAAATAAAAATATTTCTGGATAAAGAAAGAATGAAAGAATTCGATGCTAGCAAACTGCTTTCAAAGAAATTCTAAAGGAAGTCCTTCTGGCTTGAAAAGAAATGCCACTAGATGATAACTAAAAGTCAGAGAAAGAAATGAGATAAGACTCTCTCTCTTGACATTCTCTGGTTTTTGAGAATGTGAGACTTATAGCTGCCACTACAATTTACAAATAATGGAATATTCTAGGTGAGGCCACCATATGGAAAATTAGGTATAAAACACCTCAGAAAGCTAAGAGGAGATATAGGGCAAAGTCAAGTCCTTGAAATATCATTAAAAACACTATATCAAGAAACCTCACTAACTTCTACAATTTTTTAATACATCTTATCATTAGAATAGATTTATGTTCCCAGAAAATTTGATCAAAAAGTACAGCGAGTTCCCATATACTCTCTGTACAAACATATCTCCTACTATCAACATCCCACACCAGAGTGGTACATTTGTTAAAAGTGATTCATTATTACCCAAAGTTTATATTAAGATTCACTCTTGGTATTGTACATTCTGTGGGTTTAGACAAATACAATGGCATGTATCCATCATTATAGCATCATACAGAATAGTTTTATTACCCGAAAAGTCCTCTGTGCTCTGTCTATTCCTCCCCACACCCAAGCCCAACCCCTGGTAACCACTGATCTTTTTTTCTATTTCCATTATTTTGCTTTTTTTAGAATGTCATGTATTAGAATCATACTCTATGTAGCCTTGGACCCCTGTATTGGCTTCTTTCACATAGTCATATGCATTTAAGTTTCTACTATGTCTCTTCATGGCCTGAGGGCTCATTTATTTTTAGCGCCGAAAAATATTTCTTTGTCTTGATGTTCTAAAGTTTATTTATCCATTCACTTATTGAAGGACATCATGGTTGCTTCCAAGTTTTGGCAATAACAAATAAAGCTGCTCTAAATATCTGTGTGCAGGTTTTTGTGTCGACATAAATTTTCTTTTTATTTCGGTCAATATTCAAACATGTTTAGTATTGTAAGAAACTGTATAACTGTCTTCCAAAGTGACTGTACTACTTTTCATTCTCACTAGCAATGAATGAAAGTTCTTGTCACTCCACAACCTTACCAGCATTAGGTTTTGTCATTGTTTTGGATTTTGGCCATTCAAATAGTTGTATAGTTGATCTCATGGTTGCTTTAATCTTTAATGATGTATAATGTATAGCATATTTTCATGTTTATATCTTCATGTATATATCTTGTATATATCATGTATATATCTTCATTGGTAACATGCCTGTTTAGATCTTTTGGTCATTTTTAAATTGAATTGTTTATTGTCTTATTGTTGAGTTTTAAGAGTTCTTTTTATATTTTGTTTAATAGTCTTTTATTAGAAATGTCTTTTTCAGTTAATTTCTCCCAGTCTGTGCATTATCTTCCCATTCTCTTGACTTTTGCACTTTTAATTGTGTGAGCGAATATATCTCCTTCAACTTATGAGCCATTAAAAAACTCCGTTACAATATTTTTCAGAAGAAGAATTGTGTGGTGGCTAATCATACAAAGAAAGTAATTATTTTAAGTGATTTTGAAACAATGTATTTTGACTGTAGATCCCTATAGAGATATAGTCTAAGGATATGAGAGACAAATATCTTAACCTATCTTAAACTGCATTAAATAGGATTGTTATTCATAGTAATATAAGTATTACTATTTTGGAATTATTTTATGTATATGTAAAGGAATTAGCTGAAATGTTAATATTTTTATAATCAAGACTTCAATATAGGACAAATATATAAACAAAATCAAATTGATCGAGTAAAATGCTATAATCTTAAATTTGAATTTGTATATCACTATGAAGTTATGATTTATATTTTTTTCTTAAAAATATGTATTTCCTTGGTGTATACTCTAAAAAAAAAAAAAAGAACAAGAATCAATAGCAACTGAGTGGCAATAAGTGTACACTTGTGTCCTCTACATATAGCTTACCACTAAAGAACCAGAGGTCCTTAGATAAGCAGCTGATTCCTGGTTTAAGGCATGATGGTAATATATAAGATGAGTCCAGAAAAACTTCCAGGAAACAAAACATTTGTCAAAGATTAATGTAGTTAGGTGAAAAGGATACATGAGCCAACCTGATGAAGCTCTCATTGAGATAAGAGAAGAAAATCTAAACATCTAAAAAAATAACCAAAAAAATAATAATTTATGAACTTATAATGATATTCATAAGGGAAACAAATTGGTCACCACTAATAGTTTTTAGGACAATAGCTTTTTCTCTGAAAATTAAAAATAATTAGAAATAATATAGTTATGGAGAAAAAAATACAGGGCAATTTCACTGATTTCAGATACCAGTCCACATATAGTTGAGAATAGTTCAGAAAAATTAAGGGCCAATAAGTTTTACTAAAAATCGGCTAGCCAAGAATAAAATAAAAATTTGAGCCTCGAAAAAAACATTTAAAAATGTAGTCTATGCTTCATCAAAAGTCAGTAGTGTGAAAAAATGTATGTCTAGTGCAGGTATTTTATAGAGAATATATTTTACTGAATCTAGGATTATTTGTGTCCAACTCTTTATTCCTGATATTGATTATCGTATCTTTTCTCTTTTCCTTATCAGTCTTGCCAAGGATTGCCATTTTATCAATCTTTTCAAAGAATAAACATTTCCTATGTAATTTAATCTATCATTTATTTCTTTCATTAAATTTGTGCTTACCTTTATTAGTTATTTCTTCTGCTTTCTGTTACTTGTCTTTATGTTTCTTTTCTAACTTTTGACATGAGTATATGGATCATTAATTTTTATACTTTCAAAGTTTTTATAATGTACCTAATCTCTGTTAGTCTTGTTTGGCTCATGGATTTTTTAAAGGTATATAATTTTTACGATTAGAAAGTTTTGATTACCTTTGTTTTTGATTTCTAGTTTAATTCTATTGTGGTCAAAAATCCCATTCGCTATGAAATCTGTCTTTTAAAGTAATTTATTAATGTTCACATTATGGATCAACACATGCTCTTTTTTGGTAAGAGCTCCATGTGTATTTGAAAACGATAAATGTTATTCAGTTTTTAGATGCCATATTCCATATATGTCAATTAGGTAAATTTATCATATTTGTTTAGTTCTATACACTTACTGATTTTTTTTTGTTGGTTTGTTACTGTTATTCACTAAGAGAGGGATATAGGAATCTCTCACTATGTGATTGTACATTTGTTTATTTCTCTATTTCATTCAGTCATTTTTATTTATATTTTGAAGAATTACTATTAGATGCATCATATTAGAATATTTATATATTCCTGATTGATTGGCTGTATTATCATTATAAAATGTTTTTCTAGATCTCTAATAATATCCACGACCTTAAAAGAGATTTTTGTCTGATATAGTACATCTCCAACAACTTTATTTTTGTTAGTGTTCTTGTGATAAATCTTTTTCCATCTTTTATTTTTTATCATTCTTGTATGCTGATGTATAAGATGTGTCTCCTAAGAAAAGTTTAATTTAGTTTGTTTTAGTATAGTCTAATGATTTTCCTTTGTCAGACCATATGCATTAATGTAATTTTTGATATCATTGGAATATATTTATTATTTAACCACTTGCTTCATAGTTTATATTCTCTTTATTCTTTTTGCTTATTTTGATTTCAGCCATTATTTTTAAATCATTCCATTTTCATCTTTTATGTTGGTAGCTATATATCATTTTATTATTTTAATAGTTACCCCAGAGTGTACAATATCTGCAATTTTAGCATTTAATCCACAAAGTAAAGGCATTAGATCAAATTAATCCTAGTTACACATTATAATTCTGTAGAATATTCATTTATATTTTAATTTTTATGTTTTAAATTTACAATATAATTCTTACTGTTTTGCAGTCTTTTTCTGTTATATTTACCTACATATTACTTTTTAATTTTGGCCCTTATTATTGTCTGCATGTTCATGTTTTTATTTGGGGTACTTTTCTTAGCTCTCTCAAGTGCTTTTTTGATCCCATGGGTTATTTAGAAGTATGCTATTTGCTTTTTCAAATATTTGAAGATTTTCCAAAAATATTTTTATTAGTTTATGATTTAATTACATTTTAATATTTTGAGAGTATTTCATAACAAATAATTTTGTCTATTTTGGTACATGTACTATGTGTACTTGAAATGGCTGTATATCCTGATGTTCCTGGTTAGAATGTTCTATAAATGTCAACCAGTTCAAATTGGTTTGAATCCTCTATATACTTCTGATGTTCTCTCTCCTTATTTTAGCATATAATGAGAAGTGGGTAGTGAAATCTCTTACAACAAACAGTGTATTTGTCTCTTTCACTCAGTCTAGCAGTTTTTGCTTCATGTATTTGGTAACTCTATTATAAGGAGCATGAACATTTAGCACGGTTATGTCCCCCAGATGAACTAATCCCTCTTATCACATAAAAGGATCATTTTTATCTTTGATAAAATTCTTTGGTATGAAATCTACTTTGTCTGAAATTAATATGGCCAATTCAGCTTTCATATAACTAGAGTTATATGATATATAATTCTAGAGTTATATGATATATGTTATTGTGATATATCTTGTCCCATTCTATTGCTCATAGCCTATTTATGTTTTTATATTTATAGTGTGTTTCTCATAGGTAGCAAATAATTAGGTCTTGCTCTTTTCTCTATCCTCTCTCTGACTTGGATCATTGACTTTACATGTGATTATCTATGTAGTAAATTTTAAGTCTATTATCTTGCTATTGAGTTTCTAGTTCATATGTTCCTTGCTCTCTTTTTCTATTTCCTGTAATTTCTTTTGAACTAAGTATTTTCTATAATTTTTATCCTCCTTTATGACTTATTAGTTATACATTTTGTTATTTTAGTCATTGGCTAGGGTTTATAGTATTTATAGTTTAAATTACCATTGTTTACTTTCAATTGATCATAACATTTCATATACAGAAAAAGAAACCCCCACGTTATGTTATAATTTTCATAAATTGTGCATTTAATATTATTAACACCACACTAAATTGATATTATTTTTAAAGAGATAAATATGTTCTCAAAGGGATTTAAATAATAAACATTTCTTACATATTTTTTTTCCTTTGTGAAGATTCATTTAGTCTTCATTTAGTATCATTTTTTCTTTTTGTCTAGCTGAAGGACTTCCTTTATATCTTTTGTACTGTTGGTCTGCTGGAGATTAAATGTTTTAGATTTCATATGTCTAAAAAACTCCACATTTTGCCTTCATTTTAAAAGATATTTTATACTATGTATATATAGAATTCTGGGTTGACTTTTTTCAGTAATTTTCCAATGGGAAAGTTGCTGTCAATTTTATCTGTATTCTCCTGTACATGAGTTATCTATTTTTCTGGTGCGTTGAGATTTTTTTTCATGCATCCCAGTTTTGAGCAATTTGATTTTGATTCTTTGGCACAGTTTAGTTGGTGTTTCTTGTGCTGGGACTCCTTGAAATTCTTGGACCTTTGGTTCACAGTTTTTTATGGAATTTAGTTAATTTTTCAGCATTATTTCTTAAAATTAGGCCACTTCAGTTGTTCTACAGCACAGTGATGCTCTTTATGGGCATACATCAAATATATTGCAAGTTCAGTTCCAGACCACCACAGTGAACAAATCACATACAATTTTTGTTTTTTCCAATGCATATAAAAGTTAAGTTTACACTATACTATATACTGTTACACTATCCTATTGTCTATTTTAGACACAATGAAATATTATCATGTCTAAAACAACAATATATGTACTTTAATTTAAAAATACTTTAAAAAATAACCATTATTGGTCATGGAGATGAGGAGCACGGCATAAGGAATGCACTTAGCATTAATGTTTTGGCTAGATGTTAAACCAGAGGAGAGAAGGAGCAATTATGGGATCATTTTATAAACTATATAAACTTCTAACCAATTTACTGTATACTTGAAACTGATTAAAATAAATTAATTAATTAAAGAAAATAACCATCATTTAAGCCTTCAGTAAGTTGTAGTCTCTTTGTTGGTGAAGGGTCTTGCCTTGATGTTGATGGCTGCTAACTAAACAGCATTCTGGTTGCTGAAGGTTGAGGTGACTATGACAGTTTCATAAAATAAGACAATAATGAAGTTTGCCACATTTACCAACTTTTTCTTTAATGAATAATTTTTTTTCTGTAGTATGCAATGCTGCTTGATAGCATTTTACTCCAAGTATAATTGTTTTCAAAAATGGAGTCAATATTCTCAGGTCCCACTACTGCTTTATCAATTGTTTATGTAATATTCTAAACTCTTTGTTATTATTTCAACAATCTTTACAGCATCTTCACCAGGAGTGGAAATCTCTAGAAATCACTTTCTTTTCTTATCTATAAGAAAAAAACCATCATCTATTAAAAATTTATCGTAAGATTGCAGCAATTCAAGCTCATCTTCAGTCTCCACTTCTAATTCTAGTTTTTATATTTCTACCACATCTTTAGTAACTTTCTCCATTGAAGTCTTTAATTCCTCAATGTTATCCATGAGGGTTGGAATCAACTTATTTCAAACTCCTCAATGTTATTTTGACCTCTTCGCAGGAATCATGAATGTTCTTAACAGCATCTAAAATTCTTAGTCCTTTCCCGAAGGTTTTAGATATACTTTGCCCAGGTCCATAAGAGGAATCACTGTCTTCTAAGACAAAATGTATTTCTTAAATAATAAAACTTGAAAGTCAAATTACTTCTTAATCCATGGGCTACAGGACGGATGCTGTGTTAGCAGGCATGGAAACAACATTAATTTCATTGTCCATCTCCATCAGAGCTCTTGGGTGACTGGGTACATTGTCAATGGACAGTAATATTTTGAAAGGACACTTTTTTTCCTGAGCAGTAGGTCTCAATAGTGGGTTTAAAATAGTAAACCATGTTATAAACAGATGAGCGATCAACCAGGTTTTGTCATTCCATTTATCAAGCAAAGGCAGAACAGATTTAGCATAATTCTTAAGCATCCTAGGATTTTGGGAATGGTAAATGAGCACTGGTTTCCACATAAAGTTCCCAGCTGCATTAGCCCCTAACAAGAGGGTAAGCCTGTTCTTTGAAGCTTTGAAGCCAGGCATTGACTTCTTCTCTCTAGCTATAAAAGTCTTAGATAACATCTTCTTCCAATAGAGAGCTGTTTGTCTGCATTAAAATCTGTTGTTTAGTGTAGCCACTTTTATTAATTATCTTTGCCAGATCTTCTGGATAACTTGCTGTAGCATCTGTATCAGCACTTACTGTTTCTTCTTGCACATCTATGTTACGGAGACTTTTTTCACCCCTTTAACAACATGTACTAATGTTTGCAAACTACAAATTTCTTCTCACCTTCAAACTTTTCTTTTCAGTTTCCTCACTTTTCTCAGTCTTCACTGAATTAAAGAGAATGTCTTGCTCTGGATTAAGCGTGGCTTAAGGGAATGTTGGTTTGATCTGTCAAGACAACTAAAACATTCTCTATATCAGCAGTAGGTTGTTTTACTTTCGTATTCATGTGTTCACTGGAGTAGCACTTTTAATATTCAAGAACTTTTTCCTTTTCATTCATAACTTTAACTGGTGCAAGAGGCCTAGCTTTTGGCCTATCATGGCTTTTGACATGCCTTTCTCACTAAGCTTAATCATCTCTAGCTTTTGACTTAAAGTGAGAACCATTCAACTCTACCTTTCGCTTGAATATCTAGCAGCCATTGTAAGGTTATTAACTGGCCTAATTTCAATACTGTTTCAGAGAATAGTGAGACCCAAGGAAAAGGAAAGAGAGGAGGGAATAGTTTGTCAATGGAGCAGTCAGAATACACACATTTATCAATTGTTTGCCATCTTATATAGGTGCAGTTCATTGCACCCCAAAACAATTACTATAGGGACATCAAAGAGCACTGATTATAAATTGCCATAACAAATATAAGTGTAGTGAAAATTTTTGAACTATTGTGAGAATTACCAAATTTTGACACAGAGACACAAAGTATGCAAATGGTGATGAAGAATAACATCGATAGACTTGCTCAATACAGAGTTGCCACAAAATTTCAACTTGTAGAAAACGCAGTATCTGTGAAGCACGAGAAAGTGAAGCATCATAAAATGAGATATGCCTGTACATTTCTTAAATTCTTTTTTTTTCTTTCTCTTTGTGTTTAATTATGGATTGTCTATTGCTACGAAATCTCCAGTTCAAATTTAGTAATACTTTCTTCTGTAATGTTTAATCTACCATTAATTGTATCCACTGTTATTTTTTTTTATCACAGCCAGTATAGATTTTATGCTATAATTTTAATTGATCATTTTCATACCTTCCATGTATGTAATTATCTTTTTTTTTAATATAGCCTACATATAATTATAGCTGTTTCAATACCCCTGACTGCTAATCATAACACCTGTGTCAGTTCTGGTTCAGTTTTCATTAACTTACTTTACTTTTCATCATGGGTTGCATTTTCTTTCTTCTTTCCATGCCTGGTTATTTTTCAGTTGGATACCAGATATTGTGAAATATACCTTGTTATATACCCACTATTTTTATGTTTCTATAGATCTTGAGATTTTCTAAAATGCAGTTAACTTGAAAATTGTTTGGGACTTTCAACTCTTACTTTTAATATCAGTTGGGCAGCACTAGAGCAGTGCTTATTTTAAGGCTATTTTCCTCCAAAAATGGGATGATTTATTCAAATACTTTACCTAAGTCCTCATGAATTATGATGATTTCAGTCTCTGGTGGAAACCAGCACTATTCCTGACCCTGTGCAAGTGCTGGGTAGACACTGTTACTCATATATTCTTGTGAGTTTTATTTTGTTTGCCTTGGGTAGTTCAGTTGGCTAATCCTCATCAGTACTCTACTGAATATTCTATGATCCTTTATAGATCTCCATATTTCTCTCTCTGACCATTCTTCTCCTCCTTCATAGTCTACTTGGAAAATTCTATTTGCCTTGGTCTCCCCAATTTCTCAGCTCCATGTCTTGACTGTGGGAGTTTCCAAGGAACCCGTTCCTTACTAGAAATTCTCTCAAGGCTTTAACCTGGGGTAATTATTGGGCTCACCTAAATTGTTTCTTGTCTCTAGGGATAACTTCTCCACTGCCTGAAGTCTAGTTTCTTGAAAATTATTGTTTTATACATATTTTCCAGGTTTTGGCTAAGCAGAAAAAATTCCAAGGAGGAAAAATTGGGTTCCTGTTTTTCCATATTGGTCACAGGTGGAAGACCCTATTTATTTAATTCTTAACTTTTTTAATGTATCTTTTTCTTAGTTCTGACATTTTCACTTGATTCTATTTCACACTTTACTAAAATTCTCATTTTATCTATCATTTAATCTATATATTAGTCAAAATTATATATAAATCTGTATTTAATAACTTCAGCATGGATTGCCTATGGGTCTGTTTCCATTTTTTTTCTCTCCAGGTTTCCAATCCTCTTTTGTATTGTCCACATCTGGGATATGTTTTAATGTATGGTATATGCCATACATGAGAGTTTGAAAATGCAATTTTAAATAATATAATAATTCCTCCAGAGGCAATTTAGTTTCACTTGTAACAGACCATAGGCTAAGGGAAGATCTCTTTAATCCAATTAAAAATTGAACTGATACTAAGGTGAGTGCCAATTCTTTATTCCTAGGTATACCCCTTTGTGCCCTAAAAACATGGATATTTTTTGAAACCAGGGTCCCTCCTCTAAAACAAATGTTAAATTCCAAGTTTTCTTCACTTCAGCCAGATAAGTCTTCATAAAATCTGTGCAGCTTTTCAATTACATTTGAATTAGTACATATTTTGAAGGAAAAAGCAACCCAAAATACTGAATTCTCTGCTCTGGATTTCCCTTCTCTCTGGGTTTAAGTTCTCATTGCTGTGGTAGGTTTTAGATGATTTCAAACACAGTTGTTTTTCTGTTTTTGTTTTGTTTTGTTTTGTTTTGTTTTGTTTTCATCAAGTTTCCAATTTCTTTTCAGCACAAAGGTTGATCTGGAAGAAACTAGGCTACCAAAGCTGGAAGTAAAAACTCCTCTATAATATATTCTAAAATGACTGGAATATGGGAGAAAATATAGATACTGACTTAATGCCTTCTTGGTTAGAATATTGTAGAGTTTAATAGACATTTGTCAGTAAAAAGTTAAAATATGGAAAGAAAACATGAAAGATTCTCTCCCATTGATGTATTGAAATATTCATTGAATACTTACTACCAACCAGAATAATTGTATTACATTAAATATTTTAAGCTATACAGACAAGTTTTACTGCTACAAAATCTCTTTTTATCCTCAGAAGGGAGTTTGAAATAGATGAAGTAATTTTATAGATTTGAAATTTGAGACAATGAGATATTTTGCAGAGTTACAGGATTCTCAGTTACAAATAGGTGCAGGAAGAGAAATGTTCAAACTGGAAACGAAGGACTAAACAAATTACAACCTATTTATTAAATCAAATAAGATATGATTCAATTAAAAAACATTTATCGAATGCTTACTTCCATAAGGTACTTTGCTAAGCTCTGGTGAGAGAAAGCATTAATACATGGTCTCCACCAATATTTATTATTAAATTGGATAGAATGATTTTTACTCTTGTATTTTATCCTTGTTACTGAAAAATTACAAAGAAACAGATCTGGTGGAGTTTTGATGCTATGAGCATTTAATAAATAGGTAGTTAGGTTGATGGTGAGAAATGATGGTAAAAACCTAGTCTCTCAATGACTCATCATCACCAATATAATATGTCCAAATTTTTTGTGTGTATTTTTTGTTTACCTGACCAGCTGAATTTCCCATCAATCCACTCTCCTCATTCTTGAGTAGCAGTCATTAGACTACTTACTCTTCAGCATGCCATGCATGCATATATAGATTTTTCCGCATGGTAAAGTCTTTTCTACCTCTTTTAACTAGAAAACTACACAAACTCCAAAGTTTAAATTATTATTACATCTCTGAAGCATTTTATGGCAGCCTTATCTAGGCTTAGATTCTTACTTTCATAGCAGTATCTTTTAAGTATAGTCTGATCCTGTTCATGTGTTTGTTTTGAAAGATACATTGGAAATTTTCATTTGAAAAAAATTAAATAATTCAAAGCTACTTCTGAAAAAGTATGATGGATTATTTTTAACAATTAAGTTGACACAACCATTAGTCAATACACTAAGCCAAGTTATAGTTCATTCTTCCTAGAAAATTTAAAATTATGCATATCTGATAAATATTTAATTTGGGGTTGATTTACTCTATTTCACAGCTCTTACCTAAAATAAGACTTTACTAATATTTTATAACACGTTCTTTCAAATTCGTATGATATAAATTTACATAAAATTCAAAAAATACACTATTGTTATGACACTTGTTTTATTATACTGTATTTAATCAATAAACCTGTGTAATCCTCAAAGACAGGCTGATATTTTTTCATCTAAATATCATCAAAGTCTGAAACCAAAGCTGTGACAGCATAACTATTCAGTAATTGTTGAAGAGCTAAATAGGCTGATCCATTAAGCAATATAATTCTTTTTTCATAAGAAGAAAAAAAAAGAAATAAGGGAAGAAAGAAATGAAAAAAGGAAGGAAAGGAAACATAATTTAAGAATGCATAGAAAAACAGAAAAAGTGTGTGTGCTTGAATATGTGTGTACTTACATGATGCATGTGTTGGTGCATATTGGTGTTTGGGTTTCCACACTGGCAGAGAGAAAATATTGATCAAAGTAATTGGAAATTTGTTAGTTGTTCCACTTTCTTTTAATGTAATTTTACATTTGTTAATGAACAGTATAATTTCATTCACCTCAAGCACTATAAACTATGTCAGTTGATTTTCCACATTAAAAGTATTTTTAAAGATGTTACAATACAAACTCTATTATAGCTTGACCACTTATTATTTAAAATTTCTAGATTTTAAAAATTTACTAGAAAAAATGAAGATTATAGCAAATTGGCATACATACTAGAATTATTTTCTAATCTTTATTAAAAATGCTTAAACAATTCAGAACATAAAAATGGGATTAGAAAGAATTGTAAAATAATGTATTTTCTTAAGTTTTACTTTTATATTTATATGATAAAAGTAAAAAAATTTACTATTTTTAACAAATTGCATAAATGTGATTACTTAGATACAATCTACATAGAAAATAAATACATGGTTTGTTATATTTTGTTAACTATGTTTTCAGATTAAATGTATGAAACATTTAAAAAATACTGTAGATACTCATAATTGACTAAAATTATTACTTAAAATGCTGAACACATGTCATTACCTGGACACATTTCAGTAGAAAATCTCATAAAATAAAAGCAAAAATTCATCATATCAAGAAAAATTTTAAAAATTTAAATAGCTACTTGAAGTATGTATGTATATATCTATTTATCTTTGTGCAGCCACACACAGCATACACACACTTGTTTCTTGAAACTTATTTGTGTGTACTTATTGAATATATCTACCTGACTTTTTAATTAGAATTACTGATAAAATATTTTAGTTGGCAGAATCACAAAACTTATGGGCAAAATTCTTACTCCTAAATTTTGTGAAAGGTACAAGACTTGTATACTAATAACAGTACTGATGTTTTCTTAGAAAACCTGGAAACAGAAGACAATAATAAATCTCCCCATATGTGACTCTGCCTTTCAGTAGTATAGAGTTGGAGCTTTTTTTCAACTAGGTGGAAAATTTATGTCAAATGTAGGATGAGAGGAGAGACTCACATGGTAGACTTTTATTTTTCTGAATGGCAACATGCAAGTCTTCAAATTAAAATGAAGTGAATATGTTGATATTAAAAAGTCTTCGTAATTAGCTGCATGCTATGAGGAGAAATTTGCTTATGTAAATGTACAGAGGAATTTATGAAATTAGAATTCATCTTTGTTAAAAGTTGGCAAAAATTCACTTGGCAGTTGAGATTTCCCCAAAATTTTGCTATAGATTTACCAGCTAACAACAACAACAACAACAATAAACAACAACAAAGAAAAAAAAAGAAAAGAAAAAGAAAAGAAATACAATATATTGTGATATTTATAATTCAACAATTTATAAGTTTCTGTCTTTTCTTCTTTCTCCATGCTCTCTTACCCATGGACAGATGCCATATGACATTAAAGCAATTGGCTCTTTAAACTGTACACTATCCAAAGCTCAGTGTGTAAAATGAAAAAAAAATAAATATTGAAGCCAGGATGTTACACATCTTATCTTTTGAGTGTTATTAATTCAGAGGTACCATATGCGATAGCTGTCTATGATTAGCATGGTCAAAATCATTATTAGGCATATTGAACCTCCAACACTAATTTCAGTGTCATGAATTCAGTTTAAAAGCAACTATTCTGCAGTCAGGTTCTGGCAAAACTTCAAAGGTAACATTCAAAGTCAGAAAGCTTAAAATCGTGCAAGCTTATTTAGATTCCTTAAACGGTCTGGTTTGGGAGATTTCTGGGCATTTGAAGCTTTGTAAGCCATTGCAGAGTGAAAAAAGTTAATCTGTGTAGCTACATTTTCAATAACGTGACATTAGATTCATTTCAAAGGCTTTTCTTCTTGGGTATCAAACCACACTCAGGATTTCTCCAGGGTGTAGTATACAGGCTTGCTCTTATTTATTTATTTTTTATTTTTAATGAACAGATGCTGAGGATTATATAGTCAGAGTGTAAAGCTATCTGTGTTTTCTGTTGTATAAAAGAGCAAAATTGTGCTGTTTTCTAAAAAAAAAAAAAATGTGCCTGAAGCAAGAGGGAACCTGCATTTTTCGTCCAGAAAACTCCTACAAATATAGGTGAACTTTGGAGTAAAACTGACATTCGTGACTGTAAGGGCTACATCAACATGACATTTGAAATATAAAATTCTGAGTGCACATTCATAGCCTCCTCTCTCTCTCTCTCTCTCTCTCTCTCTTTCTAGATTTTAAGTCATATTCTTAAATGATGTGTATATATATATGTATATATATGTATATATATATGTATATATATATATATACACACACATATACACACATGCATATATATATGTTCAATAGTTAAATTAGTAAAATTGGAATCAATATTTACAAAAATTACATTAACTAATAATGTAAATCCATAATAATATAGTATATAGCCATTGAAACAGTGATGATTATTTTTAATATCCTTTGTCATCTCAACTTAATCTGCCCTTTGTACCATGTCAAGGGAGAAACCAGAACTTTATTTCCCATAATTCCTTTACAGAACTGTTACATGTTAGATTTTAAAGGCAAAAGAGGAGAACCCTTGCAGTTACACACAAGCATCCTGTGGCTTAGGAATCCCCAAGAGAGGATCACCTGCTTCAGTGCTGAGGCACAAAAGGTCTCTGGCAGCATTCAGGTGCCTCTAGACATTCTCTTCAGAAACTCTCTCTTTGATATGGAGATATGACTGTAATCATTGGTGGCATCTTCTTAGGAATCCTTTCACTTGAAGAGTGACTGAATGGGGTCTTCCTCATCTCCAGTGTTTCAGCCTATTGATCAACACTTAAGCCTGTGATCACCTATATTATATCTCTTTCTAGTCCAGTTTTCTAGATTTGCTTTTATTTTCCTGATTACATCTTGACTGTTCTACTTACATCACACATTTATGCCTGTGGATATGGCCGAAAATTCACAATATATTTTTAAGTTTAAGAAATTCAATAAGATAAATGGTATATATAATATATACCATATATAGTATATATTTAAATATGGTGTGTGTGTGTGTATATATATATATATATACACACACACACACACCATATATATATATATATAACAAATACACACACACACACACACACACACACACACATATATTTGTTTAAATTTAGAGAAGTAAACTGCAAAAAATGCTAAAATATAATATGCAACTTAGATTAGCCTGGAAGTAATAAATGTCCATTTACCCAAACCCTTGTAATATTGTCAGCTTATTTTAAGCTTCCTGGATGTAAATCCTTTCTGTGGCAAATGAATGATAGATCATAATTCATAATTCAAGTGATCCACAAACACATGGATTTTTTTTTAATGCTAATGCATAAGGAGTAAATGTTATTGATGAATGAATGAATGACTGTCCAAAACTGTTACTGTTGGAGGCGATTTGAACTTCAATGTTGCCCCAACTGCAGGGGGACCGATAATGGTGAGGAAGTGTAGTCAGCAGTTTTCCTCGGTTCTTCCTCATTGATGCAGTGAAGAATCACAGGTTAGTGAGACTTAAAAAAGATTTAAAATATATTTTAGAAGGAAAGTATGCTCTAAGGAGGAACATGATTTCAGCTATGAGAGCTGTAACAGGGAGCTGTAACAACTCAGAAGCGAGAATCCTTGAATTATATTTAAGCCCTGATGGGTGGTTCCAAAGCCATTCTTAAGTGATTGGCAAGTGATGCCATTTTGATTGACACCTGGTTGCTATATAACTTTGCCTACTGCGCATGTGCATACCCAGAATTCTACTACCATTGGAGTGTTCTTTGGGCAGGCTCTAGGCTAGGCCCCTATTCCTTTGTACCCACATCGCTAGTGTCTGACTAGCTAACTAAAGTACATATTTTCTTAGAAATACTCAAAATATTTTGAGTTTTACTTGATTGTTGTTTTACTTTAAAAAGTTGAAAATAAATATCTTATGATTAATTTGTTTTAGAATATAACAAGAACATGTATAAAGGCTTTTTTGTTTCTTTGCATTTTTTCTTTGCTTATAAATTGTTAAAAATCAATTTTGTTATTTCCATTTATTTACTTGGTAGATTAAATAATAATCTCATGACCGCTGGATCCCCTTTTTCAGTAGATAAAGCCCTAAACCAAAAGTGTATAAGGGCAACAAGGGTTAGACAGGTGCCAGATTAAAAACAAAAACAATCTTTATCATAACATAGTTAAACTTTTATTTTGACTAAATCTAATTAGATAGATATCTCTGAAAATATTTCCAAAAGTGAATCAAATTAAATCATGACATAATTATACTATCTATCTTTTCCGGTAAAATATAAAAATTTGCTAAAACATTTGAAATGAAAACATTTTACATCTAATACTTAAATTTTTTTTCACATTTTCTCATTTTCAGGAAACTTTTCCATATATTTTATTTTATACCCACTGCTCACACTAACTACATAAGGTTTTTCTCAAAATGTTAGATTCAACAGAAATGAGCACTTCTTGTGCTCTGTCTAAAACAAAAGAATGTTCACAGTATTCTGGAAGAGTAAAAAGGGCTATTGTTAGTGAGGTATTATTTGCAAATACCTCAGAGTTAAGATAGGAAAAAGAACCTGTAGTGACAGAAGAGTCCTGACATTTTAGCAAGAAAGTACTTTAAATAAGAAAGGTGAGTGTAAGAGTTAGGTGAGGAGCAACAGAAATGCATTCAATGCCAGAAACATTCTTGAAATACTTAGATTTTTCTTCCTGATTAGGAGAAAAAAAATGGTCCATTAGTGGAAACAAATTTGGAAACTAAATTAATTGTTTGTATATGTGTGTGTACATTGATATTTTGCTTATACAGCTGAATAAATGCTAAAATCAAAAGTAATATAGAATTAAAATATAAGAAAAACTAAAGCTAGTTAAATCAATAAAAATAAATAGTGAATATAGCCTCAAGTAGGTATGACTTGCCCAATGAAAATAAATATAATCTTAATTGTCAAGGATCATCATTTTAACGATTTTGTTATAACAACACAATGTTCTTAAAATATAAATATTAAACAGAATGCAGGTTGAATTATGCCAACATTTCTTTAAAAAGTTGTTATTATTGGTTTTAAATGAAATAATATGTAAGCTTATTTAATATTGTTTTTAGAACTGCCTACTATGAATGATTTAACACTATACTCTCTGATACACTATATAATCTATGTGGGAATTCTCATTCTCATGCTTTACCACACACATCAGTAAATTCGTAATGGTAGGCAGCTTCAAATGAACACTCTCACCATTAGATTAACATCACTAAAGCTAAGTGGTTTTATTTTACATAGTGAAAACTAGAAATCTGCTCACACAACTGCTGACATGCAAACAGTTTACATAAGTTACTAACTCTAAACGTCTATTCAGATAGCAAGGGCAGTATCTCCATGTTTCAACTGCTTGACACAATGATGGATTATTTATTTACTGAACAGCACTGGTGGCCAGAAAATCTGATTTCCATGCATGAAATCCATGAAACCTCAGCCACTGAACAGTTTCTTTTACATGTGGCAAAGGTCATCTATCAAGGGATTTTCTCACGTTTTGTGTGATTGGTCATGCCTCATTTCCTTCAAGAAAATATGATTTCCCTAAAGTCTGTGCATTTTAAAAGACTCACAAAAGGCCCAGAAAGTTATTTCCTCTCTGTTTGTGATAAGCACAGAATATAGAGGCTAACCTACAGGGAACGACAAGCAACTGTTTGTAGCTAGAAACCATATTTAATCCTATCATTAAGAAAGCCTTAACACTCACTGGGTATAAAAGGGCTGCAAAATTAAACACTTAACCTTGTCATTTAACCTTGCAGAGTTTAATCTGTATTCAAACTTTAATAAATATATCCCATAGACCTATCCTTACATATTAGAAGGGATTTGGTTTTGTTATTTAATTTTTTGTCATAAGATTAAAGGATCAAAATTTGAGGTTTCAATCAATAAACCAAAAACTTCACTATTCAAAGACATGATATTGGTCCATTTCTATTAAATTATCAGATTTTTCTGTTATCCTGAGTCAATATAATGCTCATATTTAAGCATAATAAATTTAAAATGCTATTATGATTTGTATATGAAATAATTAAAATCATGCTGCTTTACAATTATTCAAACCCAAATGCTTAAGACATTTAAAATAATATATATGAATAAAGAAAAAATGCTTTCGATAAAGCAGTTTAGATAATTTTTACCTGTCTGTTAGTTTGGTAGACAAATTAAAGGTGACTATGGATATTAAAAGTACAGCTTATTTCAAAATGTAAGGGATATCTGGTATTTTAAACTTGGAATCTTACACAGGTTACTACACTGAGCAGCAATTATGGCCAAATAAGTTTCTATTTTAAAGAACAAGGAAACATGAGGCTGCATTCTGAGAAATGGGAATAAACTCATTGAAAATGTTGCCAGATTTTAAGATACTGAGAGATGGTCACACAAACCTGGCATCCCATAAAGTTCAGTAGGGTGACAATTTAATCACTTACGTAAATCTCTCCCAAGAAGCCTATCATTCTCGAAAACTCATGATTTAACTCCTTTGGCTTTGGGGAATAATCAACCTCTACCCCACTTTTTTCCTAGCAATTACTTCCTAGCAGATTTCTTCCACAACTATTTTTTTTTTAAATTCCAATGCAGAAGTTAAGCTATAAGAAAACAGAGATATTGTCAATATTCCTTACCACAGAATTCACATGACCAGAATAGTGCATAGAACATTTAGATGGTTAATGATTATTGTTTAATTGATAACAACAATAAATGAAATATTATAATCAATCAGCAAAAGCCATCATGATACCCTTAGTAATAAAACAATTTAGTGAATGTACACTGTGTGCCAGGTTTCTAATTTATTCTTTAATTTTCACGATGTCTCTGTGAGTTAGAAACCACTATTCCTTAACTAAGGTTAACTTGACAATAATATTCATGGTCACCTGAAACCCTGCCTCTTATACTCTTTTTTTAATGTCTTTGTGACATGCTCTTAGCTTTTGATTATTGAATCAAGAAATGGTTTTTAATATTTCCTGCAACATGGACGAACATACTGTTCATCACGCCATATATATTCCTTATATATAAGGTCCCACAAGATAAATTCTTTTTAATATGAGTACTAGGAAAAAGTTTCACTCTGGAAGACTGGATTGTTTACTTAATTATCAGTTATTTCTTTAAATGACAACTGAGTACTCAGTTAAAGCTGTCTACTGGCTCTGTTGGCTGGTATATGTGCTTGTTTTTATTATAAAGATAATGGATACCATTTTCTGAGGAGTTACTATTTGGCAGGCATTGTGCCATGTGCTTTACCTTCATTATTTCACTTAATCTTCACAACAACCCCCTGAGGCATTACTTTCATTTTTCAGAAGAATGAAAAAGAAACTATGGCTCAGAGATGTGTCTGGGAGGTGACCCAAAAGCAGGACTGCCTGATTTCCAACATCATTGTTCTTAACCTTAACTCTATATTAGTATTTTACAAGTGGCTATTTGATTGCATTTAGTTTATTTTAATATGTTTATTTATATTTATGTATAACTTTATATATAATTATAAATTTTATGTATGTATGTTATTATATAATACACATATATAATTTTTAAGAGATATATTAACAAATACATAGGGCTATAGGGAAAGAATGAAGAAAAAGTAAGTTATATTTTAGGTGGTGAGACTTTCACGTGACTTTCTTTACTTCTACTATGATTACCACAATATTATCCATTAATAAATAAAGCAATTATAAAATTTAAAATCTCATTTGTGAGGTAGACAGGATTTTAAGAATAATAATAAAGTTAAAATTGAGGCTGAGGGAGGGGAAGGTATGACGCTTCAGCTGCTGGACCCTAAACCTGAAACTCTGGGATTTAGATGACCCACCTTATCTTACTTTCAGAGGGCACACAAGTCTCAACAACCAGTGAACTCTTCCTTCTCCTTGTGCATATAGGAAAACCAAGGTCCTGAGCACTGTGGTCTATCCTGACTAGGCTCCACTGCCAGCTTGAAGAAGGGCTCCTGCACCTTTGATTCTGCAGCAATCCGAGGTTAGTCAATTTCAGATTCCCATTGCTCTGAGCCTCAGTTCCTTCGTGGAGAACTAAAACCAGAGTCGCTCTTCTGCTCTTGATTAGCAGCATCTAATAATGAATGATATTCTGCTCTCTTTACTACTGGAAATAGAGCCAGAGTGCTTTTAAATCTAATTGGATTAGAGAACCAGAAACCTCAGAACCAGTTCAGAAAACTGATCTTTAAGATTTTGGTTCTCTAAGACCACTCTGGGCACCAAAATCTATATTAGTCAGGGTTCTCCAAAAAAACAGAAACAATAAGGGATTGTTTTTGTTCCCAGAAAACCCTGACTACTACAGATTATGGTACCAAAATTACCAAGAAGTGTGTATGTGTGTATACATATGTACATTAGATAGATAGATAGATAGATAGATAGATAGATAGATAGATAGATGGTAGATAGATGATAGTAGATAGATATAGAGAGAGACTGATTGAGAATTAGCTCATGCTATTTCGGAGCTTGTCAGATACAAAATCCAAAGTCTGCAGGCTGGAGACCAAGAGGAGTTGAGGTATTCACCTTGACTCCCAAGGCAATCTAGAGGCAGAATTCCTTCTTCCTCTGGGTACCTCTATCTTTTTCTTCTTAAGATCTTCAGCTGATTAAATGAGGTCCACTTCTTTATGAAGTGCAATCTGCTTTTCTCAAAGTCTATTGACTTAAATGTTAATCTCATCTAACAAACATCTTCACAGTGAAATTTAGACTGCTGTTTGACCAAATATCTGAGTACTGTGGCTTAGCTAAGTTGACACATGAAGTTAAACATCACAAGGCAACAAATCTCAGTTGCTTTGAACCTCCAGAAAACATACGCAGAATGCTTTC
The DNA here is from genome assembly GCA_028627145.1 of Eidolon dupreanum. NCBI lineage: Eukaryota > Metazoa > Chordata > Mammalia > Chiroptera > Pteropodidae > Eidolon > Eidolon dupreanum. The sequence goes on along the minus strand of CM053502.1, from coordinate 126,116,162 downwards.
CGAATTATCTGCCTAAAGGGATGAGAGGCTGGAGCACTCTCCTTATTAAGATGTTGACCTAATGGCCTATTTTTGCCCATTGTTAACACAAAGTCTTTTTTTATTCTTAATTGTACAGAGTTAGACAATTTTACATAAATTCCTTTCATATTCCAGAACTTAAGAAATATCTTCTCATAAATTTTTTAAAAGATTTTTTTAAAAAAATTAGTTATCCTTTTCTATTGTTTTTATTTTTATTTCTCTCTCACTATCCTCTAATTCATCAATATGTTTTCTACTCTTAGATATGCAATCTGAATAAGAGGTCAGATACTGCAAAGAATCACGTTTCAAATGCTGTCTCCTTTTTGATACATACCAAGTCTGATTTCTGTTATCACTTCACTTCTTTGTAGCTTAACTTGGTTTTAGGTTCCATTTGACCATTAAATGTTTCAATATTATGTTCTGTTATTTCCTCCAGGCATAATCATTTTCTCAACTTGAATTTATTTCTACTTTTTTCAAACCAAGGAGTGAAACTGATAGATTTGAACACCCCTAAATGCTGTCTTCAGCTTCACAGTGTAGCATCATCACCATCCTACATCTGCACAACACTATCCTGCACAAATCTGCCACACCATATGTTACATCATGCAAGGAGATTACAATGGGCTTGAATTTGGATCTCAGTCAGAGATTCCCTGGAGACATTCCACAGGAAAAAGTATTGCTCAAGCCAACATTTAAATCTTTGCCTAGAGCTACCCCCACTTCAAAGAGATATAATGAGAATGAAAGCACAAGCCCACAAATTCAATTGCCACATTTTTTTTCTTCTTTTGAGGAGTTTGTCCTGTTCTTCTTGTTGTGATTCCTTTATGTTGGTACTGGCAGTTGCCAGATGGGCTTTATTTTTTAAATTTAAATTCTTTATTTTGTGGCAGTGTTGCCCATTGTATCATATTCAGTGCCAGCTCTTAGTCTTTTAAAATACACATTCTTGGCACATCCTTAAGTTGCTTAAGGATAGAGACTAGAAACTTACATAAGAAGAGGGAAAAGGTGTATATTTCTATCATTCTAATATCTAGAGTAACTGAAATATAGAATAATTACTAAAGAGAATCTTTGAACCCAGCTATGTGTTAATTCACAAACAACGCATAAATACTGCTCACACTATATCCACAAATAATGAAATATAGAAGGTAAGCTATTAAAGAAATTCAAGAATGCAAAGAACAAAAAATACATTGAAAAACAAGGTTGATAAATCCATACTTCTTCCTTACGAACGCATGCCCAATGGGCAGAAACTGGGAGGGATGAGAGCATTGAAATGTAGAAAAGCATTTATTAATAGTAAAAAAGTATTCAACAGCAAATATTGCAAATATTAGCAAAAAATTCATTGTGTAAAATAATTTTTTCTTATATGAGTATATTGATATATTAATATTTATTAAAAATTAGAATTTATTATTTGGCATATATAGTTTTCAAAAATGTTCTTTAAATTTAGTTTGGCAGACCAGTTAATTTAAATATTAAAACTATATATAAAGGCATCTTCTGATAGCCAAAGACCAGTTTCTTTGTGTGTGCAAATTATTATCTGAGTCACAGATACAATCCATGCCAAGTAAACTGGCTTCTCATTATATCCTTCTGGTAGAGAAAATTATTTCTTTTTTCAATCTATTTAGTCCAGTGGTCAATAGTATAAAACACAGTCTATGTTCTGTCTCTCATCTTCATTTAAAGTACAGGCATCTGGCAACTTCAACATTTCAGAGCATATTTTACAAGGAAAGTAGAGTCATTGACCTCTTAGCAATAACAAGATCATTGTGAAATTCATACACTAATGTGTGTGTACTCCTTAGCAATTACTTTCACCTTTGTCTTTACCTACTCCTTACCAAAGCTCTCACTTCCTGGAGATATACTTTTCTCCTGTCAAAACTCAACTTAAATGCTTCTCTACCTCACATAGGCAAAATTAGTTGCTCTCTCCTTTGCTTTACCATTTCTATTCTATTAGATCTCTTATCTTCATTGTGTATTTATTTTTAATTATATTGAAGTATAAGTATTAATGAAAAGAGGCAAAATTTATTTATCTTCATATGTTTCAACAAAATTATGTCCTACATTGTAAAAACTCAGTAATAACTAGTTATTGCAAAAAATGTCAATAAGTATAATTCTCACTTTGAGATCATTTACCTCTACTTTCAATTGAACTATATTGGATTACATAAACAGACCAGAGGAAATATATCTGAGGCATTAGGGAAGAGCCAGAGACCAGGAATTGGGAAATTATTAAGCAAGGACACAATGATAATAATAACAACAACCACCACATATAACAACAACAATAATAATAGGCAGTAGTCATAAATGTGAGACAGAAGAATCTCAAAAGCAAAAGTTGAATGCAAAATAAGTTATAGGTTATTATGATAGAATATAATTACCAAAGTTCAAAATTACCACCTAGAACCATCAAGAACATTGTCGCAAAAAAAAGTAAGCAACAAAGGAAAAAAAAGATAGTTGTTTGCCCGCTTGATATATATATATATATATATATATATATATATATATATATATATCGCAATAGGGTGAAGCATTGAAACCCTATCATTACTTTAAGATTCTGGTGCTTCAACTTTTGAGGGAGAAATCTGAGATCATAAAGAATAACATTAGAAAACTAAATTTGTCTTAGAATGTATGAATCATTCATAAGAAAGAACTATGTATTTTGCCAAAGACTAATTCTCTAAGTAAGTTGTCCATTTTAATTTTTATGATAAGATGAAAAAATAAAGAAATATTATTCCTTGAATTGTTGTATGTTAACTAAAGAAGAGTTAATGTCTTTGTTTAAAGTTTCTATAAGACTTTGCTATCCTATTCTGCCCATCTTTGTAGGCACTAGCTTATGGAGCTCTTTAGATAATGTAGGAAGAATGAGACACAAGCAGAAGCCTGACAGAATATGTTGAATAACAGGGTATTTGAAACATCTAGCTGACCACTGAAGAGGACAGTTAGGTAAGAATGAAATGGCAAACTGTACTATAAACCTAGAAAAGCTTGTTGGGATCAGTAGAATAATGCAGCAAATGATTCTCTTTGCACTTCAGTTGTCCATTTTTCAGATTTTTCAAAACCAAGAAAAAGACCAAAGAGTTGAGGATGGTGTTGCAACACAATTTAAGACAATATCGACTTGTCACTCCCTCCCTTTATATAGATTTGTTCCAGAACAGAAGCCTACTCATAACACGTAAACTGCCCTGGAACCAATGAAGTCTGTAACTGAAAGAGTGAAGCAGAACTTCTTAGCTAAAAATAAATGTTTGGTGAGATTTTAGTAATATTTTATAATTTAATGGTATATTGATCCTTAATAGTTTCTTTGGTTCAAAGATCATTCTTATAATAATGAAATGAAAGGATAAAACTCCTTTCACCATTTGCCCTCATAACTCCTGGTTGCCATTTTCCTCAAACTCTAATTATTTTATAGCTAATAAAGGAGAAGTTCTTTCTAAAACTTTAGCTTGCGGCTCAGGGTTTGAACTCACACTGCTGACTGTATTACTTAATCTGAAAAGGTAAAAGCTTAATTACACTGTGCAAACAGTTCTAAAATTATTTTATAAAATTGGTGACTGATAAAATTTTTTTAAGAAGTAAAAGAAAACTAACTTGAATTTTGAATAGCAAGAAAAGTTTAATGTACATAAAGTATCTATATTTTTTATTGGCAGGACCACTAAACATTGACTGTTATAGATTTTTGAAAGAATGAGAAATTGTGCTGTCTTTTTAAATTAAATAATTTAAGTAAAATATATTAGAATCCCATATGGATTGCATTTGAAAATAACTTTTACACAGAGGAAGGCTTTCAGATTTCTTTCTAAATTAATAATGAGGTGAAATTCATTACATATGAGTTAATGTGTCATAAGTAGAACAGTAACATCAGTCTTTTTTTGTTCATTTACTTGACCTCCCGTACCTGACATAGCTACATCTTTAATTAATTAATACAATTATCTACAACCAAATATTAATAAATGTTGTTTTCCAAAACAGTATGTATCCTCAATTTTATATAATTTACCCTACAATAAATCTAAAAAATAAATAAATAAAAACTCTCATGATACCATAGAAATTCCTTCACTCTATTGAGTAAAGCCATGGAGAGAAAAATGCAACTTCATGAAATTGATGGGATATAAGATAAGAGGAATTAACTTACATGTAGCTGACATTTAATTGTCTCCAGGCTTCTCCCTTATCTTCATAAATAAACTAAGTATTTTGCATTCTCAAAAACTTGTGTCAACAATTTATTTACTTGGAATTTCTCATCAAGTACATTTAAAACATATTTTTGGGGTCAACTAAAAATTTAACCTGTGTTAAATCAGAGTATTTTTAAATGATGCTAATTTTACTCCATTGAATAAAGATCCGAGAATTATCTATGACTCATATGAGTCAAATCAAGGAGACTTACTGCAACATGTATTTTAAAGATTATTTCAACATTTGTGGATTTTTTTTCCCCCAAGAAATGGATTTTCTTCTGGCAGAGAATCAGAGGATAAAAAAGTAGAATTTTGCACAACCATTCTTATCCTTAATGTTTTCTATGACTTGTTCATCTCCCACCCCACTTTATTCATTTATTAATGAAGCTCACTATGTTACCTCTTGGATTATTGTGCCCTTAACAGCTTGTATTGTCATATCTACATACCCCAAGCTCCAGAAGTCTACGAGCACCTGGAGGGCAATACTCATAGCTTATTATCATTTGGATTCCCATAGCGAATATGGTCAAAAGCATAATAGTATGAAACCTTACTTTTTAAAATGAATTACTAATGTTTTGCATGAATCAAAAAGTGTAATTACTACCTTATCTCCTCTTTCCTAGATAACACGAATAGTGGTTATAAAATGCCAGTTACTTGGAGTGACTCTTTAATGACAGCCTTAAGGACAAGAGTTACATGTATCACAGCAGAACACTGGAAAAGTTTTTTCAGCCAGTATTGCACTCAAAATCAAATTACCTAGATATCAATCTCTATCTTTGTATCTATAGTCACTGCATTTTTCCTAGTAATCAAATAATAAGAGACAGTTGAGTATCAGTTGAAGTATCAGTATAGTGGAATAGAGTAGTAGCAGACATTATTTAATTTGATATTTTATATATATAATTCAACAACATGTAGAGGATTTTTAGGTTGATACTATGAAGGAATTTTTTAAAGATAAATTATGTAATATTTAAAATTTTTCTGGTAACAGAATGAATTGAAAACTTCAAAAAAGTCAATAAGTACTACATGTTCCATCTGTTATTCCAAAATATAAATAAGTGAAGTTAGAATAGCAACTATTTAAAATATAACAGAAAATTATGTTAAATTCTTGACGTAGTTCAGAATATATCCATTATTTTAAAAAAGAGAGAGAAAGAAAGACAGAATAAATGTCTCAGATCCCATACCATCTTTATGTAGCATGGAAAGGATGGTTACAAGCCCCTCTGCTGTGTACATTTTAGATCTGTGATCATCGTCTCCCCAGTGCATATTATGAGTAGCTGCTGGGTGGCTGTAGCCTGCTGAGACAGGCCAATGGCAACTTAGTTGTGACTTAGCCATCTGGCTTCCAAATAAGTTTTCAGATTTGTGGTTATCTTGAGTTTAAGTGTAATGTTTCAATCCATTTTATAGAAAAAAAATACCCAAATCAGTCATTCGGGGATATTCAGGTCAGGTTCTTGTTAACTGAAAAAAGAGTATGTAAGGATTTGAGAGACATGAAATTTACACTGTTTTCTCTCATTTAATCTATAGGAAATGATTATCCATTTCCATATGAAATATATCATTGACTCCAAAAAGTTTCACTTTAAACCATCACAATTTGCAGAAATTCTTCATTTTGAAATGTCAAAATCATTATAAAATTTTCAAAAAATCTCGAATATGGTTGATTTACTATCTCAAATTATTCAACAATCTGGACTTTGATGAGCCAATGTGAAAACGAGAAACATCATAGATGAATGCTGTCTACATATGCTTAGATAAAGGCAAAATTGGTTTATTACGTGAGAAATATGTAAAGATATTTTTGTCAGGCTGCTTTTGTCTACCCACCCATACACCTTCTCTCCTCCTCTTCATGCACACTTCTTAATACTGTGATTCTACAGATCATTCTTCATTGTCATGATCAATGCTCCTGGACAATGCTGATCCCAATTTGAATAAAAGTAACTGAATTAAAAATTAACTTAATTAAAAGTTAGATATTGAATGTGATTTCGGAAGCACAATTTTATTTTTTTTAAAAAGAGAATTTTCCTTGACTTTGGTAAAAATTGGATGTTGCAATGCACATCTGACTTCAAGTTATAAAACCTTAAGTTTACTAGACTTCAGTGAATCACTTCTCCTTTTAATACCTGGCCAACATAGGTCCTCACAGAAAGCCTTTTTCCTAATTGTCTCCAAGAAGTACATACTTTCACTCTTTCATTCCTTCTCTCCTTTCTCTTCCCTTCTTCCCTTCCTTCCTGCCTTCCTGCCTGCCTTCCTGCCTCTGACACAGCTCATTTACTGTTGCTAAAAATCCCCAGAGAATTAACTTAAATAAATTGCTATCACCTCTGGTAGAATGCAGCCCCAGGCATACCTTTGGGTGCCCTGTTACAGTTACACAACTGCTTTTCCCTGATTACTGCAGGGCTCACTAGTATACATTTCTCTAAACAGAACAAAGCAGAACTAATAAACTTTCCTAATATCTTAATGAAAATAAATATTTGCTACGTCTCTTTTTAACTACTTTGCCTATCAATATTTTCAAAGATTTTACTATTCACAGAGCCCTGTATATAGGGGCATTTCTGAAGCCTAATTTATTTTTATTCAAGGCTCAATGTTGCAGCCAGAAAAGTACTAAAAAATTACTTTCATTAATCTTTATAAAGATTTAAATACACCTCCAATATAGATAAAGATTTAATTTTTAGGTTAAAGTACCTGCATTGGATTAATTTACTGGTAAAGCTTCTGAGAGTTGTGCACTTGCATTACATTTGTATGACACCCCCTCACCCCTACTCCCCACACAACTACTTGTCATCCCAGAACTAGGACAAAGGACAAATTTCCAAGCACAAATTTTATGTTTAGAAAGACTTCTTATGACTTCTGCATGCCAATTCTTCGGTCAACTAATTTAGATCCCACTTTCATAATAGAAAGAATTCTAGTTCTTTTCCTGCAATAAACATCCCTCCTATTTACAGAAAACAATTTTATATGTATATAAAATAAAAATAATGCATTACCAATGCATACTCAGTATTTTAAAGTTGTACTTTATATTATTGTTGCTCGTTACCTACATTATTTTAGGAAATAAAAATACACATACATGCACATATATATTCTCTATACTGAATGCTATGATTTATTCATTTTTCCCATAATTTGTAATTAAAACAATCAATGTATTTAGACAAAAGGCAAGATGTTCACATCACTTTCTTTGGTAAATGGGAATTCATTTTGTTTGAATTTGTGGATGAGTGTCTAATTATGTTGTTCGGGGGGACTCTGGGGATTTTACAATTACCTCTTCAAATGAAAATTGATCAAGGTTGAATATCAAAGGAAATAGAGAAAACTTTTTCAATATATTTGGTTTTAGAAACTTCAAAAGTATACTCTAGTAGGTGCTATTTCTAGTTAGAATTTAGTGTCTATTTTTTAGTGTTTGTTACTATACAATTACATGAGCACTAATTAACCCCAAAATTTTAGGCTTCTATTAAGAATATCAACTGATATATTTTTTTTTTTTTTTGCAAAATGTAGATGGAACCCTGAACCTGTATATACTTTATTTATTAATTCTACAAGCTCAATATTTTCTTGTCCTTTCTTTACTACGAAATTATGGTTTTTTTCTTCTGATTTTTTTGTTTGTTTACTGCAAGATCTAAATATATACTTATTATAGACTGATACTTGAGTCAATTGATTTTTAAAGTAATAATACATAAACATTTATGTATCATTCCTGATTGAAAATCTTCAAAGTAAAGTGGAGTTGTAAATCAAAAAACTTTGTAGTGCTACTTGTTTCCGTTCTGTATTATAACAAAGCATTAATTTTTTTCTTCCTCTGAGATGACCTATGTGACATGACTGTATCACACTGTATGGTTCAAAGAGCGTTTCTATGTCAATATAACTAAATAATAAACTAATACATTATTTATAAAAACAAATATTTTTATGTAAGTATAAGGCAATCATCATTAGTAATTATGCAATCATGCCCATAAGAAACAGAAACATTTCTAGTAGCATTATATTTAAACTGTGAAAACAAAAAAATAATAACTGAATTAGTGAAATTTGCCACCATAGGCAAGGAATAAGTTGATCATTCAGCAGTAGAACTACAAGTTGATTTTTTTCCTTTTCATACTTTTCTAGAATTATATATCAGATTTTACTATAAATTATATCAATATATTCAGCCATAAATATCTGTGGGGAATTCACATACTCATGAATGACCATTTTTCTTCTTATTTCTATGAATCTAACATAAATTTTGTCAAGACAGTTCTATTTGGGAAATACAAATAACAGTTTTTTCACTTTGCTTTGCAAACAATATCTAACCTGTATTACTTTAAAAACTTTTAGTTTGAGGGAGTGGAAACATTTAGACTGACACTAATATTCACTCTGTTCGACATAGTCACAGAATGTTTGCTCAGTAAGTTGTTCAAATAGGCCAGCTGTAACTTGCTACATTACAGCTATGCAGCCCTATGCGGAGAAGCTGTATCTGACCAAGTTATGGGAGAAATGATATTGTAATCACCCCAACTCTGCATGTATAAAAAGATCCTTAAGCTGTTCTCTTAACACATCCTGTTAATACTGGTATATTGGTATTACATGAGGTACTGACACTCTTCTGAAAGGAAATAAATAAATAAATCCAGAGAGTTTTACCCATTAAAATCCAATTTTGGAAATTACACAAGTTGTTTGTACACAGAGCTGGCCTCAGGCAAAATTCTGAAGTTGGCACTTGTTCTAGGTGCTGTGCAGGGTTGCGTTTAATATCTGTGGAACCAATTATATGCAAGGTACAAAATGATAAGGGCTTATGGTGGTACCTCTCCTAAAAATACCAGTAGTTTTATAAAAGACTCAAAAGGCAAAGATCTTTATTACTTTTTATGTATCTCAGTGAATGGTATCACTACCATTCAGTTGCTTGAGACAATGAATGGACATTCTTGATGTCTTCTTTTTAACCATCATATGCAATTGTTTATCAAGTCCTGTTGGTTCACCATCGAGAGAACCTGTTGGTTCCTCCTCCTTTTCTTTATACTTATTGCCAGTACATTAGTTCAGGTGTCCATAGTATCCCACGGGACATTACAATAGTCACCTCTGTCTCATCTCTGACAACTCCACCTCTAGCCTTTTATTCCAATCCATCTTCTATAGTTACTCCAGAGTTGCCTCTACAAAGTACAAATATGGCTTTATTTTTCCATTTAATTTCATCCAGTAGCTTCTTACATTTTCACAAAATTTTTTTGGTTATCTTGGCTAATTTTTCTCCTATATAAGACCACTCAGTTCTACAGAAAAACTAAGAGTAACCACATATAATGTGCTATTTCATATCTCACTTCCTTTGTTTGTTGTTTATTTGCTTGTTTTTTATGCTATTTCCTCGGCTTAGGATTTCCTGTCCTCCTTTCCTTCCTATCCATCTGAATTGAAGCAATCAAATATAATATCCTCTATGATTGAGTACATATTAATCTTTAGATCACCAGCAATTGTGTCTAACACATTGAATGAATAAAGAAAGGATGAGTTGAAACTTAAAGGAAAGAAGTTTGAACAGTGAACAGACAATGGGAAACTTTCTAAATCTTATCTTGGCATTGGCTAAGTGAGTGATATTGCAATTAAGGGCAGTACATTTTTAAAAAGAAAATTTTAAAAAAGCAAGTATGTTCATGCCACATATAAACATGCTTCTAAATGATTAAATCATTGAAAAGTACCCTTGTGCTTCTCTTGCAGGTGCTTTGAGTAGGTGTTGCATGGGCAGTTTAGTGAACTGTGAGTTTGCTTGTTTTCTGTGAGTTTTTAGTGAACTGTGAGTTTACTTGTTTTCTGTGAGTTTTTAGTGAACTGTGAGTTTACTTGTTTTCAAGTTGAGTGGGTTCTGAATGCACACTTCCTGGTGCTCATTTTGCCCCTTCTCCTTCTACTGTCAGACAGGTTATGGCAACATGAGAAAGACTGACACAGATGAAGGAGGGAGAGATTTGTGAGTGAGTGTTTCACAAAATCATTAGGAAGTCATAGGATTAAATGAGAGATAGGTGTCTCTGTTAAATGTCCGCTATCCTAAATTGTAAGTACAAAAACATGAATATTTATCAAGTAATTTAACCAAAGTGTTTTTGTTGTAGTTGTTCATTCAGTTCCATGATTCAGTGTCCTTCACTCTGGTAATGTGGTCATTTCTTATGACAATCTCGTTTGACAATTCATATACATGAATACATCACATATGATATTTTCTTTCCACAATGTTCTTTTGTTGTGTTTTGTTTACTTAAAAGAAATCATTTAAGTGATTTTTAATCAAGAAAATTTAGAAACACTAACATTAATGGTAATTTTTTCTGCTGCTATGAGATAAATTCAATTATTCCTTCACTTCTATACCTTTTATCCTTGCATTTAGTTGCTTACAATGTCAAATATGATTAACTACATATGTCTTTCTGTTTCTTCTGAGATTTCTCATCTATTTTCCTACCCTGAATTCTGCCTAGCATAAGTAAAGAAACAGTGCCTAACTTAAGTAGAGAAAATTTCTAGCATGCAAGACTCAGCAAGAGAACATGTAAAGGGAGAAGAATTGGAGAAGTGAGGCACTCAAAAAAGCATTGTTTCAGACTCCCTGCAGTGCTTTTATCATATTCTTTTTTTACTACTGCTTTTGCTACTGTCTTAACAACCGACATGAACTTTAAAACTGTCAAAAAGTCACTATTTTTAAAGAAAATTCTCCAAAGCATCCATTGTTTCATCTGCCCTGTCCCCCACCCCCATTTTCTTGTGACTTTTCCTACAAGCACATACTACTAAATAAGCATTTGCTTAGTAAGTGACCCTCATATTGATGAGGGTTACTGCTAATATAAATTTTAGATGGAGAACTAGGCTATAGTTTGGATAAATCCCAATAATCTTGAACACACTTATCTACATATGAATAAGAACAGCTAAATTTGCTTGAGGAAAGTCTACAATCAGGCAAAGAGGATATATTTTAAATTCGTAATCAAGTTCCCAGCGATATTGCTACATTTCCCGTTGTAAATTTACTTTCTACTTTCCAAGACAAACTACTTCACAAACTCTTCATTTTCTTCAAACTTCCCATATTAATTCATTCTTTCTCACAAACATTTATCCTGACATGCTCTGCTCGTCAATGTCACGGCATCATTCTTGATTGACAAAAAAAAAAAAAAAAAAAGGAATTGATTGATTTTCTTATTTTCCCAACATTATATATATAAATTCTGTATGACTTGTACCTGCATTTCCTGTCATTCCACCATTTCAATGAAAGAATTTCTCTGCTTGTATCAAGTTAGGTCCTTTGTGCTCTGGATTACATCTTCTCTGGAATGCTTTCTCCTGCATTATCTACTTTTCCTATTCCATTGGACTGCTTTCATTATAGCTGATATAAAAACAACAAAATTCTTAATCCCATAAACATCTTAAAACCAGCACTGTGATTCTCAGCTCCCGTCTTGGAAAAAGTGAAAAGTTGAAGTTCGTATTTCCATTTCCTCATTTCTCATTCACTTTTTCATTTATTCTTCTTTCTCATTTTGTAGTCCAATAAAACTGTGGTTTGTTTTCTTACTACACTAGAATGTAATCTTTATAAAACAGTGCTTATGTATACCTTGTTTACAATATCAACTTTAAGTTATAGAAGAGTCCCTTGCATATAGTAGATATAATATTTGTTAATTAAATGCACAAATAAGTGCATACAAAAACCATTTTAACCAAAATTAAATAATTTCTCTTTGTAATTGTTATAAATATTAAAATATTATATAAACTAATACATACATGTAAAGACAATTTGAATAATATTGAAAGTATGTAGGAGAAATTTTTTAAAGAATATGAATTTTATGACAAGGAGATTACCATTATAATTTCAGGTTTTCATTTCATTATTTTTCAATACATTTACCTCATAGATTTTAATACTTTATTATCACTTAATATTATAGCCTAAACAATTCTTCCTAGAAATATCTGATGAACATAATTTTAATGATTATATTGTAATTTATTCATAGATATGCTACAAATCAAGTATTTCCTTATTGTTAGAATTCACTTACATCCACTGTTTTACTATTTATTATAATTGACATTTTTTTCATATTTTGGTTATGTCCTTAATATAGACACCAAGAAATGAAATTATTTGGTAAAAAGACAGAAGTGAAAATATCTTGAAACATCTTATAGCACTGCTTTGCACAATGGTTACAACTATTTCTATTCTCATAATCACACTATGAAAGTGTCATATCTACAAACTCACCAGCCTTGAATATTATCGTTTGTAAATTACTGATATAATTGGTGAAATAAACATCCGATACTATTTGCAATCAAATCTAAATAGTTTTTATATATTCATTGGGTACTTTTGTTTACCTTTCAGGCTAATTTATATTTTTTGTCCTTATATCTACCAAGTTTTTAACTTTTTTCTAATAATTTGAATACTGTCTGTAAATGTTAAGACTATTAAAATTTGTCACATTTATTTTACTACTTTCTAGTTTGTGATTTGCATTTAATTACTTATGCTGGTATAAAGGTAATTTTACATTTAATGTACACAGTCAATTTTATGAATTTATTTCCACAATTACTATTAAGTTTAAAAAGTACACTCACGTTTGGAAATTGTATTCATTTTTATTATAGAATGTTTGCTTGTTTGTTTAATTGCTTTATATTAAATTTCCAGTCAACTATAATTTCAGCTGAGCTATTTAGGCATTAGGAAATAAAGCCATTTTACTGAACTGTGTGCAAATATGCGAGTATAGTTCCTTGACCCTTAGGGTTTTTAAGGAATTGATTATCTTATTCAAAATTGACCTTTTTTAATTTTTATTTTTCAATAAGAGTTGACATTCAATATTATTTTATATTAGTTTCAGGTGTACAGCATAGCAGTTAGACATTTATAAAATTTTTTAAGCTATCCCTCAATTAGTCTAGTACCCACCTGGCACTATACATAGTTATTACAATATTATTGACCGTATTCCCTATGCGGTACTTTACATCCCTGTAACTATTTCGTAACTACCAATTTGTACTTCTTAATCCCTTCACTTTTATCTCCTAGTCCCCCATGTCCCCCCAAATCTGGCAATCACCAGTTCTCTGTATCTGTGAATCTGTTTCCATTTTGTTTGTTCATTTATTTTGTTTCTTAGATTCCACATATAAGTGGAATTATATAGAATTTGTCTTTGTCTGACTTATTTCACTTATCATTATACCTTCCAGGTTCTTGTTGTTGCAAATTGTACAATTTCATTTTTTAATAGCTGAATAATAGTGCATTGTATATATGTTCCACATTTTCTTTATCTTCAAATTTCAAATTTGTAAAATATAAGGAAGATTACAAAATGAAAGGCAATTTTCCATACAATGAAAGGAGACAACATTTCAGGTAGAGGGACCACATATAGATAGTCTGACGCATCATAAAATTGCTACTTTATGATCTGCTTCCATATCTCTCCTAATTTTAGGGTTCGTTCTCTTCTTTTATTTTTGAATTCACAAATTTTCTCAAAACTCTGTCCCAGTAGCTGCAAGATCATGTTTACTGAATGGAAGAAAATGAGCAGAGGACAAAGGGATAGTAGAGGGAAATTAGAAACTGTGCAGCTATGTATTTGTAAATGACCGATAAAAGGGTTTTTATAAATGAATAGTTAACAGATTGTTCAGATTTATCTATTAATAAGCATTTATTAATGATATTTTTATGTCTATTTATATACTTATTTAATAAGAAATTCAGTTATAGTGACAGAGAATGTAAACTTGAAAACAATTTGGAACTAGCATGACATCAGTAATTAAAAAATGAAATGAAATACAATGAATTTGAATAAGTGAGGCAGAAAATATGACTAGTTCATCTCCTAATTATTTCAGATCCAGTGGACAGAGGAATCTATGATTTCTTAATTGCAATGAGAATCTTACTTTTCTTATCATTACCTGGAAGTGAATTCCAGCAACAGAAACTTTCCTTTAGTAGGCCAATCATATCTGATTTTGCCATTGTCCTCATTGCCTACACCTGCTATGGAAATTTAATATACTAACAACATGCCTCCTTTTTCCTGTTACTTCCAATTGGATATCACACATTTGCTTTTAACTCAGAAGGCTGTCAAATTATATGCAACAATTTATATTCAGCATAGTTTAATCACATCTAGAGACGATTAAAAGAAAATCTTAATCATCTATTTTTGTAGTTTGACCTAATTTCTTATTAACTCAGTGCTCTATTTGGTATTTCATTTTTACTGAATAATCTATACAATGTTAACACATTCTATTTAAAAGAAGGGAACATTCTTGAGAAATATGTTAATATGACAGGAATAGGAATGCAGTTACAAGAACTTTGCAATCATTCCTTAGACTGCACTGTTTGTAACAATCCCTTTGACCTCACAATGCTCAACATTTTTCCCTCACATACATTTCTTTTTCCTTCTCATTTTCAGAATGCTAAGTTGAGACATTTAACATCTGCCTAGAACAAATGTCCCTGAAGTTCTCCTATAAACATTAAATTTCCTTAAAAAAAAAGTATATGTGTAATAAAGCCAGTTTTTTTAAACATATGGAATTTATCGTTTTCTTTTTTTTCTCTCCTGACGATACCATTTTTTAAAAGTTCTTTCACATAATTATGTCTGAGATTGATTCAATTGATGCAATTCTTTTTAACTCTATATTTTTCAAAACACTTAAGACAGTTTAATTTTCATTAAATTAAATGCATAATACTTTACTCATATCTTTAAACAGTATTAAATACATTTCTTTATGGTGCAAACAGCATAAGAGTAGTTCAGAGGGAAAAATATGAGTGAAATTCATAGAAGAGATTTAACTTCACTAGAAACAAAGCCAATTTAGAAAATGAGATGTTATACTTATTTTTACTAAATTGTTAATTATTAAGAAGGAGAATGAGAGAAAAACAACCCTCTCCTCTCTTCTTTACACATTGGTTTTGTGCTGAGGCCCTCCTTAATCACTTAGCCAAGACATTAATGCCTTTGCCATCACTTTCATTTTTTGCTTGCACAGGGCATATATAGGTCACCCAGAAGTTGAATGTTTAAAGTCTTCTCAGGTTTTTTTCTGAGTAAGCTATAGGGACATGCATGTGTTTTTCTGAACTCCCCAGTATACATGGACACTTTTTAATGCCCTGATTTTCCAAAGAAACTCTCTTTTGGTTCTTCCCAGGCTTTTAGTGATCTTTGTTATGCCTGAGTGATATAATCTTTTGATTCAGGCTGCTATGGGTTGTCCATTTACCCTACAGTGATTTTTCAGGAATGCAATTTACTCACCTTGAGTAAGTTTCTAGTTATGCAGAACAAAAACAAGCACTTTGCATCAGTCTCTCAGCAGATAGGTTAGAAATGACAAACATAATTCTTTGCACATAAAATTTACTCCCATTCCCTTCAGAATAGTTGTAGCACTTGGGAGGGGGTGGGACAAAGACAAATAGAAAACATTGCAAAGCTTTTCCATTCTAAGTTGCTTTCCTTGAATCAACATTTGCTTGGTTCCTGTAAACCTTTGACTGTTTTCAGAGTTCTAATAAAGTTGATTCTGTCAGTCTTTGCTTGATTTTTTTAAAGTTTCTGTGTAAGGATGATGGCTGGCTTGGAGCTGCTTACTCCACCATTTTCACCGACATTACTTCCTACTTCTTTATGTTTCTAGTACATTTTAAATTGCCTATTAAACATTATAGATGAGCCATTATGCTGGGCTTTGTTCTGGCAAGAGGTTATATTAGTGGAAAAATTCTCTTGATTGTTTTTTCAGTTTTATGTTTGTTTTTTGTTTTGTTTTTTGGCTTTTTTGTGATGAATTTATTTTGATTTGATTTTTTTTTCTTTAGTTTTAGGTCATATACTATAAAGCATGGTTATTCCTAAAATATTGCCTCTCTGGAGTTTCAACCAAGTGTCTGAAATGCTCACTGAGTGCCCTCCACTTCTACTGGAATTTCTATTTAGCTATTCATTTGTAAGCAGACCCTCCTTGTAAGCCTTTACAGAGTCCTGTTGTACACATTCAGATCCTCATCTTTAGCTAAAGACTTAGAGATTCCCTACAAAGCCTTCTGGGATATTTCTACCCAACTACCATGAGTCTTCTCCCTGCCCAAGGTCCTTCCCTGAAAATTCCAGCCATTATAGTCACTTGTCTCTTGCTCTCAGTCCAGAAAAAAACTGCTTACCATTTGGACATCATCTCCTTGCATAAAAATTTGGAAAATGTTTGCAAGTGAAAACTTGTGATAATTGTGACTCTCACCAAATGGATTACCCTTCTCTCCAGGGTTCTGCCTATTTCTGTTATTCGATGCCTGGGAACTATTGCTTTGTATATTTTGTCTATACTTATATTCAGACACACATTACTCTGTCTTAACTGGAAGTAAAGACAATGATATTTGTTCTTAAAATGTTTATGTCTTTCAGTGCAGTAATATTCTAGGAAATTCTTTGAAAAAAAATCCAGAAATTTTCATGATATATGTTCAAGTTTATTCACTAGAGTTGTTAATGTTTCAGAATAATTTGGTTGCATAAAACTTTGACTTTATTCAGTGATTCATGAATTAGGCAGTAGAACTTTGAACCGATGCAAAGGAATTCTGAGGAGCTAAACAAAATTAAAAAAAAAAAAAAAAGAAAACAATAGTAGTTACATTAGCAAAAGGTGGCTTGGTTTTAGGAAGGTCAGTAACCTAAAAGGGGACGGCAAGGGCCTATCGGGCAGATTACCTCACTAGTGCTGACCAGGTAATTCCTAATTGACTGGTTTAAGATTTTATTTCTGGGAAAGCCAAAACCATAATCAAGTCAAGTATTAAGTCTTGGTTTGATGGTATGAGGATTAGCATAAGAGATTCCATTTTGGGTCTGTGGTCTTGTTTTTTAACATTATCTATCAAACATATTATTGCCTAGACTGCAGTACTGAAGAACAAATGTTTATCACTCAGATCAGATAGAGCCTGAAAAGAAGTTAAAGTGATGTCCGTTACACCACCATGTCTCCCTACTATAATATTCTGTGTATTTCTTAATAGCTGAAATGGCAGTGCACCTGCAACTCATCACTGACTTAATTATCTTTCTGCTCTTATCTAGCCAGGCCAGGTATAGAATAGTAAAATAAATGACAGTCTTTGTTGTTAATGTTATTTAAGCAAATTTCATAGATGATAGTTGTACCTGAAGGAAGAATTCATATTGAATTATTGGTGGCAGAGCCTAAAAGTATATATTTTTTTACTGTCATATAAAGGTTCTGTGGAAAACTCCCCTGGTTATGAGTTTTACTTGTGTAAATGCAAATAACTGCATCCTTTTTACGGCTACAATGCTAGATAGCATTCATATTTATTTCATCTCTTTTATTATGATGTTGATAAATCAACCTAATAAACATTTCCTTTTAAACTGCTATTTCTTTGCCAGTTAAGAAATAATTCACCTGATATCCTAAGGTGAGGGTTGCTCTGAGCAGAAAGTGAGCAAATGGAAAAGTTCAATTTCCTCTTTCAGGTGTATCTTCATTGAATGCAATCATATTTCTTTCATGAGGAGAGATTAAGCCTTGATTTGGTTAGTATGCATTTTTTTTTTATTAACTAAGAGAAAAAGAAAGAAGATAAATCAGTGTTTTGTTTTATTTTGTTGTTGTTATGTTATCCTCAGAAAACATGGGAAATTATTTTATATTTCTACCACTGACCAATGTAAAGAGTGAAAGGATAATAACTTTTTAAGACCTTGGTCGGTGGATACATAATTACAGGTCAATAAGCTGGCTGTGATTGTTAGATTTTAGTTTTTTTAAGCCTTAAGAAATGGAATGTTTGGTATATTTTGTGCCCTAAAGAACAATGACCCCTCTCCTCCAACTCACATGATTTAAAGTGTAAATAGTATAATGTTTATATTATTTTAAACATTCAGAAAACATAGTAAATTACTAATTCAATGAGAAATTATTTTCTTATTTGATAATTATTATTGTTCTCTTCTTGCTTATCTTTTCTCCATCCTCAAAAATCAATATACTGAGTGAATGTAAATGATGTTATATAGGACTTATATGATTGTGATTATATAGAAGTAATACAGGAAGTCTTCACTGTGTATGATAATACAGGATAGCAATAATGATCATACAAGCTGATGTCTTTAATAATAAGAAAATTTTAATTGTTCTGTGACTTTTAAAAGCATTTGTGAAAATAGTAAAAATTCTTTTACTAGCAGCTGTAAATGCGTAGGGAAATGAAAAAATAGTAAAACTATTATTCTGTACACTGTAATTAAACATTAGAAATATTAAAAGTTAAACAGTTATTTCTTTTTTTTTTTTTTTTACTTATTATTATTTATGCCTACAGCACCTGGTCTTCCTGGGTGGTCTCCCATCTAAGTACTAACCAGGTCTGACCCTGCTTAGCTTCTGAGATCAGACATCGAGCTTGTTCAGGGTGGCATGGCCATAGACCATGGACCATGGTTGCACCCAGGTGTGAACCCAAGGCCTTCTGCAGACATGCTAACTGCTACACTATCGAACCATGTCTTAAACTGTTATTTCTTTGTAAAAAAATCAGTGTTTTGAACTATGCTTGCCTTCTTCATTAACATGTAACTTATGGAGTGAAAATCTTTTCTATGCATTGGCAAAGTGTCATAGTCCACTTAAGTTTGGGTTAGTTAATGACATTTTATCTTTTCACTTTCAATATTGTCCTAAAATATCTCTGAGAGTTTCTGTAATGTATTTTGCCGATGTCACTTCTGGAACATTTGCCTTTTTGTTACAACCACTTTCCTCATTTCTAAGTACCCAATTAAAAAAAATATGACATCAGCTGGAAGGCAATATTGTTTTGATATTTAAAGAATTAACACATCTTATAAAAAATTCTTTCAGAAATCAAAAGAAGAATTTTAAAGCTTCCTTGGTATCAAAAATATTTCTCAGATTACACCCGAGAAACTGGAACATATAACAATTTCTTCGAAAACAGAAATAATAGAAAATTTGATTGTACAACAAAAAATTAAGTAAAATAATGTAATATTTAAAAATTTGTGCAAGCCAATGAAAAGCAAAATTGGCACAATGTCAGCAATTTTGATGAAAAAGCATAAAATCAATCTCTCAAATAGTGAAAAGGAAGTAGAATGAAAATTTATCTGATATGATACTTATAATAAGAACAAGAAAGACAGAAATGAGGACAATTTCCAGAGTTGAGAACATCTAAAATATACAGATTGAAAGACTACCATATTATAGGAAAAATCAACACAGATAGGAAACTCAACAACATCAATAAAATTTTAGAAACAAGGGAATGAATATAAAAGAAAAACTATTTTTCTCCCATTTAGTAAAAAAATAGAATCAAATAAAACAATAATGGCAAAACAAAACAAAATCATGCTATTTGCAATGAAACTAAAATCAACCTGGACTCAGATATCTTTGCAATACTAACTGCCAAAAGACAATAGATAATAAGTAACATTTATAAGTCTTCGAGGGAAAATATTATCCCACAATTTTTTAACTATTTTTTAAAGTTTTCAGTTACAGTTGCCGTATAATATTATATTATTTTCAGATGCACAAAATAGTGATTATACATTTATATAACTTACCAAGTCATCATTCTGATAAATCTAGTACCCATCTGACACCATACATAGTTAATATAATATTATTGACTATATTCCTCATCCTGTATTTACATCCCTATGACTGTTTATGTTACGTCTGTGGATAGCTAAATTGGCTTTCACATGTGAGGACCAAGAAAGAGGATCTCACTTATAAAACAAATAACATCATAAAGAATCTATGTAATTTTTATTTAATTGCTTGAATTCATAAGTTTAGTCGATCAATAGATTAAATAAGATATACATACAAAATTGATAATCTGTGATATGAGTATTGAGAAAGTCGATTCTAACAGTTGTTATTAATGATGTTACAATTTAACCATCTAAAGTTAAGTTCCGGATTCCGGTCAAGATGGCAGAATAGGTAGATCCTGTGCTTGTTTCCTCTCACTATCACATCAATTTTACAACTAAAAAATAAAGAACAACCATCATTGAACATTGCCTGAAGTCTAGCTGAGCAGAAGTCTTACAACTAAAGTCATGCAAAAGAAGCCACCTTGAGACTGGTATGGGGCTGAAACATGGAATGGGCTGGTCCCACACAGTATGTGGTGGAATATTACTCAGCCATAAAAAATAATGAAATCTTGCATCTGCAACATGAATAGACCTAGAGGTAATGTCCTGAATGGAATAAGACAAAGACAAATGCCATATGATTTCACTGCCATGTAGAATCTAAAGAGCAAAATAGACAAACGAACAAAACAGAAAAAAAAACTCATAGATACAGTGAACATTCAGATGATTGCAAGATGGGAGGAAGGTTGTGGGGGTGAGTGAAAAGAAGAAAAGATTAAGAAACACAAATTGGTAGTTACAAAGTAGTCATGGGTTGTAAAGTACAGCATAATGAACATAGTCAATAATTTTGTAATAACTATATATGGTGTCAGATGGGTACTAGATTTATTGGTGTGATCGCTTTATAAGTTAAATGAGTATCTAATCACTATGCCGTGCACCGGATATAATATTGTATGTCAATTGTAATTGAAAACCAAATTAAATAAATAAATAAATAAAGTTTCTAAGAAATATTGTGTTGTAATTTGAATGGGCCATTCAGCTAGGTGGGCACCATTAGAGTCCAGCAATAATATAGTAATATGTTTAAATTACAGAAGTGCTTAGGCCTTGTTACTATTATATTTATGCCTTAACCTATGCTGTATATCATTGAACAAAGATATAACATAATAGCAACAGGATGTAATTTGAGTGTGGCATAAATAATGCAACTAAATAAAAGTGAGCAATTTGATAAATGATCTTCTCAATTTTTCCTATTATTATAGCTAGAACCATATATACCAGAATGACTTGGACATAAGGGATTATCCAGTACTGTGGAAAAGGGCTGGCCAAATGTGAACGCCCATCTTCTCCTTTTGTATTTATTTTTCCAGTCTCTCAATATTGCCTCATAATGCCTCTTAAATATGTTTCAGCTCAACCTCCACTTACTACCACAGAAATCTAAAATCTCTTACTTGGACTTTAATAGCCATCCACCCATTACATTCATTCTTGTATAAAAGATCCCCATTCTTATGCTATTGAACCCTTATCTTCATAGCAATATATAGAGCTTTCTTTTAAAAATGAAAATTTGATGGTATTTATATTCTACTTATCCTTCCTCTTTTCTATCAAACTGTAGGCTCCATGAAACAGATAAGATACAGTGTATTCATTTTCTGATGTGTGAGAAATTACTACAAATGTAGAAGCTTAAAAAAACACAAATGTGTTATCTCATATTTTACGTGAGTAGAAATCCAGCACAGCATGGTCAGGTTCTCACCAGGTTGAAATCAAGGTGTTAGCTGGATATGACCTTATCTGGAGATTCAGCTAAGGCCACTTCTAAACTCTCTCAGATTGTTGGCAGAATTTATTTCTTTATGATTGCATGAATGAGGTCCCTGTTTTCTTGGTGGCTGTTGGTCAAGCACAACTCTTAGCTTCTAGAAGATACTCTCAAGTTTTTGAGGTGAGGCTCTCTGTTGGCCCTCTCACATTTCCAATCTTTCTTCCTTTAATTGAACTCACATGTTCCCTCTCTTTCAGAAACATCCACTCTCTTTTAAAGCCCCTCTGATTAGGTCAGGCTCACCTAAGATAATCTCCCTTAAAAAAAATTGTGCCATAAAACATAACCTAACCACGGGGGTGATAGCTATCATACTTACAGGTGCCACCCATACTCAGTGGGTGATTATACAAGATATACACATCAAAAGCAGGGATCTTGGTGGCCACTTTAGAATTCTGCCTACCATTTAATAATGTTCCTTACCCTTTTATTTCCAGCAACCAGCACAGTGCCTGTCCTACAATAGTTTCATCGTATAGATATTCTACCTCAGATGTCTTTGCTGAGCTTCAGCTTGTATGGTATACCCATCTGCCAACCTCACTTCTCCACAGGAATGCCTAATAGACATATAAAATTACTGTGAAAAAAAAAAACAGAATGCTAAATTTATGTTTGCCACTCCTCAAATCTTATTGAGGCCAGGGAATTGTATTACTATTCAACTGCTACTCAAGCTCAAATGTGGGCCTCATTTCTGGTTCCTTCCTTTCATTTCATCTCTTGTATATTTACCCACAAATCCTGTCAACTTTACTTCTAAAATATATGCCAAATCTGATATTTAATTGTTTTTCCCTTGCTTGCATCCTAGTCCAACTCACATTACTCTCTGGCAATCATCACTGTGATAACTGCCAAAGTGGTTTGAGTGCTTCTGTTCTCTACCCTTAAACCTCATTTGTTTTGTTTTCTTTTTAAATAAAGATGCTATCATTTCTTTTCAATCTCATCTTCCAGCCTTCTCGCCCTGTCTTCTCATGATCCAGCCTCAGTGGCTTTCACTCTTTCTCTCAGACACCAAGTACATTCCTGCGGTGACACCTTCTTTCTTGATGATGCCTCTTTGCATGTCTGGTTCTTTTTTCACTGATATTCCAGGTGAAGAGCTACTTTTGCAGAGTTGTTTTTCCTGGCTTCCCAAGCTGAAATTCTTCACACCTCTGTCTTTCTCAATCACATCACCCATTAGTTTTCATTTTTTTACCTTTTGCTCTCTTTAATTCTCTTGGTTCATGTATGTGTTCATGTATTTGTTTTCTGATTGACACAGTGACTGATAATGATAGGTATGCAATAAAAACATGTTGAATAATTTGATGCCACCATTATAGGATTTAAATAGACTTTAAAGGACTTTCTGCTTAACATTCCTGATGGGCTTGAACTTTTTAACGTTAAACTAACATATTCTTTAACTAACAATGGAGAAAGAGCATTATCTCCTGGAGACTGCAGTAAAAATTTATTGATTATCGTAGCATGCAGCCTTGCTTGCTAATTCATAAAACTACCTACTTAATTACTGAAGACAAGAGTGTATGAAATGTGATGGTCAATTTTGAGACTCATTACAGCAATAATGCTTGGAAAGTTCTCATATCTAGGACATCCTGGATAACACAAATTGTACCATATAATATAACCATAGCACGTCATCTTGATATGAGAAATGATATATTTTAGATGCAAAGGTTTTGTGAAAGTGAATAGCAATTAGTATAGCCTACCATTTTATGCATATTATTTCATGTCTAAGGTACTATTATTTTTCCTTATTTTGTTATAGAGAAAATTGAGTCAAAGATAGTGTAGAAGACCTGCCCAAGGTTTTACAACTAGTAATTTTTGGAGCTGTTATTTGAACTCAGGAAGTAGAATTCCAGAACCAGCCCACTTTTAGTCACCATATTAAACTGTGTATAGAAATAGTAAAAAGTATTTTTTTTTTCCCTAGAGTAGGTCCTATTAGTATAATAGTATGCTTAATAGGGAGATGCAATTAAATTAGAATTTCCCAAAGTGTGTTCCATAAGATGTTAATAACTCTAGACAGTCTGTGAAGTGAAAATATTCTAAAATAATATTATTTTAAGAAAACCATATAATTATAATGCCTTTCTTTGGGAATCTTGTTTCACGTCAGCCTTATAAGAGCTCATCTTCCTCCAAGGCACAAAATCCTGAAACAGAACAGTTCCATGTTACTTTTAAAATGGAAACTCCTACCCACTTTCTGTGTGTGTGTGTGTGTGTGTGTGTGTGTGTGTGTGTTACATTTATTGATATCTCAAGAGACCAAACATACTTTTGGGAGTCCTTTTTAAGATTAATTTTTAGAATATTTGAAACTTTTGACATGACTGGCAGTAGAATAAAAAATAATAAAAAAGAATGGAGGCCATTGTGCTGCACCTACATCTGTTAATGTCTCTCAGCATTAGCTGACTGAAAATGTTTTAGTTCTCACTTCACTGATAGGCTATTAATGAAGAGAGAAACAGATCACCATGGGGTATGCTCATATAAAGTAAGTCAGCAGCTTAGAAACACTGATCTCTGTGTGGGTATAATATGAGCTGTGAGGAGGGAGAAGCAGGGCAGCTGAGAGGAAAAAGAATTGTAGTTACGTATGTATTTAAAAGTTAAGAGAATGTAATACTTAATTTTTTTTTTTGATTCATTACTCCTCTAATCCTTGACTTTGTTACCTTTAATTTTGCTGATTAAAAGGTATTATGTGGGTGAGTTAGTCAATGCTGTGGTGTTACTGAACATCTGGTAGACAGTAGTTACTGTTTTTTTTTGTTGTTGTTGTTTTGTTTTGTTTTTACAACAAGACAATTAAAAATGTAATCAGCTTTGAAAACCAGAGGATAAAAAAGAAATATCATGAATAGACAGAGATCTAAATAACTGCCTGGCTAGCAGATGGCTAGTACATCTCCAGAATTAGGATAAATTCTTTTTAAGTTTTGAAGAAAAGTCAGATTAGAAAATATAATTTTTCTGATTGACCATTGCATACAAAAAGGCTTGCCTTATAAAAGCTGAAAAGTAAACCATAAAATACAATGCTGAAAATTTCCATATCATAGCTACCCAGAGTACATAACAAGGAGAATATTAGTAATGTCCAGATGCACATAAGTCTACAGGGATGCCTCTTGCCAACAGCAAAATGAAAGGAATGACAACGTCAATCATATCCAATAGACTATGTTAATGTTTTTCAAACAGTTCTTTCACACTCAGAAATAGTACTCATTAATAATGGATAGTACTGTATGAAGAAGGAATGTTGCCTACAAAACTGATGGAATTCATTGTTCATTGCTCATCTCCTCTCAACAATGAACTGCATTTCTGCAGGATGATTTTTCTTTTGTCTTTAAAACCATGCCAAAATGGTTTTAAAACTTTTAAGTTAATTGATACCTTTCTTTTCTGAACTAATATTTCATATATGGCACTAATGTACTAGCTGTCCTCACATTTCTCTCTTCATTCCTACCTGCCCCTATTTTAAGCCACCTTTTTAATCATAGTTTTTGACTTGTACTGTTGAAATGTGCAAGAAAGTTCTCATGCTTTAAAAACTGCCTTAAAATCTTGATAGTAAAATCAAGACTGAGGGTTTTTTTTTTTTTTTTAATTCTTTTTCCTCCTTCTGCTTGGCGGTTCCAGCAGCTGTCTGTAGGACCTGTGGTTTTGCTGATATATTTGGAGATTTTCACATTGTATAATCAAATATAAGAACTGAAAAAATCACTGAAATTCAGAAAGGTTACCAATTCCATGGAGATTAATATTCTAATATACCACTTTCTTCAGAGAAGCACCTAATTATCTCTCTTTGACTGGGAAGCCATTTAGAGTCAATTTGGTATAATGACCTCCATTTTTTAACGTTTTTAAGCAAATGTTTTTTTGAAATAGCTTTGAATATCAGGCCAGCTGCCTATTTTTCTCTTCACATTAAAAACTACCTTTTAGCATTATATTGAAAAATCTGTGTACAGAAATACAAGATACAATTTAGAGCTATAGAAAAATAAATTATGTTTATACTAACTCTAATGATAATGCCTTTCATGTAAAAAAATGAATGCCAGATTAAAATGACAATTTATGTTAAGACATATAACAAAAAAAATCTATTTTTTGGACATAGATCCAACTGCCAGTTAGTTGACAAATTCAAGTTTTGCTATCTCTATAATTTATTACACAAGCAGTTCTCTGTCAATTGGGATTCATTCATAAAGTTATGTCTTATCAAGGGATGGAAAGAAATGCAGAATGTTTAGTTATTCAAGATCCAAATAAGCAAAGAACTTATATGGTAGGCAAAATAATTACCCAACTTCCTTCCACTGACAAAGTTGTCAAAGTTCAAATCCTTACCACCAGTGACTATGTTATGTAACAAAGGAAATTTAATTTGCAGATGGAATAAAGATTGCTAATCAGCTGTCTTTAAAATAACAAATTATCCTGAATTATCTGAGTGACTCTAATATAATAACAGGAGCCTTAAAAATGGAGTGGGAGGCATAAGAGAAAGCCAGAGTGATGTCATGTGAGAAAGACTCCACCCACAACTGCTGGCTTTGGAGATGAAGAAAGGGTTTCCTAAGCCAAGGAATGCAGCAGCTTCTGGAGGCTGGAAAAGGCAAGGAAACAATTCTTCCTTGAGCCTTTAGAAAGGAAGAGATTTCTGCTGTTACCTTGATTTTACCCAATAAAAGCTGTGTCCCACTTCCCATCTACAGACCTGTAAAGTAATAAATCTGTGTTCTTTTAAGTCAGTAAGATTTTAGTAAATTTGTTACAGCAGCCATACAAAACTAATACCTCATGTATCTGAACTTTTGGGTACAGCTCTTGAAAATGAAACAAACTACAAACCATAAAAAGAAGGCTCATCTAGATTTCCACTAAAAAAATTCTGACCTCAACAAGTTTGAACCGAGGAAGGGAGAAGAGGTAAAGAGAATGGAAAGTATTTACTGGTAATTCCATGACCTAACTTCGGGCTCTCTGGATCTGGTGAGTGTTTGAAATTGATTAATAGATATTTCTATGTTTCGTTTTGTGTATGTGTGTGTGTGTGCGTGTGTCTCAATTATTGAATACCTTTGAAAGGTACTCCTTATATCTATCAGGGTTCATCCAGAGAAAAAGAACCAGCAGGAGAAATGCGGATATAAGGATTATTACAAAGAATTGGCCTATCTAATAGTAGGGGCTGGCCAAACATGTTTGAAGTTCACAGAACAGGCAACCAAGAAGGAAGAGTCACAAGCAGATTGAGACCCTATAAGCAAGGGCTGGTGCTTGTTGCTCTTTAATCATCCACTCTCAGGGAAGATTTATGTCCTCTTTTATCGGACTAACAACTGATTAAGTTGTGTCTACCCAAGATAACCTATTAAATTGAAGTCAATTGATTATAAACTGTAATTACATCTGTAAAATTCTTATAAAGCCACACCTAAATACATCTAAGATTGAATAACTGAAAGTGTGTGTGTGTGTGTGTGTGTGTGTGTGTGTGTGCGCGCGCGCGCGCGCACGCACGCCATGCAGAACGACTGTTCCTTTCCTTTCTTCTTCAAAAGGTTGCAGGAGAATATCTTTTGGACTGTCTTTTCTCTCCCATCCAGACTCATACTAAAAAGGAATTCTTGGGAGTCTAGTTTAGCCTAGAGAAATTGGCATACCACAAAGTCATTATCAACCATCAGTTTGAGATGTGCCTCTGCTAAGTATCCTTCAACTTTCAATCTCTAGTCAGCTTCTGTTCCCAAAAGGATGCACCTCTTACTACCAAGTATATTTTGCTCCTTTCAGAGTACCAGAGAAGCCAAAGATATCATGAATATCAAGGATAACAAGTGGTCAAGGATGGTGAGGAGTATGATTGACCCTTGAACAATGCAGAGATTAGGGGCATGACCCTCAATGCATTTGAAAATCTGTGTATAAAATTTGACTCCCCAAAAACTTAACTACCAATACCTTACTATTGACTGGAAGCCTTACCAATAATACAAACAGTCGATTAACACATATTTTGCATATTATATGTGTTATATATTGTATTCTTACAATAAACTAGAGAAAAAAGTTATTACAAAATTCATAACAAAAAGAACATATCTTTACTATATTTATTGAAAAAAATCCACGTATAAGTGAACCCACACAATTAAACCTGTGTGGTTCAAGGGTCAACTGTGTACTGTGCATAGTTCTCAGTAATATACAAAATAGAAAATGTTTAACATTTTATTTCAAGTGGGATATCTTTTTAAAATTTATCCTCTTGCCACTCTTCTTGTTCACTACCCTTTTTGCTGCCAAACTCAAAACACTTGTCTGTTTTACCCTTAACAGGGAGGGCTTTGCCCGTTCTTATCCCCTGGCCAAAATGCTACCTGCAGAATTTCACAGGACTTTATCAATTGCTTCAGTCAGATCTGATCTATTATCACATCTGTGTTGGTCACTTTTTTTGTCTTCGTATTATTTCATGTTTATTCCTAGGACTAATTATCAACTTAAATTTCACTATTTTTGCTTACTTCATTATTTCATGCTCTTGCACTGGAATTATAGCTCCTTGAAAGCCAGAGCTGTCTCTCTTATGTCTAGCAAGCAGAATAGTATCTAGAACTGTCAGTAAAATGTGATTCATACAAGGGTTTAGTTGAATACATGAGTGATTGAAAAGTTCAAACATTAATGGGAAAATTCCTAGGCATTTAAATATCTTAGTATGAATAGATAACATCAAATTTTTCAATGAATAAGTATTTCACTAATGTTCATAATACAACCAAGCCAGTTTTTTAATATTAAAAAGATAAGGTTCATAGTTAATTATATTTCAAAAAGCTTTTTGAGTATAAAGTGATTATTTACTTATTTGGGGGATTTTTTAAAATATTGTATAGGAACTATGAGGTAGACAATTTCAGAAAGAACTAATCTGGGATCATAGTTCTACCACTCCTCAGTTATGTATTTGAAGAATAAGCCTCAGATTTTCTATCTTCTGAGTGAGGACATAGATTTTAATGATGATTATATGAGGTCCACATATAATAAATCCTCAGTGAGTGCTATTCACCTATTCATTTCTCATCAGTTATTAATTATTCCATAGGAGTTACATATAATCTCATTAAGCATTCAGTTTTTAGCACTGGCTGTTTATAAAATATCAATAGCATTAATTGTTTAATTTTAAAAGCTACGTCTGATTTTATTTTTTATTAAAATATATTTTGCATGGCACAACCACAAGAGTGACTAAGTTAAAAGAAAAGTGAAAAAAAAAAAAAAGAAATAGCACTGCAAATAACAAGATTATGAAACTAATTAGATATTCACCTGGAGTCCACATGTCCCATCTTGATGTGATTCTCCAAGGTTACACCTGTCACTATGGTTTAAGTAATAGCATCTCCTGTCATTCTCAAAAGCATCATGGTTTGGCTTATAAAATATATTGTTGACCTAATTGAAATAAACAATATGAAGAATGGAAAGAGAACTACACATGTTTCAGAGATCAAAAAGATAAAAAAGTTTGTAAACAATTACATACCAGGTAATTAGTTTTAAATGAAATAGATATTTTAATTGAAAAAGCAAAGCTTATAATTAGCAACTATATATAACCTATAACTATATATAATTTGCAATTATATGTATATGTGCGTGTGTGTGTGTGTGTGTGTGTGTGTGTGTATCCGTAGTAGTCCTTAAATCATCAGAGAGGTTAAATGTATTACACATCCTCCCACAAAGAAACACCTGACTGAGATGGTAACATCCAATCATTAAATAAGTTAGTTTCAATTTTAACATAATCATTGCAGAAAGAGAAAAAGAAATAACAATTTCTCAACCTTCATAATGCAAATATATTTTAATGATAACATTATGTAGGCATAATACTAAAAATACAGAAGAGAGACAATAAAAAACATGTTACTCAAGAACATAGGTACAAATGTGATATTGGAGAAGCAAATATAAATATTTACCTTTATATAAAATTAAAGGGGTGATCAAATGGTCATATATAAAACATAGTACCCCCAAATAGAAGAACTAACATTCCATTCATGACTGAAGTGCTTATCTCCAGTCTAAATCTTCTCTCCCCTTAGATAAAATTTATATATTAAAATATTTACTAGCAAAATCGAATTAGATAAACCCATATACCCACCAAATTAAAAATCTCTAAAACTACATTTATCATCTGTTTAATGTCTTTTTCACATCCTCTTTTTCCTACATTAACCAGTTCACCAAGAAAGAACTCTTGAAAATATCATAAATGGTTTCCATCCCTTGTCCAGAGACTTCCAATTGGTTACTGTGTCCTACTAGTTGCAGTGTCGACATGACTCCAAGAGCTGTCCTCTTTTTTCCATCTTAATTGATAATCCATTAAGCCCTTGTTGTTACCATTTAGACCACTGCATCAGCCTTGAATGTCATCATCCTTTTACCCAGTCTTCCTAGTTTTGAGTCTCCTGCAGATTGATATCTTTTACACATGTATCTGATCTCTACTTAAAACCCTATGGTAGTTTTTTTTTATCCCTTTCAGTAGAAAATTTAATCTCAACATAACATATAGTGGATTTCTGGCTTCTGCCTTCTAGATATTGTCATATTTCTGGAAATAAGAAATATCTGGAGATAAGCAGTTTAGTCATAAACAAAAGGTAGATTATTATATTGGGTAGTACTATGTTTTATATATGACCATTAGATCATACACTATATCAATTCTAAAATACATGCAGCAACTGAAAAACCAACGTATTAACTTATGTTACTTTGCTTTTTCAGACACTCCTAACATATGCACTCAATGAAGTTTTGTTGAATAAGTGAACACATGAATATAAAGAAGTAGAAAATGAAAGCATATGTACTAGTATACATATGTACACTTAAAATTTTGAAAACGATTCTTTCTGTTTTGACTAAATATGAGATTTTTTTTCCTTTCAGTATCCTTCTTAGTTTATATTTTTAGAAATATTGTTTACATATGCAATTTTTAAGGTGGACAAATCATTAATATAGCAATTCACTGTTGAATAAGATAAAGTATGTGTTTGGACTTCTTGTGTTCCTTTTTGGGTTGCTAAAAAAACCTTAACATTAATTTTGAACACTTGAAAGAAAAAGAAACAGTGATCAGTAAAAACTACACCACTTTTTGGCATGTGGTATGCATTTACTGAAGCAGAAGCCTGCCATATGCCATACATGATATGCCACCCAACTTTGCCATCATGTCAGTGAATGCATTGTATCCTGCAGCCAAGCCACATGGGCATGACATGCCTTCCACTTTAGCATTTCTACAAACATTTTTCCACTTAATTCTGTTACACATGGTATCCATAATCTGTTAGGAGGAGTTCTGCCCATTTTGTCACCTTTAACATCTGAGAGTTCTTATGATGGTGCCAAATTGATTGTTCTTCTGATCTGAATCAGATGTGAGTCATTCTGGGTGAAATTTCATAAAAGGGTTTCCAGTACTTACTTTTCCATAAAAACTGAAACAAGAATGGGTAATGGCACATACAAGAAATCACTTGGAATGTAGTTAATTGAGTATGTGCTTATTTTTCACTCACACATTCATTCATTGAACAAATATTTATAGAGTCTTTGTGATGTGCCAAGCACTGTGCTATATGCTGAGGAAGAAAAAAAAAATAATAATAATAAAGAGTATTAAGCCAAGATCCTCCTCCTCAAGAAAGCTGAAGGAAAATTTTAAAAATGAAAAAAAAATGAGTTTTTGTTTATTTCAATTCATTTTATCTTATTTAAAAATTATTTTATTTCAAGCTTTTATTCATTATAATTTTCTTCTTGCCATTTTGCAAAAAGAAGAGTACAACCTATGAACAGAACTACTTTTTCCTCAAGGCAGAATGCCATATACAGCAATTCAGAAGTATGAAGAAGAAACAGGAAAATTCTGTGTATAAACAAAACAAAGAAAAACCGTGTACCTTCTTTTTATGTGTATATTTTCAGTTGAAGTAATTTTTGGGCTTCGGCAGAAAAAAACAGCATAAAAAAACATTTCCTACAAGTGTTCTATTATTTATTTTAGAAGAAAAAATATTGAAAAAAAATTAAACTTCTTCTTATACCTGTATTTTGGTGGTCATATTAAGAAAAGCGCTGTTTTCAAAATAAATGACAAATAAATAGTTAAGACAGTTGTCATTTTGAAAAAAAAAAACATTACAATTAGTGAGGAAATAACTATAGACTGAAAAAAAATGGAATAGACATTTTTCAAAGCTAATTTTTAAACCAAAGATGGGATATGTCTGGAATATCAAATGGGGCCAATGTTTATGAATGGAAAGGACTAATTCTCACAGACTTTGACATTCGCATGCCAATTATAACTGAATTTTTGAACATAAGAACCTTGCTTACTGTTCCATATATGTTTGTATAGGCATTCATTCAATTTAGATTGTGTGTCTTTTATTAAACTTTGTCAGCACTTTTCATTATAATGAGCATTGGACTGGATAAAACTGAAGGTAGATTTTTTATTTGAATGTTTATTTTTCCTATCACATAAATATTAATAAACCTGATTATTTAATTGTATATCAATCTTTATAGTATACATAAAGATATCTGACAATCTATTGATTCTCTAATAGGTTCTTGATCTTAATGTAGTTAACACCATACAGATAAAAAATTAGAAAGGATGAACCTTCTTGGATTAATTTTTAAATGAGAAAACTACTGAATTCAATAAGAGATAAGGAAGTAAATAATGAAGTATTTGTATTTTAAGAACATTGTTAATATTTTATAAAAAATTGCCCTAATATAATTTTGATTGAAAAGCAAAATATTCTCTAGAATCTATGTTCACAATTTTGGAAATTTTATTGTTTAGATAGATATTTATGTTAAGAGATAACTTTATTACCAAAATGTTTAATTTCTACTTGTTTCTAGAACTTCCAGTCAATTTAATGCATGATAACTCCAACTACTAATTAAATAAATAATAATATAGAAGAGACAGTAATATTAAGGCAGCCATAGACATAGAAAATACTTGAATTTATTTAATAAAGATGAAAGCATTAAAATTATTATTAGTGGACAATAATGCAACTAGTAATGGCTATGACTGTCTACTGGTTAAATCAGACCAGCAGCCACAACTTAATGAGTTTCCATTCCTGTTACAGTGAACAGGACAAACATTCACGAACTCATTCTTGTTGATCATTGTTTTCTTTCAGAAAGGTCATTTGTATTTTATGTATCTACACATATTTTGGTGTTGCCTAATAAACTGATATAGTATAAAGAATAGTGACTTGAGAATTGTGAGACTTGGGTCCTTGACATTAATTATATCTTAAGATCTCAAAAGTCAGCTTCTTGGAATATTAATGTTCTATTCTACAACATGAGGAAACAATTGATTACCTCTAAGGTGCTTTATATCCCTAACCCTTATAGCTATATCAACGATTGAAAAGTTCTTTGTGGTAGTATTATAGTATTATAGTATTATATTTATAATAATAATAGATTAATGCATGTAGACACAGCTGAAACCTAAGCGTTTAGAGTCTTACCCCCAGTATTCACTGTGCTGACCATACTTTCTTTCCTTCCTTTTGTATGCCTTCCCTTTTTCCTTCTTTCCTTCCTTATTTTCTTCCTTCCTTCCTTCCTTTCAATTTCTGTATAGTAGAAAAACATAGAAAATTTATTTTTTTGTTTTGTTATATCTGTGTTTGTGTTTATGTGCGAAGGAACAGAACATAGAAATTTATGTCTACCTCCCCAGTGATGATGTTGAAAAATTATACCCCATATTAAATTTTTCTGAGTTTTCTGATCTTTAAAAATTTCCTCTATCTCACACATCTCAATTCTGTAAGTTTCAAATTCTCATCCACAGAACACCTAAACACACATGAAATATTTTTGTTTCTATTCTGCCCTAAATTTAAATCGGAAATTTCCTGCTGGATGTGTATAGATACCTCTGACATCATACAGAAAAGGAAAAATTCTAGTGATACTTAAGAACTTAAATGATTGGCACTATAATCATTTCCTCTGCTATACCAAAAGATAAAGTTTTGAAAATATGAAGAGGTACCTATTTCTGGACAACTGATCAATAATTTTAAGTTTGTGTGTAGATATGAAATAAATAATATCTCATAGGCCTTAGCTAAATTACTAGGGTAAGTATTTACACATCTACATTTTTATCATTTTAGCTAATAGATTGAATTTTTTTCTAGAAACTGGCAATCTATTTTCTGCAAGTATAGTTCAGTTTTGAAAACAGAAAATAGAGAAATAAAATCCTAATGTATCTTTATATTTGTTCCTTTCCTTTCCCCTCCAATGAACCCAGCCCATCTATTTTTTAAGGTAAATATTTACATAGTAGCAAGAATCATCATTTCTTATGACCACACCCACCTGAAGTTATAGAGAAAGGCATCAAAAAGCCAAGAGTTTATCACTGAGAGAGGTATCAGATGGATTTGGAGTTGGAAAACAGTAAATAACATCTAGAAATTGTTATAAACATTCCATTCACATGGTTAAATTAAACTTGGAAAGTGTCCACCTGTGCTGCTGTGCTGCCATGCTGCCTGTTTACTTTTCATGAATTCATTTATTTATTTTTTAATTTTTTGATGTGGATTTTGACTATCAGCCAGAGTGCCTTCTGCAGAGAATAATTAGTAATGAATACTGTTGTGGTCTTTATTTTATAATCTAATTAACTGGTATCTAACAAATTGGTTAACATTACACAATGTGCTTTAACCTCTAAATTTTGATCAGTCCTTTAAAAGTTCTTTTAGACTCTAGGATTTCATTGCTTGCAAAGGGGTGCTAAGTTCGTAGGGGTTTGTTTATTTTCTAAGTGAGCCTATAAGATAAAATATGAGAAAGAGATAAGACTAAAAGGACTATGAGAAAGTTGCAGAATTCATCAATTCCCACTCTCAAATTGTTTTAGATATGGCCTTGCAGGTTTATATTCTCCACTACCAAAAAATAATATATGCTTTAACTTTAACAAAAATCTTTGTAGATTATTTGCCCTTTCAAAATCACTTGTTAGTGGATCCCTGGTTTAGATTAAAACAAAAAGATGGAATTTCAAAAAGTTTTATACATATATATATACATATATATATATGTGTGTATATATATATATGTGTGTATATATACACACACACACACAAATGTGTATATATATATGAATATATATGTATATACACAAACATATTTAAAATATTTTATTATTACTTGAAAATTTTGCACATTTTGGTTATATATAGGGATTCAGAATGTTTACTTTTTTATAGGAACTATAAAATAAATCTGAAAGATATAAATTTAAATATAGCCATCAAGTTTGCCTTCGATATTAAATAAATAAAAAATCACATATTTTAATGTAGTTTACCACATAATGCTGCTGAGTTGATCAATGGTATATTATTAGCTACTTCAAAATGCCTTTTAATATATTAGATTTTACATTGCCTTTTTCTTAAGAATTTGGTGTCTGCATCTTCAAAAATCATAAGTTTGTTCAGAGGGAAAAATAAAATTATATAAAAATAATACTTTTATTGGCATGTAGTTCTATTGAATTGTAACAAGAATTCTGAGATAAACATCCTCTGATAGGTTTATAGTTTTATCCCACACAAGAGAATTGATTAACAAATGATTTTATCTATTATAAATGCTATAGCTGCTACCATAGCCCTTTAATTTATGGTTTAAAAATCAAATTAAGATTTAACTTTATACAAACAAAAATATAAAAAGTCAGTTGGACCAATCCAATGCATTGTGCTGTTTCTTAAGAACTAATTTTGCTAGAATGACATGAACAACAATCCCATTGTTCTCTTCCCAACATTCAGTAGCCTTAAAAAATCAACAACCACAGATACAGCAAAAATCAGCAATTTGACAGAAATGGAAAGAGGCAGAATGGAATTGGAGCACATTTAAAGCCCCATCCCCAGAGAATTGCCATTATCTGACCTGTGATTCCCTGTGAAGATCTCACTTAAAGATTTTGTTTATTGGACCTAACTCTAAGCTTGCCCAGTCTTTTGTGATATTTGTCAAAAAATAATCAAAGGCAATTGTAAAATTGTTGAACATTATTGAGTTGCCAGGGGCAGTGAATAATAGTTGAGGAAAATCATACACTAACCAAAAAGCTTAAAAGGAAAAGCTGGAAAATAAGATGTCCACGTGGAGCTTTAAAAGTTTCAACATTTTCCAAAGAATTGAGATCATGTATGTGCACAGGGCTGTGCACATCCTCAGATTGGTATGCATTGTCAGGAAAGACAGAACAACCCCGAAAGCCTCAATTCTGACTAACTTTGAGGCTCTGCCCAAGATGTAAAGACTAAGGTATAGCTGAAATCATCCTGACTGAGTATTGGAGTTCTATTTCCACATGCACATAAAGCTGCTTAGAAGAGACTGGGAGACTTATTAGTTCCAGGTATCTAAGGAAATCTTTGTCCAGTTATCAGCTCATCACTCAACTAATCAAGCAAAGACTTCAGTGGCTACAGAAACATGTACTGCAATTAGATACAGTTCAGATAAACAAGCAAATAACAATAACAAACCAAGGATGCCTCCGAGGAAGGAGGACTTTATTGTCAAGGTTGTCATACCATATTATTTAAAATACCCATTTTTTTACACACATATACACATACACTCTCTACAAAGAAATAACTGTGTCCTATGCAGAAAAAAAGGCAGTCAATAGGCACTGTCTCTGAGGGAGACCACATGCTGGAATTATTAGTTAAAACTTAAATCAGCTATTTTAAATATGGTCAGAAAATTAAAGCCATATTATCTAAAGAGTAAAAAAAAAAAAAGTAGGAGAACAATGTCTCATTAAATAGAGAATATCAATATAGAGAGAAAATTTTTAAGAAGAACCAAATGGAAATACTGGAGGTGAAAATACAATAATTGGGAAAAAAAAATACTAGAGGGTATGAACAGAAGATTTGAGCTTACAGAAGACAGATTCAGAAAACTGGACAATGGTTTGATTGAGATTTCATGATCCAAGGAAGAATAGGAGAAAAAGAATGAAGAAAAAAAATAATCAGTTTCAGAGATCCATGAAACACCATCATGCATACCAGAAGACACATAATTGGACCCCACAATGCGGAGGCAGAGGAAAGTGTAGAGAAACATTTGAAGAAATGTAGGCTGAAAGCATGGCAAATTTAATAAAACACACTAAACAGTCAATAAAAAAAGATAAACTACAAATAAGATAAAATCAAAGAGGTTCACACCTAGAAACACCATAAGCAAACAGTTGACAAACAATCTTGAAAACAGTAAGATAAATGCATTAATCTAATAGAGGGGACACTTACTAATATTAATAGTTACTTTCTCATCGAAAACCATGGGGGCCAGAAGGCAGTAGGATAACATATTCAAGTGATGAAAGAAAAATATTGTCTACTAAGCATTCTATATTCAGCAAAGTTATCCTTCAAAAAATGGAGAAGGAATCAAATAGTCAAAGATAACCAAAAACTGAGAGTCACCTCTAGCAGACATGCCCTACAAGAAAGAGCATCCTTTAGCCTGAAGTGAAATGACAGTAACTTACACATGAAGAAATAAAGAGTATTGGTAATTAATATATACAAATAAAACAGTATAAATGTAATTTTGTTTGATACACTTTTTTAATCTATGATTTAAAAGATAATAAACAGTGATTTGTGTTCATGAGAATAAAATGAATAAAGATATAATTTGTGTGAGAAAACATTACAATGGTTGCTTTATGAATGCAACCACATAAGAGCAAAGTCTTTGCATATTATTTTTTAAAACAGTATTATTACAGACTAATTTGTTATAAGCTAAGACATCATTCACAGAGAATCTAAAAAAGAATATCTAAAAATTATTAAAATAAACGACAATGGAATTTGATGGGAACAGTAGAAAACATCTATTTAACACAAAAGAAGTATTAGAAAAGCAGATAAATTAAAAAAAACATGTGAAGTATATAAAATTAAAACCCCAAAGAGTTTAAACGGAAAGGAAATAAGTGAAATAGAGAAATAATAGAAAAGCAATAGAAAAAATTAACAGAACCAAAAGTTAGTACTTTGAAAAGATTAACAACATGGACAAATCATTATGTAGACTGGTCTAGAAAAATAAAAAGATAATTTAATTTACTAAAAGTGGGAATAAAAGAGTGGTAATCACTATCAAACTTATAGAAATAAAAAATATTTTAAGGAAATATTATTTGTTGTGTGACAATAAATTAGGTAACATATATGAAATAGACAAAATCCTAGAAAGACATAAACTAATGAAACTGACTCAAGAAGAAATAGAAAATTTCAATAGACTCATAACAGATCAAGAGAGTAAACTAGTAATCAAAAAACTTTCTGCAAAGTGAACACCAAGACCAGATGGTTTTCCTGGTGAAATCTACCAAATATATAAGAAGGATTATCATTTCTTCTCAAACTCTTCCAAAAAATAGAAGAAAAGACTTGCAAACTCATTCTCTGAGGCCTGTATTACCCTGGTGCCAAAGCCAGGCAATGATGTTCCAAGTAAAGAAAATTAGAAACCAATATCACTTATGAATGTAGACATATAAATTCTCAATAAAAACTAGAAAACTGAAGTTTGATTCAAAATTCAAATATCAATCAATGAATGACATATACTTTGAAGAGAATAAAGGATAATAACCCATGACCATTTTAATAAGTGCAAAAATTATTTAACAAAGTCTAACACACTTTCATAATTCAAAAACTTTACATAAACTAAAGATAGAAGGGAATTTGACCTGATAAGGGGCATCTACAAATAATGCACAGCTAACTTACTTAATGGTGAAAAAAAAAGTTTTCTTACTTAGATTAGGAATAAGACAAGAATATTTTCTCTTGCCACTATCAGTAAGCATTTTACTGGGAAATTCTAGCCAAGATAATTAAAAAAAAAAGAAATAAAATCATTTTAGAGCTAAAAAGTGCATCCAGCAGATTGCAGGATACTAGATCAATATAAAAAAGTGTGCTCCTGTATACTAGAAATCAGCAGTCAAAAAAAATTATGAAAACAGTTCTACTTAAAATAGCATGAAAAATAATGAAATGCATAGGAATAGTCAACAAAACAAGTACAAGACATATATATTGAAAACACATCAGTGAAAGAAATTAAATAACTAAATGAATGGCAAAATATTTTTGTGTGTGTATTGGAAAACATAGTTTTGTTAAGATGCAAATTCCCCAAATTAATCCATAGATTCAACATAATCCCAATCAAAATTTCAGTTGTCTTTTTTTTCCCCCCCAGAAATAGACAAGCTGATTCTAAAATTCACACATAAATGCAAGATACTCAGAATAGCTAAAACAGTCTTTAAAATGTAGAACAAAGTCAGAGGACTTACAGCTTCCTAATTTCAAAAATTACTATAAAACATAATATGCAAGGCTGTGTGGTACTGGCATAAAGGTTGATACATAGATCAGTGGGATACAAGAAAGAATTCATAAATCAACTCATACATTATGGTCAATTGATTTTCAACAAGGGTGCCAAAGTGAATCAATGGGGAAAGAATAGTCTGTTAAACAAGTGGTGCTAGGACAACAGGATATCCACAATCAAAATATGAAGATGGACCCCTACCTCAGAACATATGTGAAAATGAGCTCAGAATAAATCAAAGTTATAAATGTCAGAGATAAACTAAAGTATAAAACTCAGAAGAAGCTATAGACATCGTATTAAGAAATGGCTTCTTAAATATGACAATTACAGTACAACCAAACAAAGAAAACAGGTAAATTGGACTTCATTAGAATCAATATTTTATCTTTGCTTCAAAAGACACTATTAAGAGAGAGAAAAGACAACTAACAGAATGGAAGGAAATATTTTCAAATCATATATTTAGGAAGGGCCTTATATCCAGAAGATGATAGATAGATGATAGATAGATAGATAGATAGATAGATAGATAGATAGATAGATGATAAATAGCTACCTCAACAGCAAAATTAAACCAATTGAAAATGAGAAAGGATTTGAATACATATTTATTAAAATATATATACGAATTTCCATAAATATATAAAAAGATGCTCAACTTATTTAGCCTGTAGAGAAGTGCAAATGAAAGCCATAATAAGATAAAAATTCCATAACCACTTGAGTGACTATACTAAAAAAAAAGGTGAATAACAGGCTTCGAGGAGATATGTAAAATTTGGAAAACTCATACATTGCTTGTATGATTATGTACAACTTTGTGTATATGCTAAAACCCACTGAATTGTACAATGAAAGGATCTGTATTTTATGATATCTGAATTATATTTCAATAAAAAAGGAAAAGTGAGCTTTGCCTTCTATAAATCAATTACCTGTATTATAATGACATTTTTGAGAAAAAATAATATAGATAATACAAGGTACATAAATATTGTAATGATCAAATTAATGGTATATGATCCTTTTGAAGCTGGCAGCTACAATTATATCTATAGCTTTAAAATATTATGATTGTATTTACTGTTTTCTTATTGTTTTCCATTTCCATTTCTTTTGATTTTCTATCTTTTGAAAATATCTCGAGCTCTCTCTTAGATAGACACTTCTCTAAATACTTAAATGCTTTTAAAAATACTTATGTATGAAAACTCCAATAAGACATTGAATGAGTGAGAAAACAGTTGGGTTTTTAGATTGAAAGGAAGAAGTCTATTTTAATGCTAAATCTAGAAAAAAACAGAATTTGGGGACACATATTAGTTTATTTTATAACCCCATCTTTGCTTTATTTCTTAACTGAGACTTAGATGCATAGAACTGAATGAATCACAATCCTTGGTTCACAGCACATTGTCATTGTGCATCTACCCATAGTTCCTTTATAATTATCTGTTTCATGTTATTTCATTCATGTACTTTATAATATATTAAATCACCATGAACATAACCATACAACCTCAAAACTAGTATACTTTCTATTACTTATATCTACTTTTATAAATCTCCCATTTGTCATCCCCAAGTCTTCCCTTCAGAAGTAACTACTATTTTTACATCATCATTTTCTCATTTTCTCACATATTTAATTAATGCCTAAACAGTCTAGGATTAATTTTTACTTCTTTTCAATCTATGTAAAAAATATATCACATTATTTTCTACTAGGAGTTTCTCTTCCAATACAAATATGATGTTAATAAGATTAATAAATGTTGATTATGCTTATTATTTATTTCTACTGTTATATATTATTAAATCAGTATTTATTTTTTCCACTTTTAGTCAATGAGCATTTCAATTTTTTTCGTTTTTCTAGTGATGAAAAGATGACCACTATAAAGTTTCTTATTTGTATTTTTTTATACATGACCTAAAGTCGCTCCTTTGTGAGTTTCAACTTTATTAGATATTGCCAAATTGTTTTAGAAAGGGTTGAAAAATCTCACTGGCAATGTTTTAGCTATACAGATTATGTACAGAGCCTTAACCCATTGATATTGTAAGTCTTTTTAAGTTATACCACTTAAATATTTCTTAACTGTTATCTCATGTATGTTTTAATTTGCATTTCTT
Organism: Eidolon dupreanum; assembly: GCA_028627145.1. Classification (NCBI taxonomy): domain Eukaryota; kingdom Metazoa; phylum Chordata; class Mammalia; order Chiroptera; family Pteropodidae; genus Eidolon; species Eidolon dupreanum. The sequence goes on along the minus strand of CM053502.1, from coordinate 126,074,247 downwards.
TGGTTAATAATAAGGTTGAACTTCTCTTCAGCTATTCATGATTCATGACCTTTTTTTCTATTGTTTTTTTTTTTTAATTAACGTGAAGTTTTTTTTTAATTACACATTATTCTTTATTCCTTATATAAGTTCTTTGTGACTATGTATTACAAATATCTTCTATTTTCTAGCATACTTTTTACTTTACTTAGATGCCTTTTGATGAATTAATTTAAATTTTAATGATATGCTTATTATTATTTTCTTTTATGCTTAATTATTTTTGTACTTTCTAGAATCTCTTACTAAAAGTCAGAAGGATATACACTATATTTTCTTCTAAAACTTCTAAAATCATCCTTTTCCTATTTAAATTTTCAAGCCAGTTAGTTTATTTTTGTGTATGAGATGGATCAGGGTTTTTTTTAACTTCATTTATTGAATAATTTTTATTTCTCTAAGTATATTTCATTCCATTTGTATAATTTCTCATGGTTTAGAGTAAATCTGAATGTGTACATAGACATCCACTGATCAATTTAGCCTACTTTTCATTAATACCCCTCCATCTTAGTTATAATACTTTACAATAACTTATGAGGTAGGTACTTTCTTATTTCTTTTTTCTTCTTAGTAGCTCTTCTTAGCACTCTGCTCCTCCATAGACAATTTAGGCTATCCTTTTTTTTATTCAGTGAAATTATTTTCATTTAAGTTATTTTCAAATAATTCCTCTTCATTTTATTTCTTGAGTTTTTATTTTATATGAATATTGTGTGAAAATTAAATACTTTTATTTTAATATTTCTTAAAATTTACACTTCCTCTATCTTTCCTGTTTCTGAGTTCTATAATATGATCAATTAAACAATTTGATCCTCAGCTGACTTCCATCTATTGTTCCAATTTATCTTGTCTTAGTACATTTTTACAACTAAGATTTCCACTTTACTCTTTAAGAATTTCTCATTCTTATTTGAATTTGCTATTGTAACTCAATTCTTTTTTTTTTAGATTTCTTTTAGATTATTTTTAGATTTTAGACCTAATATTTCTGGTTCAGATGGTATATAATTTACAGTCTTTTTCCCTTAGAAGGTATCAGTTCTCTTTGTTTAGTTTTTCTCTATCTAATGGTTCTTATTTTCCTAAGTCTTTCAGCTACTCTGCTTTATAACATGTATTAAAGGACTGAAGGATAGTACCTATTTCAAGTGAGTTCAAGGAGGCTATGGAGGATGAGCCCCTCCCCCCTTTTTTTTTTATGGCGAGCTCCAGATCCCACTGAACCATTTTTACTTGCATGTATTTGCTATTATCTCACAAGATTCATTTTAGGACTTCACTTTAACATCCTGAAGAAGAGCAACATTTGGAGAAGACAATGTTTTTATAATATGAATAGAAAAATCATAGGAAATCAATCACTTCTCACCTATGCCCTTTTAGGGAACACCTTACCCAAAGTCTTTTGTTGTATCCTGTTACTACCCACTGACCTCAGCAGAAGAGAGCAGCCAATGACTGTTACCAGGTGGCAGTGCTATGAGGGAGGATGGGCTATGGGCAGAAATAACAAACTCAAATTAATTTTTTATCTTATTTGTTATTTTTTCACCACCATGACTAGGTTAAATAGTTTAGCCAAGCTAGAACCACCCACAATCCACATAACATTTTGAAAACCACCTTCTATCTCACTGGGTCTCCTAGCTTTTATTGTTATTGCTATTTTGTGGATACCACTCTCTCCATTTTTCCTTTGTCCAGGTAAGTTTGACAAAAAGCCAAAAAGGATGCTAAGTCTGGTTATGTCAGGAATAAGTTGTGCTCCTTTCCTCTTTGCATAAATATATATTTGCAAGTTTTCTTTATTTCATAAAATAATGACATGGTCTAGTGTAAGAATTTTTAATTCCACGTTTTTGCTCTTCTCTTTCTGTTTGCTTTAGACAAAGGAACTCCTTTAGAACAGAGTTTGACTATCTCATGAGAAAAAAAACATTTTATTCCTTAAATAAATATGCTTGTTTTTTACTATGACAGTGACAGAAAATAAATTGACAGCATATGCATGTTTTCTGTAAAATTCCTGTGTACATTGGAAAGCACTTGGATTTTTTCAACAGCTCTGCTATCTTAGTTATGACCCAGAAATAACACCTTTTCCCACCCCCTTGAAGTCCATGAAAGCTAAATTAACCAATCCATACTTATACTTCTACACTTTTCCCTCCACTCCAATTATATTACTAAGGAACTGAAAAATACTAAACCAAATAGTTTTTTTAAATTTGTGATGGCAGGTCAATCCTTCCACTTTGCCTACTCCAAGTTTAGCGAATTCTCTTGGACTCTTTTTATCACTGGTGGATTTCTTACTAAATTACATTTGGTAAATGTTTAAATTATCATTAATTCATTTATTTCCTACTGAAAAAAACACAAATATGTCCTAGGTGTCAGGTTTAATAGTGCTCTATAATAAAAGTTATCATAATGCTGCCCCTCAGCCTTTTCTTTTATACAAAACAATACTAATCTCTCTCTCTCTCTCTCTCTCTCTCTCTCTCTCTCTCTCTCTCTCTGTCTCTCTGTCTCTCTCTCTCTCTATCTCTCTCTCTCTCTCTTTCTGTCTCTTTCTCTCTCTATCACACACATACACACACACACACACACACACACACAAATCTACAAGTGTAAAATGCAGTTTTAATTATTTTCTGAGCAATGATTGATATGAATTTGTAGTGATCTTCTGAAATAATCTCTTCCCGGTAAAGTTTTCTGCCAAGAGCACATAGACGATAGATGGCTGGCTAGTATTTGGCAGATAGTCCATTCTCATGAACTAGATAAACTAATTGGATAATTCTGGGTAAAAATTGACTTTGGCTTCGTTAGTGACAATGTCTATAGAAGTGGTAGAGAATTCACATGTAACTGCTCAAATACCAAAAGAGTGAGCATTTTCATCAATGGTAAATGTTTGTTTTGGCCATGGTATTAAGTAGTGGAAACAAATAAACACTAAATATTTTATATTATATATATGTATGAATGATACACAAATATGAATCCTGTATTTGAAATGGTGAGAGTAATAGGGTTCATCAAGTAGGGTAAAACATGCATATCTGAAAAACTTTAATCACCATGCAACACAACTAATAATCATAAATGTATTTATTGATAATTTAGAAAACACAGTTCCAGAATGCTTCATATTGACTTGGCTAAATGTTAGTTTCATTAAAAATGTCTGCTTAACAAAAATTTAACAATGCTTTCCATATCTTTATACGTATATTTTAATATAGAAACATATCATGCACATTGTAGTACATTTGTTTTAAGCTCTTAAAAATTTAGGTATAAAGGAAATAGGTCTATTGTTTATAGGTTCTATTTATTAATTTTTCCTTCCCCTTTGCCCACCTCACACATCTGGAATGAATGCATTAATTTAAGTCTATCAGCATTACAAATGTGTGGGAGGTAAAACATTTTCTGACCACAAGATTTATAATATTTTGAAGTGATTCAACCTCATTTGTGAGAAAGTATATGTGTCTTTGCATCCAGTTCTTTTCCGAGTCAACTTAGAGTCTCTTTCTGTTGAGTGATATTCCTTGTACGTTGAGTTTTATTAATATATCAGAAATTCACAATATAGAGTTTTAAACTTAATATTTGAGATTAAATTTTTAAGCAAATGTTTTTTAAATTAGTAAACTTTTTGAAAAGGTAAAATTTAACATTTACGGAACACCAATTATATTTCAGCTTTCACATATGTTTGGAAGAAATTGTTTTCACTTGCCAAGGTCTACCAGTTGTCTCCTTTTCTTCTCACTGTGCCTTGCCTTCCCTACTCTTTTAGGTAATAGCCATTAGATTTGCTTTGTGGAACTACCTGTCATCTGTTCTGTATGGATACAGTGACTTATTCTGGCATGGGCATGTGACACACGAGAGGCCAATAAGGGTAGGGAAATGCAATCTTGGCACTTATGTTTAAGTAGTTGGTCAAAGTGAAATTTTAGCCTCTGATAATGGCAAAATAGCTTATTTTATACCAACCAACTGTGGGAGAATAACTAAAATAGCTGAAAGGCTAATATAAAGCATCTGCATTAAGGGATTGAGGAGTTATCAATGTAGCAAGAAAACTCCAGAATGTGAGTCTGGCATTTGGCATCACTTTCTTCTCAGATATTTGCCAAGTACAAGCAGAAAATGAGAAGCTGAGAGACTGAGCAGAAAGGAGTAATTGAGAGACTGGGATATAGAGGAAAGTTTTCATCAGTTTCATAAGGCAAGGGGCTCAAAGTAGGAGGGGTTCTAATAAATACTTTTGAGTTTATTGTGATAATAAAATTTGGCCTAGAAATAAGGTCATATGAGAAAAGAATATTTCTCACAAGGACTAAATAAGCTTTAAATTAATTCAGCTCTTCATGGGTTAAGTCAGTGGTCATTTAGCAGTGGCATCACCACAGCCAACTCCCAGGGGACATTTGGCCGTGTATATATGGAAACAGTTTTAATTGCCAAAACTTGAGAGAATGCTACTGGCATCTAGTGGGTAGAGGCAAGGGATGCTGCTAAGCATACAACAATACATAAGAGAGCTTTGCAAAACAAAGAATCATCTCGTCCAAAATATTAATAGTGCCAACGTTTAGAAACCCTGGTTCAAAGTGATTTGCATTAACTTGACAGGTGGAAAAAAAATTTGGAGTAATATATCATGTCATCCTTCACATTATCACTACAATTTCATACTAAATTTTCTCAATCAGAAAACCAATCAAAATAACTTGTCATTAAAAAAGCAAGAAATAAATAATAACCAAGAGAAAAAAACAGATCATAGAAACAGATACGATAGAGATTTAGAAATTAGAGTATTCAGATTCTGAGTTTAAGAGAAAAGTGAATATTTCAAGAGCTTTAATGACAAATAAATGTTGAAAGAAACATAGGTGCTATATAAAATATTCAAATGGATTCTAAAACTAAAAACTGATAAAACTCTTTAATTGTAGATTGGTGCACAGGAAAAAAATGTCAAGAAGGATATAGAAGATTTGAACAGCACGATTACCTAACTTTAGAACTTAATAGTCATACATATACATATATATATATATATATATATATAGAATATATATAGAATATATAGAATATATATAGAATACTGCACAGAACAACTGCAGAATATACATTTGTTTCAATTGCTTCTGGTGCATTTATAAAAAGTAACCACATGCTGCTCACCAAAGCGAATAGTCATCAATAAGCTCTTAGGGGTTGACAATATGCATAGTAAATTCTCTGATCATGGTGGAATTAAGCTATGAATCAGTAACAAAAAAGGTAACAAGAAAGTACTAATATATTTGAAAATTAAGAACTACTTTTATAAATAGCTAATATTACATAAGAAAATGTTTATTGAATATTTCATTCAATGTTCAGCATGTAACGTTGGACTTTTAGATTTGTCATTGTTATTATCTAATACATACAACCCTGTACTCTGTACTCTAAATCTAAATAAAATAAAGTATTCCATACATCTACATTATTCTTGTGTTATTCTCTACACTTTCCAACTCTGCTTACAGTCAATTGGATTCATTCTAGGGAAGTTTTCTGATTTTTAACATGATGGTTGCCTAGAACCACACTTTACATTCTTACTTCTCATCAACCTAAGCTGAGACAGCTTTTTTATTCCTTAACAATTTAGTTTGCTTTTCAAGTAAACTTTTTAAAAAATTGAAGTATAACTCAGTACAGAAAAGTGTGCAAACATAAATATACCTCTATATGTACAAATCAATGCAAGGTGAATACAGACCATATAACCACCACCTGGTCAAGAAATAGAACATGGCCTGCATCTAAAAGTGCCTTTTTGTCCCAATGGGTCAAAGGAGAAATCAAAGTAGAAGTTAGAAAATACTGAGCTTACTGCAAATCAAAACTTGTATGATGAATTTAAATGATATGATTCACAGACAAAAAAATTGAACATAGCCTGGGCACTCATCTAATGGAGTATTATCAAAAATTTTGATTGGACTAATTGCATGGTATTTTAGAAAGCTTAAACAGGCAGTTGTAAAAGAAATATAAGATTACTTTAGTAACTCGAAATAAAGCTTTTAGGTACAGATAATCATAGTGAGAGTCGGAAATACAAACAGGAGAAACAAAAATACACAGTAAGGAATTTTGACTGCAAAGTGTCAATTCACTTGGCTGATGATGAAGGAAAGGGAAAAGCAAAAGGTAGCATTATGACTTTTTTCCTAATGGAACAGAGTGGCAGTGACATTCAAGAGAATAAGGAGGGAGAAAAATGAGTTTAGATAAATGGATGTTAATTGCTTTGGTCTCAGTTTCATGGTTATGAGATTTTATTTTTGCCTTTAAAACAAAAATAATAACAAATGTTTTAGCCAAATGTGTCTAGTAATAGATTACCAGGTTATAGCACCCTTAACAATACATTTTTAAAAAATGATTTGGTATTTCTTCACATAGAAGAAAATCTACAATGTGCATTCAATGGCTGATCATGTCTAGATCATCTATCCTCAACCCAATAGAATGTAAAATGTACAGTTTACACAAATATCAGAAATGCTTACTCAGAATGCAAATGGGTTACGACAACCAATAGAGGTAATTCTAATGCGAACCAGAGAAAAGGAGATCTGCTATTTGAGACGAGTAAGTGATGGGGTCATCCCTCCATTTGGTAATAACCAAGGACCCCTGCCACTGTACTGAGAAAAATATCTGAAGAATACGAGTTGACCGCTTGGGAGAGGATAGTTTTAGGCCTGTTACATGCATCCCGCTTCTGAGTAAAATCAAGGATCAGATTTTGTGACTTTTGAAAATAAGGGTTAATTGTTCCATTGGTTGAATATGCTTTGTTTCCTGTGTGTTCAGGGGCACTTTGTTTTACACAGGAGCCTTCTGTTTGGCATTAACATTGATTTTATTGCTTGGATCCCACTCTATTTTTTTCTTAACCAGTTATAACACATTTCTAATTCTATTTTTAAAATCCTGCAGTCTGTTTCAGTTTCCATGAGTGTGCAAAGATCTTATGTGTGTAAAAAGCTGGCTTGGGTATATACGACAGAGGTGTGGATGGCTGAAATTTGCAATCATGTAACTCTGATACTTTTTTCCTAAAATGGGAAAATTAGCTTTATATTAATAAGATTTAGCTAAGCTAGCAAAAAATATATATTGATAAAAATGATTTTAAATTAATAGTCAAGTTATGAAAATGTGTCTAAGTTGCTTAAGTATGTACACTTTTTATTTCCATGCTATCCTATAAAATATATTTTCTGAAAATTTATAATGTTAATATAGCATAACATAATTGATATAAATTATATTATCTTTATTTAGAGATAATATGAAAGAATATCAGTCTTGGTCTGAGTTGTCACAAAGTTCAATTAATAAAGTTTTAGTTATAAATTCTTACTATGCAATTTTTTAAAAGATAAAATTTGAATTTTGAAGAATGTAATTTTCAACAGATACGAGAGGGTTATTCTATATGCTGGTTCCTGTCATAGAGTAATTTAATACATACAGACATGTAGAAGAGCCTCTCAAGATCAGTGAGATCACCATGTGTAAAGGTGTGTTGTTGCTACTGAATCAGACAAAAGGAAAGAAATCTTGTCAAGCAAGTCACTAGGGGGTGTGTCACAGTTTTTTCCCAGCTGTACATTTTTCTATGCATGTGTTACAAAGGTGTCCGCACTGGCTATGACTGTTATAGTTTAGCATTCATTTCCCCTGATATATTGAAAATTAGAGTGAAACATGGCAGCCTGGGACAAAAAGATTTGGTATTCTTATAGTGAAGCACCCCACCCTGGCTACTGGTAAGCACTGCCACAAATCATGGGTAGCTAGCAAGGTCCTGTGCCCTAATTTTTTTTTTTCTTTTAATTTTCATTCAAGTAATGTTACTTCATTATATCTCTGCAAGCAAGACCCCAGGCATTGTGTGAGGGAGATTTACAGCCAAGTAAGAGAGTCATTTCAGATTGCAGAGAAATCCCTTAAGTTGCACAGTGTCTGCACTTTTCCCCTTAGTTTGCGGAAGTAGACTTTATATGATATAACTCTTTTTTTAAAGACAGATTTTTTCTTTCTCCTTATGACTGGATGAAGGAATTTACTGCTGGATGTGAAGAAGCAATAACATTCATTATTATCTCTAGTCATGGTATCATTAAAAATCATGTGTTAAAAACTCTTTAATATTCTTTACTTATATTCCTTAAATATAGTTTCCCTTTTCCTGTTAAAAGTTAAAAGGAATTCAACAGAGTGATTCCAGGTGAGAATATACTTTGAGACATAGGGCTGAAAGTTTGATGAAGAAAGAATGTATCATGTCAACACCTTCAGACATACTGTTGATAAACCACATCTTCTCAAGTACTGGACAGCTTGCTTTCCCCCCACACTGCATCTCTCCTGCTTGAGCCACACCATTAAAACTTGGCAGATCAGCTGTTAACACTGACAGAAATGTTGTTGCCTACTTACTATTGCTAGGGGAGTAAACAGTCCAACTGAACTATTAAGAAACTTTGACACACATAAACAATTTATAAAACTTTAATTTGGCAAAATGAAAACAACTGAACTGAAAAAATCTTCCAGAGCTACTGGAAATAAAGCCTGTGTCCTAGAAAAAGATATTATATTTCTCAAACAGAGGAAGCATTTGAAATAGCATGTGATTCACTAGTTAGAGATAATCAAAAAATTCTCTCTGTTGAATTTGTGTTAATACTAACGAATGTCTAAATTACTTTTTAAAATAATTCATTTTTTCTGCCTTACTGATATGGTTGATGTCACCACACATGGTATAATGTTATAGAATATGATATTCTGCTTTCACTTATAGCATAATTATATTTTGAAAAACTAATTAAGTTTAGTCCAAAGCTGAAATATGTAATTTAAAGAGATAAACTAAGAAGTCTTACCTAGTAGTAAATAAAATAAATATATAAAACAGTAATTAAAACTTTACTTAAAGTTTCTTAATATTCAATATATGTTTTGAAATCATTTAGAGTTGAATCTAGAAAGATATATTTATTTTATTCTCATGTGTTTCAGCCTAGAAATATGAATCTAAATATAATGCAAAAGATTTTTTATCAAAATTTCAGTAAATGCTTTTTTTTCAAAATCTCTCAAAAACTTGTTACTAATGTGACCAATAAGTACTCTGTTCTTAACTTGTAGCTCAGCAACTCCAGGTTGGCATCATGGGAAATGTTGATGGCAGATATGAAGGCAGAATCTGCAATGTAGGCCCTCAATGTGTGAAGTACCCTAGAGTGGTGAACTTTGACTATCTTTAGTATTGTTTTTTGTATTCATGCAATAAATCCAAACTATGTCAGTTTGAGATGTTGTTGGCAACATGGTTTTACATCCCCAGGAGTGAGAGGCATGTTTTAGGTCTCATATACAGAACAAACAGAAATGTTAAAGTAGAAAACGAAGTAGAGTAGAAATTAATATTTTTTAACTCTATTTGATTGAAGCTAATTTTTTTTTCTTCTAATACAAGAGTAATAATAAATGCTATTGTTACTTTTGAGTTACAGTGTATATTCATTTAGAAAATAACACCTTTCAAGTTTTGCCAAATATCCTATTAAAATATGTTTAAACATACTAATTTTTATTAAAATTAATAAAAGATGTTAATAAATTATATAAATTAATTTTCAGGAACAGAAAATAAAACTAGATCACATTAAAAAAATGACGCAAATTTCTTTACTTCACTGTAGAATTTGTGTATATTCTTTTGTTTTTGTCTTTTTTTTTAGTGCACTAAAAAGTAATGCAGCAATATAAAGGTGTGCCACTCTTCAGTACTCAAAACATAAATCCATTTATTTGCATATTTGATAGCATAGAATATAACCAAATACTTCAGAAAACAAAGCACAATCCTTAAGATTGTCTGAATTTTAACTAGCTGTTGTGTTTAGATTTCCAATTTTCCTTTCTTTTTCCCTGCCAGTTTTGAAGAGAGTTCATATGCCTCACAATATGCTGAGCCCAAGATGATCAGCCAAGTCTTGGCTTCTTTGAGAGCTTAAGCCCCTTAAACTCAGTGCTCTTTCCAGCTGGCAGGTCAGCAGCACCGAGCAGACACTGCAGGTTTCTGCTTAGTTAAGTTTCCACAAATGCAGCGCTTCTTATTCTTAGTGAGACCCGGGAAAGAGTATCTGCCCTGTGAACAATTCTATCCATCTTCCTTTTTTTAGCTTGCTGTGTCTAATCTGTTTGGCATTGCAGGCTTTTCTTTTCTTTTATTCATAAATGTTTGATTGGCATATATTATTAAAAACAAACAAACAAACCTTGAGATGTTAATGTTTTTCACATCTGAAGGCACGTATTTGCTTTTCATGAAACCTGCAAATGTTTCAGTCACTTTCCCATTTTACACATTAATAAACATTTTTGGTCAATTAATATACCATCGATTTACTCTTCATATGTTAGTTTTATGTCAAGATTAAGTTGCAAAAAGCAATATAGACTTTCTTTAATCTCATTTCATTCTTCACATCTAAACTCTAATTTAGATATTGGCTCCTTAACATTCAACTCTTCTTCAAAAATGCACAGCTTTTCCGATGGTTACAAAGATGACTCAAACCAACTAAACAAATATTGAATGTCTGTTTATTCTGCATATTTTCTTTAGGTTACTACTAGAACCTCAACATAAAAATAAATGGGATTCATGGTAGCACTTAAATCACTAATGTAGCTTGTTAATGAAGAACATTCAATTATTGGCTGAAGTCAGCTTAAATATATTAGAATCAGGATGCAATCATTACATTACTACATGTTCTTGATTTATGTATGTATCTGCAGATGAAATTACTGTTTTGCATTGGTTTGGGTTTAATTAGTCATTTGATTTTCCTATGATAAGGTTCTGTAAATAGTTAAATTCAAAGAACCATGCAATAATACCATTTATTAAATGATTATTAGATAGTTGTGAACAAAATAATAACTACTGATCTTGGCCTTATGCATAACAAGAAGTTCATAACTCTATTTTAAACTGATTATTCTGAATTTTACATCCCTCCACCTGTTATTTATTTTTATGTTTTAGCTGACATATCATATTGTATGTTTGTTTTCTTGAACTTTAAGAAAAAACTAAACATTTTTCATGATTTCTTACTTATATATTTTGTCTAGCTGACTTACATAGTTTGCCCTACATATTTTGTCTTCTTAATTAATTAGGGATTTCTGACCTGGGTTTTTTTTTTTAATGTCTTGAGACAAAAACAAAAAACAAATAAACAAAAAAAACAATTCACATCTCTGAAATTACTCAAAATTCAAGTTTTATTTAGTGGTGTGGCAAAATGTTAGGGATTTGGGGGAAGAAATACCAGGAAGTTATCACCGATATAGAAAACTAGGTTCACAGGAATTATCATATGAGAGTTGAAGGCCTTAATAAACTTCTGTTTAAAGCCACATTTAATAACGATACAGATGATAGTGTTAAATGTTTCTGTCTTTTAAATTATGTGGAAATTATCAAAATCGTTTTTTTGCTTAAACTCATCTCTCAAGCTTAAAATCTCTGTTTGATATCCATTGATTTTTCTTATCTCTACAATAACCTGGAATTATTGTAGAAAAATTTAGTTTTGACATATCCAAAGGAAGCCATATACCTGGGAATCTGAAATATAAAACTGAGGTACCATAAAATCAGTCACCAAGATTTTATAAAAAGTGCCCTTTAGCAAAAATTTTAGAGAGAAATACAACCTAATCTGGTTATCATTCAGCCTCCTGGAAGGAAACGCATAGCACGTTCAAGGGGGATGATTTAAGAGAGATTAATATTGGAATTGGGATTTGTTTTTTGTTTGTTTGTTTATTTACAAAGGTGTTCATAGGATTAAAGAAAACCCACAGGGGATGGTAAAGCATCCCATTGTTTTTGCAGAAAACTATTACCACCTCTGTGTGTGAAAGGACAAGGGGAAATATTAATATCAGAACTCTGTAACACTTAACAGTTATAGGAGAGGGCTGCTTGGCTCTTAGAGATGTCTCAACCATGGTCAATTCACATCCAGGCAGTGAGAGATCTAGACTTATAAATATCTTAACTTGTCTTTTTTTATTAACCACTAAAACACTGTTAGTAATTTCCATTGGCCAAAACAACTGGAAGGCAGACAGCAAGGAAATTCAATTGATGCAGGTTATAGAGATCAGCTTTCTGGGGCATAGTACAAAGTGGAAGGGTGGAAAGCAGATCTGGAAGAGTAAGCAAGGATTATCCAGTACAATTAATAAACTAAAATATACAAAGTATTGGAGTCATTGGCTAAATGTTACATTTCTAAGCAAGGAAATAGTATAGTCAAGAATATAAAATATTATAAGAAATTATCCACTGAGAATGAAAAGTGACTCATTCTCATTTCACTAAATCATCAGAAAAGGTTTTTTTTCATTATATAATAATGATTGGATTTTAAATTAGTATACAGAAAAGAAGTGGCACTTTTTAAAATAGAAAATTCTAATTGCTATAAAACTCTAAAAACTGTTTATGGCAGCCAAATGTTTACTATAATGTAGGAGAATAATATGATTGTTTATTCACCTGAAACTAATATAACCAATATAAGATTGTATACAACTATACTTAAGAAAAAAGCAAAAAACAAAAAAATCCCCACCACCTCCCTATATCTGTCAATGATTCTGCCATATTATTAAGACTTTTAGACCATTAATCAATGCACTATCTTTTTTTCTTTCCCATTTTTTTTTGTCTGGGCAATGTGCATGTGATTTATTTCAAAAGAGCATGTTTTTAACAGGCATTCTTATGGAAAAAAAACACACAGAAGTAGAACCACACATGGCTACATGTACATGCATGTGTGGGCACACAGGTGCTTTGAAGAGGAAAATGTATCCTATAATGTTGGCAGAATATAAATTTAATTTCAAATAGAATAAAAGATTTAGAATTAATATTGCAGACAAAATTTTATAGTAATTTGAGCCAATACACCTAAAAATTACAGAGCAAAAATCAGCACTATTTAGCATAGACAGGAAATAGAAATATAGTTAAGGATGAAAATGAAATTAGATTTCACTCTAAAAGTTAACTCTGGGGACAGAGATAGTTATTACTCAAAGAATAGCTGATCCTGCTTGCTAGTGATTAAAATAAGCTTCTTTGTGTTACATTTTCACATAAATTTTTAGCGCCTCTCACATATACCAAGGAATATTCAGATTTAAGACCTAAACCTCAGATGATATATAACAAGTTTCTCAAGAAACAATAAGGCATCTAGCCATAAGACTTAAATTGTACTGGTTCTAGGATTCTGCTCTTTCAGACTTTAATTCGGACAGAAATTTTATCTTGACTTTTCTCAGGGGCGTGTATGTGTTAGGAAAGGGTCAAGGCATGTGTTTCATCAAAAGAAGCACAAAAGAAATATGAATATTTATTAATTTATTGTCATGTGATGTGTTCCTTTAAATCATTATGTGCTTTTTATATTCTTTCTTGTGTTTAGAGACTAAAACAGGAAGCAAGAGATCAAGCAGCCTTTTCAAGTAGTGTCCTTATTCAAGCCTTTTGGTTGCATTTTGTTTACAAGCTCTGTCACCAGAAAAGGATGACAGTTTCCCACCTAAAAACATTCTGGGAATATCAGCACATGTTTGTGCCCAATGATAACTCAGGAAAATTGTCTAAATGATGTTTTTGTTTCATTTTGATAATCACTCAGGTTTGCTGTAGGAATTTGTGTATTAATATAGATTTTATAAATTTGTTTAGCCCCCTGGCTTCATTCAGCCAATCCTCTAAACAATCTATAATAGGACTGAGAGGAGCTAAAGGTCTGAAGTTCCATTTTAAAGAATTATAAGCTAATCATGTACTTGTCTGTAAGCATTTTTTGAAATGTTAGAGGGTATAATGGTCTCAGTTATTGGAATACTTCTATTCCCAATCTTGTCAAGTCAAAAATACATTTTGTCAGATCAATATACATTAGATCAATTTATTGCCTCTTCTTTCAAGATACATTTTCAAAAGCTTAAAACAACAATAAGAACAACAAAAGTATTTAAATGCCTACCAGTTGTCAAACACAGCTAAATATCTCAAATGAAATTGCTCATTAATTCTTACAGCATCTTATTTTGACAGGAATTTTTACCATTTACATCTGAGGAAACTAAAGAAAAGATCAATTATATGTACCATCCCAACTTCCTCAGGATAGTAAATGGACAGTCAGATCTCACTGTTTTAAGTCAGAGCCCTGCTGTGGTGCTTCCTTAAACATAACTCTAACCTGTCATTTTCTTCATTTTTTTAATGGAATAGACTATCAAAGCCCTTTGGAAATTAGAGTTTATTATCAATCATAAGACCAAAAAGTATGGAGAAATTCTTTTTTTTTTTTTTTGTCTCAGTGTCACGTAAGAACAATGAAAATACCCTGGACCTTGGACTCAGGTACTTATTGGAGAGGGGGCAGGGAAAAACTTACTAAATAATCTTGTACAGGAGTCTTCAAAGTCAGGGAAGATAAACTGCTAGGTATGAGTGTCTGTAAAATGAATTTATCAATAGACATTCTGGAGCCTCTATAAACAAACTCAAGAAAGATATGTTAACATATTCTTGAGTATCAAATGATAACAAAGATAATTTATTCCATAATTTAGAATTTTAGTATTCTCTTCCTATAAAGCTAACAGTGAAACCTCTTCTGTATGTCTAGCAACATGTGTTTAATGTTTATTCTCTTTTACAGTGATACCCTTTAAGAATAGTAAACAATTATATTTTATTCAAACCTAGATAAATACTCAAACATTATTAGCATACCAGAAATGATATAAAAATAAAGACAACTTAAATTTATTCATGGAAGAATATGGCCCTTTTGTTTTTTATTAATTTATTTATATTTGGTCTTTGTCAGAAAGTATTATATTTCTATAGTATTTTATTAAGATAATTAGGAAACATCAAATAATTTTATAGATTTATTATACTATGCAATAATTAATAAGAAATAAGATATTTATTTATTAATGTTCCAAAGCAAAAAAAACAGTTTTAGAGATTTTATACATATATATGAAATTTTTCTCTTAGATTTTTCTAGGGGTTGATTGCAATGTCACATTTACTATAAAGGTACAATTTGAACAGAATTAACATAGATTTTATTGTTTGCATGCTATCCGTAACTATTATCACCAAAGAACAAAATAATTGTGTTTAGAAACTAAAGGAGAAATAACACAGAAGATATCATATCTCTCACCTTGTTGATCGATAGCCCAATATATAACTGAAAAAAAAAAAAACACCTCTTTTTATTTAGCTATTAACTCTGTGCGATTGCCGTAGGCCATGTCTCTTTCTAAAGAGAAAATTTAGCAACCATCAGTAGTTTGTACCTCCAACTGATCTTCAAGTGAGTGAAGATATTTTTAAACAATACCTTAAATACAGAACTTGGAAAAGTATTGTGTTTGTAAACTTGGTGCATTGGTAGTTTGGGAGAACTTAATTGTTCTGGAAAAATTTATAAATCATAGAAAATATATATTTGATCAAATGTATTATTTACAAAACATATCTATTCTAAATTTATATAATGTTTCAAAATATTCAGAAAAATCTTCCAATCAATAATAAACTCCTTTCTTTCTAAATTATAGGTGACATAATTGAGGTATAAGAAAGAAAACTGTTCCATATTAGCATAATCCATATTGCTTAATGGAGACATAGTATAGTATATGACTGAGGAGTATATCTTTTTAAAAATATTTATTAAATATCTACTCTACATTGCATATGCATATCATGAAACTTGCACTGGTCCTGGTTCATTAATGAACTAACTGTGTGACCTTGATTTCTGAGCCTGTATCTCATATGGCAAATGAGAGCATTGAACTAGGTGACCTACAAGATATTTCCAAATATGTATTTGGTGAATTTAGTAAGAATAGTTGTACATGGCTGTAATTTCATATTAAAGCTATTAGCATCATCATTGCTTAGACCAACTCCAGCACTTGAACTTCTGGTGTTTCAAAAAGATCTTATCACGAGTTGACCTAAAAAACAACAAGATAGTTCTCTAGTGAGTTTTGGAGAAATATATCCTAATATTAGGCAAAATACTGTGTGTTCTCTTTATCTCTGGAAGAGGACCAGCATGAGAGAACAAATAGATCTGCAATGGAATCTAGTTCAATAAAAGGGTTTATGTATTTCCAGTGTATGAAAGGGAAATAGCAGTGTCCACATGTAGTGAACACTGACCTTGAGACTAGGTGTGTAAGTTTGAAATTTTTAAAGATAGAGCTCCTGTACAATTATCTCATATCTTCAGAAAAATATCTTCAGAAAAGCTAGGCACTATCAATTATTTGGTATTCTTATTCCAATATGTTTTTCGGCTTTTTTAATGACTTAATCTCATAGCTATAGATAAGAAGTTCAAAGAATTTGGCTTCATTAAAGTTTTTGAACCTACACCAAATGTCCTAAAATTAACAATTCCAATAACTTACCTCATAAATAGGTTTATATAACTTTAGTCATTCTCTCTCCACTTCAATCATTATGATTTCAATCAGACTATAATAGAATATATTGTTTTTCAGAAGCATAACACTTTTCTCATATTTTCATTTCTATCTCCTTTATTAACAATGCTGAAATTTCAATATTCTTATTTCTCCCACTCACTTACTATGTTTAAGCATCCCCCTCTTTCCAAGTGATAAAAACAATGTTGTTTTTCCAAATAAGGCCTTTACAATATTGTAGTAGATGTGATGATTTGCAGCTCAGAGTTCCCTAAAGGTTTGAAAGACAGTCCTCTGCTGCAGGAAATGCTAAAAATTGTTAACCCTCTTATGAAATTGTCATCATCTGGAGAATATCATTCCTGAAGTTTATAAGCTTCAAAAGCATATTTCTGGTGAATGCAGGAGGGTGTAGACTCAGTCCATCACCATAAGTGGGATGCTTCTGAGTTCTCCTAGATTCTATATTCCATGTAGGCTCAGCAGATGTTTTTAAGACTGAATTGCAGCCCAACTTTCCACTTGCCCACTTATTTTTTCTTTCCTTCCTCAGGTGCTGATACTACACACTAGTCTCCATTACAGGTTCTGCTTTCTCAGACCCAACTAGAAAAGGTATCAAAATTATTTATTATCTTGGGACGGTTTTTGGTGTTACACATATATAGTATCAGTCATCTATATTTCTGTAAACAAGAAAGAGAATGAATTTATTTGCTAGAAATAATTGGAAATAAAATACAGTATGTTCTATATGTAATAGATTTTAGGCATATGTATTTTTTTTCTAAGAAACCATAGTTAATATTAATTGTTTAGTATTTATCTTTTTACAATTATTACTTGCCTGTACTTTTTACTAAATTAAGTTGGGTAATAACTACCTTTGAGTGTGGATACAAATATGACACTCGATGAATAATTTGGCTAGGTTTTTCTATAAGCAAAGAAAAAAATTAAATTATATAAATCAGACACTTGATTTAAAGTAGTTTCATTTAAAAACAATTTTTTAAATGATTTGGGGAGTTAGGAGTTAGTGTTTAATGAGTACATGGTTTCAGATCTGCAATATGAAAAGGGTTCTGGAGATGGTGATGGTTGTACAATAATATGAATGTACTTATTATCACTAAACAATATGCTTAAAATGGTTAAGATGGTGAATTTATGTTATGTGTATTTTACCACATTAAGATATTAAAATTTTAAGAAAATTACTCAGGGTAAACTTATATGGATTATTTTAAGAAAATTGTTACATAACATTCATGATTTCATATTATGAATTCCAACACAGCATGGCTCCCCAAACCCAAAATGTGCTATTTTGCACCAATATCTGCATTTGCTCCCAGTCTAAGGCAATGAGTGCTGACACTAGAATTGAATAGGTAGAACTATGACTTAGGGAGAGAGTTACCTCAAGAAATAGGTGAGAATCATCATATAGAAAACAAGCAATGTTATGTCCTTCTTAACAGAATATCTAACCCCTCTACTATAATAATAAAAAAAAACAGATTAAAATGGAATATAAACATAGGCTTGTTAGATTTAACAAATAAAAAATATAGGACTGTCGGTTCAATTTAAATTTCAGTTAAACAATGGGTAGATTTTTTTGTATAATCATGTACCAAATATCATATTCTGTATTTTATCTGGCATCTTTATACAACAGATTTCCAAAGACATATTATAAGAGTTTATTCAAAGTTCAGTAAGGAAAACAGAAACCACTTTATGTATTTCAAACAGAGGGAATTTAATACAGAGAATTGTTTACATGGGTGTTGGAAGGGCTAAGAGAGTAAAAGGGAAATGATGAAATAACTTGTACATTAGTAACTGCAGGGAAGAGCTATGTTCTGTAGGGCTGGAGAACAAAAGGGTGGGACTTATTTCCCTAGAGCCCAAGTGAAGAAGACAGGCTTCATGGGTGAGCCAAGATCTTGACAGGGGGCCTCACCATTGATATGGCAACACAAAGGAGGAACTACCCAAGTCAGAGTATAAACCCTAGAAAACATGTCAGGTGGGGATAATGAGACCACTAGGGAGGACTACAGGCTGTTTCTCAGACTCCAGACTATGGAAAAGAGGCTTTTTCCAGAATAGGTGTCAGCTGCTGCTAGAGCAATGCCACTGTCAATCCTTCTCCTCCAACCATTGATCTATCAGAAACTAACGAGATGCCAGCTGGTGAGGAGTTCTAAGAATTATTGTTTCCCACCCCTCTAAAGTACACAGAAGAGCACAAAAGAGTGTGAATAGGTGTTGAGTGCATATGCTCAAGCAAAATAATATTTGTAAAAAATATCTGGACAGAAGAATAAGATTTAGAAAAAAAAAATGAGAAAGGAACAGGGATTAAAATCCAAAATTAACAAACTAAAGAATTACAGATGAGGTCATAAAATTAATAATTTCCTCAGAGTGGTTAGGATAATATTTCTCATAAAAACATTATATTTCCTATAAACTGCAAAAAGCTTGTTAAGGTAAAATTCAAATTATTTTAACTAATAGGCAGAAGAGAAAAATAGCTGATGCTGGAAATCAGATTAGTAAAGTGGAGGAAGAACCAAGAGAATTTTCTTAGACTATGGTGTGAACATATAAAGAAATGGAAAGAATTATAGAAAACAATAAGACATGAAAAACAGATCTAGAAGTATTAATCAATCACATGTAATTAAAGGAGTACAGAAAACAGAAAAAAAAACAGATGCACAGTTTTAAAAATATAATTCTTACAACTGAAGATTTCAAGGGAGAACTGTCCTTCTCCCTAGAGGACATACAAATGGCCAAAAAATATATGAAAAGATGCTCAACTTCACTACCTATTAGGGAAATGCAAATCAAAACCACAATTAAATATCATTTCACACCTGTTAGAATGGTTATAATCAACAAGACAAGTAATAACAAATGCTGGAGAGGATGCAGAGAAAAAGGAACCCTCATACACTGCTGGCAGGACTGCAAATTGGTACAGCCACTATGGAAAACAGTATGGAGTTTCCTTTAAAAACTAAGAATTGATCTACTATATGATCCAACAATCTCTTTACTGGGTATTTACTCCCAAAGACTTGGAAACCCATATCTAAAAAGATATTTGTACACTGATGATCATAGCAGCATTATTCACAGTGGCCAGGACATGGAATCAACTGAAGTGTCCTATGATAGATGATTGGCTAAAGAAGCTATGGTACATATATACAATGGAATATTACTCAGCCATAAGAAGAGGTGAAACACTGCCATTTGCGACAACATGGATGGACTTTGAGATTATCATGCTAAGAGAAATAACCCAGATAGAAAAGTTGAAAATCACATGATATCACTTATATGTGGGATATAAACCTAAAAGTCACAAATGCACAGGACAAACAGAGAATCATGAACATGGACTATAGAGTAGTGGTACCAGATGGTAAGGGGTGGGAGAGGGTTGAGGTAGATAGGGTAAAGGGGGTCAAGTATGTGGGGACAGAAAGAAATCTAACTATGGAAGGTGAACACACAGTGTAAATATATATATATGACTTAAAGTGTACAGCTAAAATTTATTGGATTTCGTTAACCAATGCAACCATTAAAAACAATTAATTAATTAGTTTAAAAAATTAGAAAATAAAAGAACTACTTCTTAGAGACAAAAGACCAGTGCATTAATCCACTAAGGTATACATTAAATACTAATTAAGAGACCAATGAGTATTTCAGTGTTTTGTAAAAAAGACATTGCCTGACATCTGTGAGAAAAAGCACTGTTAAATAAAACTGTACCTTTAAATTAAAAAAAAAAATCAATACATGAATGAATTTTTTTAATAAATAAAGTGTTTGAACTTAAAAAAAAAAACTGAAGATTTTAGACTGAAAGGACACACCTAATGCCAAGCAAGCGAATGGCATAGCCAAGGCATATTGGTGAAATTTCAGAATACTGAGTAATGGAAATGAAATTCCTAAAAGCTTCCACAGCCAAAACTCTAGTTCTTTATAAGTAAGTATTAAATGTTTCATTAGCAACTCTGGCTGCCAGGAGACAATAAAATAAAATTTTTAAAGTCATCAGAAAACACTCTCCAAATAAATAAGTAAATTCCCAACAAAAATGACATTCAAAAATAAGAAACATTAAAGCTAACTAAGATTTTGGTTTATTTACGATAGAACTTTGAAGAAAATACTAGTCTTCCAGTGGCTGTTTTCTTTCAGTCCTCTCAAAAGTTTGAACCCTAATATATGTTTAATATTTGACAAAAACTCAAGAGGAAGCCTATGCAAATGTCTGGGACTACTCCTCTATATAGCTTCCTCATTTTCAGTTTGCTGACCCACAAATATCAATTTCCTCAGAATCCCTGGAATCTAATTTGTTACCTCCACCTAGCTGACCTGCTAATCTTTTGTGTTCTGTTTTCCAGTGTCATAATTTGCAGAGTGAATCAAAATAAAGGGTGAAAATGACACTCATCTAAAGTATTTCTCTTCCTCAAGATCATAACATACACTATCTGCTTTGTAATTCTTCAGAAAAGTGTTGCCTCATATAGTCTATCCAGTTTTACAGCTGTTCTTGGTGTGGGGTGGTAAGCAGGGGAAAACAGCAAGTCACGTATGCATTATTCTATTATGGCAGAGACTATAATTCTACAAAATTTATTAATCTAAAATCATAGTGTGAGAACATCCTCTCAGAAAATTACAGATTAAACAGATATGTAAGGTTCACAAAATGTATTCATTAGTCCCCAAAAGAAAACTTAAATATCCGAAAATAAAAATCTTTGGACACCCACACTGTGGTGAGTTTGAAATTGAATTAAAGGAAGAAAAGAAAAGGATTAAAAAAGCATACCACTTTTTTCTGAGTCATAAATAAATTCACAATAATTTAAAAGAATTCAATTGTGCAAACTATGTTTTCTTACTATGATAAAATAAAATTAGAAACCAATAATAGAAAGATATCTAGAAAATCCCTAGATGTCTAGAAATTAACAGTTTCAAATAATACATGGTTCAGTAAAGAGATCAAAAGTCAAATTAGAAAGTATTCAGAATGATATGAAAATGAAAATAGAACATATTAGATTATGTAAGTTACAACCAATGAAGCACATGGAGGAAAATTTATAGCACTAAACTCTTTTATTTAAAAAATTCTTAGCTTACACCTTAATAAACAAGAACAAAAAGAGCAAGTTCAACTTAAAATAGATATTAAAAAAATAAAGATCATGAGATATTCATAAAGGAAAAACAGAAAAACAATAGAAATAAATTAATGAAAGAAACCATTGGTTCTTTGTAAATATAAAAATAATGATGAAACTCCACAAGTCTATGACCATAAAAAGAGAAAATAAATTACCAAAATCAAGAATGAGAGAGATGACACCATAGAAGCTTCTTCACAAATTAAAATAATAATAAATATTAGAAACATACCATTAAATTGGATAACTGAGATAAAATGAGCAAATTTCTTTAAAAACACAAACTACCAAAAGTTCGCTCAAGAAGAAAAAGATAACCCATTTTAAAAATTGAATTTACAGCTCAAGAATCTTCCCACAAAGAACTTCAGGCACAAATTGCTTCAATGTAAATTATGGCAAACATTTAGAAAAAAATAATCCATTCTACAATATATTACAGGAAATCAAAGGAAGAGGAAAACTTTCAACTCACTCTGTGAAACTAACTTTACTATGAAACCAAAATTAAAGCTATTACAAAAAATGAAAACTGTAGATTAATATCACACGAGCTTAGATGCAAATTTAAAGAAAGTTTAGCAAATTTAAAGCAATATATAAAAAGTACAAATTATGACCCAGTGAGGTTTCCAAAAGTTTGTTTTAATGTTTGAAAAGCAATCAAAGGAATTTATCATAATAGAAAACTAGAAAATAAGAGAAACATGTAATGATCTCAATAAATATAGAAAAAAACAGTTTTAAAATCCAATATTCTGCTGTGCAGCCTCATTCCTAACAGGCCATGAACTGGTATTAGTCTACAGTCCTAGGGGTTGGAGACCCCTGATATAGAACACATACAGATTGGAAAGCAGAAGTATAATTGTATTTAGAAGTAATATGATCATCTATATAGGAAAGTTTATTAAATCTACAAAAGCTCTTAGAACTAACCAGCAATATAATTTAATGATAAGAACAAAACCTAATTTTTAAGCAATGGGCAAAATATTTGAAGATAGATTACTTTAGAAGAGATGAGAAATAAGCCCATAAAAAAAAATGCTCAGCACTATTTTAACTTAGGAAATGTTAATTAAAACCACAATGATATGCTACAAAGTATTTATTAGAATGGCTAAATAAAAAAGACTGTGATAGCAATAGTTAAGAAATATGTCGAGAAACTGAAACTCTAATAGAGTGCTGGCGGGATACAAACTGGTACTATCACTTTGGAAAACATTACAGCATTTTCTTAAAAATCTGAACATACAATTACCATATGAATCAGTTATTCCATTCTTAGATGTTTGCCTAAGAGAAATGAAAGCATATTTCTATACAAAGACCTGTATGTTATATTTATAGTATCTTAAGTTGTAATAAACAAAAAACTCAAACTAAACCCAAAACAAAACCTGGAAATACCTAAAGGCCATATTTAAAATTGAATGCTACTGTATGAAATATAGCACAAACAACTTCATGTTAAACCCCAAAATAATTATAGGTGAAGGAAGCAATACAAAAATAAATACTTTATATTCATATAAATCTCTAGAAAATGCAAAGTAATCAATATTGACAGAAAGCATATCAATAGTTGCCTAGAAGTAGGCTGGGATTGATAAGGAAGGACATATGAGAAGGATTATAAATAAGCCTTAGCGAATATTTGAGGAAAATGGATATGTTCATCATCTTCAATTTATTAATTGTTTCATATATGTTCACATATGTCAAAATTTATCAAATTGTACACTTTTAATATATAGAGTACAATTTATGTCAAAGATACCTTAATCAAGGTGTTAAAAAAGAAGTACTGGAAATACATAAACTAAGAGTAAAATTCAGAAGGAACAAATACAAACAAGAGAAAAACACAAAGTAGTTTCCAGACCAAAGGAATGAATACAGATGGAATTAGGAATTAGCATTCATCTATATCACTTCTGCTTTTTTATTTGCTATTTTACTGAGTACTTGGTCATGCCACTCATTCATTAAAACTATTGGCACAAAATCTCAGCCCAAAATCCTACTGCTCTGAATGTCTTCATAACCCAGGGTGAACAATTGTTTCTCAATTATATAGAATAATTGGGAGTATTATATATATATATATATATATATATATATATATATATATATATACACACACACACACACACACACACATATATATAAAATATAATTATATATAATTATATTATATATAATTATATATATAAAACTTTTATTTAATATTTATATTCTCTATATAATATATAACACATTTTATAATATCTATTTATTAATATACATTATATTACATATTTTTCTTTCATTGTATATCCATAAGCAAGAAAATTGATCAGGGAAACACCTATTTAGGGTGAAGTAATGAAGATTGTTATCAAAATTTTAGATGTAATCCCTTCTTATCTAGTTAAAAGTATGGTCCTTATTTCTGTCAATAAGTTCATACCGGTCCTCAAATAAATGTGAGAACTTGCTATTATGGGCATTGGAAAAAAATTGGACAATATGACCCTATATAGAGTTCCTTTTCTTGAAGTTGAAATTGTATCAGCTGTCACAAGAATTTCACTTGGATACCAAAGTGTGATTGTTTAGAAAAATATCTTCAAGTGTGAATGATAAATTCCTAAGATCTTGTGATAATATGTAAAGTATGACTAAGATACTGTGTATAAGAATTTAATGATAATATAGGGTAAAAAAAGAATGGTACAAAATAATGAAAAGAAGAAGCTGTAACAGGGTCGATGAATGATACTTAAGAAAGAAGGAAATTGTCAAGTTGTCTACCCTTCAATTTTAAGTTCTTTGTGTGTCTGTAATGATTCAATTTATATAACAGCACACAGATTTGATTCCAAAAATAAATCTATTAGGTGTAAACCAGAATGTGAATCTATATATGACCAATAAAAATGTACTGCATTTCTAACAACACCTCTCCCTGCTACCTGCCTGCAACCCCAAAATTCTAAGGAGACTGGGTGTGTTATTATGGTTCTACTGTATGAGACAGGGATTAGAACTATGTTGTTTAAATCTCAAATGACAGCATGATACCCTTTAACACCTAGATTATATACATTTATAGAGGATGTAGGGGTAGATATTATTAAAGAAATATATTGTGTTATTATTCCCTTCAGGAAATATTTGGTATATGACAAAGAGTACTCTGGGAAACAGGGATATAAAGATGACTAAGACAAAGCTCTTACCTCAAATGGTTCATACTCCAGTAGGAAAAATGAGAGAGAATAATTTTAATGTGGAAAACCTGAGCGATGATTAGTAATAATGCTTACCAATAGCGGGCTAATCTAGAAGATTTTTTAAGAGGGGAAAACAGGGTATTATAATAGGCCCAGATTTGGAAATCCTGGTTTTGCCATGGAAAGAGTTTATACTTCTAATACTACTGGGAAAGATGCTGTTTTGTTTTTGTTATATTCTATCTTGTAGCTCTGTTTACTTCCTGTTTTTATCAGTTTTATTAACTCCGAACATGATTTAGTTTACCATTAACTTAATTTTTAAAATAAGTTACCCGAGAAGCAAGGTGATCAACTTATTAAGTTCCTGCAGGAACTCTGCCATGGAACTCTAGCCAGTCCTTATGTCCTCAGCCATATTGTTATTTCTCTTTTGGTGGGCTTTATTTTTAGAAACAAAGAAATTACAGGACTCCAACTTTCTTAAAGACTATTTTCTTTATTTCTAAAAAATTTTTACTCTTGCTTTTCAAGAAAATACTTTCCTAATAAAGATGTGTGAAATTCACATGTAAAAAATACATTCACCTACTTATACACATATAAATTTGTACTTTTTACAGATATCACTACAGAAGCATAGCCAAAAATACATAGTAAACTTTATAGGATTACCATTTATATCAGAGTTCTTATTTGCACACAGTTTGGCTTCTTTCATTATCCAGGACTTTGAACAAAATATATAGTCCATCGATTGCTCTTCACTGCATTCCAACATGTATAGTCAAAGGTCTAGAACAATGGGATTCCAAATAAAATAAGAAACAGTATTTCCTTTCAGGATAAATAACCAATATAACAGGGATAATTTGATAAGAATAAATGAAAATTATAATTTTAAATACCTATTCAGAGATGAAGACTATAGTAATCTCTCTCACAAGTATATATACATATGCATATATACAGTCTATGTGTATATGTGTATATATACATATGTATAAGTGTATATATTATATATAAATGAGTATGTATCAAGATTTGTACATATATATCAAGGTGCAGATGTACACATCTTCCATTTTATAAATATATATATATATATATATATATATATGAAAGACCAAGTCTGTATTTTGATCACACATAGTTTAACAGGCAGAAACATATATTTATCATACATATACTCATGATATAAGAAGTAAAACATATATTTGTTGCCTGCTAAACCACATGTGATCAGAATAAGAATTTCCTTGATGAGTTCCTGATGTTTCATGCCACACAAGTTGTTAAAATGTGCAGGGTTCCAATAATGATATTTTATTGCTTTCTTTCATTCTTTTTTTAAAAAGTCTTTCCATAATTAAAGTTTTTTTCTTTTCTTAAGTTTTCAAAGTAAACCATAAATATAATCCTACTATTTATTGCTTGAAAGAACACCAGCTATCATGCAGTTCTTTAAATTTCTTTTTATTTTCAAAAACACACCATATATGTTGAAAAATCATGTGTATTAAAAAACATGTGCATTTTCTCTACAGTTGCATCTTCTTTCCAGGCAGCCACTTTCTCAACAGGAACAGCAGGTCCACTCTTAGGAAAATTAAAACCCTTCTAATTGTTGATTTTGGCTTGAGGGTGTCATGGCAGCCTCGCTTTTCCTTAGACTACATGAATGCACAGTGGTCTAAAGTATTTCCACATAACACTCTTTCTGTCTTTCCTCACTCGAGATCTGTATATCTGTCTTTACATATACATGTGTATATATATTTACATATTACAGTATGGTAATACTATGTATATGTACTACTTACATTGGTACTCTATGTGTATGTGTGTTTGTGTGTATGTATCTGTGTGTGCATATAGTCACAGAATACAGGCAATAGGTTGGAGGTTTGGTTTATAGATGGGCATGGATAATCTCTGGAAAAAAAAGTGGGAACTCGATATCAAATATTTTGTGGGCAATAACCTAGGAAAATATCCTGGTAAAGAGAAGGGCTTTTTTGTGATGTGTACAATGAAACAAGAATTTGAGAAATATGAAAAGAATTATGCTTACAATGCTTACAGCTGATTTGGCAATTTACTATGTTGTGCTGATGTCCTGCAAAAGGATACTGAGAAGCTATGGGATGGTAGCATGCAGTTAATGGCAAAGTATGAGAGACAAAGGGCTTCTGTAATTAATTACCTATAAAGAGGCCTTTATCTCCTGAAGTGCATGGCTGATGTCCTAATTGTTAAGAGTCACAGAGTTTCAGAGACATTTGAATAATCAGCCAAGGCCAGGTTACTTAGTCAGGCACTGTTGGGGAAAACCTGGAATCATGAAACATAGGATAGGTAATATATAAGGACTTCCCTGAAGATACTGACTTTTCAACTTACCCTGAACTTGTACAAAGGATTGCCTCTGTAATAACAGCTAGCACTTTTTGCTGTGGTGATAGATATCACAAAAACCACTCCCACACAAGGCAAAAGGAGCTGCCCTCATGGCTGTCAGACTAAAAACTAAGTAATATTTTAGCATAATCTATCTGAAAACTTGCTTGGCTGATAAAGGAGGCAAGAAACCATACTTCTAAATAATTATAAGAACTAGCTGGCATATACTTGCGTAAGATTAGTGCTCACGGATAAGATTTTAATAATGCTTGATTAAGTGAGTCAAAATTTATGATAGAATAAGCAATAATTCATTGACATGGGGACACTTTTTCAAAACATGGGCTTTAATCATCTCATAAGGACCTCAGATGACTCTTAGAAATTTCTCTATTATCTATTATCTGTCTTGAATCTCCTTGAGATACTCACCAAATTTTCTTTAGAATGCATGACAGTCTAAGATGTCTACTAATTACCCTTCCTTTTCTCCTTCTCTTGAGTCAGACTGGAGTGTCTGACAGCAGTACCAGCCTTTCATAGATTCATTCCCATTTTCTCTAATAAGCAATTCCCTTAATAAAGTTTTTGCACATTGAATTCCTTTTTAGAGTTTGCTTCTTAGAGAAAACGGATTAACACAAATTGCAAATTATAACTCCAAATGTGACTTTAGTCTCATTCATAAGATCAGTTCTATCCAATATCATAATTACTTGTGTCTAAAGTTATTAGCCTATCAAAGTAAATACTTTCAGACTTCATATTAAAGTAATTATTTTTTAATTGAGGCTACTGAAATCCAGAGAGTTTAAGTAATTTGACTATGATCACACAGTTAAGAATTTACTCATCTTCTGAATCCTACTGATTTTCTACTAATTGTTTCAAATCTATTAAACTTTACTTTTTCATACATTTGTCACTCTTTATCAAGCACCAACAGGGAGCAGAGAAAAGAAAGCATTTGATGTCCCACAAATAATAAAAAACAACTGGTACTCTGGAGATACTAGGAAATTTCTCATAAACATATCCCTTTTCTGTTATATAATTCTTTCAATAATTCTTCAATAACTCTAGGATTTTGCTGTCCAGCAACCCATAAAGATTTATCTTAGTGATACCAGAGCTTTATGTCTATGGTTCTAAACTTAAGTCACAAAGTCATTAAACTTAAGCCACTGACCTGGGCTAAGACACTAACACCGATGATACCCTACTATATTAGAACTCTCAATGGATGGATGTGTCCTTTCTTTGCCTCCCAACTTCCAAAGTGAGAAATAAAAAATCAGTCATAGGAAAAGTGTATATACATTCCAGTTTGTGAGAAAGTCTTGATTATGCCCCTGGTTCTTATGTAATCATTAAGAGCATCCACTTGATTCTCAAAAGTATCCTAGCTTTAATGATAAAGTAAGTAATCACCAAAAAATTAAGGTAATATAATTTGTACGCTAGCTGTCTCAGTCATATTGCTGCCAAAAATAATACTCCCACATGGAACTGCCTATCCAAAGGCCTCTGCTTAAGAGAATTAGACAAGGAAATGTACAGATAGAAAGACAGCCATTCATCTGACCAGGTTGAGCATCTGATTCACATGCAGATCATAAAGACTGGTCAATGATCCTGCAATAGAGCTCTACCCATTAGGCATTTCCCAATGAACTAGGCCAATCAATCTGGATGGAAGATTTTGAAGAGAATTGGTGAGAAGAGAACAGATGAAAGAAAAGCGCATAAATCTTTTCAGGATTTGAAATAGTATCATAAGCTTAGAGCTATCTCAGTTTCTGACCCTGCTCCCAGACCATGTAAATTTTTTTAGTAAAATCTGTCTTTTCTTAATATCATCTGAGTGAGTGTGCAGATGCTGAACCCAAAAGTTCTTAACAGCACAGCAAACTACAATTAGATTTCCTTCCTTCATATCCTCATCTTTTCATTGACCTTAAGCATCTCATATACCTCTTTTTTTTTATCTTTAGTTGATTTTATTTTCCTGGAGACCTTTTCCTTTTAATGCAAATGAACCCTTCTCTGTGCATAAGAGGGTAGTCAACCTCTAGGTCTAGACCATTGACATATTTAGCCTGAAGAATTATGTTGCTCATATTTGATTTCACAGGGTAAAATTTTCAGGTAATCGGGACAATCTTCATTATACTGCACTCTAATTTTTAAAGTATGCAGACTATGTATTTTCTCCATGTTCAATAAAGAAAAATGAACAATAAAAAATTATAGCCTTAAAAAAATTTCTAGCTGTTCAGAAAAAGAAAGAACCATATAGAAAAAACAACATAGTGCTTCACAGAATCAAGACTTGATTTTGAGTTTAGGTCTCCTACTTGCCACTGAGCTTGACCTTTAGATGTTTTAACCATTATTTGCCTTATATTCTCCCTCTGTACAATGGTCATTACAATAGTACCTACCTCCCTGGAATAGTTGTGAGAATTAAATGAGATTATGTATTACACATAGCTATTAAAAAGGTGCAATATTCCTTTCATTTCTGCAAAATGAAGAAAACATTACAGTCTAAAACTCAATATTATTCACAATACTTATTAAGTAACTTTTAAATATTTTTCAGCCTGAACACTTAAAATTTTGGATTGAAATCAGTTTATACTATATTCTGCACTTATTTGAATCCTTCAATACAGAATACAGATCATGATTTAACCTATCCTACTTTTGATGTTCATTTATCAATCCAGTAATTATTGTACTAGTTTGATTTCAGTGATGACTCTATACTTGGCTTTCAGCTCTGTCAGTAGTAGGTAAGAGTCTCTTTATAGGCTGCCAAGGAAATACTCTATCACACTTTGTTTTAAACTAGTGATTTATTTCCCTGAGCCTGTCATTTTTCCTCTTTAAGCATTAGTGATGTTTAGCAGAAGTCATCAAAATCCCCAGTCCTTATAATTACTATTTTTTGATTATTTCCAAAAAGCCAGAGACACTGTACAAGTCAGTGCATCCTGTATGCACTGTATGTGTGTACCCCATCCTTTTCTACCACAGGCTAATTAAAATCTTAACAATCACATCTCTAGGGTCTATCAATACTCCACTTACCACCAGTGATGGGGTTTTCACTGCCTGCTAATCAGTAGGTGATTTAACTCCAGAATTTCATCCTTCATGGATGCTATCTAGAATCACTCCTGCTAGCAAAAATTTTAAATCAGATTTCCTAAAGGCAGAGCCTGAGACAGGAATATGGGTATACATGAGAACTGGAGGAGTGCTCTGTAGCAAAATCTATTTAGGAGTCAAGGAAGCAGGATAAAGGAGAATGAACTGGGCAAGATGTGGCCTCAAATATGTCTATGCTTGACCTTATCTATGGGGTGAGAAGAAATCTCAAGAGCACAAATCTTTACCAGAGTTGCATCTCCTGGAGGTAAGTGGCCAGTCTTCAGTACACACAGATGTCATTGCTTGTCGGCTACTCCCAGATTAAGAATAACGGTTTGGGGTGGTTAACCTCCTGGACAAAGGGACTACCATCAGCAAAGAGGTATTTTCTAGAGAAAAGGGGCAGTTTGGGTCATTGAAGGGGAATCTGAGTGGAGCACAAATAGCATCTACTACAGGTAGATCATTACCTACCCACAGTTTACAGGTGGGAAAGCTCAGAGGCAGGGAATAGAGAGTTTCGCTAATCTGCTCCAAGTCTCACATCTTGGAGCTCACATTTAAGGCCAATTTTCTCTCATCAGGGTGCATGGTGTTAACCAAGCTGGTATATTATCTCACACAGGGAAGCAGGAGTCTTTTATGGATTAAGGAGAAAATGAAAGAATGGAAAAAATGGGGACCAATCCAGCATGACTAGACTTTATTCAAAAATGCAGAATGTCAATGAGAGAAATAAAGGAAGTATAGATACAAAGTAGTGCTTAAAATAATTTTACTTAAGTCCTCTTTTAATTATATCTCAAGAGAAAGAGATAAGGCCAAAACATTTTGTAACAAAGAGAAAAAAAAAAAAACTTTAGAAATAAATGATGAAAGAAAGACAATAGGAACAAAAGTAGAGGCATGTGAAATAAGCATACAGGAAAATATATCTTGATTCCAACTATAGGGAAAAAAACATGTATATATACACATTTTTAAAACAGAGACTCAACATAGCTATTTTAAAAGAGGGCAAGGGAGGGAAATGGGCCTACCAATATAGAATAATAATTATATCATTTCTGTAGCATCAAAAGAAACTACAAATTCAAAAAGGGTTTTTTTTTTTAATTCTTTTGAGAGCTATTTTTAAAATTAACACAAGGCATTATAATATGCCTATGCTTATTTATAAAATTGCTTAGTCTCTAAATAGTTATTTAGAACTGATTTTAGCATCTGTATTTTCTTTCTAAAAGAAAAAGTGTGAAAAGTATTTAACATTATTAATATCCATGCATGGTTACTTAAAAAAAGTTTTTAAGACATTGCCTTTTGTCCCCATATACTTGGTCATCAGCACTTTTTTTTTATAATCCCTTAGCATTCTTAATCAAACCTTCAGAAGCTTAAATTATTATTGAGCAATTTATTTAGGATTATAGCTTAATTTATGATTCCAAAATGAACATACTATCAACTTTTAGGAGTAAAATCACAAGTAACAGCATAATCGTCTAGACAAAATAGGGCTTGAGCAATTTAAAATACCCAGGATTTGAAGGAATTAATAGATAAGAGGATAGATTCATTATGTGGTCAAGAGGTCATTTCATAAAAGTATTTTAAATTAAAAAAATTAAAAACCTTTTGGTTTTAAGGCTGAGGATAAAATGGATTGGCAAGAATTAAAGAAAATGTTGAGAAAGACTGAAAAGCGTGTAACTGATTGAAGGGCTAATTAAAATTATCTTGAAGGCACTGGAAGTTTTTAATCTTTAAATTTTTCTGTCTGTGGATGAAATATTCTCTTATTGTTTTCCAAGGAAAATATGCATAAAAGCCTAAATATTCTCTCTCTCTCTCTCTCTCTCTCTCTTTTTCTTTCTCATAGTGAAATTTCAGATGCAGTGTGGTATAAAGTACAGTCTTGTGCCCCACTGATGTCTTTCTTATGCTATTCCTGGACAGTGAATCAACCCAAAGTGCTATGAATGCTGGAAGCCAAAGGCTCACAGCAGCACCACTCTGAAAATTTCCTTGGGCCTACTAGAGCCATATTATGCAGATATATCTGAGGTCTATGCCTTAACTCTAACAGGCATAACATAAGTCCTATTCCTTCCTTTGCCTCAGGTTAGATTTTGTTAATACTACAAATTTCCTCATAGTATTCAGACTGTGGCTAGACTTGAACTGAAATGCTCTTTGTCAGGACTTTGCCAAGATGTTCTTCCTTACTCCTCTACAGTTTTCACCCTTAAAACACTCCTTTAATAGGGCATTTGCAAAAGAATCCCAATATCAATACATGTATCTATTATACTCACTTATGTTGCAGTGAGACTCAAAGTTTAGCCTGTACCAAAATTACCAGGAAAGCTTATGAAAACACAGATTGCTGATGCAGTAGGTCTGGAGTGGAGTTTAAGAATCTGCATTTCTAACAGTTTCCAGGTGCTGCTGCTACTCTGTGGATACCCTGTTGATATTGTTCTCTGATGATCAACCTAAGACAGTGAGGAAATATAAACTGTGTAGCACTAAATCTGACTTCTTTAGTAAACTGAAAACAATTCTAATTTATTAACATAATTTAGCATTATAATGTATAAAAGGATGTTATAGGTTTAAAAATTAAAGCTACTTATAAAAGTTAGAAAAAAATAAAATGGAACCTAAACCATTAAACAATTTTATTCAATAAATATTTAATGAGCAGATATTCTGTGTTAGGCAGTTGCAGCCCAGTAGTACAAAAGATATGGAACAGATACCACCTCACCAAGAGTGCTGCTGGAGAAACAACAGCATGTAAAAGCCAGATTTCAACTAGAATAAAAAAATACAGAAGTTAAATATAGAAAGGATTTGTTGATTATTGACTATGAGGCTAGATGGTAATGTGACATGGATTTACGAGATGGGAAGAAGGGAGGGAGGAAGAGAGAGAGAGAGAGAAAGAGAGAGAGAGAGAGAGAGAGAGAGAGAGAGAGAGAGAGAAAGAGAGAGAGAGAGAGAGAAAGAGACTGAAAAGGTAAAATGCAGAAGCTTATAGGAATTAAGGTATAAGATATGAGTTGACCTGGGCTTCTGTTGATGATGGACATGAGCAGGTTCAAGGTCCTTGATGAGACTTATGCTTAACATCTCAATTTAAGTAATGGTGGAGAAACTATGAAAAAGAGGAAAGAAGCAGAAGGACACTGGTAGAAATATAGAGTTCTGGAGCCTCTACCTATGGAAGGCTCTAGAGATATAATTAACAGCGAGCACTAAGGCTCTTTTTTTTTTTTTTTTTAAATTTTCACCAAATAAAACCTCAAGGCCAGAGTCTATGGCCATGTTACCCTGACAAGCCAGATCCCATTTGATCTTGGAAGCTAAGCAGGGTCAGGCTCAGTTAGTACTTGGATGGGAGACCACCTAGGAAGACCAGGTGCTATAGCTCTAAAAAATAAAAAATAAAAAAATAAGGGATTGTAAGCTGACTAGGTCCTTACAATCTGTGAGGTCAACCAAGGGTTGCCTCGCCTAAAAATAAATGAATAAATAAATAAATAAAACTTCAAGGCCAGAGCTAATGTCTTACTTTGACCATGTAGACACTTTCTTCATGACTGTTGGTGAAGATCTACAAGTTAGAGAGAATCTACTCCAAATGTATGATTTAATCCTTCCAAATGCAGTCAATACAGAGCTCCTCTCAGTCTACTACCTAACTTAGAGCTCAGTGTCTATGCTTTGTGATAAAGAAATCATTAATTTTGATGCAGTTAAAAGCATAAATTTTTTCCTTAAGAACTATACCTAGGGTCCTAATATATTCTAATACTTTTGTTTTCCTTATAGTTTTACTCATGCATTTAGGTTTTTAATCCATCAGGAGATTATTTAAACATAATAAGAGAAAGGAAAACAACTTTATTTTGATCAGCTGGTGAGCCAATTTTTCCATACCGTTTGCTCATTAGTCTCTTTCCTACTGATTTTCGATGACAGTTATATCATTTTCAAGTACTGAAAATATGTATCTTTTTCTGGAATACCTATATGTATAAAAATATTTCTGCATCAATACCACACTATTAAATTACTATACTTTGTAAAATATGACTTGATATCTGGTAGGATCAGTCCACTCTCTTTGGTCTATTTATCAAAATATTTGTAACTATTTAGGAACTCTTTTTTTTTTTTTTGCATGTCTTTGTTGATTAATTAATTAATTATTCTTATCCATAGGACCTTTTGTTTTCTTACAAGCCAGTCATCTTTGTAGAAATGAAGAGACAAAGGTTGAACTACTTTATGACCGAGCAATTCCACTCTGAGTGCCTATCAGAAGAATCCCAAAACACTAATTTGAAAAGATTTATACACCCTATGTTCATTGCAGCATTATTTACAATAGCTAAGATATAGAATTAAGTGTCCATCAATAGATGAATGGATAAAGACGATATAGTGTATACGTACAATTGAATATTACTCAACCATAAAAAAGAATAAAATCTTGCCATTTGCTGAGATTGATGGACCTAGAGAGTATTATGCTATGGTAAATAAGTCAGAAAGAAGACAAACACCATATCACTTATATTGGAATATAAACCAAAACAAATGAACAAAATAGAAAAGAACAGACTCATAGCTATAGAGAACAAATTGATGGCTGCCGGAGAAGAGGACGAGGGTGGGGGGACGGACAAAAAAGGTGACAAAAAAAATAGATATAAACTTCTAGTTATAAAAAAAAAAAAATAAGTCACAGGGATGTAACATACAGCAAAGGGAATATAGTCAATAATATCAAAATAATTTTGTACTTTTGACAGATGTTTAAGAGACTGTGGTAATCACTTTGTAAATTACATAAATCTTGAATAATTATGTCATATACCTGAAACTAATATACTATTGTATGCCAACTATACAATGGTAGAGAAGGGGTTCAAAAAACAGTAAAAAAATAGTATATTTCAACTTGTTGATTAATATTGGGCAACATATCCAGCCCTATCTTTGTTTTCCATTAGTGAACCTTGTGAGACTTGAGTACTGCTTGTACCCTTGTAGTAACGATTTGGGTAGGTACAGACCAATGGATCTTACCTAAGTACTGCCAGCTAAGGAAAGATGAGTGGCATTTTACAGATTGTCTATTCTTGCTTATCATTTTTTATTATGATTAGAAGTTCTTCAATACATTCTAATGGATATTTTGCCCCCAAAAGAATTAATAAGTTCTCTATACTCCATTCTTCTATTCCTACATTTTTTTCCTGCATTTTAGTCTACTTATTATATATAACACATTTTATATTTTCATAATACAACAATAGTTGCACTTTCTTTACCTCTCCAATATTGACTGGTATATTTGAGGCAAAGAAAAGTAGCACTATCTAGGATTTTTTAAAACTGTATATATTTTTTTTCCTAATAAGTTGTCTTTACTTCTAAGATCACACTAGGATAAAAAGTGCCAGCATAACTTTATTCTCTTTAGCTGCTTCTTAGGAAAGAAGTTATATTTTGTGAGATTTTACCAGTCCCTGTGTGGTGTTTTCCTGGCCTTGTAATTTGCATTAATGGATATTCAAGAAACCAATTTTTACAGCTCACTGATGTAAATTATAACAAAGTCTGGAGACATATGAGGACACATTTTCAGTAGGCTTTTGAAAATGTGCTGACACATTTTAGTAGTACATCTGTTTTTGCTTGCAAAAACTCACATTTATGTGTGTAACATGAGAAATTGAATGCACAAACAGGTGGTTTTAAATGGTTTTAAATACTCAAGCAGAATTTAAATGGAGACACTCACAACCTTATTGGAGCCTTTTGAAAAAATTTCAAATCTCACATTTAAACCAGTGGCAAATAATTTGGCATTCCTGATATTTGTGACTTAATTCTTCTATTTGAAATAGCGCTAGATAAGGAGTCTTATAGATAGCTTTCTGACTTTACTAATGGTGCACTGTGTGAAACTGAGTAAATTGTAAATCTTTACACTTCAGTAGGTCATACATTAACTAAAAATAGCATCAATCTCAGAGAGTAAATATATATGTATATATTTAAATTCTCTGTTCCAAAACTCAACATCTTTTAAAGAAATGTAGAAAACTATAAATAATGTATAAAATGATGTATGATAAAAGGAATATTAGGTCTTTAGTCACATCCATGTGAATATTAAATGCACACACACACACACGTGAACACATCAACCATTTGTTTAAGGCTCTATAGTAGATTGAATATTCTGCTAATCAATAGAAATCAAAAGAGATGATAATGGCTCCTGCATCAAGGCATGTTCAACCTATTAAAAAGAAAGATTTCAAATAGATATTTTAAGAATTTCAGGTAGTGATAGAAATATGTGGAGAACAATGAAAATAATAAACAAGACTATCATTTTAGGGAAAAGAGGGCAGTATAGGATGTAAAAGGAAGAGTCAAGATAGTTAGTATTAGAAAATTAAGTTTTAATTAAATTCTGAAAAAAATATACATATATACACATTATAATGTCAAATGAGAAAGGTATTCATACCAAGGAACAATTGTAAACAAAGATAACATTCAGAATTGAGAGGAAGGAATATATATGAGATTGGTTAAGTTGACAGAATTTATATAACCAAGTGAGATATAGGGATGGGTCAATTATAGCTCCAAGTTTGTGACTTGGGTTACTATATGAATGGTAATGCTAATGTCAGATTTAAGGAATATAGAAGATTCAATAGCATTGTATTAGAGTAGGTGGATTTGTGCTTTAGACTAAGGCAAGTTGGAACTCTATGTTGGTCCTTACAGTAAATTTGCTCAGCAGGCAAGTGGATCTATAAGTTTGGAGTTTAGAGACCTAATACCATATTTAGTAAGGCTTCTCAAACAGAAGCATGTATGAGAATCACAAAGTTTTTTTTCCCCTGTTTACAGAGACCGTGGCCCCAGTCCCAACCTATTAACTTAGGTTCGTGCAAAAGAGAAATAAGACTATATTTTGAAAACTTCTCCTATATTTTGATATGCACTTTAGATTTAGATTCCTTTATATGGGGCATGTTTGAAGTCACCTGAGTGGAGGATACCACAAAGAAGAAGACCAAGGATTACATCAGAGAGATATGGTGGAAAAAAATAGTAGTAGTGAAGAAAAAGAAAAAACATTTAGAAATGAAAAGATAATTAGAATAAGACTCATATATGTGAATTTCAAGAAAATATCAACATATTTAAATGCTACAGAGGTCAAATTAAAGAATTAAAAAGTTTATATTAAATTGGGCAATTAGAAGTCAACTATGGGTTTTCCTGGTTTTGATTCTATGAAGTAATTGTTCAGAGGAGGTCAAATATTACTTAGAAATATTTGTGTTGGACAAAAAGAGGAATATGGAGGTAATGGGAGGAGTGAAGGGGACAAAAAGACCTGGATAAAGAGAAACTTCTTTAATCTGAGAGATTCTTCGGCATGTTTGTTGTCTTAGCTACAACTCGAATTGCTTTCAATCAATAGAGACAGAGGAGTGGAAAATAAAGATAGAAGAAATACAACCAATGCAGTAAAACTCAACAGAAGAAATTGAAAGAAAATGGTTAAAGAAGCTTTACCGTGGTAGTAGTCTGTGCAAATATTCACTAAGACTATTTGTATTTGGCTCTGTAAAAGGTAGTATGTCTCCAAAACCTGTTAGATGTCATCCTTGCCTTCTATGCAGTTACAGCATGGGGAGGCTAACACTGATCCTGACCAAAAACAAAATAAAGGATTTGTATAAGCTGATGCCTAAATTAAGTGATGAAGTTATGTCTTGATTAAACTGTAGATGTGATTTGTTGAGAAATATCTCATGTCTCTAGAACTTAGATATAGACAGAAACTGCAGTAAATATAAATGTATATTTCTTTCTGAAATATCTTTTTTCTCAAATCAAATACTAATGGATACTTCATATGGTTTTGAGAAAGTTTTATTTCTCATGGCACCTGCCATTTGGTAGACTTGATTACCATAATATCATTTGGTTGCATTCATATATTCATGCACAGAAGACTGAATAATTAGAAGTATTTGAATTGCTTTTCATTGAAAATCTCCTGTCAGTGTGAATGTTAGAGTGAATGAATCTTTACAAATCATATTATCAGTTAGACCAACTAGAAGTAAAGTAAATCAAGTGGCACATACCCTAGCCTGATATAAATGCATTCATATTTGTTTCTGAATCACTTTTTTTTATGTTAATTTATACTAAAAGGTGGAAATCATAAATACTCCATGTTATTTCCAAGAAGACTTAGTCACAGAAGAAATATAAGAATGTACCTAATTTCAAAATTTTGTGGTTATTTTACATTTCATGTACATACGTCTTGCCTCCTCAACTAGCTTTTAAAATCTGTGATGGCAGGGAAAATGTTTTTCAAAGGAGAGATCTGACTGAGAGCTCTTTGAGGACTCTGTCATCTTTGTATCTGTTTATTAATTATATTGAATGGTACATAGTTAAATCTCCATACTGCATTGAGGGAGAGAATGAGCAAATGATGTAATCAATTTATAAATACATTGGCATAACCGTTTTTAATGAAACAGGAGTTTTTCCTGATATACCCTCATTTTTGCTATTAATGTTTTTGTAGAGCAAAGTAAACAATTACGGAAACCCGAATAGTGTTATGTATTTGAAGACTTTCACATATAAAGATAGAAGAGTGTAAATTAAATTAATAAAAAATACTGATATATTTAGACCATATCAGCCAAGCAGAGTGACAACTCAAAACCAGAGAGAAATTTAGACATATTGTGAAAACTGCTGATACTTTTTCTTTCAGCTCTTGGTTTGAGTCTTCGTAAAATTTTTAGATTGCCGGGAAACCTGGGAATTGTCTTCTTTTTAGTAATGTGTCTGGGAAACATCACAGCTGTTCATTAACATATGAATTTAGTAGAGTTTCAAAATTCCCCAATCATTGTTATCTCTGAGTGTATTCTTTGTTGTGAAGGGAAGTGAGTTGTTATTTTATTTATCTGAAGATTGTACTGTGATAAGCAAGTGTCAGGAATAATCATACCAAATGCTATCTACCACAATGGCATCCAATTATGCTTTACGTGTTTTTCATCAAGAAAAGAAGTGAAGGAGTTTTTAAATTACTTATCATTACTTGATGAGTTGAACATTTTAATGAAAGTTGCTTAAACTCTGAGTGAGATCATAAGAGATACTAATAAGATCGATTTTAGACCTGCCATATGTCACCACACTTAGATTCCAAAAAAATTTCTAAAAGATACAGAAATTCATGTTAGCTCTCAAAGTCTAAAGAATTCACATTAATGTAGACAAATAAGAAGCAAGACTAAATAAGTATAAGTATCAAATAGCTAACATTTGTTTATGGGAATTTTCATATCTTGAAGAAATGGGCCTCCTTAATGAAAACATACAAAACTCCCTGAGGCACCTCTCAGCTTGCTTTTTCCTTCCTTTTCATAGTTGCCCCTGGTTTCTTTTTTCTCCCCACCCCTACCACGGAGAGTTTTGATATAAGTTCTGGAATGGCTATGGAAATAAGTTCTGGGAAAAATGACAAAACTAACCAGAACCAATACCTAGAAACAAGTTTATTGATAGATATAGAGATGAACAAAATAACAGCTTTTATGTTCCTCTACTTTATGTGGGGATGTCGCATTATGCCAAGGCAAGTGCACTCTCTTAGAAAGCATGTTTAACAGAGAGTTAAAGGAAAGTCAGAGAGAATGAAGTAAAATATCTATTGCAGTGCATGATTTTATTTCAAAGAGATATCACTAGAGGGAAAAGGAAAAGGCAAATGATGAAAGGAATTTATTTCCCATTAAATACATTTATACATTCAGTGTGCACTTCCTCTGGCAATCTGAAATATATGGCTCTATTTTATTTTATAATTCATTAACCTCACTGCAGCATCATAAAGCCTGTGAATAGTCGGTCTGAACACATCACACCCCTCAAAGCCTACTACAGGTCATTATTTCCTCCAGAATAAAGAGCAAATTCATTAGTCTGAATTCATTAGCCTGAAATTTAATACTTTCTCACTTGCATCTAGTATGACACTCATACCACATGTGTACTTAGATGTGATTACTCTTCACAATTGATGTGTTGAGTCAAATGACACATTTTCAAGAATTTTGCAATCTGGTTATTAAACATTTTTAGCTCAACGTAGGCCACTGTGGGGGTATTTGAAATTGGCAAAAAAACACATATCATGTTTTTTTTTTTTTCTTTAGAGTCATTTGTTGAACAATTATTAACATACCACTGCTCAATTCTTCAAATATCCCGTACACTCTCCTTGTTGTCCAGCCGTGGCATTATGTTTTCTCCCTGTATACCTCCATTTTATATTTGCCTGTTGAATCCCATCTACAATGTCCATCTTTCCTAAGATTCTACTTAAATGTTCTTTTTCTGGCTCATGTTCTCTTCTCTTGACATCCTGCTTCTTGTGTCTTTTGCGCTGACCTATACCTGTGGCCCATGTCACTCAAGTTCCACACTGTCCTCTCTCCTTTCCTAACACGTGGGCTCTAACATCTGAATCACTAGGAGTTACCAGTCTCTGTGATTGCTCAAAATTCAGCAAAAAAAAAGTTCAGATTTATCGATGGCACTTGTTGTACTCTTCTGTTCTTATTTGCTAAACCTAAATGAGAAGGCTGAAGGAAAATGCAGCAAATATAATGCGGTGAGACCAGATCTTTTCTAACTGTGAAACTATTTAACCTTCTAAATTCTTTTTGTAAAGTTCATTGTATTGATGTGGTGGGAAGAATTTCCTCAGGTAAATAAGTTCAATTGTGAATGCTACCAGGAAGATCCTTCCGCTTCTTAGCACTAAGTCGTCTTGTTTATAGCTGCCTCCTGTTGGCCTCTATCAAATGGCTATTTAATGACAGCAGGTAACTGATTAGAGACAAGTGTACATTATTTTCTTTTAAAGTTTAAATGTCACATGTTCATCATCATATAAATTTAACTAACATGCAAGTGTATTTCTTATGTTTTGTATGTTTTAAGTGTACAAATTGAATCGATAAAAAATTCATTCACTTATTTTTCCACTTACGTAATTTTTCAACAAATAAATATTAATTGTGTACTCTATATCTGGAGCTGGAGACATAGTATGGGCATAACAAAGTCCTGTGCTCATATGGATTCCATTATAATGGATAGGACAATTATCAAATGAAAAAAAATATGTACATAGTGATTAGTGCTATAAAAAACATTAAATCAGGATAAGAAGATTAAGGGCAATCAGTAATTAGATATACAGTAAGTTTCTATTGGAGGTAGTCTTCAAAATAACCTATTCTAAAATATCCTGTGTAACAAGCAGTTTCAATCTGTTAATACTTCTTTGCAAAAACCTCCTACAGATGTGGGCTGTGCTACCCTACATAGCTGCTAGATACAAATGTTGCCAAAATTCTTTATATGCATTCTAACATTTAATCTTTCTGACATTCAATATTTAGATGTTATTACCCCTATTTTGCAAATGTGAAATGTGAAGTATTTCTTTTTTATATAGTGTTTTCGTATTAATCAAAGTACTGAATCACTAACCAAAATTAATTTAACTAGGTGTGGTATTATGTTTTATATCTAACTAGTGAATTTTATTCAATTAAAAATAATTCAGTTAAAAAAAAAAACACTACAATTGTGTGATCAACTGAAAATGTACTTTATACATTAGTATAATACCTTGATATATTCGCTAATAAGGATTTTACTCCATCTCTACTTTAAACCTATAACCTTCCCTTATTTCAGCAGGTAAACCATAAGACTTTTTTTCTTCTCAAGAAAGTGTTCTTACAGCTAAATAAATTTAAATAAATTAAGTCCTCGATTTTGGGTGTTCAAAATTTAAGGTCTGGATATAGTATTAACATAATTTTAAAGCTTTTCTGGCTAAGTAATCCCAGAAAGTTTGGAAGTTCTACCTAATAGCAGAGGTGACCAGTACTCAACTTTTTGGTGGAACCTGGAGACACAGCAAAAACTCAGTTCCCTACTATATCATGAAATGGAAATGGCCAGAGAGCCTCAGAGTTTTATCTGTAACCCCGGCTGCCCTGTGAACTACAGTGTGGTATTACAAAGATGGTAAAGAGCCTCAAGCAGCCTGAAAGAGT
Source organism: Eidolon dupreanum (assembly GCA_028627145.1). Lineage (NCBI taxonomy): Eukaryota > Metazoa > Chordata > Mammalia > Chiroptera > Pteropodidae > Eidolon > Eidolon dupreanum. The sequence goes on along the minus strand of CM053502.1, from coordinate 126,031,260 downwards.
TCCAGGAAAACTTCAGTGTGGTTCAGAAGTGGATGAAAGAGAATTAGACCTGGAAAGACCTTGCATTCAAGAACAAGGAAAAACATATCAGCAACACTGAAAACTAAACAATGACAAGCTGTTTTATGAATTCCAGCATATATAAATGATATAGTTCAAGGAAAAGGCATCCTACTCAATGCCTTGGGGTAGCAAAGGCTGTCTGGATATAGATGTAGTTCTGTGAGAGCGGTGGGCGTATGAGGGATGGGGTATTCTAAATCAGTGGAGTGAGTCAGGTTCCACCTGATGAAATGAAGATTTGAAATAGCACGCTGAGTTGTCTTTTTGAAAAATGTCACATTTTTTACCAATTTGTTTTGTGGACAAAGTTCATAGCCATTAACAGAGGAAATATAATCTTAGAATTCAAATATTCTAAATGATTTAAGAAGTAGAAACGACCATCTCTCTTTATATTAAAAAAAAAAATAGGGACTTGTAACAATATCCTATGGCATAAAATAAAATGTTTTATTATTGATAGATGTAATAGGTAAAAAGAAAAGATAAATGAAATAAGTGTAATATCTTCAGAATATAAGAGTGGGAATCTCAAAGTTATGCTTCTCTACAAACTTTGGGAATGGGGGTCAGTGGTGTTCAGTATTCAAATCAAATGCTAACCTTGATTAGCTTACATTTATTCAATGTTTAGCACAGAGGAGATTCAGAAGTGGATAACACAGAGACATTTTAAAAAAATAGGTTGCTGACCAGAATCTGCAAAGAAGTATTATCAGCAGCCAGGAAAGCACCCATATATAGACACACCAAATTATGCATTAATTTTAGAGAGTTCATAGGTAGACTGAAGTTTATTGATTAACTTCCTCTCCTCTTCAGACTTTCAGGTTAAGAAAAAATGAGACCATTTTTGGATGTCAATTGCAAAAAAAAAAAAAATGAAAAAAATATCATCGTCCAAGGTTTTAAAATTTTTTAATCACTTTTGGTGGCATTTATGTACTTACTACTTTGACTAATTAAGAATCTTTGCCATTTTCTTAAATAATAGAAGATATCATAAAACAATATTCTGTGCATTCATAATTATGGCATTTTACCTTCCTGTTACCTACTTATGAACTATGTTTTTAATCAGTGGCATTAGATAGAATTATGTCCTAGAAAAAAATTCTTATTTAAATAAGATAACTCAGCCACTTTTTCTTAAATTTAATGATCTAGAAGAATATGATTATGGTAAGCATAAGTTTCATAAACCTCTCTTGTATGTTAAAAATTTTGAAACAATCTTGTCATGTATGTCCATTTTGCAAGTAAAGAAAGAATGTTTCTGTCTTTTAGTCTTCAATTTTCAGTGTCATTTTTTTTAGAGTGGCGATCCCTTGAAAATGTAAGTCTCAAGCTACATAGCAGAATCTATTTTTATAGAAGGAAATATCCTTCTGTATGATCCTCAAATGAAAAGCTGTCATCCATCTTCTGAATAGGCTTTATCCTTCCTTCAATGGCTAGTTTTTGAAACTGCTGATGACTAGAAGCAATTCTTTATAACTCCCTAAATAAAGACATCAGTCTATCAGCAAAAAACAGTACATGAGCTGGAAGGGGCAGCTGTCTCCAAGAGGGGGTGGGGAAAAGAACACTTATCAGCTTAGTTAAAAGCTGCTAAATGTTATTATTGTGTGTATCAGTGTGATGTGTCCTTACAATTTAAAATGCTCCTTCAAGAAAACTTTTTCCTTTTCTTTTTAATTTATGCTATATAAACCTAAGTAATATAAATTCTTCTGTGAAGCGTCTTACCTTACCATCAAAGGTAATTAAAATTGGAAAGGAAACTTCAAAGTCAAAATGAAAGCTGAATTCTAAAATGATCAGTTCATTTTAGGATTAAAGAAAAAAAGCATTATTCAGAGTGTCAGAGAAAAGCAAAGGTGAAGCAAAAACGTATATAGTGCCTCATCTACATACCCCACTCTCTCACCCTGAACTTGTCTCTTTATTGTGTTCTTTACATGAAACAGGATATATTATCATTAGAATCAGTCAAATGGTACAGTGTTATAAGCTATTCAAAAGCAAATGATAGAGTGAGAATTTATACTTCAAATAGCTTATGTATTTTTCTTTGGAGACTCACACTGTCCCCACTTTGAAAAGATTTTAGATTTTTTTCCTCCTCCATGTCTGGAAAAATCATAAAAATGCATGTTGGTGTGGACTTTTTAAAAATCTGTTTTTGTATTTGTTCAGCTTCTATATGTAAAGTCATGTTCTTCAGTCTTAGAAAGTGTTCTGGAATTATTTCATTGAATATTTCCTGTCTCCTATTTTCTCTTTTCTCTCTGTTGGTGCTGTTAAATGTGTTTCCAAAATTATTATTATTTTTCCCCTATTCAGTCTCTCTCTGTATCTCTTCCTGTGTCTGTCTCTCTCTTTCACTATCACACTATACACACACACAAACACGTGGTCTTTTATTTTAACCCTGGTTCTGAAATATCAGTATGATATTTAATAGCATGGTCCTTTTTTACTTTCTCCCACACTTTTTGTCCTATACCATATATGTGTGTGTGTGTGTGTGTGTGTGTGTAAATTTTTAATCTGGAAAACTCAGGTTCTTTCCTCTGATGATTTCCTTTTATTGTGCTCTAATAATGTGTTTATTTCTGGAACACATATTAATTTGATATCATAATCTGATGCTATAAATGTATTGACTTCTACTTCTGTTATTTTTTATGACATTCTTTTTTTCTGGAAAATTTTTTTGTTGCTTCTTTATTTAAACATTCTATTGAATTTTCAATTTCTGCTCTTGTATTTTTAACTCCCAAGAGAACTTTCTATTGTTCTCTCATTATTTACCTCTTTTCTGTAATAAGTTGTTTTAATTTTATGGGTATTATATATTATCATTTTGTGAATTGTGCGTGTGTATGTGCATGTGTGTATAAAAATTCTGCTTTCTCTATTATTTTCATTTTCTACAAGTTGTTTTTAGTTGTTGTTTGATTTGGTTATATTATTCTCTATCTTTCATACTAGAGAATCTGACATCTATTCTGTTAATATGCCCAAGAATGAAGCACCAAAAAGTTCTTCGTAAGCTCTGTATATGAATACATGTGTCAGAGAACTTTTTAATGGTAACTGTTAGTGTAATATGATTGTTTGGGGAGTGATCTTGCAGTTCTACAGGGAAGAGTATCAAATATGGGTATTGGGTATATTTTTTCTTAGTTCATTTTTTTTCCTCCAAACACAAGTACTCCCTTTTCCTGCCCAGTAATATAAACCTTTGAACCAGTGTTCTGTAATCAGATTAGGAAAAGTGAACCAGAGGTGAGGGTGGGTCTCTCCTCTCAAATTGCATTGTAGCCATTATTTTCCCAGGCATTGTGTGTGTGTGTGTGTGTGTGTGTGTGTGTGTGTGTGTGTGTGTGTTTTATTTTTATTTTTATGATACGTGTAAAATTATCAAGCTGAGGAATGTGGATATAAAATATCTGCATCTAGACCAATGTAATCATTTTCTAAATTAACGCTTTTTCTTATATAATGTGACCAGACCTCTCTTGTCAGCTGAGGACAAGAAAAGTTACTGGCCACCTAGAAGTGTTTCTAAAACATGGCCGTGCATTAGAATCAACTGGGGAGTATTTATTTACTGTTTTGACTATTCCCCAAATTATGACTACAAAGTCAAAATTTGGGGTTATGAGGCCCTGGGATCAGTTTTATTATTATAATTTTTATTTCACCTGCTCATTTTGATACAGCTGATCCATTGAGAAACATATGGAAATAAATGGTCAATAGTAAAGGCTTTATAAAAATGAAAATAAATTATCAGAAATAAATTCTCACATCAATAAGAAAACAATAAATAAGAAAAATTTCCTTCTTCCAAATTCAAGTACTTTAAACTGGGATTATTATAGGAAATATTTATTTCAGCCCCAAGCCACCAGAGTACACAAAAATTCACTTCTTGCCAATAAAGAACTCTGAGAAGCATAGTAGTGGAGAACTTTGAGGCTGAGTTTACCAGCTCAGTCATTGGTCAGTATGATCAGCATAACTAGAAAAAAGAAGAGGATTTACTACTGGTCACTGACTCCTTGACCAAAAAATCCAAATGGATCATTCATAGAATATCAGGAGAATTTACATGTATATCATAAACTAAGTAATCAATGACTAAGTTCAATAGACAAGTATTTTCCAAATTGCTTAATTCTAAATGTAACTGGTATATTTGTAAAAAATAAAGATTTCTGAACCTATTAAAAAATTACTACACCTTGGAATTCAACTCTTTAAAGAATACTAATGAAAATCTCTATTTTTAGCAAGTGCTACATGAATTTTATAAACAGACATGTTTGGACAACTTTGTGCTAGACTTTCAACTTCATGAAGTCAGGGATATGTTCGTTTATCCCCTCATTCCTGGATTAACTTTCCACAGTGCCTGACACTGAAGCACTCAATGCATAATTGTGGGTAAGTAAATTTTGTCTAAATAATATAAATCAAAGACTTTCAAAATGAACATGAGAGAAGTCAGGAGCAACATGACATAGCAATTTATAAAGGTCCAGGGTATTAAGAAGAAACCTAAATAATTGGAAATTTCATCCATTAAACCACTAAAACTAAGACTTAGCAATGATAGTGATGAACTTTATGAATGAACATTATAAAGAAATGTTGGTCATTGGGCAGGATCACTCTACAGTTATGAAAAGAATGTTAGAGAAATTGTACATTTTTTAAGGACATAAATAGGAAAATGAAGAAAAAAGAATCAGATGATAAAGAAGAAAATGAGGAAGAAAAACAATATAGAATTATTAATTCAGTCTCCTACAAGACAAATTAAAATCTCAGCTAAATCAATGTAATTGACTAATTGCATTGTGCTAGACTAAAAAGGCTAATACATTGTGACTTTTTGGCTATTTTTTTTTTTTTTTAAGGTGAAGCAACCCTTGGTTGACCTCACAGATTGCAAGGACCTTGTCAATTTACAATAATTTATTTGTTTGTTTGTTTGTTTGTTTGTTTGTTTATTTTTTACACCTACAGCTCCTGGTCTTCTTAAGTGGTCTCCCATCCAAGTACTAACCAGGCCCAATCCTGCTTAGCTTCCAAGATCAGATGGGATTGGGCTTATTCAGGGTAGCATGGCTGTAGATTTTTTGGCTATTTTTAAAACAAAATTTTCTCCTTAAAGTTATAGTTAAAAAAATACTAATGTAGGAAAGCCCACCTATCAGCTGTTAGATATACTGGTGTCAAATTTGAACACAAATAACTAAAGTTGAAAATTTTCTTCTCATTTCTTTTGGTTTCTCTGTATTGTCATTTATCTAACCAAATTAAATATTTAATTCGTTTATTCTAATTTGTATTGATAATAAATATTTATTGTGATAATTTTATCTCTAATCATAGTTTTAAACCTGAATACATAAATTCTGACATTCTGTGATGTTTGTGATTCTTTGAATCATAGCCTACTTATAATTTCAGTTATTTTTCTCCAAGTCTTTCATTCTATGCACTGAGTATAATTCTTAAGTACAATGTTTTGTTTTTGTTTTTTCCTTCATAATTAGGAAGTTTTATCTGTAATTGGTATTGCAATTGAATTTTCCTTGAAGTTTAAAAATTAAATGCAACACAAATATTTATATCTGAATTTCTATAATTATGAACACTGAAATTATATCCTGTTTTTAAATATCTTCCACGATAAAATTAGAAATTTGCCATCTTTTACGTTGCTAAATTTTTAAAATTTAAACTCCCCAGTTGTGAATGGGTTTTAAGGACAGGTTATTTTATTTACTATTTCAGCTATGTGCCAGGAATTCTTATTTTAGTTTTATATCCATGGAAGATATTCTATACAAAGTACTAACAGTTGTTATTGTAGTTTTTTTTTTTTCTGAGAAGAAGAGATGTAACGTACATTTCTGGTTATTTCCACCTAACAGAATTGTAAGAGTACTTCTCAGCAGTATTAATGCTTATATCTAACTGATCCATGGTGAAGTATATGTGTAATTTGGAAAGCATTTTCTCTACTTTGTTAAATGATTCATTTAGAAAATAGAGAAAGACAAGTGTATTCTCTCTACTAGCTATTCTGTTTCATTTTTTACTTTATCTATCATATATTTCTCAAAGTATGATTAATATGGCTTTTTTCGTTGTTTGTTATACGATTCAGTAAATTTAAGTGATTGCAAACATAATCTAGATTAGCAAAATGGGATTCGAAATTTTAAAATAAGTATGAGAAATATTGTGCAAGAATTTATATGTGGTTAGAACAAACATATTCCATTTAGGATCAAGGGTTATGATATATTCTTTTTAGATAAATGAAATTTCATTCAGACATGTTACTTTATTAACAAGATGCATGTAATAAATGATACTGATTGATTCATTAATCAGTTAATGGGCTGATTATTTCCTTTTATGTCTTGATGTGTTTGAATTTTTGAAGATAGAAGCCGTTAATATTTCTTTCTCAGTCAGTGATCTTCAACCAAGCTGATTATAACAATCACTGAGGATATTTTTAACAAATACCCAAATTGGAATTCCTGATTTGGTAGATGTGGGATTGGTTCTGGGAAACATTGCTTCTTTAGGTGTGTCAGATGAGAGTCTGGCTTTGACATTACAACTTTAAGCCATTTGGTTTTATATCGTCACTCTTTATAAGATATGGGAAATTAGAAAGAAAGCCTAATGTGCTTATTTCTAGAGTGAGGTATAAGACAGAAAGATGTAAAAGAACTGAATGACACATGGAGGATTACTCTATTACAGAAATTTCTCAGTAGTCTTAGATTTATCAATAGTATAACCATTAATCCTAAAAAAAAAAAAAAGATCCCCCATACAACCAACAAATTTGAAAATTGTGTACTAATTTATACATGTCCTGTAATTTTATTTCTACTTACTCTATTCTCCTCCACTGAACTGGTGAAAATTACAAAGTAGGATTTTAGGATGCATGTAAATAAAGTTTCCAAATCTCAAGCTTAAAATGTGCATTAATTATGAGAAAATAATTACTGATAATGTTTTTTAAAACTAGATTATTTATGAGCATAGAAATAAAAGAAGCATCAACATTTAAAGGGTATTTGTATCCTACAAATTTGTTAATATGACATTTTACATTTACAAATATTAAATTATTTTAACATTATTAACTTTATTTGAGTAAAAGTAAAAATGTAAAACAACAAAAATAAGAGTTTGAGATATATTCATTGTATTTTAATTATGATATCATTATATAATATCTTGTATATATTATTAATTATAGATCAGATTTTGTATAGAACTATATATAGCTGTATAAACTATGTACTATATACATATTACATACATGTTTAGCTGTTATAGGTCTTTCTAATATAAAATGCATAGAAACATTAAAAGATCTAAATTTAGGTGCAATAATTATCCTTAAAATTAATGTGATTCTGTAAGTTGGAAAATTTGCCAAAGGCTTTCCCTAGATTGGACTTGGCAAATCCATAGTAGAAATAACAGACTTAAGTACTTTTCAATGATTAGGTGACTATTTTCAGTTAAATTTGATGTATAATTACATTATTTAATTTATTCTTGCGAAGCAATAGCAAATAGCAATGGAATATAAATATGAGTCTTCTATTTTTTTAAATAAATTATATTTTGTTATTCTATTTAATTGAGAAATGTAATTTTTTTTTTTTTTTTTTTTAAGGTTTACTGAAATCAGTCTCTGTGCAGGCCGAAAGATGTAAAAGATTTTGGGGAGAAAAGAGAGATACTTCCGTGAATCGCTTAGGCAGAGTAAAATCAAAATTAGACATCTAGTTCTCTGACATACTCTTTTGTGAATATACAGTGTGATGTTATCTCCTTAAAATCAATGAAAATGGATGAGTATAATATTAATATAGGATCAGGATGAATTAATAAATTGTATACAAATTATTAAAATATAGTGTAAATAAAATATAATTTTTATTAGTTTATATAATAACTTAAAATTTTACAGAGATTAAAAATATCACACAGAAAAATACTGATATGATTATATTCGAATCTTCTATGTGAAAAAATAATGTAATGAAAGAGGAAATTAGGCTGGGAATACGTTATTAAGAATGACTTAGAAAAGATTATCTCAATACATATAAAAATAGCTTTATCTTATACAAATGAACCAATATTAGCAGTAGAAATATAAATGGTGATTAATATCTAAAAATAGAGTTACTATTGCCAGTAATCAGGATATAAAAATTAAAACAATTTTGAGGTTCTATTTAAAACTTACTAAATTGTTCCAAACACTAATTAACAGAATATTCTATGCCAATAAACTACTGAAAACAAACAAAAACAAAATCTTTTAATAAAGTAGGTAAATAATCTATTTAAATTTGCTTATCACTATTAGAAAGCATACATTCTAATAAAATTTGAAGGGACATATAAGATGTTAACTTTATTTCTTATATTCATATTATAATTTCTTTATACAATAAATTAACGTGATAAAAAACATTGATTATGGATATATCATTGATTAAGTATAATAAATGTCAAGTGAAATAGAAATAGTAAAAGATCATTATATATACAAATTATATAGATATAATTTAATACACACTTAAAGAAAAAATAAATTCACGAACGGCAAACTTTAATGTTTAACATTTACTCTGTAGTGAAAAAAATTACAGAAAAATATCCATTCTGAAAGAAACATTTTTAAAGGCAAAGTGGTTTTAGGCATTAGACTTTGAAAAGATAGGAGAATGCTTTTAAATGACTGTGAAGTAATATTTCAAGGAAAAACTATTCTCTAATAGAAAGCTACTATTCATAGAAACTAATTATAGGAGAGGATTTCAGTAATTTTAAAGATGTCTGACCAAGGTGAAAAATTAACAATAAATCACATTGTCATTGGCTAATCACCTAACGATGAGCCAGTCCTTCATCATGTGTACCTAAGGTAGAATGCCCATTTGTTCATTGTCCCACTCACCACAGAGGCATTTATCACAAGACTACTGGTTGTTTGCTCATAGAATGTGAAATCATTAAATAGTATATTTTAAATTTCTGAGTTTCAATAAAAATACTTTCTCTTTTCACTGATATTCATAATTCTATATAGTAACAAATAATTCCTCTAAGTTTTTAATTGACAGATAGCCTTTAATTACCAATGCTCTTTTTGATTTCATAACTTAAAAGAAATGTAAATGAATCAGTAATTAATAGAAACAATTTTTGTTTCTATTGATTTCTTTGAGCTTAAAAAAAGTAATCTATTCATTTCTTCATCACTAAAAAATATGATGATCTTGGCCATGTTAAATTAGCTGCATTTATTCAAATACTTTGTGTGAAAATCTAATTGACCTAATACCTTCCTAGCTCAGATGAGGTTTTTATGTATTCATTTGGTAATGTTTTGGTGAAATGTACCAGTGACTTAAATATTGTGGAAAAACTAAGGAAACATTTCAAAAGCATAATTTTTTAACTAAAGAAATTTAAACATCTATATTGGAATTATATATTATTCAATAAAACCATTGCATATTTTTAAAAGGACTCAAAACAGGAAAAAGATTTTGCATATTGAAACAGAGAAGTCCTAAATTAGCATTTTCAATAATATTCATAGAAACTGTATGTGTATTTAATACACATACAATATTAGTATTCAATAAATGGGATTTCTGAAGGAAGCAGCAATGAACAGATCAAAAGACAACAGTAACATTTTCTCTGTTGATATTGAAAACCTGACAACTTTCTTTAATTCTATTTAACATCATTTCTAAAATGATATGTGATAAATGGTGTATATTCTTTAATTAATAAAATATTTATTTTTGCCTAGATATTTTTCCTTAAAGATTATTTCCTACACAGCCAACATTTTTGAGAAAAAAGATTCTTGTTTGAAGAAGAAAAAAAATGATACCTAAAATCTATAATATCTGTAAAAGAACATTGTCAAATTTTTATTTGCCAGAGATGTTTTCTGTATGTTGTGTATATGTTTTCTAACAAAGAAGAAAAAATCTCACTTGGTGTACTTAAAAGTGTCTGTTATTTTTAGTAAGATTTATGTAGGTGTATGTACTTCCTTTTCTTTTCTACTAAGAGAAAATAGTAAACTGAAATAGTCAAAACAGATTCATTTATAGGATCTGCTGAGACTACTTGTCACAGCAGTTCAATACCACAGGTCGATTAACCTGATCTGCATATATTACACTTATTTAATTTACATTTAAGAATGTTTTCCAAATTAGCTCTCAAGATAGAAAGTATTTTTACTGATGTCTTCCTTTATAGCTCTTTGTAATCTCTCAAAATCATTCTGTCTTTTTACATTCTGCTTGTGAGATTATTTCAAATGTAACTCCTGGGAAATACTCTCTTTGAAATTGGCAACACTTAATGAAAAATATATACATATTCATCATTAGAAAGAAGATATTGAAAAAATATTGCTGGTATATAATCACTCTGAGCAGAAAAATTATTTTGAACATGAAAGAAATCATTAACTGTAAATAATCCAGAGATCAAAGTCTGAAGTAAAAAAAAAAAGTGGGCTAGAGGGCAGATTCTGCACCCTGTGTGGGCTGAATGAAGGGGCTATCTGAAACACAAGTTCAGAGAGGAAAATATAGTTAGTATGGTTGTGCCAACCCTAAGATTTTCTTCAGGATAAGGCCAGGAAGCACTAAAGAAAGTTATATCAGCTATTATAAGGAGTGGAAAGGAGTATGATTTTTAGTTAACTGCTTTCTGCTTTAACAACCATATTAATGATAAGGAGGTTTTCTATAATTCTGAGTAACTTTTTAATGAAAAGAAAATAAATACATGCTTTCACAATTTATTTTTCAATAAATCTCACTCCAATTAAATAACAAAGATCCTACTTAAATGCATTTCTGGTCATGCAACTTATACATGCAGGTTAAGGATTTTGTCAAACAGATCATTTGGTTCAATTGTGTCATTTTAGGATTTATATTTAAAACTATCCCTAATCTTAACTAACTGTGAGTATATAAAATTGGGCTCATTTATGAAACTTAACATTACACCCATTTTTTCTACATGATTTATTTTGGTTATAAACATATATTAAGGGAATTATATTTCTATGGCAGAATTTTTTCAAAAAACACTCTTGTTACCATTTAAACATTTGAGAAATCCCATTGTGTCACTTAGGGATATATTTATTTTCTCAATTCAAATTTAAAACTTTTTATATTTTATATAAAATATACGTTCTATACTTTATATAATGTTTGGCAATAATATAACTTTTGGTATTATTCACTTTTAATGAGCTTAGAAAACTGCAATTAAAAAATGAAGTGATGAACAAATTTCAGGATCATAGAAAGCTGAAAATAACTAAAAGTTATAATCTTTTAAGTTGCTAATATTTAGCAAACACTATGGTGAGAAATAATGGATAATAGGAATGTATGTTTTTCAGGGTTTTAGGAGGAATGAGATATATTAAAAACTGTCCAACTATTTTCTATTATCTATTTCATGCCAAATCAAAATATTAAGAATCTATAAATTAAAATCTTAAAATGTGATAGCATAGTTATTTAGGATTAGAAGAATCAAGACTAGGTCCTTGAAATTATTATATTTACATAGATGATAGATGATAGATTGATAGATAGATAGATAGATAGATAGATAGATAGATAGATAGATAGATATAGGCAGACAGGCAGACAGACAGACACAGAGATATAGAGCCATGCAGAACTTCCAAAACAAATTAGATGTATATATAAAGTTTAATAATATAAATGATTTGATGTAACGGGCAAATGTCCAGATCCATTCCATTGGCAATAATTTTATATGGTTCTGAGCCATTTCAAGTTATCCATTGGTTCTTGTGATGAAATGGAAAGAACATTATCTTTGAAGTAAGGAAAAGATATTTTAATTATAACTTAGCTATTTATTAGTAGTCTGACATTGCGCAATTTAGAGAAACTGAGACTTAGATTGTACAGGCTTTAAAAAATGAGAATAATAACATTTATAAGATCATTGTGATAATTAAATTAAATCAGACATAGAATTACAGTGATGGACAATTACTAAGTGATCAATCAAGTAATATTTTTTTTTTGCTTTTAACTTCCAAAACTCAGAAAAAATTTTGAGTACCTAGATCTAAGGATGGATTGACATGAGAATAATTTAGTTGAAAGTCAGTGGGTTTTCCCATATTAACTAAATTTTGGTGTATTGTGGCCTGGAAAAGGATGCACACTATATATGTAAAGGTGGGCCTAAAACTATACTTTTGTCTATTCCCACTGCTTATAAATTGACCCAAAGCATTGTATAATTTGGAAATTACTGCTGTTAATATTCCATCTCTAGCTGATGAGATAACATTAAGGCAAAATAACTCGACTAGGATACAGTCTTCATTTTCTTCAGTATTTAATATTTGTGACTTTTATGATCCTTTCGCTTTAAACATGGACAACAAGCAAAATGTTGCAACCATAATAAAAACAGCCTACTATGATCATCATCGAATACATATCTACTGCTAAGGAGATAAAACTTTAAATCGGGTGGCCATTTTCCAACTACACTACCTAAATTTGACAAGTTTACTTAAAATCTAAAACAAAAGAAGTAAATGCAGAAGCTGGAATGGACCCAATAGTATCGGGCAATTTCTGTTTATATTTTGTATATCCAGTTATGATGATTGTTCTTATGGCTCTACCAGAAACAGTAAGAAAAATCTTAAAAAATTTATATTTTAAGAAAGATAAATGTATATAAATTGTATTTCATATAACAACTTTCAGTTTGTTATTTTTGTAGTATATTTATATAAAAATATAAAGTAATTTATAAAAACTTATTCTAAAAGATGGGAGATTTGAATTTTCTTTCAAAACAATTTTGGTTTATAAGGAAGAGACAAATGCCATAGCTTTTTTTTTTTTTAATCAAATTGAGCTGCTTTTCACTCTCATAACATTAAGGCAATATTTTACTTATTCAGTGTACTTTAAAGTAAAATTTACAAGTATATGCAATATATTATTAAAGCCGTAACTAAATAAATTCGTACACATTCTCTTCGAATACTTTGCCTGTGTTCGTTGATTGTTCAGTTGCTGATCTGAGACACAGAGATTGTTTTTATTAAATACAAGCTTACAATTGAAAATTATTCTGACTTCTTTCAGCAAATGGTATTAGCTTAACATATTTTACAATCAGAATAAACACTTAACTGAGTCTTCAGCCATTAATATATTTAAATTTATCATTATTTTTTAAGTAGCATAGATAGGAACAGATAACAAAAGGACATTATTTATTTGTGATTAAGTTTATCATTGCCATAAAACAAAAATTTTGTAGTTTCTCTTATAAATTATGCCTTTTTTATGAGGTTTATCTATTTGTTAAAATGAAGTAAAGTAGTGGTATTTTGTTGAGTTATATATAATTCATTGTGAGATATTGTGACTTTCTCTCAAGAATAACTTTAGGGGGCACTGTGCTGCCAGTAGAGAGCTCTCCTCAGACAAGTCAGATCATCTTGTTTTCTTTCTTTGCATATGAAAATATCTTAACAAGTTTATCAAAGGAATCACATTGAAAGTGTTAAATTTTCTTAAATTTGTGTTTTTCACTAAGACACTATGGAAGGACATTTTTGAAAGCTGTCGAAGAGAGAATATTTTCATAAAACAAAAGTTGGATTTCAATAGTAACTTGGAGCTAACGGTTGTTTTCTCCAGTTTGTTTTGGTGTTAGGAAACAAACTGTCCAACAAACATAGGAAAAAGCAGAAAAACATCTCACCTGAGAGCAAACCTGAGAGTTTGGTAAGAATTTTTACAATAATATAATTGATCGTATTGTAAATGAAAAAGAAAAAAATGTCAGTTGTCTGTATAAAAGAGCAGCTAACCAGAACCAAAAGTCAAGGTATAAGGAATCCTTTGTAAACTGTAGTTAACCAGAAGGTCAGCAGGAAAAGGGGAAATAAAAATGACAACAATAAAATAAAATGATTAGCAGTACATATCCTCATTTGGTATTTCCAATGGCTTAGTCTTATAAACCTCTCCCCCACTCCTGCCCCCACTTTATCAATCATCTCTGACATCTATATTACATTCTGATTCCAAAGTAGATCTTTTGTCATCTGGAGAGATCAAAGCAAAGGCTTCTGAAGAAACAATGCAAACTGTTAAAAGAAACTCCTCCCCTTTCCTAGCATTGTTCGGATTGTCTTATTGTAATAAAGCAATTCAGTTGCTTCTGATAGAGCTTACCTAAAGGCTTTCTGTAGTCTGCTTCCTAATCATACAGTATTAGCTAAAATAGTTATATATACATTTGGAGGTCATGAATTTTTATTTTAGGTATTTTAGGACCAATTAAAATGTCTCCATATTAGATGTGTATCATTAATATCTCTTGTTCTCACATTTTCTGCTCATATTTGAGGGTAATGTTTATGAAATATGTGTGGATTAGGAGGCAGAGTTGATTGATTCAAAAGAAAATATCCTTTTTACATATGTCTTAATTCCTCAGAAAATATATGATTAGAGATGAAAGTCATATGTAAAAAATAAAATCAAATAGTTTTGAAGAAATTGCAAATATTGAAATAGAGAGATATTAAAGAAAAGTGATTTTTAAAAAAGTATTGATGTTTAGGAAATATACTCATGATACTGAAAAGAAAAGGGGTTTAATATATGTAATTTGTCCACAGGAAGTCGTGATTTGACTTTTGGTATATTTCAGTTAACTTATTGTATTGCTACTCTGATTTAAATTCTGTAACTTTTATAATGATAGGATAATACAAAGCATATAAGTGGCAAGTAATAAGCATTTAACAAATATTTTGTTACCATATTTGACACAAATATGTATATATGTTTTGTATATATATGAAAGCAGTGTTAATAAAAAATAAAAATTTTTATGGGTTTTATTTTTGCTAGAGAATAGCAATTGTGAATCAATTCAAGATTTAAGTCAGTTCCTGATTATTTCTTTTATTAAATACTAAAAAGTTTATGTTATGACTAATTTTATTTAAAAAACTATTTAATTAACTTTAAGCCTGTATTTTAGAAACATTAGTGCTCCAAAAGAATTACTTTATTTCTTCAATTATATATCAATTTAATTATTTGGAAAATTATTTGCTATTATATTTAAGAATATGTGAAGCTCTCAAGATGCATTGTTTTTGAATGTCAAAGGCATTTGGGTTTCAAATACTTTTTCTCTCCAGTATTTTCAAATACTCCGATTCTCTTGGGACTTAAATCAATGGAGAGAATTTAAAAAAGTAGAAGAAAGAATATTAGATAATCCCAGATTTTATCTTTATCAGTATTCATTGGAAGAATTTTAAGAGATTAGCAACAGGCTAAGTGGATTTCTTACTTCCTCCTGTGAAATTTAATAATGTTCTTTATCTCCTGTTTATGGCTTTGAAGTTCAACAAAATTTATAAAAGAGTTTCTTGAAACTGCCATTTCCTTCCCATATACATATATAAATCATGGTTAGGCACATATAATATCTGTTGCTGTATGTATTTTGTGATGCACAGTGGACATTGTTAATATTTTAAAGGTCACAGTCATAATTTTAATTCTCCTTTGCATTTTCTGAATTTCAGATTACGTCTTCCATCTTTAGGTGCAAATACTACCAAGGAGTCTCTACATCACAAAGTATGTGCATTTTCTCTAGGATATAATTTTATTTCACAGTAAATAATATGTTATACTGTCTTTTTTGAATATTTGTTTGAAAGCCCAGATTTTATATAGTGCATTGGTTTGACATTTATATAGTTCACAAAATGATCCCCCTAATTGTTCTTCCTCTCCTATGGCTCTCCACGTAGTCATTAAATTAATGCTAACTGCATTCCCTATGCTGTGCGCCCTATCCCAGTGACCATCTATCAACTACTAATTTGTATTTCTTTACCCCTTCACCCCTTTCTCCCATCCCCCCAATATTCCTCCCCTCTGGCCATCACCAGATTGTCCTCTATATTTGTGAGTCTGTTTTTGATTAGTGTGCTCTTTTTATCCCTCAGATTCCACATATAAGTGAAATCATATGGCATTTATCTTTCTCTTCTGATTTATTTCACTCAACATAACAACCTCTAGGTTCATCCATTTCATTGTAAATGATAGGATTTCATTTTTTTTAATGGCTGAGTAATATTCCATTGTATATATGAACCATAACTTCTTTATTCAATCATCTGTTTTGGGGCATTTAGGTTGCTTCCATAGCTTAGCTATTGTAAATTTTGCTTCCATGAACATAAAAAAAAATTTTTAAGTATGAAGCATATTTTTATGTTTATTTAGATCTGTTCCTTATTTACCTGTATCTGTTTATTTTTTTCTGTTATTTTATAAGGATCGGATTTTATTTTGACTTTCATACACTGAATTAATGGAAATAATAGATTTACTATATGTAAATGTGCATATATATAAATATACATAAATGCAAACATCAGTAAAAGAAAATAAATGAAATAGTTTAATATTTTGCACCCCAAGGTAAGAAAAGTATTGACAATCAACAATGTTTTCATGAATATACAAAACTACAAAGGTTACTTAAAGAGATAATTGAAAACATTTTTCTCATCTATATTTTTTAAGAGCACTCCTAAAAATATACTTAGATTTGTTGCAATCCGGAAACATTTTAAGAGTGAAGTAAAATGGTTATTTGTGGGCATGGTAGGATATTTTTACATATAGGAAAAGTGGTCTTTCTTACTAAAAATATCTGTAGAAAGCTCCTTTTTTGACTAAATTTTGTTGGTTTTTATTTATTTTTTGAGTTGTTTGTGCAAGAGTAATAAAATAACAACAAAAATATCCTCAGGGATAATGCATTTGAGTTTTTTCTAATACTCTAATTTTCAGTCCTTATTGATGTCATCTAAGACATTCTATTCAAATTGTGTTCTGGAACCAATAGCATCAGAGTCCCCTGCAGATCTTGCTCGGCCTAACTGCAGTCCTATTGATTCAGAATCCGCATTTTAACAAGACCTTTAAATGATACCTATGCCTCATTTTTTTAAATCACTGAGATAAGGTAACAAAGTCTTGAAATAAAATTTAAAGCCAATAACCAGGAAAGGCCAGGATAAAATTAAGGAATCCAGTAAAATATTGCTAAACCTTACAATTTGTTCTTTCTTATGTTACCTGGCTTTATTAGTGCTCAATTCCATTATTGCAGTAACTATTCTGTATTTCTCCTGTGTTCTCCTCATTTATCTTCAGAATCTCCATCCACTGTTATAATCAAAATATAACATGAATATCAAGTTTCCTGTAAGAATTCTTCAAACACTGTAGAGTATTTAAAGAAGGGAAATGCCACCCTTTTGACTTCATGACACAAAAAGGCAATGGCTGCTTAGTTGACAGCTTCTTTAAAGAGTGCTAATGGAGTCACCTTCTCTAGCAATGCCTGTCTGACTCAGCCACCCATAGCGTGAAAGTTGAGTACCTCATTTGAATGTTTCTAGTTTCTTAATTGAGCTATAATCATATGGATGTTGTGCTTCATAGGAAAGAAAACCATGACTTTTTTATGGCCTATGCTCGCTCATTGGGAAATTAGAATTCATCATAATAACTCACCAGGAATTTTTTTAAAGGTGAGTTATATTACTTTTACAAAAGAAAGACTAATGTTTAGGAATTGAGAACATTTTAAAAATCTTTTTTTTTCCACCATGATATGTATGAAGAAATATATGAATAAACACATAAATATTGTGCCTGGAGTTTATATTTTATATGTTAATTTTTTTCCCTAATAGCTGTGGATAACTCACTCTGACATGTTATATGTAATATTGAGTGTATGACTGTCAGTATAATATGGTAACTATGTTGAAAAATGTTTAAAAGAACATATTTAAAAATATTTTATTATGTACTTTAGCTCCATATTTAAAAATATTTAAATATTTCTAAAATATTCAAACTTTATAAATAATGTCCTTTACTTTTTACATATTTATTCTAAATCAGTATTAGCAAACACTTTTTGTAAAGGGTCAGATGGCAAATAATTTAGGCTTTGCAAGACATACCATCTCTGTCTCAATTATTCGTCTCTGCCTTTGTAGCATGAAAGGAGCTATAGACAATATGAAAATAAATGGACATGAGTATGTTCGAATAAAACTTTATAATAAGCAGCAGTAAGCTGGATATGGCCCATGGTCCTTGGTGAGCTAACCACTTTCCTATTTAATTTACATTAAAAACAAAATAAATAAACTTATTTTTAGTCTAAAAGCTTAAAAATAAAACAAAAATGTATTATCCAGCTTTCAGGAAAAACATTCATTTTGCCTGGTTTCTCATACTGGCATCTAAAGCTCGATAATTCCTAAACCTCTTGTAACATGAATTGTACAATTTACAGTTAAGAGCTGATGAGTTAAAATAATATAATATTTACAACCTTTTATTTCATGGGCAATTGCATTTTATTTGGTGCCAGTGGAAGGAGATTTGACTAGGAGTTTGTTGGGCTTGGTATGTACTCTTGTGCCAACTAGTGCCAAAGAAGAATATATAAGAAAGACTCTTTATATATTTTTAGACTAGTAATTTTAGCTTAATTTATCTCTTTCCTCTGAGAAATTTATAAAATATTGACTACTTTTTTTCTTCTTTCATACTAGCTTTCCTCACATGCATATTAACTATTTGTTGATTATAGTCTAGATTATAAAGTTTAGAAAGTTGTTGTTGTGAATTTTGGTATATATAACAGCATTCACATTCTCTAAGATTTACTCCCTAAAAAAGAACATTTTAGCAAACTTTATTTTATTTCAGAGATATTCTTCGATTCTTTTTGGAGACAAGAAGTGTGTTCCTGTGTAAATAGTACTTTTGATTTATAGTAATAATAAGAAATGACATGTTTGTCATAACTTCAAAATTACATTCGCTATTATAATCAGTAGGTAACATTTTCAAAAGGACACAAGGGTTACTGGTATGAATAAATTATTTTATACTATTTTCCATGCAGACTGGTGTGAATTAATATAAATCTAAAATTTAAGAGAAATGCACATTTTAATCTACCAATTATATGGTGACTCCTATTAGTGTCAGAATTCTGCACAAGTAGACTCTAAAACAGTAATGAATAGAAGTGTGCTTTGTCCTTAGATCTACTGCAGATATTGAGATACACAACCAAAAATTACTCTTAAGACAGTGTCTTCCACAAACACAAACAGATAAGAGGGGAAAAATGCTGCCAGAGCTGGTTACATTGAATTAATCCACTTAAATCTCTTAGAATTCAAAAGAATTTCTATGTATTTAGAAAGTCTTTAACAACATTTCTGGCTTCCTTGGGGCTTCTAAAGAGCTACGTGGTAGCAATATAAAGCTCCTTACCACAGGGATCCTTACAATTAAGAAAAGCAGAGATTGTAAAAGTTTGCTAGTTTTGAAATATTAGCTTGCCTCCTACTTAAATCTAAACAAAAGCACACTATGGCTCTAGGTCAGCCCAATACAGACAAAACCCGAACTCTGATTTGCCCCATACAAGGAACTATAATGGAGTGGAAGCAGCAGTGACTTAATATATGAGTTAAAATTACCCGTGACTGAAGAGAGCACATCAATCAAAAGTTTTGGCATGTAGTGAGCCAGACAAACCAGTGTGGTGAGCTTGAGGGCAGGAATAGCCTCTGTTCTGTATTCAACTGTTTTCAAATTACCATGACATCCCTTTGCATACACCACCCGGCTTCCAGCAGGTGGATTTTTAAAGCATTGTGCTTGGAACACAAAGATGGATCAACTAAGAGCATTTGAGATAGTTTCCTGTTTTGTGTTCTAAAGTAGGGTTGCAAAAAGCCTTCCAGATTCTTAGCATTTTTTAGGTGTTGGGGAAGAACAAATATAGATCACCTAAAACAGAAAGTTCTACAATGAGAGATGGAACAGAAATATTTGTAGATGCTGATTTATGTTTTAAAAATTGTACATCTTTTTGAACCATCTTGACATAAATGCAATTTGTCAGTTTAAGTGATTTTTTTATTCAAAGTTCTACTGTGTCTGGTTGTCTTTACCAATTTCAGTTTCTAAATACCTTGAAAACTGAGAGTCCTTTTAAATAATCATGTGTCTAAATAGGAATTTTGTACAAGCATGTTTAAGAGGAAAGTGCAATACATAATTATTGCAGAATATATCCCATCTCTCACATGAGTTTATTTATTAATATCAAAGTGGATTCTGCCCACAGCTCTGTATAACTACATCCCACTAAATCTCTGAGAAGAAACTACAAAAAAAAAATAAGAGCATAATTTGCTTCAACAAGAATATGGATATATAGAAATATGATTAGATAATTCTGTCTGCTTTCTAGTTTATTTCTCACTATGTCATAATATAAACAAGTAAGATAATATATTTTCTTCAAATAGCTTATCTATGGTTAATTTTTTATTAATCATTTAAAATAACTCAGTTCCAAATATTAAGAATATTTAGGAAATATAACATTTAAAATATTATAATTACAGAGTAATAAACAGTCTCATGTCTGACTAACTGTAAAGCAAACAAAATAAGAATTTGGTAGACATGTCAAAATGTTTTAGTTACAGGGTCAGAAAATAACTGAATTAGCGATTGAAAATTGTAACAAATGTTATTTAATGCTAGCAGGTAAATGAATTATTTACTTTAATAGTTGTGAATAGGCCATGGATAGAAGAAAAAAATAAAGCAAAATGTTTTGTCTGATCATTTTTACTCACTGATTTGACCACTCAAGACGACCTCAAAGTTAACAACTAAATGACTTTAGATATCAAGGTTTTGGGCCTCAAATTATAATTCTCTTGCGTAACATGCTTGCTTTCTTTCTATCTCATAAACAAACATTCTTATGATAGGTAGAAGATATTTGACATGTTTTAATAAGAAAGAGATAAGAGAAGTTGTTAAAGAGATATTTAAAGTGCTTTAGTTTTATTCATGGTATAACCACTCTACTATCACTTCACGTATGGAATGACAGGATGAGCTTAAAATTATAAATATTTCTTGCAGCATAGGGTGAAGTATACAAATTATTTAGTACAATAGTTTCTATATTTCCAACAATATATTATTTCTCTAACAATATAAATTTCATATTTGACATTAGAATATGCAAAACACAATTACGATACAGCTTATATTAAACTTGTGGCAGTGCTTACTGGCACATTTTAAAAAATTAACATCATCTTGTAAAATTGAACATTTGCAAACCTTACAGCATAGCAATAATCACAGAAGAATATATCCAAAAGAACTTTGGCACATATGTAACAGGAAATGGTACAAAAATATTTATAGCCCCATTTTTTGTTATAGCAAAATACTTAGAACAAGGTAAATTTCACTAGCAAGAGAATGCTTTTTAATATATTGTGATATACTTACAAAATAGAATATTATACAATAGTGAAAAAGAATAAAAACTACAAGCAATAACATGAGTGAAGCATGGGAACATATTATTGACTGAAAATAAAAGTAAGTTCAAGGAGCCAATATTAGGGCAACAAAACTAAACGATATATTACTTAATTTGAAAATTAAAAAGCAAACACACGGTAACTTTAAACAAAAATGTCAGAATGTTAGGAGTCAGTACAGGCAAGGAACTCAAAGCCAGATGTAAGTAAGTTATTGCAGCTGAATAAATAAAAAAACTAAAAGCTGGCCTGGCAAATGACAATTGATAATAGTAGTTAAGAACCAAAATTATGACCAATCACATCTGTGTGCTTTAGACATTCAGTGAAAAATAATATCAATAACTATATATATTAGTAAGCTTGGCTGCTATGACAAAATATGACAGACTGGGTGGCTTCAACAGACACCTCAAAATTCTGGAAGTTAGAAATTCATGCTAAAGTTTCAAGCAAATTTGGTTTCTGGACTCTCTTCCAGGTGTACAGAATCCTGCCCTCTTGTCTTTATGTTGCCTCTACTCTGTGTGTGAAGAGAAGCTCTCTGGTGTCTCTTTCTCTTTATAAATATAATACTATCAGATTAGGACCCCACCTAATACCCTCATTTAATTTTAATTACCTTTCTAAAAGCTCTGTCTCTAAATAGAGTCACTTTGAGGTTTAGGGTTTAAAAGATGAATTTGGGGGAGGTACAATTCAGTGTCTAACACTACATAATAATGAGGCTATGACATTAGAATTTGTTTTTATACGTAAAAGAATTTGGGAAACAAAATGCTACATAAATTGAAATATAAATTTGAATATAAACATATTTATAATAAAATTTACATATTTTTACATATTTAGAAATTCTTTCTAAAATGAAAAATATATTAGTCAATTTTATCCCAATTTCTAAAGATATTGCCCAGTATGTGTGAGAAATGAAGACATGGAAATATTAGAAAACTCTGCGATTTTTTTTTAAACTAAAGGTATCAAAATTATATACCTAAATGTTACTTTCAAATAAGTTATTGTATTTAAATGATACATGACCTCAAATTGGGATTAATAATCTTCCTTTAATGGTAGTTTTGATTTAAAAATAGAGAAAATTTATTTAAGCCAAGCCTTATAAAAAGAATTATATATATATATATATATATATATATATATATATATATATATATAATGAAACTAACTTTGAAGTAAAAAATTTGGAAACCATACTAACATCTTGGCTTAATTACTGAATTGATTTTTCTTGGTAATTAATATAAGGAAATCATCTAATGATAATATAAGTTCTCTTTGATTAGAACAAAGCCTCATACTTTGTAGATACATCTTATATACGGAAATAGTTATTTGGCAGGGTCTTACCCTTATGGCAAAGATTGATATAAAGCCAATATTTTTATTAATTTGAATTTACATAATTCCAGTATTAAGGAATTTCCAAACAATGTCTAAAATTACATTTTCTTCCAATTATACAGACTTAAAGTTTTGATGCTTTATAATTCTACACATTTATCAGAATAAAATTATAACACTTAAATTTTGCTGAAGACACTAAATTATTATTCTCTTAAAATTTATTTAGTATTATAATTAAAAGCTTTTTAGAATATTTGCATAGGATAATTTTGTCTTCATTCTGAGTTTCTTTTTTAAGTTCTAGGTGGACCTGAGCCAGGATATATATTTATGTATTTTTAGAGACAAGTGAACACATATACTCATTTATATAATTTACAGCTTATTAGTCTAGCTATTTTTCTGCTGCTTCCTTTTAAATTATACCTTTAAAAGCTTAAATGATCATGGAAGAGTACTTAGCTATTCTTATAACCTTTTGATTTTGAGTCACGAACTAAAATTTCACTCAGTGTTCTGCCACATCTTTTGCAACATTACTTACGCAAATACGAAGGGCAAAAACAAAGGTTATCCATTTAGAGAGTTGTGTTTTAAAATCATTTCCCTACGTTTGCTTGGTGCATCTGTTTCATGGAAGTCTCAGTGAGGTCAGTAAGGATTCTGAACAAGTAAAGATTTGGATCTATGCTTCTTTACGCTGGGCTACTCTAGATCGTATCAGTAGAAGCCTGCTGTAGGAGCAGCAACAAAAACTCATTAGTGATGGAGCTCCATTCCAGAGCACGGCAAGACCTGGCTGCATGCTATATCATGCCAGTGTTTGCACATGTGAGACTTCCAAATGGGAGTGGGAGATGTGGATGAATGCAGGGGATGACAATGACTGAATGAATAATCAAGACTGAAAGAATCCATATGATGAACAATATGTTTCCAAGGTAGGAGCCAGGTTGAGAGTAGCCTTGAAATTTAATTAATAAAGTTAATCAGGTCATTATCCCTACCATTTTTTTGACTAGGTTTCACAAATTGTAATACAGTGAAGCTCTATGAATACTCTTATTGTGTATAAATGCATTACACCACTCCAAGGTCAAACCTGAGCTTTTCAGAAGCACAGGTGCTCCTAGGAAGAAACCTTTATAAAGTTTTCTTTACTGTTCTATGACTTATTCATCTGATTTAACAGCAATGACCCTTGCTGAGAGTGACTTCCTCTCACAAAGAAACCCCTGGAGACTTAGGTTTTCCTGTGATAGAACTTGAGAATTGAGGGCTATGTAACAAGTTTAACTGTTTTAAATTAAGTAGACACAATTTGTCTTTAGTGTTCCATCAACTTAACTTTTTTCTGAAATTTCACATCTTCAAGAATTTAATGTGCCTTTTTGTCTTAGATAATTGCTAAATAATCCACCCTGAGGGGAATTCTTTTTAGAAATATTTCAGTTATAGACTCAAATTCAAAAAAGAGACATACAGTATTTCAAACATTATATCAGGTCATGAGTGAGATAGCCACCCCTCAGATTACTCCATGCAGGCTGATACTATTCTGCTTTCAAATAACATCAACTCTTTTGTAAGAATCATAACAGCCCTCTAAGCCAGCCTCTCACCAAACTAAGAAATCACCTTGTCAACCATCTGGACAGTTGTCCAACCAAAAAGCTTATTGACTTATTGAAGCAAGTAGTTTCTCTAATTAAAGATCTATGAGAGCTTCTTTTTATATGTAAACTGAAATCTAGTTCTTGCTGTTTTTCACTATTGTATTCTGTCATGTTTGAATCATTGGCTTAACCTATCCTTCTCTTCTGTATTAGAATAGAGTGACTTTGAAGCAGGAAAGTATGATAGAGCATAAAACAATTTTAGTCAAGAATTCTTTTCTTAACCAAATGGAATAATGACAATAATCTTGAAAATAACTCTCAATTATATGCCCTGTTCTAAGTACATTATTTTATATATAATATATATAATGTACTTATATATAATATATATAATAATATATACTAATAATGTATATATAATATATATATAATATATATATTACTCAATTTAATCCTCACAAAAATCTTGTGAGTTAGGTATTATTATGATTATCTCCATTTTACAAGTGAGGAAATTTAGGCACAGAGTGTTTAAAAAATCAGCCTGAAGTACGGAGCTACTAAGGAAAGAAATAAGATTTATCTAAAAGCCCTACAAACTAAAAACAAAACAAAAACAAAAACATATTTGAAACAAAACCAACAGCCTCAAATGTGAAAAACCAAAGACAGTAATAGTTGACCATTCTGCCATCCTCGGTGATTCTTTTTTTGTGGGGAGTATTCACAGATCCTATGACTAAGTAGAGCAGGCATAAGTTAACTAACCAAGAAAGGTGGATAAAAAGAGAAGAGAGAATTTAAATAAAATGTTTCACGTAGTTTTGGAAAATGTTTTTATGACTCATTTGCAATCAAGAAAGCATACGGTAAAAATGTATGTAAACAAGGATACAACAAACAACTTGGGTGTTCTATTCCAATTAGGCTGAAGTTCAAGTTTAAGCATGATTGATTTTTCAATACAGTTCTTACCTATACACTTTAGTCTCTTCACTGTAATGCTCAGCATATGTTAATTTCACATACTTTTTTTTTTATGTTTGCCTAGTCTCATAAATGTTTGAGTGGATAGTAAATGCAAAAGGATAAGTGGCTTCATAACCTACATACATGAATCTTGCAAATATTTTTGAAAACAAATACAACAAAATAAAGATAAAAACAATGTTTAAGCATAAGGTTATTTTTTGAGTTATCATTTGAAAATATTTATTAGCAGTATATTAATAATAGCATACTGTTTTCTACATATGATATTCTTTTGGAAATTGACAATGTTTATTCAGGGTAGTTTAGTTATTTTTAACCATCAACAAGTATTTCTTTTACACATAGTGAGAATAAATTACACTAATCCATTCAGAATCATCTTGAGTCTCAGCAATAACCCAGAGCAAACGCTGTCAGACATAATGGCATTCAGAATAAATGGGTAATAGACTCAGAAAAATTAAATTTCTTACGTTAGCTTCAACATTGTCACACTAGCTTGTTAAACTATAGTTATAAAATATAGATTATGACTATATGTGACATATATTCACTATTGACACTTTTATTTTCTTAATATTACAAACAATACATACTGAGCTTCACCAAACACTTCACAGATATCACTTATTAATAGCATGAATTCCATTCACTGTGCTGCTTTCTGAAATGACATTATTATCTGTTATTTGTGTTTGCAAAGATTAATATATTCAGGTTATGAAGCCATTATCCTTTTGTTTTTTCAGTCTATTAAAACGTTTATGAGACTATGTAAACATGAATGAAATGTACATGAAATTGACATATGCTGAATTGTTATGGTTAAGAGATCAAATCACATAGGTAAGAATTAGATTTAAAAACTAATTATACTTAAGTAGAACTTCGCTCTTGCCCTCAAGGAGATTAGAATCAACTAGATAATCAATTTATGTAAACATAAGTATATTAAATATACTTATTTATTTTAGCATATGAGAGAGAGAGAGAGAGAGAGAGAGAGAGAGAGAGAGAGAGAGAGAGAGAGAGAGAGAGAAAGGGAGAGAGAGAAAGGGAGAGAGAGAGAAATTATAATCCACAGTTTATGTACCTGCTAAAGATTGGACAAAATGCTATAATAATTCCATGATAATAGAGAAAAAACTTCACAAAGGAAGTGCTTTTTAAAATTATTTAAAAAGTAAATGAACATATTACATGGAGAATTAGAATAGGACATTTTCCGGAGCAGAATGGCCTGTACATAGTCATTTAGAGAGAAAAGAGAATAAGGAGAACTTGAAAAGGTAAGGCTGCAGATGAACAGGTAGTATGGGTGGAGTTGGAGTGCACTTGAAGCAGTATTCTGTTATTTGTGGTATCAAAGCTATTTCTTTTAAGATATACCATCATTTTACTTACTACTGAGAAAGGATAAAACTGCAATTAAATTGTAACACAGTGTTTCTTATCAGTAGGCATATATGCACATTTATCTGTTTTTCTATAGATTTCTATTCCACTAGAGATTTAGAGGATAGATATAGGTAGATGATAGATAGATAGATAGATAGATAGATAGATAGATAGATAGATAGATAGATAGACAGATATATAAATGATAGAAAATTTTACTTATTCAATGAACTCTTAAAATTCAATCACTGATTTTTATCATTATATAAATTTTGTAATACATGAAAGGATACCATGAATGAAATAAATTACTTAGGGTGTTCTAAAGCATTTTTATGCTCAAGTTATTTATCCAGAAACATTCTTCTGAATAACTTTGATTCATAGCCATCAATAACCATGATTTCCATCCAATAGTATCCTGCTTGTTATCGTAATTTCTAACAGTGTTCCACTATTGTCTCGAGGATTTTCCTCTAAGACCTTGAAACTCATTCTGCATGTTTCATGTGCCTAGTAAGGCAAAGGCAGCCATGTCACAACTGCTGCAGTCAAATCATGATTCAGAATGTTAGAATATGAAAAAATAAACTTCTAATGGTGAAGGGTCTTAGAAAAACTCATTTTCAGGATAACATTTTGCTGTATATATTATAATTATATAACAACTTAGAAAATAAGTAAATTTCAGTAAACACTTAAGTCAATATATATTTTATTACTTGGAGCAGCTTAACATGATTTTGTGATTATGGTTACAAGTGGCTGGATTTTGGTATCTTTAACACTATGCAGCAGCATAATAAATATTTTAAAACATGACATATAAGAATAAAATATTGCAGAATATATTATAAACTATTTGTTAGGTATTTTTGAATAATAAAATAGTAGGATCAGGAATTTTCTTATTTAATTCTTGATCTCAAAATTACAATATACTTTTGCAATACGCTATCTTTCTTCAGGAACTCAAATTCGAATGTATGGGGATAAAGTACTTTTTAAATACATATTCTAAAATTTTAATTTATAGTAAATATTGTTAATATTATCTATTTGAGAGTTACTGAGTTTTAATATATTTTCAAAAAATTTTTGGAATTATTTACATTTTAAATATACTCTTTATAGAGTGTTTTCTTTTCTAGATGGAAAATTTATAAACAATTCAGGAAAGTTTTGTTACAAACTCTACTTAGGTAACACTCATGTTAGGAGATGAGACAAATAAATATACTATGACCTTGAATAAATATACTGGGGTCATTTTATTGCTTATTAATCTAATTAAAGAATTAAAATTGATTTCTTCTCAATAATAAATCTAATATTTAAAAAGGTTCAATTAAATATATCAGTTAAATGATATATTTTTGTTTTACTATATAGGTAGCTTAATTTAAAACATTTATAATTATAGGTCTCTAAGGTATACTTAAAAACAATTCACACACCATAAAAAGAATTGTCAGTTTTTCAAGAGAAAGCAAAATTGAATACTTAAATTATTATTTAAAATGTTACATGAAATATATTAATATTTATTTTAACATATCTATATTAACTATATGTTAATTTTATAGTTAGAGCAGTGCATCTGGATAAGAATCAAGATGGTTTTGCTAAGTAAACTATAAATTAAATATAAATTACTTTTGGTTTTGTTAAATAAAGTAATATGTGATATAATTAAATTGTGTGATTATTATGTTCCAGGAAAGTATTTTAATGGACTAGGAATTAGAAACAGTAAAACTAAATATAAGATAAGCAAAAGATCACTAATTTTTAATCTTTCTAATAAATGCCCAAAGATCTGACTAAACAACACTACATGTACAGTTTCCAAACACTTCATAAAAACCAAAGATAGGTCACAGATTGAGTAAGATTGTAGCTGAGTTGGAAAAAATACAAAATCAGGCAACACCAGATGCCAGTTTCATTAAAGTAAAAGCTCCCGATATTGAGAAATCTGCTGATAAAAATACTCAAATCCAGCAAATAATTGGGTCAAAAAACAGATCACATAGGATATTCAGACAGTGGGTGAGCGAGATGGGAAAGGTACTTGGGTATGTGGAGAGACAGTGTGATTTGCAATATGAAAGGAAGTGAAAAATCAAACGAAACAGACTAAGCCTCCACTCTCCTTTCTTTCAAAGAGAAGCCTGGCACGACAGAGTTTATTTCACTTTTGGCCAAAGAAATTGTCCCTTTAAGCTATGGGAATGAATTGTCTCTTTTTAACTGCCTTTTTTCCCTGCAGTACATAATCACTGTCTGTCACACTTTGATGTCATAATCATCCGCTGAAGCTCCACCGTTAAAGCGTAAATCTGCTTAACTCACAAAAAAAAAAAAAAAAAAAAGGGAAAATTGCAGAGGCACTTGCTTCCCTTGCCTCAATGGCAGCCCATTTGAATTACAGAAGTGCAGTATTATGTCACTTTGGTATTACGGGTGCCATTTCAAAAGCCAAAAGCCTATTTTTAAAACTATATCTTAATCAGTTCAAATAGAAACAGTAACTCTTTGCCATTAAATGAGCATAGTGCTTGCATCTGTGTGTGTGTGTGTGTGTGTGTGTGTGTGTGTGTGTGTGTGTGTGTGTGGGCAAGCACACGTGAGCAGCATGAAAAAGGCATTAAGCAGCTGAGGAATGTTAGTATATCTTCAAGCTGCCACTTTCCAAAGGCAAAGAGCTCTTAGACTGCATCTACTCTTTCCTATCTGAAGAAATATTTCACATTAAGTATTCATTCCTAAAGGATATTTCACAACTTCTCCTCTTTGTAACAGTTGAAAGAAGAATTTAACTTATCTTTGAAATAATTTGAAAAAAATTTACCAATGATTATTTTTATGATGAGCCAATGTGATTTTTTGTTATTGAATGATTTTTTAAAATGAAAACCTGAACATTTATTTATTTATTCTTGATCTTGGCTTAACTGGCTATTGAATAATTTGTTTCTACAAATTATAAATGGTATAGTTCTGACCAGAACAATTGCAATATCAACGAAGGCAATTTTTTTTTCTACTTTTTTTTGTGTGTTCTACCATTCTGCAGCTGGATGCCATGTTAAAAAATTCACAATTTCAAGAAACAAAATTGGGTTTCCACACAAGCGTTCCTTATTGTCTGTCTATTCTGAAAGCATTTTCCGGTTCAATTCCAGGTTTCTTTGTTATCTCACATTCTCCAATAAGAACAAAAATAAAAGCTTAAAGAAAAATAAAAATCTCACTTTATTAGTTTCATGTCAATAATACTTTGTTGCATCATAATGGCTATTGTACATGTTGAAAAAGCCCCACAGGAAATTGTACTGTTCTACTATTTGTATAAAATACTAAAAGCTTGTTCAGTTGGAACAGGGCATTTGAACTTCTGTTTAAGTGGTTCCCTGCTGCTGCTCATGCTCTTGCCCCTTTAATAACAATAAAGAATTCTTCAAAAAAGAAATGACCTTTCAAAAATTATTTTAAATCAACTTCTACAGTGAGTTATTACAAAACCAGTAATTGTTTTTTAATGTGAGGTTTTATAAAAGCAGTAAAGGAATTGCTACATTGGATATTCAATGTTTATTTTATAT
Organism: Eidolon dupreanum; assembly: GCA_028627145.1. Classification (NCBI taxonomy): domain Eukaryota; kingdom Metazoa; phylum Chordata; class Mammalia; order Chiroptera; family Pteropodidae; genus Eidolon; species Eidolon dupreanum. The sequence goes on along the minus strand of CM053502.1, from coordinate 126,000,562 downwards.
AAAATGAATGTTAGGTTAATTTTCAATTCTTTAGTAAGGTGGTTAAAGTCCTTTCAATATAACATTCTAATTTAATGGATTTTAGTACTGTGTCTTCTTTTACTGTGGTATCTCTTGTCATTTCCTTGCATACAGTATATAGAAAGAAATTTTTATCTTCTGTCGTCAGACTTCCATAGCTAATGATTTAAAATTGGTTAGGTCACTCTCCATAATAAGGTAAAAGAGTGATCTCAATTCATTTTCCCTATTACGTAAAGGTTTATTATTTAACAGTACACTTGTATAAACTATTAGAATATAAAATATTCACTAACCATCTGTCTCTCTTTATATAGTTCGACTCATCCAATGCATTTCAACCTAACCATTCCTTTGTTCATAAAAACTATGATGCTGGGATTTCTAATTATGACTTTTCACTTACAAATTTAGATGATTTATCCAGAAACAAGAAAGCTACGGTAAAAAAATGAGATACTTCTTATCATAAAATGAGGACAAATTGCTTTCATAACTTGATCAAGAAAGCAGCACTAGCCTTTTTGGACATAACTTGTCAGATTTTGCTTTTTTTTTTTTTTTTTGCATGCAATGCCATGCTAAGTTTTGAATGATTGCTGATGGATAAATCCTTTAAAAAGGAAGCTATAAATCATATATGTAAAAGTGTCCATCTCCATTGTAAGACGGCCCACACCAAAATGAGATGCTATTCACTAACAGGATAAGGGCTTGACATAACAGTGTGAATCACAATTCACCCAGGGCTTTTGCAGCTGTGCAGGCAGAGCACCTCAATAAATTAGGACGTTTTGGGATTTTGTCCTTCTCACCAGATTCACTTCTTTGGAGATTATGCATTCTGGGTTGCAGAACAGTGTGCACTATATCTAAAAGTCACAGGGTCCCTATTCTATATCACATTTTTCACCCTCTCATCTCAATTTAGCTCATGAAGACAGGACCCTCATAGATTCAATGTGAACATTTTTCAGTGAAGTTAAGTTTGGAAATTATGTTAGCAGCAGTTTATTCCCTTAAATAAGTTTTCTTAAAATGTTTAGTGATTTAAAAGCCACAGTTTGTAATATAGAAGTACTAGTTAATACTAGTTTCTCAATGGACTGCTTAGGATAAAAAAAATGATGGAAAATAGATGATATATATATATGTATATACATATATTGCAGTTGCAGTCAATGGAGTTGTGAAAACTCATTTACAATTTTTCCATATATCTATATCTATATATCTATATCTTTCTATATCTATCTGTCTATCTATCTATCTATCTATCTATCTATCTATCTATCTATCAATATGAAATCATAGGAGAGATGACTCCATGAACTATTATTAACAGAGAATTAGTTTGTAGTTTGTAGGCAAGGAAGTAATGATCTTAAATATTATATGTGTTTTGTCCCTGAGATTCATGATGAAAAGTTACATGACTGTTTCTGAACTTTAGAGAGGAAATACATGGGCAAACAGTTTGTATAATGCCTGGGAGAAATTGATAGGTTAATGCAGGGAAGCTAGTAAAGAAAGAAAAGCAGAAATTCAGATCTGTAATTATGAAGTCCTGAGTTAAGGATTAAAAAAAAAAATGGAGAGAGATGGTAAAAGAAAACAAAAAGTAAAATGCACTGAATAAATTTAGGGACCAGTTAAAAGTAGGAGGGTAGTTTGTTTTTGTTTTATGTTTTGGTTTATTTTTGTTCGTTTTTCCCCAAACTCAAGGGTTTGGGAAATAGAAATGGTAAATCTGTACTATGCATGGTGACCAAAAGTTTTCTGGCTTTGATGTCTTGGATTAAGGTGTTGATAACTGAGACACAGGTACAGGAGAAAGAAATATGTAAGAGAAAACAAAGAGAATGGTTTGGGGAACATAAATCCATGGTGTACTCAATAACATAGTTATCAGTAAGAAAAGGTTTATAACATTTTATTTATATTATCTTATTGTTCACATTTTACTTCTTTGTAGCACCGATGCCTGCCTACTCTCTAACCAGTGGAGGCACCCTGCCCTCCTCTCTTATTATACCAAATTACTCCCAGGCTGACCCCAATCATACAGGAGAGTTTCTCTATATGCTTATATAGGAATTTCCAAATACCTGTTTGTTGTTCATCCCTCGAGACCCTGACTAAAATTGCACTCTTCTTTGAAGTGATCCTTTCCCACTTTCTTTATCTCCACATTCATAGCCCTTGATTCCCACTGTTGAGTAGCACTATCTCCTTGTATTGGTAGGGGTTGTTTTTCAATTCCTCTCTCCACTCTTGCTCAAGGGATGAATTGATTGTGAGAACTTTAATAATAGAAACTGTATCTTATTCACACTTGTATGTCTGATACACAATATTTATGATGAGACCTCAAATAAGTGTCCATTGGATTGACCTGAAGAGAGTGAAATATGTTGCCCATTAGTTAAGAACCTTGCAGAAAAATTTAATAATCACATTGAATGACCTAAAAAGATATTTCTTATCTTTCTTACTATGAAAGCCAGATGTCATCAGAAGTTTCCCTGCCCGTTAAAATGTAACTGTTTGTCTCAGGGATACTTCTCTCTCATATTATTCTCTTTGGAATTCCAGACAATTCTCCAAGATTTTTAGTATATTGAAGGCCTTATGATTGCTCTATGTTCTGATGTTCAACTCTGATGTTATACTTTTCATTTTAGTGACTTAATTCAACCCTTAGCTCATGTCACCATCTGTTTCTTGCCTGTGTTTCAAATTGCTGAGAACCTAGGAATAAAGCTGAGCTCTTTTATTTATTTATTTATTTATTTATTTATTTATTTATCTATCTATCTATCTATCTATCTATTTATTTATTTATTTATTTATTTATTTATTTTTGAGTCTCTCTCTCTCATACACACACACACACACACACACACACACACACACACACACACCTCTCCATTATCAAATATGTGTATATATGCATACTGGGCTTTATCAAAGGGGTGTGAGGCTCAGGCGATGTGCTAATTTTGTCATAACAAATTACCTCAAATTTAATATTTGACTTTACACATAGTTTTTTTTTTTTAAACATTTGATTAACTAAAAGAGATTTTTTTTAGTGATCACTTTCCAACACATTGTCCCTAACTGTATGCCACTTTATTGACTCCCTGATTGCTTTCTCTTCTTTCTGCTTCACTACCTCCCTTCAAATTTTTCTACTCCAGTTATTCAAAATGATCCAGCTATAACCAGCCCTACATTAACCTCTCTTTTCACCTTTACTGCTCAAATCCACTCAGGAAGTTATGGTTATATAGCAGGGTTTCGTTTTTGTTTTTGTTTTTGCTTTTGTTTTCTCTCTCTCTTTAACAACTCTATAGCAAAGTTATATTTTCTTTAGTAAAAGTGAGAGTAAAATGAGTTTAGCCTAGAAATGTGTTTCCATTATATGGTAAGAATGTAAGAACAATAAGTTTTTCTCTGTATCTTACAATAATATAGCTTACAGTTTATATTCCTGAATTATCTGAGAATTCTTCAGTTTTAGTATGGGCTTTATTCTCATTGTCTCTTTGGTGTTTTTCTATAAGGTACTCATAATACAATTTTTCAACTCTAATTTCTCATTCTTTGGGTATAGAAAAGAAAACGATTCATTACTTTTATTAACCTCAGATATCCAAGTTAGCATATATTCTTCCCTTTCCCATAACACATTGATTTACAAATATACTTTCAACTAAGTTTAAATATCTTTTTTTTTTGTCTTGATTGTCCCTTTAAGCTTCCTTATATTTCTCTTCAAATTAGAATTAGGACAAGTAACTACTATCCTCTGGATTTCTTGACTTTCTCCGATCATTATCCCAACTCCCACAATTTATTATTTTTTTGATAAATTTCATGTTTTATTTTTATAGGTATGGTTTTTAGATTCAGTTCTTATGCTATGTTAAATGCTCTAGATTTTATATCCCAAACTAAAGTCAAGAAAACTTTTCCACTGACTTATCATTAAGTTACGTCAAAACCAGAAATCACTATAAGTCTGTGTTTATCAGTCTTCTTTTATTTATCATTATTAGATTGATACCATCTCTTTGTCTCTTAGACATGTGGTTCACAGCCACACCACTTCTCATACCACATTCCACATATTCCAAATCCTATTTCTTCCTTACATCTCTAAAGAACCATCCAAAACAAACAGTCCTTTCTTCTTCTTTTAAAAACATGTTTTCTCTTGTCTCTTGGGGCAGATACTGTCTCTCACATGGTGGGTCTGAAATGTTTTGAGAACAGATGCTGAAAAAGAAATAATCTTTAGGACAAAAAGCTGCAGGAGGCACCAAATTTATTACTAGAACGCATCTCTGGACTTGGCCGTTCCTCCACCCCTTTTATCCTTGACCCTGGATGGCTATTGGGCAATGCCTATTTTTAAGTGAACTATGAGCCTTTATGTTCAGTACAATGCTTCACTGTCTTAAAGTGCTCACAGGTGTTTTTATTAGTTACTTAAGATACTCTTGTTAATAACTGAGATACTGATGTTAATAAGAAAGCAAAAACATTAACCACAATGGTGGCTACCAATCAAAGGAATATTCAATTAAAATATGCAGAAGCTTATAATCTGTGTTAAGCAAACTAAAATGTTTTGAGATGAGTCTGACTTAGAATGAGGAAGCTATCATATCTCTACGGGGAGAATATGACATTTTTCAAAGAGGAAGCTTTAAATGAGTATATCTAATTGTTTCTTGAAGTCAGACAAATAGGAGAGGTTTAATATTTTGGAGGAAGTAAACAAGAAAAGATTGATGGCAAAAATTGCTTAGGCAGTCATTAATTATGCCCACTAAGTATTTTGGTTCTTCTCCCTTGCAGGCACATGATAGGATTATACTTCCTTACCCTCTTGTAGTTAGTTGTGGCCATGTGTCTTGCTTTGGCCAGTGAAATTTAAGTGGACATGATTCACTTCCAGATAACTTTCCAGGCCATGTGCAATTTGCCACATTCTCCTTTTTCTTTGGCGTGGTGATAAACAAAATTTGAGACGATCATTGCTCCTTCATTCTGGGCCTCTACAAACCTCATCGATAGGAAAGCCCTGCTGCCACATAAGGTCATGCTGGATGAATGAGAAACCACTTAAATGACTGGGATTTGGTGGATGGTTATGACCCCAACATACCCTAGCCCAGCCTGTTCGACACAGTTAGTTTTTCAACATCTTCGCATAGGCTCCTGTCCTGAATTAAAAAATATTCCACTATTTAATTTATTTATATTGTTGTTAAAACAAAACAAAAACTCCTTTCCTTAAGCCTTGATGAATTTACATGTTAAAAAACTAGAAAGCATAATTTTATCTTCACCAGTGGACAACAGCATGAGGAGTTTCCATTTGGAGCAGAACATTTTTTTACTTTTTATAGATTATAGAAGTAGAGGGGGGAAAAAAACTGTTTTTTGAAGTTCATACATGGCTGAATAAGAAAATTCAGGCAAAGCTTATGACAAATATTCATAAGGAAGTCTTGCACGAAAACATGAAAGCCGAAAAAAAAAGGTTCTCAGTGCTTTGAAAAACTACTTCTGATATTACTTTATCAGCCATTGTAATATATATTAATGAAGAACTCAAGTGACAAATTGCTTTCAGAATAATTTTTATATAAATATTTATTTAGAATTTTGAAATTGAATTATAAAATTTAAATATTTAAATATTATTTTTCTTAGTTTTAAGATATTGATTTTTAAATTTTGAAAAGAAAAATATTTATTTTAAAATGAAAATCATCTTGTAAGACAAATAGAGCTTTCCTATTTACTTTTTGCAAGTTTATTTCAAATGCGTATTTGTTTTTAAATCAAATATTTAATTTTTAGTGCATTATTTAACAGACATCAATTAACTTTAGATATAAAACACTGAGCTAAATGTAATGAGGTATATTAAACTATATAACATGAGCTATAACTTCAATGTGTTTACTATAGGAAAAATATAAATGAATCAGAGAAATATAGATATTAGTGTAAATAAAGATGAAATTCTATAAGAATTTGGAGAAAAAAATAGGATGTATTGTCTTTTCTCAACTTAGTAGGTACCTGGACATGGTACCTACTAAGGAAAACTACATATTCTCTTCAATCCTAATCTAAGTTATTTCAGTAGATCTTTTCAAAATTAATAGAATAAAGTAATAACAAAAAATATTAGTTAGTAAACAGAAAAATGTTAAAAACACCTAGTTATGGACTTATATTTTTAACATATTTTTTTAAATCATAGGGTCATTTCTTTTCAATAAATGGGATTCTTTTAAATTGGCCCTCCCAGGTAGGTATCATATAACAGGTTTCTCTTTTTATAGATTCCCTAGACACCTCAGATTAAATTCTGTGTGATCAGTGGACAAATATGTGCATTCATAACTGCCTTACTTTTTCTAGCTATAGTTAACTTGCAGAATTAAAGCCATTCAACCCTCAATATAAACAACCAAATAATCTATACAATATGGAAGAAAGTAATTCTAATAATCAATTATTATCTGGTATCTAAATTCACTTGAATGTAAGGATCACTGTTGAATATTAATTTACATAGATAAAAATAATAATTAATTTTCTAAACTTGTGCAATAATATTAAATATACACTTATTTTTGTTTTCTAAATAATCTTTCACACTGCCTAAAAATACACATTTAAACAGAAAGAAACAAACAAAAGAGAGTAAGTTTACAACAAATATATATTAAATTCCAAACATTTGGAGATTTATTTTCATTTTTTGTGTGTGTGATGCATTTTATTTTTTCTTTACTTTTGTTCTAATAGTGATTTTTGCATAACAAGTATTTAAGGTATTCAAAATTATGAAAATTTGAGGCACTTCTATTTTCTGTATCAAATTCCTTTCAAATATTCAAGGGAACTATAGTTTAAGATTGAAAAACATGTGACCGCTAAAGAAATGTTTTTCATTTTAGTAAAGCAAAAATAAAATGTTATTCCCTGGATTTTCTCATATGTCTGTATATCTAAAAATTTCCAGCATAGCCTGATGATGGAGAAAAAAGTCATTTGGCCACACAACCATGCTGAAGCTAACTTGATAATGCTCTGTAGGCAAAGGAATGTTATTAATGTAAGTAAGAAAATATATAGATAGATATAGATATAGATATAGATAGAGATAGAGATAGAGATAGATATAGATATATAGATATATAGCAGATATCTGGAACATTCTGAAGAGGGGGTAGAAGAAAATCTCATTCTCAACTAAACTTTTATTTGTTAAAGTTTGGATAGTATACTAGCAAACAAAAATCACTTTCTATATCTGGGAACATTGTTATAAAGAACTTTTATTCAGCCTATTTCAATAGTTTTTTCTTGGTAATATGAAGGATGAATTAAGTTGATCACAAAAGACTTTCACTACTCTGAATTACCTGTTTCACCTTGGAAAGCCACACAAAATGAACCTCTTAAGCCTTTTGAAAGTGACCTTTTTTTCCCTCAGCAATGATTTATCTTTCTCCTGGAAAATCCGTTTTACAAAAGGGAGTATGATTAAAGGAAGCCAACCAGCACAAACACTTGCTGAAGATCCTGCTTATCTGGAACTCACTTGACAATGTATGTTTTTGGGGTTGGGAATGATGCAGGTTCAAGGGATAATTCTGCCTTTCAGGCACTTCAATTTATTTCATGCCTGAGTACTGTCATTGTACGCAGACAAGATGAAACGCATCGTTGTGTAAAGAAATTGAAATGGAATCCTACTTGACCCAGCAGGATGGGGCATTATGTTTGACTCAGTAGTGATTCCTGGGATAATATCTAATTCCAGGAGGAAAATTTCTTGATATGGCCACCTGCTGTGAATGGCTTTGTCCAGGGATCACAAGTTGTTCTGGGTGACTAGGCTCAGGACATGCTTAAAAGAATGCAACTCGTCTCCTGCTGGCATTTAGATCTCTTCATTTTCACGATGCTTTCTATTCAACAGGAACAACTGAATGGAACAGAGGGGTTGGGAGAATATGAAGCACTGCACACTCTAGTAGCAGAGAGTCAAGGCCCACTTGACCCAAGATTCTTATTTATTTAATTTTTTAGAGAGCTATCATTATTTCTTCACAGGGCACTTTTTAATTTTTACACTTCTCAGGCCAGCCCCTTGCATGTCTTTCTCTGTTCACTGTGTGTGAAGTATTTACTTTGAAAAGGCTGCACACCAATAGATTAAATAAAATAGGAACACTCTGTGTCTCACAAGAGGGAATCGTGCAGACAGCTTTATTACTTCTATCAGAGAACAAAGATTTTTCCCAGCATGCAGAGGATTATTAGGCCAGAAGCAAATAAACGGAATGTGTGATGTCAAAGCTTCAAATGCGATCAAGATAAATTGTCTAATTGATTTTTCTGCAATTATAGCTTTTGCAATATAATTCCTCATGTTTTGCTTCTGGACTCTTATCATTTAGAATTTTAAAAATTAATTTGGGCATAAACATAGGAAATAATTTACTTTCTTAATATCCTTTTCCTCCAAAACTAGAGAACATAATTTTAAACTATTCCCACAATGAAATATTCATAGGTTTACATGATAATTATCAATAATTGACAATGTTCTTCCCCATCCTCTTTTTTTGAATTCTGAAAAAAAAAATTAAGAATGATGCTGCCATGACATTTCATTACTAAATTTCAATGCTCCTTATCTTGGTCAGTTAAAAGTTAATTAACTTAATAAAGAGAAACTTGTTAGTGTGTTTTTATTCTTTTTCTTATTTTCTTAGCTTCTCTCTGGATATTGGCTTGAAGTTAGAAGGGTTAACTTATTGTAAAACTTATTTTCCCTTTCTATTTAATTTCATTTTTGCAAGATAGCCTTGAGAATAAAAATAAACAATGACTGTTTGATCACCCAAGTAAAAGAAACAGGTTTTCAAGCCTTAATTCTTAATCTAATGAAAATGAATACTTCTGAAATATACATGCATGATAATATATGTTTTAACTAAGTGCATATTTATTCACTGTATGTACAAATACTTGTAACAGATTAACATGTGGCTAACTATATATGCTTGATACACACAGGTACTATATAAAATGATGTACATATCTGCATATATTGCAATCTATGTAGAATATATTTATGTATTGCTGTAAATGATTACATTGTTCCAAGTTTTATTATATTGTGAATAATTTTTGAGGTTGTGAAATCTATTTAGAAACTGCTCACATTTCACATTTTAAATCAGTAAAAATCCAAAGGTATTTTGGTAGTATGTAGGAGCAATTTCTGTACTCCCTTATTAGATAGCCCTGAATTTCAGTCATTTGAGTTATACAAGAATATATTCCTGTAAATTCTATGAGAAAATCTGAAGTCACTGACCTTGTTAGACTTCATTCTTTAATAACTGCGTCAAGCTGAGCAATCTATTCTCTGAACAAAATATAGCAGTTGGTCAAAGATTTTAGAATTAAAAAAAAAAAAAAAAAACTGCTCTGTTTTAAAAAACGCAGTACCAAAAGTGTAATGTATTCCTTAGACAAATTACATTGGTGTAGCTTTGAGATATTAGGTGTATTTTATAAAAATGTTATGTAAAATTTTCAAGTGTTTTTTTTTCCCCCTTTCTCTTTCTTTTGCTTTCCTTCCTGATCAATTTATTCTAAGAGCCGTTATACAGGGTTGTGCATGGTGGCACTCAGCACAGGGAATGCTTAATCATTGTGGCTTCATGTTTGAGGTTTAGCCTAAGCAAGCATGTTGAGAAGGATAACCACACATAGGGGTGGCCTGGCTCAAGATAGTTGAGCTCTGCTGGTACAGAGAGGGTTTTTCTGCTGAAGGTAGCCAGGCATGCTGTGCCAGAATCCAGGCTGGGTGAAAAAGGCACCTGTATGGGTGGTGGCCAACTCTGGAGTGCCAGTGCCTGTATGGGATAAAAAGGGAACCCCCAGAGAGGAGATGCAATCAGCACGTGGTATTATAAATCAAGAGAAGTGAGTAAGGTAAAAATCAGGATTAGGGTTTCAGAGTCAGTGCATGTGAGAAGGGTGTTTCTAGGGGCAGTAGATTAGCCGAAGGTGTTGAAACCACAGTGGGAAAGGAAACCGTCCGTGCGGTATGGTGGGGGTGTGGTCTGGCAGGGGTGTTTGAGCCAAAGCTAAGCAAAGGAGACATTGACGTGAAGGCAAGGGCAACAGATGATTGCTTATATAAAGGAAGATTTGTTTAAATAAGTAAATATATTGATAATAAGGGTAATTATGGGAGATGGAGGATACATATGAGAAGGGAGAAAATAGAATAAAGATTTTTTTGAGCTAATAGAATTGGAGTTATTGGATTGATGTTTGAGTTTTCAATATATATAGCTATTTACAGAAGTAAATATACATGAACATGTGATAAACATATTTGTATGTACATATATTTGTGTATGTGTCCTTATATGTGTACAGGCACATGTAAACCACACACATACATTCCCTAATTTTGTCAACTACAAGGGCCTAGAAATAGTGATGCTCATATGAAAGTTGGCACAACTAGTGTCCACATCTTGGTTTCTATATACTATTATCTACTGAAAAGAACTAGAGCATCTAGAGATGGGGCTAAGAAAGTAAAATTAAAAATCTGGAACATCTGTTTTTTATAGAAATGAAGTGCTCTGAGGATGATGGGGACATATCAAAAGCCTGCTTAAAATGACTTACATTTGGCAACTCTGGGGTGAACTGATTATTAAAGTAAATAATGGCAGTCACAAATTATAAGTCATTGAATAAAATAATAATCCATAAATTAATAAATAAGTCAAAATTTCAATTAAAAATAAGATATTTTAATAGACTCAAATTTACCTCTCCACAATATTATTATTTATTACATGAGTAACAAATAATTTTAAAATGGAGAAACCTGGAAAACAACATATTATCCAAGAGATCAAAATTAATACCACCAAAGATAATCACTTCCAGAAGGGTAGTGTAAGGACCTCTGAAAATCTGTTTCTACATAAAAACAATGAAGACACAGCAGGAATTGTCAAAGTTAATTTTAAGAACTCTGGAAATTAAAGACTTTTAGCAATTTGAGAAATGTTTATTTAGGAAAAATGGCTGAATCTCAATAAGAATAATGAACTCTGTGGAAGTTTAACTTATCCTATTTCCAACCCTTTTCATAGGTCATCAGGAGTATAGAAGATGAGCAGCCTCACAACAATGGTTGCTGTGAAAACTAGAAGCCAAGCACCCACTGGAGAGAAAAGAATGGGCTTGGAGATCCCCCAAAAGCTTCATACCCATATACTAGTATTATTTGGTTAGTCTTACAGGTTCCTAGAAAAACCTCATTCAGAGATTTGCCTTTATTTCACAGATTCAGAGCTCATTCATGGGAAAGCATTATTTTCTTATGTTTGTCTAAAAAGCAAGTGACAATTTTTTTTTTTTTTAACACACAGTTACCTGAAGTGGTGATATCACCTACAGTTGAGACTCTGATCAATAGATTTAAAAGAAATATCTTGGAAAAGATAAATTAGTGGTGGCTGTTGTGAAAAGCTGAAAACTTCTTAGCAATCTAGATAGCTATGCACTTGTGCAAGACTGCACTTAATGATCAAGGAAGTCCTGAAGTCACCTCACCTCCCATGTCTAGCTGACCTTGAGGCTCTGAACAGACAGGAAGTAAAGGCTAAGATAAATTTGTAAACTTCAAGAGCATTGAAAATTTACTCCAACTAAGACAAGGAGTCCCTCAGCAAAGAATGGAAGAGCTATTGTTCTAGGAATTTAAAGAAGTCACTGTTCAATTATTCCCTGACTACTAAGCTTAACAAGCAGGAACTGAAGTGGCTGTACATGACAAAATACAAACTTATAGAATTAGTCAAGGAAAATCACTAAACAATCAGCAACAACAATAGTAACAAACAGCAACAACAATAAACCCTGGGGAGGGGTAGGAATATGACTCTTAGAGTTACCACATTATATAATTTAAAATATCTGTTTCAAAAAAATTATAATGCACATAAAGACCTAGAAAAATGTGGCCCATAAACAAGAAAAAACCAATAAATAAAATCTGTCTTTGAGAGTATGTAGATCTCTGACTTACTAGACAAAGGCTTTGAATCAGCTAGTATATACATGTTTAAAAAACTAAACGTAATCATGTATATAGGATAAAAATAAAGTAGAAAACAATGCTCACCAAGTAGAGAATATAAATGAGAGATTGAAGTTAGAGAAAAAGGCCAAATATAAATTCTGGAGGTGAAATGTGCAATAACTGAAGCAATTTTCTAGAGGGACCTGACAGTAGATTTGCAGTGGCAGGAAAAATATAATAAACAAACCTAAAAATATGTAAAATGGGATGATCTTAATCTTAACAAAAAGAAAAAAATGAATGAAGCAAATCAACAGACACTCAGAGACTGACGGAAAACCAACAAACATGTTTACATATGCATAACGTAAAACCAATAGTAGAGGAGAGAGTGAAAATTACAGAAAGAATATGAAGAAATGAGGGCCTAAAACTCCCAAAGTTAATTAAAAAAACATTAATTTATACATCCAAGATGTACAATGAACTCAAAGTAGAACATTCTCAAAAACCTAAATCTAAGCACAACATAATCAAAAATTTAAGGACAAATATAAAGAGAGAATCTTTAAAGCAGAAAGAAAAATGACTCATCACATACAAAAGGTTCTTGAAAGATTAAGTTAAATTTACATTAGAAACTCAAATCCAAAAGGCAATAAAATGACATGCTGAAAGTGCCGAATTAAAAAACAAACTTCATTCAAGAATTCTATATCCATCAAAGCTATCCTTCAAATGTGAAAAAAAATTAAGATATTTTCATATTTTTTTTTTTTAAATGAGACAATATGTTGCTAACTAACACCTACTCTACAAGAATTGCTGAAGGAAGTCCCCTCACTGAAATGAAAGGACACTAGAGAAAAACTTGAATCCACACATAAAGGGCACCAATAGACGTAATTACATAGATAAATGTAATAGCATAAACATATTATTTGTTTGTAGCTCTTTTCTTCTTCTACAGACTTAAAATGCATTTGCATAAAGTGATCATTGTAAAGACATGTTAATGGGCTTATAAATAATAAAAACATTATTTAGATGACTATAATAGCACAAAAACTTGAAGATGAAATGCACCTTTGTTAGAAGAGGGTTTTTGTATAGTATTAAATTTAAACTGGTATTAATATGAACTAGGTTGCTTAAATTAAGATGTTAATTTTATCACCTAGGAAATCATTAATAACACAACTAAGAGATATACTAAGCAAATAGTAATCAAAGAGTTGGAGTGGATATACTAACATCAGATAAAATAGACTTTAAGACAAAAATTGCAGCTAGTAACAAAAAACATATTATACTGAAAAAAAATGTCATTCTATCAGGAAATTACAACAATTATGAACATATAAATCCCTAATAATCAGATTCCAAAATACATGAAGCAAAACCTGACATAACTGTAGGGAGAAAGTGGTAATTCAAAATAATATTTTGAGATCTTAAAACCGTACTTTCAATAATGTATAGAACAATGAAGCAAAAGATCAACAAGAAAATAAAAGACTTGAAAAAACTATGAACAAACTAAAACAGTCATTTATAGAACATTACACCCAAGACCTGTGCAATGCATATTCTTCTCAAGCACACCTGGAACTTTCTCCAGAATAGATCATATGATAGGACATCAAAACAAAACAAAACAAAACAAAGCAAAACAAAAAAATACTAACAACAACAACAACAACAACAACAAACTTTAAGACACTTAAGAGGAATGAAATCATATGAAGTATATTTTTAACAAAATTAAAATAAATTATATATAACAGAAGGAAATATGGGGAATTAACAAATATATGGAAATTGAACAACACACTCCTAGGTAACCAATGTTTCAAATAAGAGGTAATAAGTAAAAATAGAAAATACTTTGAGATGAATGAAAATGAAAATATGACCTATGGGATGGAACTAAAGCAATGCTTAAAGGGAAATGTATGGCCCTAGAGACTATATTAAAAATGATGAAAGATCTCAAATCAGTGCCCTAACTCAATACCTTAAGAAACTCAATATCCCCACTGTACCTGTTGAAGATCATGCGTCAATGGACTAGAAGTATCTTAAAAATTCAAACTTCAACTAATTGTGGAGTTTTATTATGTTTTTTTTACACTCTGTTATATATCAAAATATAAATCCAAAGATAAAATGAAGTACAAATATACCTTCTATATCAAACTAGTTGTTTTAGTGTAGTGATCCTTCTACTGAGACTCATTATTGTTCATTAGTGGTGGCAAGCTAACTTCCACCAATCACTCTTAGTCACCACTCTACTCAGTAGATTGAGTTAGTTATTGCTATTCCAATTATTTCTCCTTTCTGATTTGTCCCATTCCTGCTGCTCATCTCCAAACACTGATGCAATAGATGCTGCCACCTTGCTACAAAGCATCTCTGATAAAGTGTGTGTGTGTGTGTGTGTGTGTGTGTGTGTGTGTGTGTGTGTGTGTGTAAATCTTTTGCTAGAAGACCCTGCCAATTAGATTTTGCATAGCTCCAAGAATTTTCTCAGGAAATCACAGCAGAGTAATCATGAAGTATAGATTCCCTTACCTTCTATCAACCAAGTTCTGAGATACAGTGGAATTCCATTTGTTCTCAGTTTGTTCTAATCCTGACTGTATGTAATCCTGGAAAGGCAGAGGATAGCCCACCCTTTATTTTGAAATAGTAAGAATTCAGCTATCCCTGATTCTTGTAAAATCCTTATATTTCCTTCATATTTTCTCTCACTATTCATTTCTATAATATCATTCATGCAAATTAAATACTCAAACACATCCCTTGACATAGATTCCTCTCTAGCAATATATCTTGATTACATAAATAGGTACATATGGTGAGTTGTGAAAGACAGCTGAATATTCAATCAAACATAATATATTCAATCATTCATTCATTCATTTATTCAAAAAGTACTCATTGAGGAATACCTGCTTCATTTCAGGCATCATACTGAGTGACTCTGAACAAGACTAGTATGGTCTTTGTGGTTCCTGACTAGTTTAAATTCTGGTAGCAGACAGAAAGAATATTCTTTCCGTCCTTGGAAAGAAGAAAACCAAATTCCTTTGAAGTAGAACGTTCAGGCTGTCATAAGAAAAGTGGGATTTAGGAGTCGGCAAAAATTGAAGAAGGAAGATAAGGAGGCTTTTCCTTTTAACTTGACTTTGAGTTGGATAAAGCTCTCTCTGAGCCTGGGTCTCCACTGTTTAAGAAAGTATTAGGGTCTAGGTGTCCACATGAGCTAAGATTTATTAGCAGTTTTATTTCCAGTGAGAAAGGATTTTTCTTCCTTATGGAGCTTCAGTTGTCCCCCAGAAAGAGCACAGAGAAAATCCAGACACTGGAGCACGGACAGAGACTATCAGCACGCTGAACTCAAGAGTACACTAATGGCTCTCTCCAGCTCCCAGAGCCTTCCAGAAGGAAGCAAAGACATCTACAATGAGGTGATTTTTAAAAAAATTATTAACCTTATTCTTTACCCAGCATTTATTTCCCTCCTTTGCCTCTCTTTATTCAAACAACTGGGCCATTCTCAGTTCGTAGCCATAAGGGAGGAGTATGTCACTGTGGAGAATAAAAGCTAAGGAGTCTTCCTGGCTTCAGTCTCTAAAAGTGAAAAGTATTTAAAACAAATGTCTCAAATTAGCAAACTTCAGGCCAAATCTCTCCTGGAGAAATGTTTTATTGGTAACTGTGATGTTGGTCCACACATTGTTTTAAAATAGAAATAGTGGCTAACATTTGAAATTGGAACACTTAATATTTATATCTAGCTTTCTGATTTCTCTAAAAGATTCAGCTCTTACAACTGAAGCAATGTTCCCACATACCAGTGGTGGAAGGATCCGGTTATCAGCTGTCTTCTTTTGCTGGGATGCATGCTCTTCCACTGAGAAAGGATTCAGTCCCTGCTCATGTGTTTATATCCCCAGCAATGAGGCACAGTGTTAGTTACCTTTATCATTTTGGATCTACTAGACTCACTTATGTTACCTACCTTGAACCTGAAGCTGCCTAAGACAACTTGGCCTTCACAGAAATGATAAATTTCTGGTTACAAACCAAATTTGGAATAGAATTGATATACCATAAAAGCAAGTATTTGAGGACCCTGCAAACTTGACAGATGTTAGTATAATCCAGGGATAGGAGGAGAAATGATGAGAGTGTACAGTTAGTGGGTCGATTGAGAGAGCCTCCATTCCATTTCCTCAGCAGAGAATAGGGAGACATAAAAATCCCAACTAGTCTTCTGAGTCTGAGAGCTGTGGGGATTTATGGCACGGAAAGGTGGCAACACCTGAGAGTAGATATTGTTTTATGATGTTCTTGGGCATATGTTGACTTCAGTAGTTTCTGAGAGATTTCTTTGCCCCAGCATGACCTGGAAAGGGAGGAATGATTTCTGTGTGCCAACACATGGCACAGAATTAACTGTGAATGCTGCCAGATCTGAAGCTTTTCTGCCAAGAGGATTGAGAGTGAGAGATGTCACAGCAGATGCCTGCATTGACCAATCATGTGGAAAACCAGATTGTCGCACATCTATATCCATGTCACGTCCATGAATACCTTGGTGTTCAATGAATTCTTAGAAAATTTACACATTCAAATGACATGTTGATTTTATATATATTTAATATATAAATGAAGTTATACATCATGTGTATCTGAATATGTGGATGGGAATACATATACTCTAAAATTTAGAGATAAAGATGATGCTTTGAGAAAATTCATTGGAAAATAACAACTGTATATTCAGAGTAATAGGATTTTCCAGAACAGATGTGGCACCAAGGAATATGGACCTGGACAGCCTCCATAACCATACTGGCTAAAGGTGATCATACGTTCTTAACAAAGAGAGATGGAGAGGAGAAGGAGGAGGAGGAGGAAGAGGTGGAGGTGGAGGAAGAGGAGTAAGAGGAGGAGGAGGAGGAGGAGGAGGAGGAGGAGATCTACTTACCTCATTCATATTACAGCAAAAGTTGTTCTTGTAGAGTGTGTATTTAATTTTTTGCAAAAACTATTTGTTGTCCTGGCAGTTTCTACAAAGAATTCCTACAGACTCTGTAAAATGTATCTGAAATGTAGCCTTTCGGTCTTACCTGACTCTAACATTGATTCTGGAGCCTAGAGTGGGAAAAACCCAATAGGTACATGCTACCTTAATGAGTTTTATTTCTGCCTAGGTGTATTGCTTGATACACTTGCACCTGATGCTCCTGGTGTTTCAGTATGAATAGATCACGTTTTTTCACTTCTTTTGAAAATTCAAATCAAGTGTTTTCACATATCACTAAATATATAAAATCACTATGCCCATTACTTTTTCTGGTCCTTTCTCAGTAGTCAAGTGCACTTTTAAAAAATGAAACAGATGATGAAGCAGAGGGGACAACGTTCAGAATAAAAGTCCACATAATGAGTGTCTATCAACACTATCATCTCACAATTTATAGTAGACATGTTGAGACAGCAGGCCCAGTGGTGCATTAACTAAAAGTCTCTGAGGCTAAGTCATCATGGTTTATCAAAAAAATATATGAATAAAACTAAGATACTTACATAATCTTTATTACTTTTATTTTTTCATGCTATTATCTCCTTTCTCTGTTAATACTTTTCCTGAGAACTGTTTTTTATCCCCTGAGGACCATTTCTTGTGGAGGTCCATGCCCTGCCCCTTACTTCTCATTGTTTTGGTTACACAGAAGTATTTTTGGTGACACTGCAGGATTTCACAGTGGCCCTCACTCCATATTGTTTATCAACCTCCCTACCAATTCAGCGTCACTTTGATGTCTCACTGAGCAGCTGGCAACTGCACAACAGGCCTAAAACAAGACTGAGTTGGCAGGACTAAGGGGTAAATAGCTAAAGTGGAAACAGTGTCCAGTGTGAACAGTACATAAGCAAATCTAATGACAGCACTGTATGTACATATCCATCTGCAGCTAGGAAAAGCAAAAATTTAAAATATGTATGCTCATGAACATGTATTCTGCAAGTTTAGTGAGCATTTAGTAGTAAATTATAGGATATCTGAGCTTTAAAGGAATTCAGAGACCAACAACCCAGTATGAGGAAATTGAATGACAGAGAGCTAATTAACTTATTCAATGTTACTCATTAGCTTAGGGGTAAAGATGGACAATCTTGTTTGCATCAGTCTCAGAGAAGTTCCCCGTCCATCTTTCAGGACATTGCCAAGATAAATGTGTGATTTTCATGACTGTCATAAAGGTTTAAATAACTGTCTTACAACTGTCATTTTGCTCTTTTTAAGTAAGATAGTCCTAATGTTCGATATCAAGAACTTTTTTGATTTAAACCTGCGAGTTTTCACTGACGTGCTTCCAAAGTACTTCCATCCTGGTAAAATCTGGATGAAATTCATTTCCAAATCATCTGTAAAATAACTTTTTATTTTTTTTACACTTTTACTTTATTTTCAGGAAGATGGCAAGTTTATGTTATGGTCTTTCCATTGCTTCTATTTTTTTTTTTATTTTTTCCTACTAAGCTTTATATTTCTAAGAGCTAAGTCTTGATCTCAGAAAATTTCTTTTTTGAAGTAACTATTCTAGTTTTATTTTATGGGTGATATTTTTATTTATCTCTCTAAGAGTAAAAATAGCTTTTATTTATACTCTTTTTCAAGTTCTCTCTCTCCTACAAAGTATCTTTTCTCTAAGTTTTATTGCCCCCCCACTTTCTCTTTCTCTATTCCTTTCTTCCTTTTCTTTCATCCTTTCTTTCTTCCTTCTGGTCTTTATCTTTAAGGTTAGAGTTATTTATCAGATAGCAGGTTATCCTTGACTGTTTATTCATAATTAAGAATGAAGGACCAAAAAGTGGTTTGGAAATTCTGAGTGCAAGTGTAGCACACCAAACGTGAACTTCATTTTTGACTAATCTGACTGTACCATTTCCATGAAGAATGCTAAAGTAAACATTTTTTCTTGCAGTGGTTAGATTTTGAGGAGAGAAATCTCTAATATCATACTTTAAATAATAAACCAGCCTGCAAGCATTTTAGATGTGATCGAGAGAAGAGTGCTGGGAATCTCAGAATTCAACATGTAAATGTTCACTTTTATCACCCTCTCTTGAGTACGATAGACCACCTTATACTGGGCCTAGTGTCCTTCAAACCATATGCCCTCTATTAATCTCTCCAATAGTCTGCCATCACTGAGGAGAAGAATTGGAGGTTTGAAGACTTCTTATATAGACTTATAATCAAGTCCCCTCTTTTCAGCCATATATTCAATATCTCTTTGGTAATATCTTTTGCAGTCTATCCATAGCCCTTTACTGACAACTTTCTCATTTCTGATAAGTCAGTTATTATTTGCCAATCTGCTCTCACTTACAAAAATTATATTTTAATTTTCTCCCTTTTTCATCTTCGTGGATTTGTCTTGACTTATTTCCCATTCACTGGGGTTCTCCAAGTATTTCAAGTCTTTAATCTTCCTTTTTAAGTTAATTTCTAACCTCTTTTTTTAAGGTACTTGTTATTAGTGCTATTAAAATCAATAGAGAAGAACTTTATTTTTGCATTTCTGTCACTTAAAATAAGTGCCTAGTGGAACAAATATATGAGAGTGATCTAACTCAGATGTAAACAAGCCAAACAATTCCCAAGATTTAATCTCTTCATCTAAGTAGTTAGACAAGAGACTTCTTCCAGATCATGTTCAACCAAACCTCATTCATGAAATATAGGATGCATTTCCCAATTGAAGGACCCAGCTTTATTTAGTTAAGGGTAAGTGAACAAATTCTCTTCCCTATTAGAAGACATTAGTTAGACAAAGACATGCTTAAAATCTATTACTCTTTTCACTCTCATAAATTAGTAGTATTTCAAAGCTAAAGTAGAGATAGAAGATGAAGCATATGTTATGTTATACATTAAAAGAAGACCTTTCTGAACTAGGCTCTCAACAGTAGCATAGTGAAGAAATTTCATGAAGCTGAAAAAATTCAGTATAAACTTGAGGGGCAAGGGTTTGAGATCAGTATTGCTCACATAAGAAGCAAAGGGCAAATTAGAACCATATTTTCACCTAAGATAAACAGTTATCAGAAATAGGTCTGTTGACCTGCAAATTTATGTATTCAATTTGTTCATAACTGGAGAAACACTTTCTATAGCTTAAAGAGCACATCTTCTAGGAGGAAATAGTTGGAAGGTACTGGGTTGCATAGTGTTCCCTCCAAAATTTATATCTTTTTCACAGAATTTGGCCTTATTTGGAAATAAGGTCATTCTTTTTTTTTTAGGAGAGGCAACCCTTGGTTGACCTCACAGATTGCAAGGATCTTGTCAGGTTACAATCCCATCCCTTATTTTTTATTTTTATTTTTCACCTGGCCTTCCTAGGTGGTCTCCCATCCAAGTACTAACCAGCCCCCACCGTGCTTAGCTTCCCAGATCAGACGGGATTGGTCTTGTTCAGGGTAGCATAGCCGTAGATGAAATAAGGTCATTCTTAATTCTTAGTTGTTTGACATAAGTCAAACCTATTATAGGATATTTATGTAAGTGATAAAACCTATTATAGAATATTTATGTAAGTGATAAAACAATGTTTCATAGGGCCATTCTTACCTCCTCTCCTCTACTTTAAATATCGTTTTTCAGTCTCTTCTAGTTTTAATACAAAAAAAACATTTGAGGTATTTTTAAAATGTGTTTTCAGATTTGGTGAGAAAAAATATATTTCTCTGTGGGTGCTTTCTGATGTCTCATTTACATCTGGTTGCTAAGGAAGCCTTCTGTGCGTGTGTGTGTGTCTGTGTGTGTACACATACACATACTCTTGTGTGTTCATTCTGTTGCTATCAGAACTGATGGTCATAAAAACTGATAATGGTTTTTAGATTATGGAGTGATAAATATATTGCAAAGATTTTAAAATAAACACCCACCATCTTCATTGTCATTTTTATTTTTTTAAAAAATGACTGTTTGAAAGATGATCTCTATTTTAAGAGCAAACTAAAAACAAACTTACACAGGTTTTATTACTAAGCACATGCCAAAATCATTTTGTTTTCCTTATGTTTAAATGCAACAGCAGCATCATAGCTAAAATACTAAATATAAGGAGCATTTAAATTTCCTGCTATATTTCTTTGAGAAGATATATGTAGATTAATATAGGGACAGTCTATAAGAGGCTATAGTTTTTTTGTAAAACTTCCCAGGATGCATTATCTCTCAATGACAATTACAGTAGAAGAGGAAAAAAAAAAAAACTACTTGTGCAGTAAAAATGTATTAGATGTATTTTTCTATTGCTGTTGTTGCAATTAGACACAAATTTAGTGGCTTAATACAACACTAAGTTATTATTTTGTAATTCTGAAGATAAGAAATCAGAAATCATTTTCACTTGACTAAAACCAATGTGATGTCAGGGTTAAATCTATTCTGGAGATTTGAGGGTCGACTCTATTTTATGGCCTTTTAAAGTTTCTAGAGGCTGCACTCCTTCCTTGGCACTTGTCCCTAAACCACTCTGATCTTTGTTTTCATTATCACATCTGCCTCCCTCTTACAAGAACTCTTGTGATTACATCAGGTCAATCTGAATATTCAGATTGAAGGTAATTTTACTATCTCAATATCTTTAACTTACATCTGCAAAGTTCCTTTTGTCAAGTGATGCAACGTATTTATAGATTCTGTGGTTATGATATGGATATCTTTTGTGTTTAATAAACACAATATTTTTGCATAATGTTTGAATGACTGTGAATCACAGAAAATATAGTAAAAGTAAAAATAATTTCTTTTTTTATTGCCCTTGCCTATGTCCTTTCCAAGTTGGAACTGAAGATTGTGGAGGTGGTAAAATATCTGTAGTATGCTCCTGTCTCAGCCTGACACACAGTAGGTGCTCAGTTTTCCAGATTATTCAATAGGGCATGACATCTCTTTTATGGAAAACATCAAAATAAGTTTGAAAATATTCTGGTCAATGCAAAGGATAAAGAAGTAGATGCTATCAAGGATCTGTAGATCTTAGATTGTGAGGAGATTGCCTTACTCTACTGCCCTAAGCATTACTATTAAGTCAGCAGTATCTCTGGCACAAAGATGACAATTTTTCTCAATCATAAAGAATATTTTGTTGCTATGGTACTGGAGGTTACCGAGGACAATACATAAAACTAACCTCAGAAATATGTCTTAAAGTATGTTTTTTTTTCCTACCTTATGCTTTAATATAAGATTAGATAAACTTAAATTCACTTCAGAGACTCAAAAACAGTGAAAGCTGTCAGACACTCTCATTACAGAACCATATTTTTTATTTCAGAAAAAAAGGTTTAATTGTATAGTCTGGACATGTGCATTTGTGCATAAGTATAGCTTCAATATTAAAATTTGCCATGAACAATTTTTTCTAACTTCACAAAGAACATTATGATATCCCTCTGATTCATCAAATGAGATGAAAAAAATGTACAGTTTAAAAGATAAGGAGTCAAAATCAGGATTAGCTACAAATCTTAGAAGGTTAGAGACAGAATATTCTACCTAGGAGGACCCAGTCTATCAGTCAAAATATTTTGTAGATAATCTTTTACAGAAATATTAATTTGGCATTTGAAGTGATTTATAAAACATGGGAAAAAAAAGAAAGAAATTGGTTAAGCAAAATAGTATGAAATAGAATTTAAAATAATAACTGATTTAATGACTTAAAATATCTATAATTACATAAAATTTTGAAAAATTCAGAAATTAGATTTATTCAAACAAGTTTATATATGAGGCCAGCCTTTGACGGCTAATTGAAATGATGTGATATCAATCTTAACAAACCAAACAACAAATATTAATTGATTTTCTATAACATGTAATAGTGCATAAAGAAATATAGAAGATATCTATAATGTTTAAGGCAGTTTAAAATTTAATTGGATGATATATTATTTTAAGTAAAAGTTCAAATTTATGGCATATAAGATGTGTAAGTTTGGAAAAGCATGAGTTGGTAGGGAAATTCAGAAGACAACATACTTCAGGTTAGGTAATGTAATAGTATCAGTGATAAATTTTATGTTTCTGATTGACAGAAATTTATTTTTCATTATATTCTAAAATTTTTCATTTGTCACAAAGATGTTTAAATATAGTTGAATCTATAGCCCATATTCCATTCTTCCTTTTTTATTTTAAGATTATTTCAGTGATATACTAATAAAATTGATTTTTTTTTAGAATTAAATGTTTTTTGAGGTCAACTAATTCAGTTACTTTCAAAGTTTATAAACAGCTGAGAGAAAAGGTAAATTGGAAGCAGATTTGCTTGCTATTGTGTAAGTAAATTACACAATATCAGTGATTTATAACAGTAAGCATTTATTTATTACTCTCACATGTGGGTTGGCAGCAGATAAGCTGTAAGTCATCTTACTAGGAGGATCTGGGCTAGGATGGTATTGCCTCATATCTCTCCTTGTCCACCTGGAAACACTGAATTAGGCTAGTCACATTTATTGCACATTGATTACAGAAGTAGTAGGCAATTCCATTAAGACATACATTTTAAGCTTCTACTTGTGTTCCATCTCTTAAAATAGTATTGACCAAAGCAAATCAATTGCTGTGTTATATGATAATTTCTGTTTAACATTTTGAGGAATTGCCAACATGTTTTCCAAAGAACTTGTGACCATTTGTAACCCCACTCATCTGTAACATTTTTTCCACAATCTTCCCAATACTTGTTATCATCTGTCTTTTTTATTATAGCCATCCTCAGGAGAATTCACCAATCAAGTCATTAGGTCTTAGTATTTCCTTTGTGAAACTTTTTTTTTTTTTAAATTACTAATTTAAACTCTCTAGTTGTCCTATATCTATTCAGATGTAAGAAAAAGTACAATTTTTCCTTAAGTCATTTTCAGTAATTTGTGTCTCTTCAGGCATTTGTCCATTTAATCTAGGTTTTCTAACACGCTGGCATGCAATTGCTAATTGTAGTCCATTATAACCCTTATATTTCTTATTGAGCTCTGCTTTTAGTAATTTGAGCCTTGACTCTTTTTTTCTTGATCAAGTCTAGGTAAAGGGTTAGTAATTTTAAAAAATCTTTTCAGAGAGCTAACTTTTGGTTTTGTTGATTTTCTTTATTGGTTTTCTCTTTTCTATGCCATTTACTTCCAATCTAATCTTTCCTACTCCTTACTTCTGATTTCCTTGGATTTGTTGTTTTCTTTTTTCCCCTAGTATCTTAAAGTGGTGGCTTAGGTAATTAATTTGAGATTTTTTTTTTTTAGTTTATAATATAGACAAAACTTTAAAGTTCCTTCTACCACTGCTTTTGCTGTATCCAATAAGTTTTTGTATGATAATGTTTTTATTTCTTTCTTTCATTTCAAAGTATTTTATAATTCACTTTGTACTTTGTATGTATTTAGAGATATATGTCAACATTTTTGTAGATTTTTCAAAATTCCTTGTTCTTGATTCAGTTTCATTTCTTTATTGCTGGTAAATACACAGTGTGTTATTTAATCATGCTAAGTATTTTGAGGCCTGTTTTATGGCCTAGAATATGGTCTATTCTGGAAAATGTGTCCTGTGGAATTGAGAGAATGTGTACTGTCATGCATCACTTAATGACAGGGATATGTTTTAAGAAATGGATCATTGTGTGGTTTCATCATTGTGAGAACATCACAGAATACAGTTACACAAACCTAGATGGCATAGCCTACTACACACCTCAGCTATATGGTACAGCCTATTGCTCCCAGGCTGTAAACCTGTACAGCATGTTAACGTACTGAATACTGTAAGCAATTGTAACACGATGGTATTTGTGCATCTTAACATAGTTGAAGATAGAAAAGGTACAGGAGAAATATGGTATAAAAGATAAAAGTTATGTCATCTACATACAGCACTTAACCTGAATGGAGCCTGCAGGTCTAGAAGTTGCTCTGAGTGAGTAAGTGAGTGAGTAATGAGTGAATGTGAAGGTCCAGGGAATTCTGCACAATAATGTACAGTTTGTAAACACCTTACACTTAGAATATATTGAGATTATGAAAAGTATTTTTCTTTCCTCAGTAATATATTAACCTTAGCATACGCTAACATTTTTACTTTATAAACTTTCAAAATTAAAAAAAATTTTCCTCTCTTATAATGAAACAGCTTAAAACACAAACACATTGTACAGCAGTGCAAAATAATTTCTTTCTTCGTATACTTACTTTATAAGCTTTTTATTTTTAGTTTTTAAATTTTAATGTGTTTTTGTTAAACACTTTAGCAAACAGTAGGTTGTTATTCCTTTTGTTTATGATTTTCTTTGCTTTACAAAGGCTTTCTAGTCTGATATAATCCCATTTGCTTATTTTTGCTTTGTTGCCCTTGTCTGAAGTGACTGGTCCCTCAAAAATACTGCTAATACCAAAGCCAAAGATCTTACTGCTCATGTTTCCTTTTAGAATGTTTATGGTGCCATAATTTACATTCAGGTCTTTGCCTTCTTCAATTTGTTTTTGTATGTGTGTAAGGTGGTGGCCCAATTTTATTCTTTTGGCATGTGATTCTCCTGTTTTCCCATCATCATCTATTTAAGAGACTGTCTTTTCTTCACTGTATATTCTTGCCTTCTTTGCATAGATTAATTGACCATATATGTGAAGGTTTATTTCTGGGCTCCCTATTATAGTCCATTGATTTATGTGTCTGTTTTCATGCCAGAACCATATTTTTTTTATTATGATAGCTTTATAGTATAGTTTGAAATAAGGGAGCTTTGTTCTTCATTCTCAAGCTTTGTTCTTTCTCAGGATTGCTTTGGCTTTTCTAGGTCTTTTGTGATTTCATGCAAATTTTAGGTTTCTTTGTTCTAGGTCTGTGAAAAATGCCACTGCTATTTTGATGAGGCTTGCATTGAATATGTAGATTGCTTTGCATAATATGGCCATTTTAACAAAATTAATTCTTTCGATCCATGAATATCTTTCCATTTATTTGTGTCATCTTCAATTTCTTTCATTAATATATTATAGTTTTCATAGTACAGGTCTTTTTACTCCTTGGTTAAATTTATTCCTAGATATTTTATTATTTTTATGCAAATGTAAATGGAATCATTTTCTTAATTTCTCTTCCTGATAGCACATTATTAGAGAAAAGGAATACAACTAAATTCTGTGTATTAATTTTGTATTCTGGGACTTAATTCATTTATTAGTCTAATAGTATTTTGATGGAGTCTTTAAGGTTTTCTATGTATAGTATTTTATCATTTGCAAATAATGACAGTTTTAGTTCTTTCTCTCCAATTTGGATATCTTTTTTTTCTTTCTGTTTTTGCATAGGTGTTGTGGCTAGGACTTTCAATATTATATTGAATAAGAGTAATGAGAGCAGGAGTCTTTTTCTTTTTTCTGATCTTATAGGAAAATCTTTCAGGCTTTCATATATGACCTTTATTGTGTTGAAGTAAATTCCTCTCTATCCACTTTGTTAAATTTTTTAAAAATTATAAATAGATGTTGAATTTTGTCAAATGCTTCTTCTGCGTCTATTAAGATGGTCATATTACTTTTATTCTTTGTTTTGTTATTGTGGTATATCATATTTGTTGATTTACAAATATTGATTCATATTTGTATCCCTAGAATAAATCCCACTTGATCACAATATACAATTCTCTTAATCTACTGTTGAATTTAGTTTGCTAATATTTTGTTGAGGAATTTTGCATATATGTTTTTCTGGGATATTTGCCTGTAGTTTTCTTTTTTGTGGTGTCTTTGTATGGTTCAGGGGCAGGTAATGCTGATCTTGTAAAATGAATTTGGAAGCATCCCTTCCCCTTAAACTTTTTGAGAAGAATGAGTATTAACTCTTCTTTAAATGTTTGGTACAATTCAACTGTGAAGCTATCTGACCCTGGATTTTTGGTTTTCAAATTACTGATTAAATTTCATTACTTGTAATAGATATGTTTAAATTTATATCTCTTGTCAGCACCCAGCTGATCGAGAAAAGAATGTTTTGGTGGTGAGACACCCAGTTGGAAGAATGCACAAGAGGCCGACATGAGAATGAAACAGGCAGGCACCAACTTTATTGTGGGGAGCACTGTTCTATTGGGGGAAATGCACTCTATTGCAGGGAGTGGGCTTCTGCTTCTGCTTCTGCTCTCCTTCTTGTGCTCCCCTTCTGCTCCCCAGGGGACCGGATGGCTCCACACATAGCAGAGTACGCTAGTGGCATTCAGCCACACATGCATGATACAATAAGTTGAATTATGTTTACATATTTTAGGCACAGGTGTCCTACTATGTTAATGTAACATTCTAAATCTGGGGTCCTATTCTTGGCCATGAGCCTGGATCAGAGCCAGAACTGGGACTAGCCAGGCCTGGGACCCACATCTCTTCATGATTCAATCTTGGAAGTTTACGTGTTTCTAGGAATTTATCCATTTTTACTAGATTTTCCAATTTGTAGTTATAATTAGTGTATCTCCCTTGTATAGACATGAAGGTAATTATTTTGAGTCAAATGATTTGGCTGAAAAAAAATTTCTGCCCATCAGATTTTTATTTCACTGTGTGTTCTCAAAATCGCTATTTCTGTATTTAATTAATGGACTTCACAATAAACATCATCCAGAAACCAATATAATCTCTCCATTTCCACAACCATTATGAAGAGCATAGATATCTGAATAAAGTCCATTTAGTGCTTCTAAGAACTAAGAATGTAACCACTAAATTAAGGTATTTTTCTGGCAGTCAAATGGTAAAATACGAAACATTTTCTCCCTTCATCAAAACAACGTAGCTCTGTTCCTATACAATAAGTTTCAAACATTAACATTCTTCAGTGGGAGAGTTATCAAATTGAAAGGAGGGATTACATTTAAATAGAATTTCTCCTCTTTCCAAATCATATTGTATATTGCTCCTATAAATGGTTTAAATTTTATGTTCTTCTTTCAGGCAAATATGACATTGCAAAGACCCTATGAAGCTGCTGTCATCTCCCTTATGGGAAGTCAACAGCAGGCCCTACCAGAGTAATAGGGAAACAAATTTATACTTTTCTTCTTGATGTATCTTCTTCATTTAAGTCTATCCCAAGAGAAGAAGAAAACAATGTTGTTTGTGAAGCCAAACTGCATTCTGAAAGGGATATTGGTTTTAACTTAGAGATAGAAAAAGAGGAAAGAATAGGTCCAGAAATAGAAAAAAAAAAGTTTACTATATATTCAGGATCAAACTGTGTAAATAACATTCTACCATACTCCCAGGTGTGGAAATTGCATGTTATTTATGGACTATGGAAGGTAATTGGATTATTATAGCATAGCATTGTACATATCCACTCATGTTTTCTCTCACTGATAATTCCGCTCCATTTTAAGAAATCCACTCTGTTATGAAAATCTTTAAAAATAATCTCTTAATTATTGCAGTCGTAATCGATCTTGAATTTCACCATGAACACAGAGAAAATAAGTTATATTTTAATAGTTAAGCTAAACATTATTTTGACAGCTATTTTCTTTTTATGTTTATAGTTTACTAATTGTTTTCATTTAAAATTTGGTAATACCACATACTCCACTACACAGACTATCTTTTAGCACAATTAATTATTTTCATGCTTGGATATATATACACAATGAGATAGTAAAATCATTAGAGACAACTGAATGAGTGCACAAGATCTTTCAACTTGCCTAATAACATCTGTTGTAAAACTATAAACATTTTGAAAAATAATCAGAAACCTCTCTGTGTTCAACCTAGTGGAATGCTCTTTCTCTGTTTATATTAAAATGAACTGTGGCATGTTGTTCAAATTTAACATACATTAGATGTATTTTAAAATAATTCTACTAATTATACAAAAATTATATTTTTTTCAAGGGTTTTTGAACTTCTGGTTTAAAGGGTTACATTTTATTCTTTTTAAATTTCTCTGTGTACTTGATTTTCACTTAAGTTTTGAATAAAAATTGTTAGATGCTGGAGAAATATTCTTTATATAGAAAGAGCCCATTTAATCATTTAGAAGAGATAATATCTGATCACAAAGTACTTGAGATAACAGTGAAAGCTTATAGAGAAAAGCTAGCTCCTACTAGCAATTGGAAAATTTACCATATTGCAAAAGATAACCCAGGCTACTTCTAATTAATATAGCTATATTTTCTAGTTAGCTAAATAGAGCAATGAAGTAACATTGTTTATACCTATCGCAGTTCCTATCCCAATTCTCACTAACATTACCCACAATAATGAAATGGGCTACCAGAAAATAAAAATAAATGGCAAGTTTGAATTTTCAACTACAGTCTGCTCCTTACACACACTTATCCTCGGTCGTAGAGCTAATCCAACAGGAGAGTTGTAATTTATGTATTTATCCTGTCATTTTGAAAACTTTTGTCTTAATGTGGTTGTTCTGGTTTGCTGCAGAGCATTATTCTGAAAATAAAAATCATACAAAAATTGCAAAAACAAACCTGGAAACATTATATTGTTATATAATATATCAGGATGTCAGTAACAAAAGGACAAGGTTTCCAACTATTTGATCCATACAACCTATATATCCATAGAGTAAAGAAAGCATTCAATGGCTGTGTTTAAAAACTTAAAATATGCCTTCCTTTAAACATGCTTCAGTCTTTCAGTAGGAAAACAATAGTTTAGTTTCCTTAAGAATTTGAGGATGAACAGAAAATACTTTTTAAAATTAATAGTACCTAACATTTATTGATAGCATATCATGTGCCAGGCAGCATTATTACTGCTTTCTGTTTAACTCTTAAACTATGCAACACTTTTACAGAACAATTATTATCCTCATTTTTCAGAAAACACTTGGACACAAAATACTGAAGTAATTTTTCCAAGATCACATAACTTGTAGTTTGAATTGTTGGGATTTCATTCAAGATACAGTGGTCACCCTCTATCCACTGTTTCCCTTTCCACAGTTCCAGTCACCCTCAGTGATTGTGGTTCAAAAATATTAAATGGAAAATTCCAGTAATAAACAATTCATAAATTTTAAATTGCATACCATTCTAAGTATTGTTATGAAATCTTGTGCCATCTCACTTCTTTCTGCCTAGGACATGAGTCATCCTTTCATCCAGCATATCCATTCTGTACATGCTCCCCACCTGTGAGTCACTTGGTAGCTGTATCCATCATCAGATCGGTTATGAGAAAGAGAGAGAGACCCACTTACATAACTTTCATTACAGTATATTGTTATAATTATCTTATTATTATTTACTGTTGTTAATCTCTTACTCTGCCTAATTTATAAGTTAAACTTTATTATAAGTATGTTTGTATAGGGAAAAAATAGTACATATTTGATACTATCTGTGATTTCAGGCATCCATCTAGGGTCTTGGAATATATCCTCCATAGATAAGGGGCACTCCTATAGTCTGATTTTATTATACTTACTTTTATCAGTATACTCTGTTTTTTTCTTTTTAATTGGATGAAGCTTAGCATTGACAGAAAGGGTAGCACACTAAATATCTATGAAGAATATAAAATATATTTAAATGTAATTTGTGAAATCTGATTACTAGGATTCAGAAAGCATTTTTAAAAGCAACTGTCAAACTGTTATTTTCCATTGTATTATAGGTGACTAACCATGGTCACATTTTGTGGGAAGAATTTTAGAGCATCTTTCATTGCTCGAAGCAGAATTTGAAGAGAAAATTAAGTGAGGTTAGTTTACAGTTAAGAGAAATCAAAGTCAATATTCCTGAATTCTCTTTCTTTAAATTTTACTTCATATTGTACTTGTTTTTAGACAAAAATAATCATGGAAAATAATAATTTATAATAATTTTAAATTGACGTAATTTACATAAAAATAAATTAAAACTGGTAGCGAAGGCATTTTGTTTAATTTCATGTACACCTGGCTGTGGCATTGCTAACCTGTCCTCCCTAACCGGATGCATCTCTGGATGCTTGGGCGTACATGATTGTAAGAATTTTACGGAGACCAACTGAGGTGGAAATATTCTCGAAGAAAGTCCCATTGCGTGTTTTGTCTTTGTCAATGACGCTAAACATCTCATTCTTTCTAAGAGATTAAAGCACATATTAAAGTTATTAGGTATATTTAGAGTTCTATGGAGCCAAACAACAGATATCTTCAATTCTGTTCCTCTTGAGTTTTTAATTAATATGCTATTAATTGAGAACAGTACCTCATTTAAAAAAAAAACTGCGGCAACTCTGGAACAGAAGCCCACTGCTGCTGATTTAGCAGTTAAAATATGTTTACACCAAGAGAAATTATTCCTAAGTATGAGTTTGAACTGTTTTCACTACTGTACCTGGAAACACTATATTTATATTTAAAAGAGAACAATAAGATTCTCTCATTTTAAGGGTGACTTTTAGATGAACAAAAAAATATTAACACTTTTTTTTTAGGTTTATCTTGATACGTATTTTTCTCCCTTAAATTTTATTGGAGTTAAGAGTTCTATATGGGTCTAAAGAAGAACTTACGTAGAGACTCATGACTGCCCTGTATTTAAATGCAGTGTAATCTAAATCATTGAAGCCTGGGAATAATGTGGATGTAAACCTTATCTGATTTAACCTCTTTACATGAGGTCCCTGAGCACAGAGATGATTCAAAGCAAACATTTTAAGATATGATACCAAACTGGAAAATAGTGCCCTAATTGGTTTATCCTCAAAAGCAAGTTTCTAAAACTTACCCAAACTAAAATGTTGGCACTCTAAAGTGCCATTTTACAAGTGCAATTGCTGTCTGCTAATCTTCTGAATTTTTGTCACCCAATAATTCTGTCTAGACTCCAATGAAGTAGGCTAACTTCCACAGAACTAAACATAAAACAAACAAAAAAAATCTCATTTATTTTCTTTATTTAACATATTAATTAATCAAGAGATAATTTTTGATATTAATCAGAAATTTATAGTGATATAAAATATGGATTTTGTAAACTTTACTTTCCTGAATATACTAAAACATTCCCTGAATGCTTTGATAACATAATGATAAGCAAAAAAACAAGGGCCAACTAAATTAAAGTATCATGTACTTATTATAGTATTTATTAAAGCACAACAAACAACATTCTCAGTCAATTATTCTCATGGCAATGGATTTTTATCATAACTTTTTATATATGAATTATGATTAGGACCAGATTGAATCTCTATAACTATGAAACTATAACTTTGAAAATCGACAAGGCAAACTTCATTTTGTTGCTTTATTAATGTGGTTCCATTCTGAATCTAAAGAAATACATTATAGTTCTTTGTCTTTCTGCTGAGATTTTCAGCAAACACAGTGACTGTTGTTAATGGAATTATCTCATGAAATGCAAATACTTTAAATTACATTGACCTCTATCTTTCCATTGCCTAGTAGGTATTGTTTAAATGGTGAACATTTTGTTCACACCTATGGGATCTTTGGTATAATTCTGATTTGTAAAACTTAAGGCCTTGTACCTCATGACTAATTTATTTTCAACCTTCAAAAAAAGTATTTTTTGCATTTGCATACAATCCACCTCCTTCACCCCCTGATTTTCCTTGTCTGGTTTTAAGCTCCACAGTATAATGTATTTGAACTTTGGATCTTTGATATAGTCAACTTTTCTTGTTTTAATATCTAAAGCTGTGGCTGGATGCATTATTGATAAGTGCACTGGGAACTTCTGCTGAAGCTTGTGAAATAGTTATTTGGTGTCTGAGTCATGAAAAAAAGATTCTTATAGAAACTTCATTATGCCTCTTCTTACACATGACATGTGTTTGATTACTTCTGCCACCTTCTTAATGTTGATTGTCACTTTATTTTTTCTCCTTGAAATTGCTAGGTATCATTTAATGCAAAAAAAAAATATATATATACCCATCTGTAGTGTAAATTATGCATGTTTTTATTTTAGCTCACTTGCTTTCAAATCCAAGTTCTTTTTCTGAACAGCAAAAAGTTAATTTTACATTTATGCATTTTTCCATGTGCTTTGTGCTTAGTTAGATAAAGTTCAGAAAGCAGTATTTACTTTTCACTTGTCTTTTTAATTAAGAAAAAAGATGAAATATTTTCTGCAGTTTTTCCAAAGAAATCCTAAGTTACTGCAGTATGACCTTGGACCAAATATACAACCCACTTTTTAAAGTGAATAATATTATTCTTATCCCACATTCAAAATGAAACAATAGTTTAATGAGTGCAGCTTTTAAATATTTTTATTTACTTTTACTGTAATGATACCCTTTAAGTTCATAAGGTTTCTTACATCTATTTCTGGGTAATTTGGCACAGAAGTATATCCCACTGCTCTGC
Source organism: Eidolon dupreanum (assembly GCA_028627145.1). Lineage (NCBI taxonomy): Eukaryota > Metazoa > Chordata > Mammalia > Chiroptera > Pteropodidae > Eidolon > Eidolon dupreanum. The sequence continues at coordinate 125,966,939 of CM053502.1, read as the reverse complement.
CTAACAGAGAAGGACTCCCAGAAGTCAGCTGATTGTTTTTCTGAAAGGACTTATTCTTGATAGAAAAAAAAAAATTATATTCTCCGAATGGTAGAATTGAAGAGATATTTCAACTGAATGAGTCGATAGAACATCTGAAACCTAAGCCAATACTGACCTTCCATGATATCATAGACCCTCTTAAAGAAACTGAAAACACATTTTCTACATCATTGACTATACTGTGTTCCTATATGATTCTTACTATAAATAAATTTAAGAGATAAACATATTTTAGTATACTTAGAGTTTATTTTATTGACAAATATACACGAATTTGTATGTTTATTTAAAATATACTGGTAAGATCTTACACTAAATATAGCATTTAAGAAAATCGTTTTTTGGTTTTCCCCTTACTTAAGTAATTCTCTGAATATGATTAACCAAGATCTCTGTGTATGCAATGACTGCTCAGTGTTTTTCATTATAATCTTCACAGAAATGGAACAAACACTCAAATCATATAGAAGAAGGCAGACATTTACTAAGTACCCTATGTTGTTTTCAGTGACAGTTTATATACACCGCTAATTGTCATTCTAAGCTTTATTGTTAGGTTAATTACTTTTTTTGAGGTAGGAAGAGACTATTTTTTCCCAACTCTAACTGTAGTTAAGTATTCATTAATTCATTCAGCAAATATTTACTAAGCATTTATTACATCTCACTTTTCTAAGTCTTAGGATTCATCAGTGGTCAGAACAAGGAAAAGCCCTGTTCTTGTAAACTTTTCATTTCAACATGGAAACACAATAAAAATAACAAGCAAGTATTTATGTGTAAGTTAGAAGGTGATAAATACTATAAAGTAAAATAGAGAAGTTTAGGAGGGGCACATGTGTTGGGTGGGAAGTGTTATTTTAAATAGATGGTATGGATACCCTTGATGAGAAGGTGATTTGAAGGGCAAAAGAGAATTAGACATGGATGGATATACAGGAAAAGAGTGTACCAGGCAGAGGAAATGACCCAGTTGAATACACTAATGTGAAATTATGCCAAGCATGGTGGTAGAAAGCAAGACCGGTGAAGCTGGAGAGGTGTGAGACAGCAGAATAGCAAAAGATAAGGTTAGAGAGATGAGTTTGGGGTGCAGGGCACATAATTTAGGTATTTTGGCCAGTGTAAGCACTTTTTCTTTTACTCAGTGTTTTAAACATAAGAGTGGTCTGAGCTCTATCAAAGGATCAGCCTATATTCTGTGTTGAGAATATCTTATTAGGATAAAGGGTAGAAGTAGAGAAACCAATTAGGGGGTCATTGCAATAATTCTGGTCAAAGATGTTTATGGAATAGACCAGAATAATAGCAAAAGGTTTTCAGATTCTTAATACATAGTTAGCATCATTGAAAGTTTAAAAAAACAGACTTTAAGACATACTTAATGACTTAGAGCTATAGATTATTCTAAAAATCATATTTTTGATCTATCATTTAATTTTTCTTGAAGAATCAGTGTAGTTTATTTAATTATCACAGTAGATTAAAATTCTAAGAATTTAAATTAATTTTAGAGTACCATTTTCAAAACACGTAACAGCTCTCCTGTGTACAACAAGCATGCTATACTCTATTCATAAACTATATCACCAATGACTCTGTTTAGCTATCATAAAGGTATTTGTTTTTGATGAAAAAACTAGATTTTATTAAACTCTAATTGTTTCTTCAATAAAGTGTATGTTCTGTTCATCAGCTCGTAACTGAAGAAGGCAATCAATCAGTCACAAATGCAAAGGGGGTGAATTATCAATGTGGTCAATTCAATCAGTGTTAACTTCATCAAAAGCAGCAATATTATTCTATTGGAAAAGATAAAGTGAAATGTGACTTGCATGTTCATTTTGAATAGAATCTAGAAAATCGTGGGGTTATTAATCAGTCAAAAATAAAAACTTAATGAGATAAACACATGTCCTACTCAAATTCATACAACTATTTTTAACTCCCAAATGATTCTTTACCATGTATTCTACATTTTAAAAATCTCAGATACTTCTCTATAGGATATTCTAGGTTTCTTCATTTGTGTAATATTACTAAATGTAAAAGACAGGAAAGGCAGTTCAAATATTTCCTTCTTCATTATTTTAATTACATTTCAAACATAGTCCAATGTTATTTATTTTATGTGTCCCTTTAACAGTCAGTTTTTGCCTTATTGATATTTACCAATGTCAGAAGAGTCTTAAATCCAGTTTCTAATTCTTATTATTCATATATATATATAATGTTTTACTGATAATCATACTTGATATTCATGAATGCATACATACAAGTTCTCTGATAAGCTAGTTACAACTTCCTGAAACAAATATTTAAAGGATTTAAAATAGATTTAAAAAAACTCTGATGAAAATTAGGTATAATTCTCTCTTTTTTAATGAGAGCTAAAGAATAGTAAATCTGCTTCTTTAAGTGTATCTAGTGTCCTAAAAAATTAGTAGCAGTTAAAATAAAGTAAGATCATACTACTACTTACCAGTTTTAGTCTTTAAACTCAGGTTATTTTCTAGCTTTTCCTGCATTATCAAATTATATTGTTCATATTATTGTTTTCATATATTCATCTTCAAAATAATATTAGAACTATTAGGCAGAACTTAACAACTGAAAACATTTAAAACTATTATTCTTTCTCAAAAACATTCCTCTGAGGTATAAAGAGTCAAATATTATTCTGTATCCTTTACTGAATGAAAAAAATGAACTCCTAGATGGTTTTATGGACATTATAATAGGCCTATTTTAGCAAAGAAAATGAGATAATAGCCCACTTTTAGTAAGTAGCTAGTGGAAAGAAAGGGTTAATATACCAGCCTGAAGGGGCAATATAACAATTCCACTCTAAAGTCAAGCAAGTGAATTAGTTGTAAATGAAACCTGACTTTGTGTTCCATTTTCATTTAACAAGGATTTTAATCTCATTAAATATGTACTTATAACATAATGCACACTTCTAGGTCACACATCTGAGGTCAAACCATTATGCTATACACTTATACAATGTAGTTCGTAAATGATATGTCAATAAAACTGGAAAAAAATAAAGTCATGCTATATATGAAACTCACATAAGTTCAACAGAACTTATGGGAATAGATGAGTTGTATTCTATCTAGTCCCTTCATGAATAACATGAATTTAATTAGCCATGTGGTTTTTATCATATTAACAAGTGACTACTACTAAACAACCCTCAAGAATACTTGAAAAAAATACAAATATTTAATGAGCTAATAGAATATGAATATTTATTTTTGTAACTTTACATTTTTTATAAACATAGAAGTTTTAATGGAAGATAAAAATAAATTAGACATTATGTTTGACTTATGCAATATATTTTCAGTGACAGATTCAATCTTAAAAAAGACCTATTAAATATATGCCTTACTATTTTGCAAATAACTGTAACTACACACATAAACATATATACATATACTATACAATTTATTCGATTCTAATTTTTCTTCCTGAGTATCTCACATATTTATAAAGCAACGAATAGACTTAATATGTACAAAATTCCACATTCTTGAAAATATAAACAGACAAAAGTAAAAATATATTTTAAAATTTCTGAATTCTTCAAAAATATTCTATGTGTTTCTAGTCACTTTGCTCAGAATTGCTAGTCTTCTATATTTTTTTCTTCTCACTCACCTGTTTTATACAATATGATGCTAAATTATCCTGTTTTTATTTACCTTGAAGTCAACTGTATTCTATCATTTAATTCTTTTTTTCTTCTTTGTTAGTTTAGGCCATTTTTATTTGCTACTTATATTATTTCATTATCTTCAGAATATTTCTTTCTGAAATAAACTGTAATCCACTTTCAAGCATAGCTGTCAAATCATCCTTCTAGAGCATGCTTTGATTACACTCTACCGCTACTAAATACTTTTTAAAATGTCTTCTAAAACTAAAGGTCAGTATCTGTTCATATTATAAATTCATGATCTGACTTCACCTCATTTTTTATTTATCTTTTTTCACGTACTTTAATTCTCATAATCTTTCATCAAGACAAAGTATAATTAGTGCTCGCCATTTTCTAAACACAGCTTGCACTAATATTTGATTTCTCCTACATGAAATCAGTCCAAAGGTATTAATTGGGGACTTGAACTCTGACAGTTTCTGTACCAGAGGGGGGAAAAATTGATATTCATTTATTTTGAGAAGAGTTCTCAAAACTTAATGGGAAAGAAGATAAATACAAATTATTTTAATAAAATATGAGAAAATAACAGAAATTAGTTTTAAAAAGTGAAGAAGTTATCTGTCTCCCACTCACGCTCACTTTTATCTATGGATTTCTTCTCTAAATGCCAAGATTCAGGACTAATGGTACCACTTCAGTGAAGTACTGTACAGTTTACCAGATCACTCACAAGTGCTCTCTTCTGCTCAGAATTACATTATCTATTGACTTCACCTTCCCCTAGCCCTTATCACACACTGCCTTACATTACAGTGGTTTGCGAGCAGATGGACTATCCCCTAGTATATTGTAAACACCTTGAGTAGAAAACCTTGCCCACTACGTTCTGCTTGTAGTGGGCATTTAATAAAAATTTTCATGAATGAATAAATCATGTAAAAATCTCTGCAATTTTCACACAACCTAACAACTATATGACATAAAATTAGGCTAAGTTATTATTCGTTAAAGAAATAAAGGTAGAGTATTTCCTTAGTTTAGTTTATATCCTCTGCAGTGGTATTTAGGTAAAAGCTTGATGGCTTCTATTTCCTTACACAACACACACACACACACACACACACACACACACACAAGGACTGATGTGCAGCACTTGTAAATTTCTTTGATATAATCATTCATAATATGGCAGATTTCAAGCTAACAATGTGATGCCTCTGAAGACAGAGTTGGGAAGAAATGAACACAATTGGATTTCAAGAGGCTGTGCAAGCCAAATGTAGCTAAAATAATATGTAGTATACAGAATAAACTTTCAATTATTATTTAATGGATAACAATGAAGGATTCAGACACATGGCTGAGCTTGACTGAAAATTATTTACTACATAAAAAAAAGGTAACATAATTTTCGACATTGAAGTAAGAGTTCAAAGGATTCAAGTAATTAAATCATAAAATGTTGGCCTCATATAACAAATAAATTTAATGCAACTACATACTAGAAGTATTTTGATAATTGAATGGATTTAATTTTTACTTTTTCTTGGTGAATGACTTTACCAGTCCTTTATCTTTTCAAATCTTGAAATATGTCATTGTTCCAAAATGAAATACCAAACAAATGATGTTTCATTAATTATTCCAGAGATATCTCCCTTTTAATTTCAGATTTGGGAGACCTCAGTAAACAAGAGAGCATGGGAAACTTATTGGAGTGTTATATTGTCTTTGACCTTTACCTTGGTAGACTTTGGTGCTCTTTAGTGGATAACACCTGTAGGGGACTTTATCACACAAACTATGATTACCAGTATTCCTAAGGATAGATCTTTGAGGATAATAAGGACACTGTAGTTACTCCTCTTAGTATGTACTGGATTTGATTTGAAAAGGGTACAGTAGTTGGGATTATATTTGGCTGCAGATCAAAGAACCCAACTATCCAACTGAAACAAATTGTTTTTTTCACATAACACAGTCTGGAAGTAAGCCATTTAGGACAGTTTCATGTTACAAAACGTGGTCAACTGAGTTCCTTCCTTCCTCCCACTTACAAGCTGCTACCTCATATCAGAGTTTAAACTACAGAATAAAAAGTGGATGTTATCAGGCTCATGACAACTGAGTTTGTCCCTTTATTAAAGAAAAAATAACTTCCATGATCAGTTTTACCACAATTCAATTTCTGATTACATCTCAATGACTAGAACTTTGTCACATGGAAATGCTTATAGGCAAAGAAACCAAGGAAACTGATACTTTTTTACCTCTTACTAAATTAAGATTATATTAATAAGGCTACAGGATAGAAAGGATATTGATTAAGAAACTGTGGTTGCATAAGTCATACTTAAATCTAATGTTGTAGCATGAAAAAGAAATAGTAATCTCATTGTACTAAGTATATCAATGATAAAGTAATTTAAATCAATTTATTACCTGTTGTGTCATTTATTTAACAGGGCTATCTATTTCTGACATGAGGGCCATATAATATTTCATCAACTATCAATAACTTCATCAACTATCACATTCTATTCATGAAACTAGAATAGTTACTTTTGAGAATACTGGAAATTACAGCACTAGTTCTTGTGCTGGGCTAACATTATTAAACATGACAACTGTCACACAATTTTGTGGATACATAGTAAAGATCATATTTTTAAATTCTTACATGGCTCATATTCATAAAATGCTAACTTTATTTTAGAAAGTAATACAATTTCCATTGGTAAGATGTAACCAGAAAACTCAAAATAATAAATTTTATGACAAACACTTGGGATCTCCATTCCTCATCCAAAAACTTCTCTGAGCCTAAGAGGAAAGAAAACAAGCATAATACATTGAATTTACTCTCAGAACTAGGATTAATAACAAACAGGTTGGGACAATCTGTTCACTTGATGTCATTCTCTATAAAAATATAATGACATAAGCATTTGATTTGTTGTTATAAATATTTTCCTGGTTTATTGTGTGTGAGCAGTGGTGAGAGAGGCAGCTACAGATGCAAAAGTAACAGAAATCTTCCCAGATCTTCCATAAAAAGGAGAGCAAAAGATTGAAAGAGTGAGAGCAAGATCATGGGGGCGAGTAGGAGGAGGGAGAGAGAGAGAGGAGAGAGAGAGAGAGAGAGAGAGAGAGAGAGAGAGAGAGAGAGAAAGCGAGAGGGTGGGGGAGGGGGGAGGCTGTACAGCTTTAACAAACTTGCTAACATCTTGTCCTCAAACTAGTTATACAGACAAAAGTTACCCAAAAATGAAAGACTAAACAGTACAGAATGCTACATAGGAAATAGATCCAAACTCAGGCAACAGGTTAACTTGTGGGTCTAGTGTTAATCTTGCTGCCCACCATTTCTGTAATCTTAAACAAGTTACTAAAATTCTGAGTCAAAATTCTTTATTAATATAATAAAGACAGACACTATAATAAAAAAGTTTAATATTTTTTCCATTTGCTTTTCAAAAATTACAAAATTCTGTAAGAGCTATCATTGGGCGTGGCATGGCAAATTACTGAATGAAAGAAAGCTATTCAAATGTATTACCAAAGATGATTTAGGGTACACAGTGAGCTGACATCAGTAAAGAAGCTAAGCTGAAAATGAAAATCTGTATCTAATTAGAAAGATGGATAAGATCAACAATGACATTTGAGGTGGTAAAAATGGTACAGGCAGAGGTAAAGAGGAAGGGATAAACATGCTATATAGTATTATGAGGACAACTCAATTTATTATCAAGCAGAATCAAAATTTTCTATTTTTCAGACCATTGCAAATGGAAATAGGAGAACTGAAAGAAAGAAGAGTAGTATGTTATTTCTCCTGGCTTTGTGTTCTCTCTCCCCCTTGGGTTAAGTGGAGGTAAGAGGAAGGGATGCATTCTCTTTGTTGAGCAGTGGGCAAAACGATTTGTTCTTGCTTTCTGGTGGGACCATTGTATTTCTATAGCAATACAATAAAAGTACCTTCACAAACAACCTTGTTTTTGATGACCTTGAGAGTTTTGAGGAATTCTGGTCAGTTATTTTGTAGAATATCACTCAATTTGTGTTTTTCTGATGTTTTTCATGATTAGAATGAGGTTGTGATTTTTAGGAGAAAAATTACAGAAGTAAATGTCATTCTCATCACATTATATTAAGAGCACATACTATCAACATGACTTATATTGATGTTACTTACACTTGATTACTTGGCTGAAGTTGTGTTTGTCAGGTTTCTCCAACGTAAAATCATATTTTTTTACCCCTTTTCATACTCTTTTGAAGGAAGTACACACTTAAGGGGTGAGGAGAAAAGCTTTATTTTTAAATGGAACAAAAATTATTTGGAGATGTCAGGTGTATTTTAAAGTAATTAAAGAAGAATAAAAGTGATTATTTTAAGAATAAACAGGATTGCAGCAACTATATGAAAAATGTATTCTTTTTTCTCTGAGAAAAATAATTTATAGAATAAAATATACATAGTTTACATATTGCAGTATCTTTTAGTTTATTTAGTTTAAGTTTCTGATATATACTGAATACATTCAAGAAGGTTGGAGATAATTGCCAATTGAATATACACTAGGATATAAATTTATTTTAAATTGAGATACTCTGAATATAGATCCAAACTTTGGAATTTTTCAAGGTACTTTCCTGTTGTTTATAGGAAGATAAAGCAAGACATTAGACATGAACATAAATTCATCAAGTAGAGAATAATACACTTGAATCCATTGTATGAACTGACATGGTTGTCAAAACAAAGTATCTGAAATATAAGACTATTTTAAGAAATCAAAAAGAATTATAAAAGACCTAAAAACTCTGGGCAATAAGGCTTAGGAAACCAGAGTTATTCAGTCAGCAGTCAATTATATTTTCAGTCATTCTCCCACAGAGAATTCAGCACAATGTGGATTGGTGACCAACATCAAAATTTTTTGATGTAATAGATATTAATTTGCCTATTCATTGAGTACTTTTGTGTTTTCAGTTCTTATTGCTAGACACGAAGAAGCCTGTGTTAATTTAAACACTGTCTTTTTTTAAAAAAAAAAAAAGTGAACAATTCTTTTACTGGGTTTAGGATACCTGTACAGTAGGATCACTAATTGTTAGATTAACAGTTCATTTTAATATAGCTGTCAATTAATTTTTTCTTTCACATGTTAACTCCACATCTCATTTAATGAACCTCTTTCCACCCAGTCCACAACCCTCATTTATTGTCCTTTATTTTTTTTTCCAGCTTTATGGAGGGATAATTGACAAAAAAAGTAAGATATTTAAAGTGTACATTGTGATAATCTGATATATGTATATATTGTGAAAGGATTCCTTTCATCTACTTAATTAATACATTCAAACACATCCATCACCTCACATATTTATCAATTTTTGTAAGAATGTTTTTCTACTCTCTCAACAAATATCAGTTATGCAATTCAGTATTATCGACTATAGTCGCCATGTTATACATGAGATTCTCAGACCTTATACCTCTTATAGCTAAAAGTTTATATCCTTCAGCCCCTGGCTACCACATTTCTACTCTCTGTTTCTATGATTTTTTACTTTTTATTTAGATTCCACATATAAGTGATACCATAGAGTATTTGTCGTTCTCTGACTGGCTTATTTCACTTAGCATAACACTTTTAATTCTACCCATGTTGTCACAAATGGCAGGAGCAGGATTTCCTTCATTTTCATCACTGAGTAGTATTTCATCACATATAAATTATATATATATATATATATATATAAATATATATAAATATTTATATATATATATAAATCAGTGATTATACATATAATCATCTTTACCCATTCATTCATTGACAGACACTTACTTAGATTCTTTCCACATCTTGGCTATTGTGAATAATGCTGCAATGAACATAGGAGTGTAGATATGTCTTTGATTTCTTTAATCACTGTCTTTTACATTTAAGTCTTTTTTTCTGCTGGATAAATATCTCAGTTCAGCTATTCAGTTGCTGATTGTCCGGCATAGGAAGAAAAATAACACTGGCATTTAGAAATTCCGCAATAAGCCACATAAGAACAGTAGAAGTTTCCTTTTATTTCTGACTATTCTTTTCCTTCTACCACTACAAAATTGGAGCATAAAAGTAATTCTCTCAAAAAAAAAAGGTAATTTTTCTTACTGATGACTACCATAAAATTGTTTGTGTTTTAGATATTAAATTAAGCAAGACTTTATTACCTACTAGTATTTATTGAGTTCATTGTCACCACAATTACTTTCACTTTTAGATCCTGACTTTCTTGTATAAACACAGAAGCATAGAACTGAAGACAACTTAGTTTCCTTCCTTTTTTTTTTCTTATTTTATTTTAACTTCACTAAGATTTTGCTCAGCCCTTAGACAAGTTTCTCCTTTTCATATAACCTAATTTAATGTCTTTATATATCATGGCCTACCTGATCTATAATAAACAGAACTTGAGTCTTACAAACAAAATGAATAATTAAGAGTTTAACTACTTTCAATAAATTAGAATCTATGTGAATTTTTATAGTCTACTATTATTCTATATTATAGGGTTTTTTTTATAATTATGGCATCCATACAATGACTACAACACCAAACACATATTTTATGCTACTTTCTAACTATTGTACATTATAAAATAATGTAATTAAAATATATTTGAATATAATTTTAAACTTTTAAAAAATAAATAATTATACCATGGAAAATATACATAGCAATGTTCTATCACTTTAAAATATAAGATTAAAATTTCACGAATAATGATCTAAAAATCTACAAATCAGAAAATGAAGTATGATATTTTTGAGTTAAATATATCCATTCAGCAAATACATTTTGTTCTTGAGAAATAACTGTATTAGTTGTTGAGGAAAGACCGAAAGTCATATTTTTGTAGTAAATTTTTTTTTTTTCTTTTTAGATCTGCCAGTAAAGTCTGGAGAAATTTGTTTATAAGTTTTAGAAAATGCATACAATTTTTTTTCACAGTTATTTCAGGCTTTTAGATCAAAGACGCTATGAACTGCTGCTTATCAATCACTATCATGAATTCTTTAATATTAAGATAATTATGAAATCATAGGACTATTAAAATTGAGAGGTTCTTGGATGAATATTCTAATTACTACATATAGCACATTAAAAAAACGGGAACCAAAGAAGGTAAATTATTTTCTTAAAAAATCGAAGACAACGTATGACAGATTCCATTAAATGTGCTTCCTAAAGCACACATAGACATACACATGCAATATATAGATATACAAACAACACACAGAGACAAACGTGTTGAAAAGATAGTAAGTGTAATAAGGAACAAGTTCTTACAAGGAGCTAAGAGGAAAAGAGCCAGTCTGAACTGTAACTAAAAGGTTACAAAAAATGTGCAAATAAGATTATGTTTTGAGAATTAAACAGGAAGATCAAAACATAATCAACCTGAACAGGGCTAGACAACCAATCTTAGACAAGGATTCCCTCAGAAGAGCAAGCCTCAAATGAATCCTGATTGTATAAATTCACATGGTCCACAAAATATCAATATCAATCAGAAGGGAACATAAGTTAGACATGAAAAATAAAAGAAGTAGAGTTCAGCATTAAATATAATTACTATCCATTCAAGGGTAGCACAAGAAAGTGAGTGCCATAGCCCAAAGACTCTTCCTGCCCAATTATAGCAATATAGCTTTATCTAATTCCACCAACTATTCAAATCTTATAAGTAATTCCCTGGTTTTTGTGATTCCATATTTACCAAGCCATCTTCTGAATAAACTGTATTTTCTCCTCAAAGTATCTTTAGAGCAGAATATCCGGCTGTGGGTCCTAGGTATGGTTGTGATCCAGGCTTGTGGCTAGAGATAGGACTCTGGATTTAGAATGTTATATTAATGTAGTAGGGCACCTGTGCCTAAATTATGCAAGTATGACTCAGTTTATTGTTTATTACGTATGTGTGGCAGAATGCCACTATTGTTCTCTGGCATATATAAAGCCCACACGGTCCCCTAGCACAGAAGCACACACTCCCGCAATAATAAAGTTGGTGCCTGCTATTTCATTCTCATGTCGGCTCCTTGTGCATTCTTTCAACTGGGCATCTCACCACCGAAAACCTTCCCTTCTTAATCAGCCCAAGGACTTAAGTGGTGTACATACTATCCTAGCCTGTTATATTTCTAATTGTAAATGAGTAGCCACCTGGTTGGAATTTGACAATCCATGTAAATTGTCCCAAGTAAAATGTGTTATCCACAGAAGTTATTCTGGATAACCTCTCACGTTCATCATCTAAGGAATTTGAAGTGAAAATGAGCTAGCTACGGTTTTGCCAGTATCATTGCATTAATGATAGAGATTGTCTGTATTCTCTGAAATATCTATAACTTACTTTAACTGCAATTATTCGGTAAAATAGTTATGGTGATTCCTACTTGATGTATGAGAAAATGGAGGTGCAGTGAAGTTATATGATTTTTTTTCAAGCTGACACAATTAAGCAGAGTTGGAATTTGAACCAAGACTTTCTAGCCAGGAGTTGTGAACTCAAATGACAGCAAAGGTAATAATAAGTGGATAAAGATGGTGTAATGATGACTGCTTAAACTCTTTACAGCAACATAGGTTGCCAGTGTCCCATAAAAAGGCAAATATTCTGATTTTATGTGGGAATTCTTGATTTGAAATGTCATCTAATTCAAAAATAAATTTTGGAGACTATAAGCTGAGTAAAACAATTATATGTGAACATGTTTGGGCAATGGGACACTAGTTTGTGTCCTCTCAGCCAAAGTAAATATTTCTTCCATCTAAAGGTTTTTCTAAAATCTTAGGAAAGATAATTACTAATCTAAAATGATATTCTCTAATAAGGTCCTGGAATACAAACACTCTGTGTTACTCAGTGCTGGTCTCTGCATATGATTTAGAAGCCAGAAAAGCAAGAATGAAGGCTTTTTGTATAAAGCTTATGAGTGGATATCCTACCTCTTTTGAAGAAGGGATTTCCAATGTAACTGAAAGTAGAGTTTGAATTTTTCTAAAGAAGTAACTAACTGTTTTTTTTACCACAAAAACAAATAGTTGTAAAATTTTCTCTGAAATTTTATTAAATAAGCCAAGATTGTGATCATTTGAAATTGAGCAACTTTTAGCACAGAAATCGCCAACAAGAAAGAATTATATATGAGAACATGGATAATTTTTTACATAGATGTTTATAAGTATACTGCTTTGAAAACTACAAATCATTCTCATTCTGTAGTGTGTGCTCAATATCCTCAGTACACATTTCTATGGTTTGCCTTTTATATTTCCAAAGTTAAAGAACCTTTGGATTTGGAGAATCCAATTGAAACTTTAATTTTACCAGATAAACCGAACTCTGTGGGCAATGACATCTTTGCAAGACATGGTTCTGTCTAGATGTGACATACTTTACTCATGCATGTTTTTCTTATTCTCTCTTGAAACAAAAGGGAAAGTTACTTGTTTCCCTTCATTAGGTTGCATGAATGCTCTACAATATATACTTTAAGAGAACATAATAAGGCCATTATATGATAATTCCTATAAAAACCATAATATTATCTTTTATATCATCCTTATAGTGAAAAGTTTAAAATAGTCATTCCAGCTTTTCTTTAAAAGGAGAAATTCTGCAAATAACTGTTTTGAAATAAAATGCTAAAGACTCAGAAGAGCGTGTCAGTCAGTGAGCTGCCTATTGCAAAATATTATGAAAGTAAAAACTACAAGTTATGTTTTCACGGTATTGAAGGTTAGACAAACTAGACATGGATCTGATTCTCATACTTTGAATGCAGATTTGTGCTCCTGATGTGAAAAAGAATCATCTAATTTCAGTAAGATGCAGGTAGATGACCACATTCTGCAGAGGTTTTTGCTGCTACATTTAAAGCTGCAGAGTAATGAGGAAACCCATAAGGTAGGTCATGACAGGTGAAAAATTCTCACTTGAGAAAACTATTGTCTGTTGACTATAGACAAGGCAATTTTTCTTCAAGTTCCCCACCTCTTAAGGGACCCCACCTAAGAGATAGTATGAGTCCTATTGTGAACAAATGAGATATTCATCTCTGGATCAACTCCACTGAGGCTTCAAGTAATATCAGAAACTGACCCAATGGTGCCTCAGATATTGCACTTCTCAAAACACATCTTGAGATGTAGTTCCTTTCCTCTGATTGTTTGAAAACAGAAATTTTCTGTGTTCAAGACAGGAATTAAAATTACATAAACACATTTCTACAGAAATGTGTAAAACATATCTCCCAAATACAAATTAAGCAAATCTGGCAGATAAGAGGAATTCTATTAATAATTTTCCTAATTAGAACCCCATTGGTGTTAGTATTTTCTGGTGTAATGACAACAATTAAATACACATATATCCTAAGACTTGGCTATATCAAATTACTTTAAAGCCCCCTGTAACAATGCCTCTGGTGCCTGTGTCATATTTATGCCTACTTCTGATTTGGCAGAGACTACTTTGAAGTACTCTAGTTCTACCAGACACATTTTTCCCTGTCTTTCAAGGAGTTATTCCCAATAGGGCTGTGAGGAGCATATAAAGTCATATTTCTGTAAATTAGTGTTAAAATAATGGCTGTTTAAGGATATTTGATTTAAACGCAATAGAGTGAGTATAACATGAAATATCATGTTATGATATTTCAAGGATACCCCTCATTTCAAATGAATAACATAAATGGTATTAAGTAAAGAAGTACGTTTTTTTAAAGTCCCGAACATACCTAGAAATATGCAAATATTAGAGATTAAAGTAGAACGATAAAATGATTTTACTGTAGAAATGTATTATATAATGTTCAGCCAATGAAGGTTTACACTGATGTCCTCAATATTACATTTTATAACTTTCCCTAGGACAAGTTGTAACAAGATAATCTCAGTTGGCTAGAAGGGGTACACATAAGATAATATTTAACAGATAGAAAAATAAAATACCACTTTGAGTACCTAAAAGTTAATTGTAAATCCTTATCAAAATATTAGTAAACCAAATTCAGCTATATAAAAGTAAAACATTGAACACCATGACCAAGTAGAAATTATATAAAAAGCACGAGTTAAGTTAGCATTTAAACATAAGTTAACATATCATGTGTTAGCTTCCTATTACTACATAAGGTAACATTTTCATAGGGCTTGGGGATTAGAACATGAACACCTTTGAGAGCTAATATTTAGCCTACCACACTGCTCTCTCTGGTCCCAAAGGGAGTCATCCCACATGCAAAATGCATTCACCACATCCCGAGTTTCCCAATACAGTATTAATTCAAGTCTAAAATCTCACCTAAGACTCAAAAGTTCACAAGTCCCAAAATTCATCACTGAAATTACCTAAATTAGCTATGGGTGAGGTTCTGGGTGTTTCCATCTGGGGCAAAATTCCTTTCCATCTATGCACCTGTAGAACCAGAAAATAAGTTAACTGCTCCCAAATATAATGCTAGGATAGGTATAGGAAACAGTTATACATATCCTCATTTATACAAAGAAAAAATGAAAGGACAGAAGGAGTACCCGTCTCCATAAAATTTTAAATTCAACCAGGCAAACCATTTGATTCCAGGGGCTGTGAACAATCTTCTGTGCGGCTTGTTTCAAGCAGCAAGAAAAAAAAAAATAAAGAAAAGAGAATAATAGACCTCACCTTCAACACTCTGCTTGGAAATTATGCTAAATATTCAAGATCATTGCTTACAATTTTCACTTTTCACATAGCTAGTAAGATACAATTCAGCTAAGTTTTCTGCATCATCTAGCAAAGATTCCCTTTCTTCCAGTTTCCAAAAACATGTTCATCATTTTCTTTTGAACCCTCACCAGAAGCACCTTTAACATTTGTGTTTTTGCCAATGGTCTGTTTATGATTATTTAAGTATTCTCTAAGAGAACACAGATTTTTTTTTCTATCATGTCCTCAATTTTTTTGTGAGTTCTCACTGGGTGCTTTAACACCAGCTTATTCCAGGCAATTTAGATTTTTTTTTAACATGCTCATCATAATTATTTTAGCCTCTGCCCAACATTATTTTTGATTATATAATATTCTAACACTACTTCAACGTTCTAAAGCCACTTTTACATTTTTAGGTATTTGTTAGAGCAGCGCCCCGTTTTTAGGTACCAAGATTTTATTAGTTTCTTATTACTACTTTTGATAACTTACTTATTCATATGTTCCAGGGACTAGAATTTGGGCATCTGGACATATTTAGGGGATATCATCATATCATATTAATAGAATAAAGAAAAAAAACACATTGTCATCTCAATAAGTTAAAAAAAAAACTTGACAGTATCAAATAGCCATTTATAATAAAACTCTCAATAAAAACCAAGAAATAGGAAGGAACTAATAAAATACATCTGTGAAAACCCCACAACTAACATCCATCTTAACAGTGAGAGCTTGAATGCTTTCTTCTTATGATTGGAAATTAGGCAAGAATGTCTGCTCTCACCACTTCTATTTGGCAATGTTCTGAAAGTCCTAGCCAGTGCAATGAGACAAAAACTTTTAAAAAAATTTACCTCATATAGAGATTAGAAAGGAAAAGCAAAAGTATAATAACAGATGACATAATTCTGTATATAGAAAAACTCGAGGAAAACACACACACACACACACACACACAGAACTAAAAAACAAGTTTAGTAAGGTTGCAGAATACAAGATAAATATAGAAAACTAAACTGCATTTCAACATACTAAAAATGAACAACTGAAAAATAAAGTTATAAAACTAATTCTATCCATAATAGCATGAGAAATAAAATTTAGAAGTAAAATTAACAAAGAAGTATAAGACACAAAGAAAATTGCAAAACATTGAAAGATTAAAAAGAGATCTAAATAAATGGAGAGGAATATATAATGTTGTCTGCTCTCTTCCTCACAGAAAGCTTTCTCATTTTATCGTGGCTCCAATACCCACCCCAATGTGAACAGCTACTACTGCCCTCTTATATACATAGAGATGCTCTACTCCCATCACTTCAATATAATAGCTCAGAGTGCTCTGCCATTCTCTCCTGGGTTAAAAAAACCCACCTCGATCTGCCTAATCTAATTGATTGTAGACTAAATCATTCAAGAAGGAAGAAATGAAGGCAAGGAAGAAAAGATGGTGATAGAAAAGAAGAGAAGGGAGGAAGAATCTATTCTTTTTAAAAATTAAACATTTTTTCTTTAAAATTCTCACTCTATGTCTCCATGTATAGTCTATAGGACACAGGTACAATAATCCTATATCCCATATGGGTTTTATTACACAGGAATGTTATATTTAATACCAAGCACCACAGTTACAGGACTTGAAGAAGAGGACAACAAGGTGGATAAAGGTACCGCGATTTTAGCCAGGAAATGTATCAAGTGAAGATATAACTATCTTCAAATATCTGAAAGAATATTATGTGGAAAAGAGGATGATATAAGCTTCTTTTGCCTGGTGCAGAAGGCAGAAATAGTTTCAGTGGAACTGCCTTAGAACTAAAAATAGAAGTTGCTAAGATTTTCCTTCCTCAAGTCCTCATCAGAGACCAGAGAGCCATCTTCTGTGTGTCCTCGTTTTCAGATGACAAGTTATTGTAAGTCTCTAATATTAATTCTATAGCTTATATGTTAAGAATGTATCAACTGAAACATTTTGGAATATTGTAATTCTTCTAGAGGGATCAAAACTACCTTAGTAGATGTCAGATGTTGGATCTACAAATGTTGGATGCTTCACTGATGTCCATGAGTAGCTCCTGAAATAATTTCTCTACAGTCAACAAAGTCACGGACTTGATACCACATAGTGATATTTAGCTATATATAGGTCAATTTACATGACCTACATATATGTCCAATCCATGTTGGAATGCATAGTGTCCTTTACTTGGTTATGCAATTTAAAATCGGTTCCTCTATCATAGCAATGGGAAGCAGAGAGGTTTTTCTTCTTGACAAATAAATAACCAGACTCAATTAGAAAAATTCCAAACACCATAAAAAATACTTTTATGGTATTGCAGCTTTAAAAAACATATTTAAAATATATAAAAATTTTAAGCACCTGCATTTTCATTAATTAACTTACAGGATTCATCAATAATTAAAGCAAATCACATAAGGTAGTATGAATGATCTTAATTTAGTAAGCCAGTCTTAATTGAGAAGTCTGCATGTGCCATATTCACTAACATGTCCAGTCTTTATTTTAAAACAATCTTATTCTTGGAGCTGAGCCTTACTTTTACCTTATAACATAGTTCAGATAAATATAAAATAACAGCTAAGTACTTACATAAATCAAACAGACCTCATAGGTTTTCACCATATGCACTGAGGAAAAAAACAGGTTTACCAATTTATTCTGGCAAAGGATTAGTGCTTGAACTCTTCTAGAGGAAGCAAGCAATATTAAAGGCACTATGTGACAAGCCACAATAAAATATGAGTCATTAAATGAGATTTTTTTAAGGTTTATAATTTATATAAGTCAACAACCTGATTAGATAGTATTATAAGTGAGCTTTTAGCTGTTAATAAGCTTCCCTTGGTTACACAGCCTGTTGTTTTCCCGAAGCAAGAGAACAAAAGCTGCATGAGACACTGTTTGCCATGAATGAGTAAGATAACAAATGAGAAGAGGGAGTGGATGTTGATGAAGAAAGTTTGATTAGCAATTGGCAGCATGAAAACTTCTGAATTATTTTACAAATTTAGAGAAGGGTTACACATGCAGTTGGTGAGCAGAATTATAGAAACAAAAATAGTACTATCTGAAGAAGCAGACATTTTGTTTTCATGCATGTGATTTGGGTATTTTTGCATCTCTTTATCTTTAATCAAAACTCAGACTAAGATCTTGATGAAATTTACTTGTATGGTGCTTGGCCACCAAGTAAATGTCACTAGTATTTCCCCGGGCCGCACCAGTATGGAATAAACATTGGAGTGACAATAAGTAACAGAATGCAAGTGATAAATGCAAAGCTTCGCCAGACTGTGAGAACACATGAGGTCACATTTGCATTAATCCCCCAAATCTCAATACTGGAGCAGAAAGAATTCCAGGCTATTCCATTTGTTCTTTTTCCTCAAATATTTGTGACACCCAATTATTACATAGCACTTTGGAATATCTCAACAATAAATAACAACAATGACGACAACAACAACAACAACAACAAACAACAATAAAACTAGAACTGGCTAAAACAGGAACAAAAAAAATATTCTTTAGTAATAAGACCGGAGGTAGTGTAGTTTCATCCTGGGCTCACCTAACATCATCAAGGACCCAGGTTCTTTTCAGTTCTCACCCTGCTATTATCAAATGGCTGAACTAGGTGCATTAGTTTCCTAGGGCTGCCATAACAAAGAACAGCAGACTAGGTGGCTTTAAAAAATGGAAATTTATCTTGTCACTGTTTTGGAGGCTGAAAGTTCAGGCTCAAGTTGGCAGGAACATACTTCTAGGGAAGAATCTTTCTTTGACTCTTTTCATTTCACTGCCAGAAATCCTTGATGTTCCTTGGCTTGCTGCATTATCACTCCAATTTCTGCTTTATCCATCACATAGCATTTTCCCTGTGTGTCTCTGTGTGCCTGCATTTTCCTCTTATATGACAATAGTCATTGAATCAGATCCTGCTGTCTTAAAATATGGCCTCCTCTTAATGTGATTACATCTGAAAAGAACTTGTTTTTAAATAAGTTCACATTTGCAGGTTCTGGGTAGACATAAATTAGAGGGAGACATTGTTCAACTAAGTAAACTTGGTCTTCTACCACCTCCCTTATATTTGCAAAATGGCTACAGTTGCAGATGTCAACTTCTCAACATAACTAGATACAGAGTCATGAAAATAACCATTTTACTTAATTTTCAGAATGAAGAACCCAGTTTTAATAGTTATACCCAGCAGATATTTCTTCATTTCTCATTCATAAGAAATGGTTGCCTTTTAAAACCATTCCCTAATACCAAGGGACCAGTGTTCATTGAAGCACATAAATACCTATTTCTGAACAGAATTATTGTTTTTACAAAAAAAAGATACACGTAACAACAGAAGAGTTGGAAAATGACTGATAAGTTGTCAGTCTGCGATTTCGAGCTTCTTTACATTTGTGACTCAGTTCTGGTGATTCTTGTCATTAAAAAAAAAAAAAAAACCCAATAAATCAGCTGCATATTTCAAATTTAGATCCTACAATGACAATTCTTCATTAGTCCCAAGAAATTGCTAATTTATCTAAAATCTTTACATTGGCTGTCTCAATTTTTTGAACCAGTGTGACCAACAGACAGTATTCCAGAGAATATATCCACTATGGATGTTCTTGCTTCCATCATTGCCACTGATGAAAAACAAGGACACAAAAAAACTATTAGTTTTTGCCTTTATTCTAAAGATTTCACCATCTGAGACTGACCAGTTCCAGTTAATCATTCCTAATAGGCCTTAGTATTATTTCATACAGTCATGGAAAGAATGGTATTACATATTAAATTTTGTTCCCTCCTCCCCAAATACACATGTTGAAGTTCCAAATCCAGTACCTCTGAATAAGATTTTGTTTAAAGCTGGGACTTTTAAAGAGGTAATATGAGGTTATATGAGTGAGTTTTAATCCAATATGACTAATGTGTTATAAGAAGAGATAGAAATAAGACATATACTCACAGAGAGGAGAGATCATGTGAGGACAGAATATGAAGACAGCCAGACATGCCAAAGAGAGAAGTCTCTAGGAAAAAAAACAAACATATTGACACCTTTATCTTGGACTTCTAGTATCTAGAAATGCAAGAAAATAAGTTTATATTGTTTAAGCTACCCAGTCTGTGATATTTTGTTACGATATCCCTAATAGACTAATACAGATGGTTTCAGGAGTTGAGGGACTGAGGATTGATGCCTTTCTTGTGCAGTTAAGGGATAACTCATAGAAAGATCACATAAATAATACAGTTTTCAGATTTTGAGTAAATCTTATTTTTTAACACAGATAGGCATGTGCACATGCACACACGTACACATCCATTCTTTCAAAAATGAGCCCTGGCACTAGAAAGGCTTATTCAGAATAAGTTCTAAATATCTGTCTTACATTATTTATCTAAATGGAAGTCCCCCTTTGAATTTTCTCCCAGTTAGTTTAATCTCTCCTCATTGCTGAGATTACCTAGGTCATTTTCCCTCATGAATACATTGCTGGCCAGTGCTCACTGATGGACTACTGTGCTGGCGATATATATCCCGATGACAGGAGATGTGGTTGTTAAGGGTCTAAGCTCTGGAGTCAAATTTCCTGGGTTTAAATCTCCACTTTTCTGAGCACCACTTTAGAGCGAGTTACTTGAGACATCTTTGTCTCCACCACAGCATTTATAAAATGAGGACAATCAAGGAGCCTACCTCATGGACTTGTTAGAATTAAATGAGGTGATATATGTAAATATATAGGATGTATTTAGCAAATGGAAGCCAGAAATAATAGTGGCAATGCCTACCGTGGGTTGAAGCTTTTCTACACTGTAGAGTGAAGGAGATAGGTTGGAAGGAAAAAATGACTTGCTCTGTCCTTTCTTCACCTTGATCCCAAACAGCACTGTCAATGCTCTGAAAACTCATGATTTTATCTCTCATTATTTTCTTCCATCTCTCTCCCTCTCGCTCTCTCTCCCTCTCTCTTTTTCTCATCCCCATCTCTGTCTCTATCTCTATTTCTCTTTCTTTAGCTCAAAACCAATTCTTAGCAACTTTGGGTAAAGGAAACAGATTGAAAATTGCTGTTTATTTAGACTTTCAGCTGATTCAGCAGAGAGTAACTGAGTACCTACGAACAACAATGAACAATGCACTGTGTTGGATTTACAGTGATAAATCGACATGATCATTGTCATCATGGAGCTTACAAACAAATTTAGCAAGTGGTATGGACAATTATAGCATTAAATGCAATAAGAGATCAAAAAAATACAAAGTACAGTTGGCATGAGGGGAAAAATAACCTACTCCCTGACCTGGGAGTTGACTATTAATTAGTTAAGCTATTACAGGAAGAGAGAGTATTGCAGGAAGTGAAAAAGTATGAACAAAGGATTTGAGACAATATAGGAGAAAGTACATTTGAAAAATGAGCAGGTCTAATATGACTGAAGCATAGACAGTGAGTGTTTAATGAAGTATAATAAAACTGCAGATATCAGCAAGGCCTGATCCAGCAAGACTCTGTAGGTCATGTTAAGTGTTTTCAATTTTATCTAAAGAAAAATTAAGGGTACTATGCAGTAGGGCAAGGTGATCACATACAAGTTTTTAAAAGATCACATTGGCTGCAATATAGGTAATGCATTAAAGGTCTTATGGGAGGGAGGCAACACTGTTAGCAGGAAGACTAGTAAGGAGACTGTAAAAGTAGTTAAGGTGTCAGGTAATTAGAATGGTTGGAGGAGGTGAAGGAATGTATTTGAGGTAAGTCAACATATTTTAGTAATTGAGTAACTTCTAGATTTATGGTGGTGCCCTTTACCAAGGAAAACAAGATAAACAAAGGAATTAAACAGAATTAAAGATGATGAGTACGGTTGGGTTTATGTAGTTATCAAGGTGCTTGGCAGATGGCCAAATGAAACAACACAGAAAACAGGTAGATATTTAGGTTTGGTGTTTAGAAGAATGTTTCAAACTGCAAGTCAGAATTTAGGAGTGTTTGGCATGGAAGAGACAGCTACCACATAGGAAAATTTCATTAGTTAGAGAAGTTAACACACTCTCAAACAGTTGCTGTGAAGATTAAATTAAATCTTAGCATTTGATGTACATTTAAATATCATTCAGTAATGGGTTGTTATTTATATTTATATTCACACAAACTTATGAGATTAGTACTAATATTGTTCCCATTTTAAAGATTAGAAAATGAAGTCAAAAGAAGTTAACTTATTTGCCACAGTCACACAGTCATTAAAAATTTGGAGCTAAAATTTAGTCTTATGTTTACATCTCTCTAATTCCATAGTCCATACATCAAGCTCCTCTCCATTTCTTTTGCTTAACAATTAATTCAGATCTATTTATTATCATTGAAGTATGTTTTTGATATCAAGTTTTCCTTGAAAAGAGCCAGATAAATATATAATCATGTCATTCAGAAAATATCATACTCTATGATGTTGCCATTGAGATATTATATTAAATAGGTAAAGAGTTTAAAAAAATAGTATGAGTTTCTCATTAACCAAGTCACCACTTGTAAAAATCATGTGTATTTAGCAAAATGTGACTGCATTTATTACCCTAAAAGTCAGCGACAGTGTCAGATTTCATTGGTTTAAAAAGTATCCTTGACTTTAAATGGAAGAATCAGCTCTTGAAAAGAAGGGAGAAATGTACACCTTTGGAATATTCATCCTGAGGCTCACTGAGGGAGCTCGTGGAGGGCTCCTGTGTCATGGCATGCATTTATATTCACACTGAGCAGAACTCAGCCCTGCATTGTCATTTGCCAGGTTCTCCTTTCAGTTATCTGGAGGTGAATTATGAGAGCAACTTCATCCTTTAAGTGTTATTGCTCTTTCTTTCTGGCTCTTTACTCCTCTTTCCAGTCTCTGCTAAGGTACCTCAGTGTCTATAATGAAGTGAATTCAAATTACTAGTGTGAGACTAGCAAGAGACCTGACATGCACACAAAATATTCTCTTAACATTTCACTGAACTAATCATCCTAAAGGATTTACTCTGTCTTTTATAAGATCTTTCTCAGCTTTGATTTTTTTTCTTAATGTATCTTGGTAGTTTAGCTCAAGGAATTTTTAAATGTCAACCTGAATCTTTCAGTAAAGTTGTGACACAGAAAAATCTATTTTGGTTAATATATGCAATTGATGATTTCAAACATAAAAAATACAATAATTAAATTGAACAGACAAGTTTTAACAGCACCCTATGCATATATATATATATATATATATATATATATATATATTCAAAATGCACATAGTGTGTTTGCTGTGACTAATTATTAAATGATAACAGGCACAGCAAGAAAAATAATGCATTAAGTTTCAATGAACCACTCATCTGTGGTAAAGAATATCATATTAATTCACATGAAATTTTCTTAAGACATTAGATAATAGAAATTATATTACAATTATTTATTTATCTATTTGTTTGTTTTTATTATGATAGTTTCAGATATACAGTACAATGGCTAGATATTTATATAATTTATGAAGTGATCCTCCTGATTACTCTATTATAATTTTTAAAGAGTTTTAAGGATATGGAAGAGGGATAAACTCAGGAGAAGTGTTAATATTTTGTGGGATTGAATATATATCATTGTCATTGTCATGGCATGAAATCTTTGAAAGATAGAATAGTCAGTCAAATAAATTGGCCCGTACCTTTATAGTGATGAAGGCTAGATATTATGGCATGATTTGGTCTGTGAAGCAAATGAACTTGCCCAAAATGTAACCCTGAAAGAATATTTCCAATTATCTTTGGGCACAACTGGAAAATCATTGGCCTTCACTTAGAACTCTGCTTCTTAAAACTTACCACACTAAGCAGGAGGAAAACTGTGTTTACACCATTCGGGTATATTCCAAAGACAAAAACAAGAGAGAAGGGTCTACACTAAGTAGGCTTAACTCCTTCTTCCAAAGTGACCATTCCTTGAAGGGAAAGGAAAGAAGAAGCAAAGTGGGGCCAACCCAATTACTCAGGTGCTGGTGTCTCCACCTGAAAACATGAGGAAAAGCAAATAAATGTGCTTCTTCACAAGAAATTTGGGCAAGGATTTACAGGGTAGATTGCGACAATTTATGTCTGTTAGTAAATTGGCATTTGTCTTCTGTTAAAATAAGGAACATTCTGAATAGAGACCTCATTTAAGTTAGAGCTCTACTGAAAAAAAAAAATGAGTGAACTAGTATGAAGCCTTGAAGAGTTGTTAAATTTCACACTCTGATAAGACTTACTAGTTCTATATTGCTCAAGATGCCATTTCTTGGTCATCAGCAGGTGTCCATTCTGCTATTCCTGATGGTTAGATTTCCATAGTTGTCTCCAGCTCTCTGCATCCAGACCCTGGGAAATCTTTTCATGAAACAAAAGATGTCATCCACATTTGCTGCCAAATAGTGACTCCACATTCTTTTGGCTACAAGTGTTTGCTTTTCTAATATCTATAAAGCAAGAGCCAGGTATACTGCTACTAGTAAAACTGAGATCATAAGACATGTGTTACACAAATTTCAAAAAACTATTGGCTAGAAGAATGATGACTACATGAATCAGCTCCCAAATACATTCTGCCCAGAGTGATTACCATAACAAAAATATTCAAACTCAAATAAAGGAATCAGTAATTATATTTTTCATTTTTAGAATATTCACATTGTAGTCACCTGAAGCTTTATATTTTTTAATATATGTGTCTTCTAGTCTCAGAGTAACCACTTCCTGTTTGAAAAAAATAAAATTAGCTCAAGTGGTATATGTTTAATATGTGCCCGTGTCTAATAAGGATTACATATTAGTATAGCTGTATATCTGGAGTTCTAATAATCATATACTTCAATAGTAATCCTGAAGATACTTGTGTGTGTGTGTGTGTGTGTGTGTGTGTGTGTGTGTGTGTGTAAGATTATATGCTCATGATTTCTCATTGGAAAACTAAAGGATTTGTTGGATTAAAGAGTAGAGAAGTGCAGTTCTAGGAGTTAGGTAGTTTGGGACTTTAAACAGGAAATATTTTGTTTTATACTCATGCTTTCGGTGTAGGTTTTACAAATTCTACACATACATAGAGACAGACTTTAAAAAAAAGAAGTTTGGTAGAAACTACATGAGTGTTTCTAGTGAAACTACAAAGAAGGTAAGAGATGTTTTATTATCATCTTGTGAGTATCAGGGTCTTTAAGTTAAAAATTATAAAGAATAACGTGCTCTTGGTTTTGTTTTCTTTTTAATTTTAATTTTTCAATTAGAATTGACATTCCATATTATTTTATATTAGTTTCAGGTGTAAAGCATGATAGTTAGACATTTATATAATTTACGAAGTGATCCCACTGATTAGTCTAGTATTCACCTAGCGCTACACATAGTTATTACAATATTATTGACTATATTCTCAATGCTGTACTTTATATCACTGTGGCTTTTTTGTAACAACCAATTTGTATTTCTTAATCCCTTCATCTTTTTCACTCAGCCCTGTAACCTCTTCCATCTGGGAATCACCAGTTTATTCTTTGTATCTGTGAGTCTATTTCCATTTTGTGTGTTCATTTTGTTCTTTAGATTCCACATATAAATGAAATTATATGGTATTTGTCAGAAATCATATGGTATTCATTTGACTTATTTTACTTAGCATAATATTCTCTAGGTCCATTCAAGTCATTTCAAATGGTAATATTTCACTTTTTTATGGCTGAGTAATATTCCATTTTATATATGTACCACATCTTCTTTATCCACTTGTCTACTGATAGGTATGAGTTCTTTATAAATTTTAAATATATACCCCTTATCAGCCACATCAGAGGCAAATATCTTCTCTTATTCAGTAAGTTGTCTTTCGTTTTGCTGATAGTTTCTTTTGCTGTGAAAAAACTTTTTAGATTGATGTAGTCCCATTTATTTATTTTTTCTTTTGTTTCCCTTGCTTGAGAAGATCAGAAAAATATTTCTAAGAGCAATGACAGAGAGTTTACTGCCTATGTTTTCTTCTAGGAGTTTTATGGCTTCAGGTTTTGTACACTTGATTTTCATCATGTAAACACTATTTCAATTTTTCTACTGATGAAACAGAATCAATCTTCCTATTAGAGAGCATTTTATTAGAAAATGCTTAGAATATGCACTTGGTGAATGGTTGTCACACCCAGACAATAAACAAACCTGGCATTCACAGAAGGATGTGGGATTCTGAAAACCCTTTTCTGAGCATATCTTCCTAATAATGTCTATTATCTACAGTATGTTTGATTTCACATGCATCAGCATATTCATTTTACAGCCCCCTTTGTAAACACACGATCTGCGTTCTGCAGACTCTCAACCCACATTTTTTATTTGTTCATCAAATACATCAAAGAACAAAAGATCTGTGGGAAAATTATGCACCACCACATAACTCCTTTTGTTAGAGCATTTAACCTGAAGAGATCTCATTAGAGTCTTTTATCCAAAGCTTTGCTCTTAAAATGAGTTATATCTCTCACTTTCTCTTCATCTTTTATTGTCACCTACTTTGTGGTTCATCTCCTTATTTGATCTTTTCTAAATTCTGACAAAGCAACAGGCAGAAAGCAATCTATTAGAAACTGTAGAAAGGTTATGATAGGACAATATCAATAATTAATAATAAAGGAAATAATAAAAAATATTGAACTATCACTGATTTATATAGATAACCTGTCAACATTAATAAATCTCTTGAAATGTAGTCGATGTATCCATACATGATGTAAGGACCAAATTTGGCTAGGAAACAAAGTAATATGAAAAGCATAAGCTTAAAGCAATTAGAACTGATGGAAAAGGCTAATGAGAAAATTGATCTGTTTGCATGGTAGGGAAAGTGGAAATAATTTTTTGTATATTACACAAATCAAGCCTTCATAATTAGATTTGATGCAAATACAAGTATAACATCATTGCATGGGACATTAGGTTGTACTATAAAGAAATTTAAGTTGGAAAAATAAGTTCTGTTAAGAAATATGATCACCAATTTAATAAGACCAGGAACATTTTCATGAATAAAAAGAGAAAATTATTAACACTTTTTCTCACTTAAATATCAGTTTAGCCTGACTAACTGAATGGAGAAATAATCTGAAATTTAATTGTATTGCTCCAATTGAGTAAAATGTGAATAGTAAACAAGCAGAATACAGATTAAAACTTAAGTAGCACTTTTTTGTTTTTAACCCAAATTAGTTGTGCTATTGTACATTCACTGAGTACTAATTTATTATAGATGGTGAAATAAGGAGAGATTAGTAACCTCCAAACAAATTTAGAATTTAAACTACTTATATATTTATTATCCTTCAGTTCTACTTACCATTTAAAAAATACAAGAACAAGTCAAAAGCATACTATTTCTGGGAAAATAATGAGGACTCAAGAACAGTATTAAACCTGGACCAAAGAGAAACTATAAATATGTTTTATTTTTTTATTTATTTTCAAGGAATAGAAATAATATGTGGTTTGATTTGATTTACATCAAATTTAGAATGCTCAAAAGAAATGTTTGTTTAGTTTTCCCTTAGATGCTTTCACTGTATGTGTCAGCCAATTATTAATTTATTGCTTCTCAGATGCAAATTCATATTTCATTTTTGATTTGAAATAATGACTGGGCTCTTTCAGCATATCTTCTTTACAGTGGATATATTAAACTTTGTCAGTAGAGGGCGCTAGAGAGGCATTGAAGGAGAAGTGGCGGTTATTGTCCTGGTTCCAAAGTGCTATACTATTGCTTTTCTGCTCCTTTTGTAGAGAACTTCAGTCATGCCTGTGGTGGAGGGATCGGGGTATTCTCCTTAACTACAATCCCAGAACGAGCAGACCTTCAATGACCTTGCAGCCATGGCGCTTCTGATTCAGGCACTGCACAATTTAGGACTCATGCCTACATCGCCTACACGCCAACTGCATTTTCCCACCCCAGCCTCGGCTAGACTGAACCTCAGAGGGTTGTTTTCCTGGGTTTACCCATTGCAGACTATGAGCTTTAAGTCTCCCACAGAACTTGCTATGTGTCTGCCCACCAACCTGGACTTGTCTGAACTCTGGAATGTTGTTTCTTATTTGCCCGTGACTATGGACCAGAGCTAGCCATGGCATCCAGCAAATTTCTCTGCCATCAGTTGGACTGCAACTATATCTTCTTCAATGAGGCCAGAATCCCAGCCTTTAGGACAGCACCTCCGTTCCAAATTTTTCTTTCGGAGTTACTGTTTGTCCTAGGGTATGCTTCAGTTTTCTTTGTATTTTTTATAATATCCTAGAGTGTCAGGATAAAACCATCCCCAGTTTTCATGATTCACTAGAAGAATTCACGGGAATCAACATACGGTTGTACTCATGATTTATTACAGGAAAAGGATACAGAGAAAAATTAGCAAAGGGAAAAGGTGCATGGAACTAGGCAGGATATTACAAGAGTCTTCACAAAGTTGAGTCACACAGACTCCTTTAATTCCTTCAACATGAAATAGTGACAACACATGTCAAATATTGTCTACCATGGAGTTCATTAAAAACTCAGTGGCCAGAGTTTTTATTAGAGTTTGGTTACATAGGCACCATCTGCCTGGTTCAAGCCAAACTTTCAGATTCCCAGAAACAAAGCAGGTATTCAACATAAAACATACTGATTTCCTAACAGTTTAGGCACAGCGAGCCGTTCTTATGATGGAATGGTAAAAACTCTTCTGAAATCCTAGTTCCCAGGTTCTAGTGAAAGATCAATCCTTCAAGAAGGTCTTTCTAAGGATAATAGTCTCAGGCTTGTTAACTTTTTCTGCATAACTAGCATGTTTAATATTTTTTATGTTAAACTTTCTTCATTGAAATTACTGTGTAATTTATGTTTCCCAGTTGGACTAAGGTTGATAGAGAATTTTTCCTTGTTACACTAATTTCTAATCTCTTCTGAAAATATTTAGGAAATTAATACTGCAGGGCACTAAATATCATCATGACATCAAACAACAGTTCAATTTAGACAATTTAGCAAAAAATTTTCAGACAGCTGGTAGCTAGGTTTATGTCTATACCCAAAAGTCATTTTAGACTAGAGCAAGTAAAAAAAGGAACAAGTGTGAAGTCTGTAAAACATGTTCTTGTTTTTATGTAAAAAACTTTTCTTTCAACTATTTTGCTATATTTTGAATATTCAAATATTTTAAAATATTCATTAAGGAAAAGGATTGGCTACTTTAAAATTCTATGAGCTAAAAAATGGGAAATGGGAAAATGTTAGAACTGAAGATAGCAGAAGCAATATATATTTTACACATGTCCTAAGAAGCAGGTGGGGAATTGAAAACGCAAAGCGATCATGCAGGAAACTCATTCTGGGTGCTTTCTGATAAGGCAAAACTGCCATCAAACCAGGGCAGGACCCAGACTTCTGAGCTTACCTTTGACTTTTACTTATTTGGCTCCGGCAAAGGCTAAAAAGCAAAACTGAGTTGAAAAGGGCCATTTTTGTCTGTGGATTTTAGATTTCTTGAATTCTTGGAAAGCAAAACAGAAGAATCCCTGACTAAAGGATTCTGGTAAGTACCTATGAAAAGCTATGATTCCTAACATAACAGGATGAAGAGCGACTAGTATAAGCCTCTCTGCTGTTGCAGAGTAGATAAAAGGTAGAGGCCATCTGTCATCGGAATTCCCTGAGAAAGTAGGTTCTGTTTGGACTTCACTGGCGGAGAATCAAATAATTTCAGAGGGTAAATATACTATACTTAAAAGCCAGCCAACCTAACCCTGTAATTTTACAGGTAGGAAACTGAACACAGGAGAGTAAGTTATACATCAAAGAAGCACAGCTAGTTGGTAGCACTTGGCTAGTTAGTAAGTAGCAAACTGGTAGGAACAGAGTTAGTAGCTATAATACACATAAATTTAATGCTCTTGTCCTAGAGCACTGGTCACATCAGAGAGGGCAACCGACCTTTAGGCATGTGACTCCGAGCTCAGGAGAGGTGAATGAGACTGCACAATGAGAGGCATCAAGAGAACTTACATTAAAATAATTGAATATTTGAAGCATTGGGAAAGGGGCATTGTTTTGGAGTTTAGACTTTATAATATTTCTTTACTTGCTATATATGCTACAAAAATTTTTAAATATCATTTCAGTTATTATCCTCCCTGATGGTTTAAAGTATGTCTTTAAGTAAATAGCATAACAGGCTTGAAAGTTTTTACTTGGCTATTTAAATCTGTCACATGAGAGTTAATGTATATATTAAAGGCTTAACATCAGTACTTTGGACTAACATTCAGCAAGCGTTAGTACTGGTATCTTATCCCACAATATTTTATATTTTCTGATAGTTTATATCATATCCAGCTTTGGTATCTTATGCCAGTAATTTAATTATGATTTAAAGGTTTAGTTCAACTGCAAAATTTCAGATATGATGCACGTGGTCTCAAGGTATTGTAGTTTTCTTTTCTGGTTTGATCTGTACCTTCATTTAGTATTTAGTGACACATTTTATTCAATGAAAATTCATTTCTACAACATCTCTGCTTATCTTGAACATCTTTAGGAATGGAGAATTAGGATATTATTCTAAAAATATAAATTCCCTCAGTATTCTCAGTAGTAATTATTTGAAGACATAAATCTATGTATAGTCTCCAAAGGCCAGATAAAATTTTATCTTGTCTTATTTGTTAAGTTTTAGTCTTTATTATAATCATTTTTTTTTCTTTTTCCAATTGAAAGATAAATGTCTTTGGAAAAAATGAGAAAATAAATAGGATTTAAATACTTTTACTGTATCTGTTAGTTAGATTCTTCAAGACACATTTTTAAAGATAGAAAAGAAGACCACCTTTCTCCCTCCCTGCTTTTCAACATATCTGAAAAGACAGAAAACATATATGTGTTCCATTTAGAATGTTATGAAAATTTTATGTAGAATTATATGCCCCTGAATATCATGAGCTAAAAGAGCCATAAAGACAAGAATAATTTAATTAGTATAAGAAACTACAGTCTTTAATGATATTTATATTTTTATCTAATTCACTCTATGAGGTTGTAATGGACAAATAATTTTTTTGTTGTTAAATAATGATTTCATCTGTAGTTTGAAAACATGTGAAAAACAAGCAATCTATGATTATTACAGAAATTTTTATTGTAGAAATTCATGTTACCAATTACAAGAGGCAAGTAATCTCAAGAAAAAATAGGTATCTGGAGGGGGGGGCGTGAGAGATGGTTTTAACAAGTAACACCTGATTAATAAATAACTGATTCTTAATTTTTAAACATTTGAGCTTGAAGAAAATGTGATGATTCATGAGAAAGATAGCTTGGAAAGAAAAATATAAATTAACAACAAATGACTAATAATATGGAATATTTTTAAAACAATAAGAAATTCTCAAGAGTTAAGAATAACTAGTTATAAAAATATAAGGACTTAGGCTAATTCATTTAAAGACCCTTTGGCATAATGCTCAGAATTATATTCTTCAAAACATTCAAAGTAGGTAAAAACATTTATAAATAAAGAAGAAAGATTAGAACTGTGTACTCAGAGAAAAGAGAGTATATAAAATTTGTAATTATTAAATGGATAAATGATTTGCTTTAGAAATCAATATCTGCTGAAATTCTTATATAATAGCCATACTTACAATGTTCTTTTCTCAAATATCAAACATCGTCTATATATTTTCCTGAAAGTTGACATAAATATATGTGTTACAGACTGTAGGGAACTCAGAGTATTACTGCTTGATGTTCATTGGTGTCTAGCTGATTTATTTTTGAACACTCTGTTATGTCTATCCTGATGGCATGTGCTATAATGATCAAGGTGAATGAGATGTATTTCCTGACCGAGTCAATATAAAAGGCATGAAAGTGAAACATTGCAGAAAGGTAAAGTCGTTTTTATTCTTGTTTGGAAAAAAACATACTTTATTGGCTTTGACCTTTCAATGTTTTCTTGTGGTTAGTCATCTCATCATGCAATTCTATGAAAAAAAAACCAAAAACCAAAACACAAAAAACAATCACTTTCAAAGTAGCATAATGTAGAAACAGTTATCTATCTGGTAGAAGACGAAAGCACTCAGTAACACTGAAACATAAAACAGACAAGACAAATTTGCAAATCATCTACTACATTGTATCTCTGGTTAAAGCTTTTGTTATATCAATATTTTTAATATATTTAAGGTGCTTTTTAATAATTTGCATTTCAAGATTTCTGAGGTTCTATTGTTGTCATACATTCTTTTTGTATTTTCATTTAGTACTAAATACCCAGTATTAAAGTGATTAAACATAGTATGTGGCTGAGTATAATTTAGATGATTATGAAATTGTGAAATTAAAAGGACACTAATGTTTATTTAACTTCTAATTATTTTTATTTATTTTAACTCTATTATTATATATGTCTCATATAATCTTATTTGTAAAGGCCAGACTGAGTTGATTAAAATGTTTGCTAGTGTCAAATATTAATAAATGATTTAGTAAAGTTTTTCTGATTCCTGACGTAATCTATCCTATTTATTCATTTACTTATATCTATCTATCTATCTATCTATCTATCTATCTATCTATCATCTATCACCTGTCTATCTATGTGTGTATCTTTATAGACACAAACACAAGCAAATATACATATATTTGCTCCCAAACATTTTAATCAATAACTTAGTATGAAATCTTTGTAGGTTATCTACTCAACGCTCCTTGGTGTTGGTTCAAGAAAATGAAAGACAAAGAGATTATGTGAAACATTAAGGTCAGTTAAGTGTGTTGGTCTGAGAACCAGAATCCAGAAAGTCTCCTGATCTTTCTCGAGGAGACTTTCCATTGCATCATGCTGTTTTCTGTCTCTTTACCATATTTTTTTGCTTATTCGAGTTAACTAGTTTTGTATATTTTTACTGAGGTGTGAAAATACAAAGCTTTTGCCCCTTCGTTAGTAGTAATAATCACACTGACATCAGTTCTAGGACCAGAAGTCAGGAGTATAACCTCTACTACTCCTGGAAATCCAGTATCAATTCAACGAACCCTACACAGGGTGTCCTTACTACCCAAGTGGATTGCTGCCAAATAAAGCTCCACTTGGGCAAATGCAATTGTTGGAATCTTGAATCATAGTACTGTGCTGCATTACAAAGCTGAGCAGAAAGTGCATTTCCTGGCTTCTACCTTAGGGAGGTGGTACTCCTAAGAACTAGAAAAACATTGCAAGATTGTTTAAAAATGCTGTAAAGCCAGGAAAATATGGAAAATCAGAAAGGGCTCAGAGAATGAGGGCTTTTATGCAGACTAACATTTGAAATCTAAGCTCTTGGGATATTAGATGAAGAATATAGTTTGAAGGATCCCTTAAAAATAAATTTTAATTGTACACTTCAGTAAAAGACTGAGAGAGATGTTTTCCAATTTTACAACTTGGTTTGGAATGCTTTTGATAGCTTACAGTATATCGAAAAAAAAAAAATAGAATGTAGGAAAAAGACCTAGATTTCAATGCTACTCAAATTTGTTGTTATCATTCAAAAAGCTGTATCTCTATCAGGGAAATAGAAATAATAATAATTACTTCACAGGTTATATGAAGATTAAAAAAGAAAGTGCAAGTAAAATACCTGAAGCCAAAATACGTGTCCAATTTCTCCATCCCCTTTGGACAATTTTTGCAACATATTGGCAAAACTTTGACTCCAATACCATTGATAAACACATATATGTAAATTATTCTACTCATGACCTTCCAAAGTAGACTTGATCACTACACACTTTAAGACCCACACTACCACAGAAAAGACCTTTATCATATCTTCTAAATTTCAACCACGCTAGCTCCTTTGCTAGCTCTTATATCCCTTGATCGCAAGTGGAAACTGTGAGACAAAGACAGATGATTGCTTATCCGAATATACATTGTTTTTTTTTGCCTAGTCATTAATAGAATTCTAATTTTATTCATTGAGATAATGAGCTCTACCAGAAGCCTACAAAGGATAGACCCTTTTAAATCTACTATGCCATGTGACTAAGTTCTGAAAAATGTGGTACAGAACTTCTGGAAAAGCATGAAAAAGGACAGGGTACTTTAATTTTCTTTTTCTTTCTGCCTTCCTGCTCCTTGGACGAAGGTTATAATAGCTGAAGCCCCAACAGGCATCTTGGTACATGAGGTAATCTTGAGAAGGAAAACACAAGAGGCAGGGGAGTGAAACAGTAGAAAACAGGAAACACCATGATTTTGTATAGCTTCAGTATCGGCATTGCACTGCCTTCCTCTGGACTTCATATATATGAGAGAGTAAACATTTGTGTCCTTTAAACACTATGAATCAAATCTCCCAATTTAATATGTAGCTGTTCCATACTGCCTCTCATATAAATCTGTATTCCCAGTACTTATCACAAGGTCTGAGACATAGTAAGTATTTAATAAAGTTGGCTTAATTAATTTACTTATAGTTTTAAGCCAAATATACATGACTTCTGATTTGTCTATTACTTAATTTGAATATTTACAATAGAAAATTTTCTATCTGAAGAGAAAGCAGAATAGTCACCTGAAGGGCAGAAAGAATATAGGTTATTTACCTTCTCTAAAAACAATTGTATTCAAATTAAAAGTGAGTTAAAACTGACTTGTCTATATCTGGTTATTTTTCTATAGCTCTTTTTGAGAACATATGAGGTATTTTTTTGGATAGCTTTTTGCTAGTGTACAATAGCCTAGAATGAAATTTCAGAGGAGTTTAATCAATCGTGTATATTCAGTATTCGGGGTGGGAAATTTAGTTCCAGAATTAGTAGTTTCAGAAAAGAAGTTCTAAAAGCAATATGAGCAGTGTATGTAAAAATTAATATATGAATACACACCACCTATTTACTTTTTTTATTCTCTCTTAAAAAAAAGAAAAGAAAGAAAAGGAAAGGAAAAAAAGCCTAGATTGTCTTTTTAAAGAGTTCTCTGACATTATTGAGAAAAGGATGGGAACAGGATATGGTATAGAGTATAGTTGGAGAACTGATTTTCGATACAAAGGAGAGACATCTGATATCAAAGAAGAAAAACAGTTTGACTGCCAATGCAGGTAGACACGTGGCTATATGGTAGAAGGAAGGTGAGGGATTTCTGATATGATGTCTGTTTTCTAAGGAGATATATGTTCAGCAGGTCAAGTAAGTAATTTTGTCTTGTTCAAATCCTGCATATCTTTCCTGAAATGTTTGTCTACTTGATCTATCTTATTGATAAAAGTTTGCCAAAATATCAACATATGATGATAGATTTGTAAACTTACTTCATAGTATGTCAATATTTGCTTTATACATATGAAACTACTTTGTACTTGTAGAATTTTGCTTTCTTTTTTAACACCATAAATTAGAAACTTTATCATATATTTTATATTGTCAATCTCTGTTTAGATACCAAATAGTTATTCTTACATTGCAGACTTTCATTATAAGATCATTTTCTTTAATGTCGAAGTTGATCATGTGCTGGATTCAGTTTACTTGCCTTCCCAGATTTGTTTGGCCCATTTGCCCTGGGAGCCTTGGCCTTTCGTTAAACCAAATGGCTGGTTTCACCTAATCTCCTCAGACTTCTGGCTGGTCTGAGCCTTTACGGAGTGTGCTGGGACAGGCTGCTATACAGCCTTCCATTTAATGTTTCTGTGGATAACCAACATGCTGCTACTTAGGTCTGATTTGCCGTGACCCATGGAGGCAATGACTATTCCCCCCATTTTGAGAACACTTATATACTTCTTTCTCATGTTTGGCTTCTGGAAACTTTCTTTATTTTATTGCCATAGATGATAGATAGATAGGTAGACAGGCAGACAGACAGATAGATAGACAGACAGATGATA
Source organism: Eidolon dupreanum (assembly GCA_028627145.1). Lineage (NCBI taxonomy): Eukaryota > Metazoa > Chordata > Mammalia > Chiroptera > Pteropodidae > Eidolon > Eidolon dupreanum. The sequence goes on along the minus strand of CM053502.1, from coordinate 125,930,480 downwards.
GATATGATATGGATAGATGATAGATATAATGTGATATGGCTTTAAAGAGAAATTATTTTTCTTATACTTTTCAATTTTCTTATTTTCACAATAAATATTTATTATTTAAATAACCAGAAATACCAATGATGTTATTTCCAAAAGGATAAAAAAATATGAAAATATCAAATCATATCTAAAATAATTTCTAACATAACTTGTATTTGAAATAGTTACATTTGGCTCAAAAAGATAGTGCCCTATCTTATGGTATAAATAGGAGCTTTTTGGTGATGCAACATTAATCTATAAACACTTCCCATTTTTCAGGTTTTAATTTTAAAATATTAATTTAGAAATAAATTATTCTCAAAATCAAATGGTAGTATAGTTAAATAGTTTTTTCTAATATTAAGTAATTGCATTCTAAACTCATCATTTCTTCATATATAAGTACATTGTAAATTATCTATATTTTATGTTTTGATAAACTTTTGTGACTATTCTGCCATAATTAATCAAATAAATGAAAAATATAATTTAGTATAGGTAAATGAGGTCAGAGATTATGAAGAGGAAATTAATAACATATGCAGATGATACTTCATAATAATTTATCTAGGGAATATTTTAGATTAGAAGTTTTTATTGCTCTAGAGGTCTATAACAGCATTAAAATACATTTCTTGATTATAAAGTAATTACATTTTTTTTCAACACCATGGAAACACTTTACTAAAAATGTAGAAATGAGAGGGAATTGAAATGCTTATAGCATGTATCCAAGTACTTCTGAAATATCAAAAGACAATCACTGACTCCAAATAATTAGATGAAAAAAAAAAACAGAAAATTTATGAATAATGTAAGTAAATATAATTATCGGAATGATAGCTTTTATAAAAATAATTGTGTGAGAATACATATTTTATAACAATAAGGAAGTAATATGGACTAAAATATTTCAAAGGCATGTCTCACTAATAAATTGAAAAGTTCTAGAGTGGGAACTAGGCATCCACATGCTCCAAAGCAATTTGTTGATTCTCAGGTGAACAAATTTGAGATGCTGGTTAAGAGTATGTAGGAAACGCAGAGCTTTATACCTTGAGTTTAAGACTTAGAATTTTATGTGTCTATCAATAGACAGTCATTGGAAGGTTTTATACAAAGGACAGATGTCTGCTTTAAAATGACTTCTGTGTCTGTAGTTTGGAAGCTAGGAGAACAGAGAGCATGAAGATGATGTAGGAACACCAATTAGAAGTTATTGCAAACTCTCTCATGCAGAAGAATTCCAAATAATTTATGTGAATACTCTGCCCTCATAGTGGTGAAACTTAACTGGCTAATCCTTAAGTGTGGGCTGTGGAAAGTGACTTCCTATATTAGAGTAAAGACAGGGAGAAAAATTAGTAATTTTAAAGTGAAGAAACTTGACAAACGCTACCTAAGTCAGGTGATCAAGGTCAAATCAACAGAGATGAGTACTCCTCCTTTATATGATATGAAGCGAATGCATTTTACTTCCATTATCTTTCTCCAGACAAAACAAATCAAAACAAAACAAAAAATAATCTCTGTTGAATCATGAGGAAAAATGCCTCAAAATTGTCAAAGTTATAAAAAACAAAGGAAACACTAGGAAACTGTCACAGCTAGTACTTAAGAACAGTGATAGAGGTTTAGGAAAGTTGATTAAGTAGTAGAATGAGGAATGCTAGGGGCGGCAAAGAGGAATCTGCATGGCTAGGTGGAAACTAGAACTTTCATTTAATAATTAGAATTACTCCTTGATCTCTTACAATGCTCAGCAGCTTGGGGGAAGAACTGCAGTGACAGAGCCAGTTTAAAGATGATGGAGCAAGGCATTTGAAAACAAAGAACCCTTTTACCAAGGAATGCACATGAAAAATGCACAAATTGACAACATAAATGTTGAATGAACAGTGAGGTGAAAACTGGGTGAATGAAGAAGTCAATTAATGGATCAAGCCAGACAACAAGCCAGTATTATAAACATCTAATGACTTTATAATGGCAAGACAGACTGAGGAAAGGAAAGAGAATTTTACTAAGAAATACACAAAAAGTATAGACATCGATAAAACAGGAAACAGTCATAACTAAAGTAAATCTGTGCTCTAACAAGCACGTAGTTTGTTAAATGATACCAATGTATTGATAGCGGCTTTCACCTCCAGAGTGAGGAATTTAGATTCAGAAATGTAACCAGAATGTCATAAGCCTCTGTGTAAATAGTCTTGGAATCCTCCTATTCCCATCACTAGGTTCTAAGTTACTAAACTTCTAATATCAAGAGTAAATCATTCCTGGTTTGCTCCCATCTTCTCAAATCTTCCTTGAAGTTCTTACTTTTAGTCTTTTGTGGATATAATAAGAGAAGAATACTTCTTTGAAGACAAAGGCCAGCTTGGGAAGCCTGACAAGTATCTTGAAGTATCAAATACTTTTCATATCTCTTTCACTGTTGAGGAAAGGCTTCATTGCTTTAAGAGTTCTTATGGCCACACCGGGATGTTTCTTATACTTTCTCAATCTACTGAAAACATGTAATGTGGTATATACCCAGCTTCTCATTGTAAACATTCCATTTAGAATAGCACATCTCCTCAATTTTGATATCAAAAGCAGTTGAACATCTACCTCTGACTTCTAAATTGTATATCAAGAACCATGAAGGCTCCTCAGGCCATTCTCCATTTCCTTGTATGATAAGTCTAACTAACTTGACCCTCACGGTTTGTTGCACTGTTGGTTTTCCTTAATGATGATTTAGTCAGAGAAACAGTTGAATAATGCACCTGCGATTCACAAGTTCTGAAGATAGATTTCAAAATCACACAGAGTATAACTAGTTCTCCTTGGGGCAGCTGTGCTCTCACCTGAGCCCTGCCTGGAGACCAGTTTCTGTCATGACATGTAGAAGAGGGAACCACTAAGAAGACTAAGTCTAAAATATATAAAGAACGATGTGAAATTTTACTTACTGTTTCCTGGGGACGTGGGATAGAGAGACCTGAAGTTGAATGTGGGATCAAGTGCAATACATAAAATATCTTAGAGCAAAACTTTCAAATTAAGCTTTAAACATAGCTAACAGTGGTGATGTATCTAGGGTTGCCTGGCTCATAAGAAAATGTCCAACTAGTTATGTCCAGTGCCAATTTGCTTAGCTCTGGGTCTTCCCTTCATGGCACTCACCTACAGTCAGGTCTTCAACTTCCCATTCTCTGTTCAAAGCTCTTTGGAAAGTGGGTTTTCCATAGGCAAAGGATGAGTCAATGACAGAAGGTCAGGAGAGAATAGAATGATGGGGTTATAAGGCTCTGGATTATTAATGAGCAATCTCTTGTAAGGTATTTTAGCTTCCTTTTTCCTTCTTTAATCTTCACCAGCGCAGTGAGCAGCTTTAGGGAAAAATTAAAAGATTTTCCTCAGGACTGCCTTTCCTCAAATGGAGGAGGATAAAGAATTGTATTCATAACATAATGTTTGCCCTATCATGATTAGATGTCATACAAAACTTTTGAAATTTCTTAAATTGGAGAATGGGATAAAGAATATAATGTTTGAAGAAGACACATCTTCATAGCATTATAAAAGTGTCATTGATTGGTTGCTATAGCAGGGAGAACAAGTTGTTAGAAGAACATAAGGTTTGGGTACATGTTAGAATTTGACTTTGAGAGATAGTTTATATATAAAGATATCTTACAAAAACAAATAAAAGAATTTTCATGCTTAAAATCATATCTATATCAAGACAGAGGAGAGAGGAGTAAAATTAACATCATTGTTTCTAGACTTTAGGGTGATATCATGTGGTAAATTTGATTATCACAGGTGGTCCTAGGCCTCAGTTTCTCTGAGTCCCTTTGACAGCTCTTACCCTCAGTCGGTGCTCAGCTTCTGTGTCCACAAAACCCATAAGCCTTTTCTCTACATCTCGCTATACTCCATCTGGTACACTAAAAGTGGATGTCATACAAATATATATACTTCAAAATGATCCAAAGATATCTCTCCAAGACAAAGCTGTGGGACTATTTTCCTCTCTTTTCTTACATTTAAGTTCAATTAAGAAGCAAATATTACCCCCTCTGAGTCATTGCCTTTTATCTTTTCTTAGATTCACTGTTGTATTTTATTCCTTCATGCTAAACTAAGATGGTACAGAATATTGATGAGAAAATGCTAATTTTAAAACTGTTCATTTTTTTTTGAGCAAAGCAAATCTGATCTGCATTTTTACAGATGTCCCCCTGCTCTGACTTTAGCCTTATAAGGGCTATAGGTAGTCCTAAAGCAAAAGCAAAAACAAAACAAAACAGAACAAACACCAGAAATTTTACACTCCAGTTTCTTTTGTAGTGGAAAAGGAAGAGTTAGAGAACAAGCTAGTCTACATTAAAAGCAATTGCTGGAGGATATAGGGTCTCTACATTACTCTTAAGTTAGTTTTCTATATAACAGTAGGCCCAATTTTCAACATAATCACGTTCAATGAATAGATTTTTGGAAGGAGGGAAGGAAGGGAAAGCAGATTGTGTGTAGGAGCAGGATTTGTCCCTGTTTTGCTTTTAGAAATATACAGATGACTAGTAGGACAATGCTCATATTAAAATAATAATAGTTTTTCCTGGTATAAGGGACTGTGCAGCTCTTTTTAAATTTAAATTATAAGCATGGTTGAAATTTGTTCATTAATGTATCTCTATTATTTTTCTCAAGCTGAATCAAATTGATGCATTCGAATAGTTTTATAACACTCTTACATTAGAAACCTCCAAAATGTATACAGATTATTTCACTGGTTTAATATGATTTGGAAATATCTATCAATTTTCTAGCTTGAAATAAATTTACAATTGAAAAGAGAATGGGTAATTTTCCAAAGAAATTAACATTTACCTAGATGTTATAATTCAAACATTTTAATAGCAATGGCTATTTTACTGTCTGAAATCTTTCTGGTGTCTGCAAGAACCAGCAGAAGTAGCAGAACTAGTAGGTTCATGTTGATTCTGCTGTGAGAAACCCAACAGAAGATATTCAGTGAGGCAGCCTACATTCATAGAAGAGGTAGAAATTAGAAAACAAAGTGAGATCCAGTTATAAGTAAAAGCTAAATAGACAATATCGATGTGGCAGAAATTAACATCAGTCTCTCTCATGTGTGTATGTTTATTTTTAGAGCTCTCCTATTAAAGCATAAGATCTGGATCTGAAGGATTGCAGATCATTTTTCTAAATTCCTTACAGTATCTAACGTTATTATTATGTGCAGCTTGGAAAACTCAAACACCAAATATAAGTAATTAAATAAATAAATAAAATGTATCAACACATTGTTTGTTGGATGTTTTCATATCTACCCATCATCCTCAGCACACTGCATAGACACACACACTCGCGCACACGCGCGCACACACACACACACACACACACACACATTTTTGGGTGAAACTAACCATGAATGGTGGGCAGGAATATATGACAGAACATATACCACTGGTATCTGGGAATCTAGCCAAGTAATTTGAGAGAAAGAGTCCTGGATAAGCTAAATGCAATTTTGGCCTACTTCACAACTGTTCCCAGAGTCTTTTATACTTTGGGTGCTCATATGTGAAATATTATTATAATATAAGTTGCCTATAGATTTCTAAGTGATAGCAAGAAAAATATGAGATATATATGTGTATAAATTATGTAAACTTTTTATTTATTCACTTAATCATTCAACAGGTATTATGTTTATACTACTTATGAGGCACTGAAGAAACAAAAATTGATATGCTTCCTTATCTCAAAATGTTTTAATTTTTGTGGGAGATATAGAAAAGTACACATACATTTGCAATGCAGACTTAATTCAGCCTTATATCAGAATTATTTTTTTCAAATATGTCTACATATAGCCTTATATGTTTTTCTAATATGCTTCTAATCATTTTTAATTGAGCTTTGAGTTTGCAGGTGTCAATTTAAATGATGAACGTTGCCAGAGTGGGGAGTATCTATTAAGGGGAAAATTACCTTAGAAAAAATTTCCCATTTTGTAATGGACATTTTATGTTAACTCTGAAGTCTCACATATTCCTGATAGTATTCCATCACATAATAGCACAATAGACTCTCCTACCTGGAAGGAAGTTCACAGGTTAATTAATTCACTTCACTTATTTCACAAAAGAGAAAGCTTAGATTCAGAGATTATATTTGCTGGCCAAGATTACAGAACTTCTTAGTGGTAGAGCTAAAAGTACAGTGTCATTCTTCACACTGAAAGTTAAATAGAATTTATATCTAGTAATCATTTCTAAAAGATAGAATGATTAGAAATCGATATAAAAATGAATAAATTCACAGAATTAAGTTAAAGGCATACCATCACAGTTTCTATATACAAGTTAATTCTTGTTTAAATAAAAGGCCCACTTTTGTTGAATACCTAAATATCGATAGTTGTTTTTTTTTCCCCTGAGTTTGTTAGCTAACCAAACCAGAAACAACTAAATGTGCTAAAATATATTATAAAATATTAATTCAGAACATGTCTATTACAAGCTTTATATTTATCTTTCTGATAATACAAGCTTGCAATTAAACAAAGATGTAATAATCACTGACTCAGTGACTCTAGGAAAAATTAACACATTACATTGACAAGATATTAGGTGAAGGAGTCACCTGAAAATTAATGACTCCACTTTATTTATTTAGCAATACATAGATTTATTATGGGCCAAACATGATACTAAGAACTTTAAAAATATTATTGCATTAAATCTACAATAGAATTGAATGCCAACCTAGATTTTAAAAATATAAGAGGAAAGTCTGCAAATACAATCAATCCATACCTTAAACAATGGTATTACTCTGACTAAAAATATCTTAGGAATAGAAAGAAGGTAAAGCTGTTAAAATCTAAAAAGAGTCAAACTCCCTCTCCTTGTTCCACCCACAAAATGAATATATTGGTCTTGCTGCGTCCTGTTGAAGGCACAGGTATGGAGCAGCAGGAGTGTTCCTGTCTGGTGGGTGGGTATGGCACTACAGTGCTGGTATATAATTATTTGTCTATTCCATTATCCAGTTCTTTCATTTATGTATTAAGTTGACCAAATTCACTTCCTTAAGTTCTGATTCCATAACTGCTATGCAAATAGCTACAGAGAGAATGATCTGTTCAATAAATGCAACTATTGTTAAATAATTTGTATATTTGCATATTTTATTCAAATAAGTAAGTTTAATGACACTTTATGCTTTTCTTTTTTTCATTCTTTATGTCATTCTTTGATTCTTTAAAAAAATATTTTGTCTTTATTAACTCTCCAGGAATTTGGTCAAATGTCAGTGACACAGAAATGAAGGAACACAAACATATGTCCCCTTTACACAAAGCAGGATTACATTAAGGTAGAGGCAAGCAGGCTAACAAACAAACAAAATGTCACTATTTTTATAAGGGAGTTATATCTAGAATGCAGTTTGGCACATTGGAAGAACTCTAGAGCCAGGTAATTGATTGCAGTTTAGCTAGTATTTTAGCTGAGCCTTAAAGAATTTAACAGTTTGCGAGGAGAACACTTAGGAGTAAGTATTCCAGTTAGAGAAAAGAATTTGTGAGAAGGAATAAATGCCTGAGTTAGCAGAAACTACAAATATTTGAGTTTTTACTTATGATTTAATAAGCATGTTAGATCCCGAATAACTCATTACATTTGCTTATAGCAAACAAATCATGTTTCTGAAGTTAAAAGCAATAATTCAACTCTTAGACCATCATGCCCACCAGCAGAACAGCATCCTGTGAGGCCTTGCTTGGGCATCAGCTGGTGCCTATAGATAAATCTGCTTTGGGTTTCTTGCCAACTACTGAAAACACCCATATTTTAAAATTGCTGATAGAGAAATAGGGACATTCTTTTAAAATAAAAATTATACATTTTATCAAAACTGTCTGCTGAAATTATCTTCACCAAAAAAAATCAAGACTGATTTTTATATCTTTTACATATTTTAGGCAAGGAAGACAATAATGATAAATCAGACTTCTATTTGGATTTTTCAATCTCTCTCTCTCTCTCTCTCTCTCTCTCTCTCTCTCTCAACACACTCACACACACACGCACACTTTTCCACTTTCCAGGTTATAGAGACACTTCCCAGGGCACATCAAATGGTACTTTGTTTATTTCTTAAAAAAAAAAAAAAAATGACTATGGACAATACTATGTGGTGAAAGGAGGCACAGAGAAGAAAGAAATGTTGGTTCTGCTTTAAAAACACTTTGCTGGGGTTAGTATATATGTGTGTTTTCATATTATACTCCAGTGAATCTCACATGAGGCCAGGTAGTAGACTGCATGAATCATGAATGTCAACTTGTTTTTTTCACACCATGAAATATTGGCATAGTATTTTCATAATATAACTTGCAAACTAATTTTGTTGGTAGAAAATAAGTATCATTATGACACATTGGATGCAAGCTAAATCATTAAATGAGTAGAAAGAAAAGAGCTTTTGAACTTACCATTATCAAACTATTTCCAAGTGTTTCAGTTCGTATCCGTTTGCTACATGCTTGCTGATTCTGTCATCTACTCTGACTTTCTAGCAGATGCCAAAATGTTAATAAAAGCTAATGTAAGAAAATCTTAAAATCGAGAAAAGTCTATTCATTATTTTCTTGTATTTTTAACAATTGAGATCCTTCTATAATTTAATTTGCCTCAGTCAAGCTAGCAGAACACAGTGTTCTTTAGTTTCCCAGTTTTAAAACTAAAATTTAGTCATTCTATATTTGTATTATATATTAGAAAATTGTTTTACAAAATTTAAATTAAAACTTTTAATCCTGTTAACTACAATTCCTTGAATATTCAAAAAAAAATGTATGCTTTTCTTTCTCAGGTGGATCACAGAACTGATGCTTACATTGATTACCTAGAGAATGGCAAGACCACAGAAAGACTTATTCGGGAAACATGCTATAAGTGTGCCACATAGCTGGTTATGTTTCTCAGGGCATCAAAAAAAAAAAAGTTTAATAATCAGTTAAGTACTACCCAAGGTATATAAATGTCTACATTTAACATGGTCATGGAAAGTATATATGATTTCATATACATTTACATATTGAATAAAGTATATTTTGTGATTTCAGATACCAAATTCTTGTTGTTGTTCTCAGAGAAACCAATTTCAAACTGAAAATTATTTCCAGATGAATAGCTCTCAATAATCTTTTGAATTCACTTTTTTATTCATTGATCCAATCAAAATTTATTACGAAGAATAGCAATGTTTAAGAGAGACAAAGTGCTTGCTTTCAGGAAACTTACAAGCTGGAAAAGAAATTGGATCTGAAACAATTAAAAATTTATTGTTTCATTTAAGAAAGCAAATACGTAGATGGATTACAACAGAGTAGAGGTATGTTGAGGAACTTTAGTCAAAGGGATCATAATGAATGAAGGTTAATCAACTTAAATAAGAAATGAATTCCAGATCTTGCTTTTATGACTTATTTTATTATATCCTAATTATCAGGTTAATTTACAACAAACACATGTTTCCTACAAAATAATTCTTTGATGAAATTTAATTTACAATGAGAGATACAAGCATGTATTATTTTTTCAGATTTATAAGAAAATATATTCATAATGACATGGCAAAATTATACTTTTTTTCTTTCCTCTTGTTTCTAACAAGTTTTGAAGGCAAACATGTTTCTTAGGAAAAAAATTTGATTCCATTTAGTTTGTCAATAAATGGTTAAACAACATCAAATTCATGAGAGAAATTTAAGCAGCAGAAAAATTTATGTACATTCATGGCTAAAGAACAGGGAATCATCTCGATCATCTTATAATATTTGTTATTTTTACACAGCAAGTCTCAAGTTGACTACGCTATCAAAAATCTGGTTTAAGTCAGTTTCTTTTTTGAAATTTATTTTCCCATACATATAGTATTTTAAATGGATTTTACCCAGATTCACCCCCCAAAAAAGTCTAGTAAAGGCTTAATGTGTGTGAATGGCAATAATCAAAATTCATGTTTATTAATGTTATTGATCATTTCTGGGCATTTGAATGCATTATTATTTTCTCTTTACTACTCTATGAGGTAAGTACTATCATTTCTATGTTACAGATGAAGAACTCTCAGTTTAGATCATTCAAATGATTAGGAAGTTAAAGTTGAAATTGGGAACTCATGTCCATCACTCAACCCCAAATCTAAGTCTTTAACCACTTTATTACACTATATTGTGCTATGTGGCTATATGAAAAGTGGCAGAAAAATGTAAATATACTCATTTTTATTTCACCAACAGGAAATCTGGCACTGGAGGCAGAGATATGCTGCTGAAAAGTTGCTAAGGACATCATTTACATTAGGTTAAGCAAAACATGTTTAATAGGCTGCACCGAAAAAGTAGGGAATCACTGGAGGGTTAAGTTAAGGGAAAGAGATGTTACCTCTAGGAACATTGAAAAAAGAGAAAAAAGGGAAAAAAATTATCCAAGGTGATAGAGTAAAAAAGGAAAAAAAAAAAAAGAGCCTCAGTGAAGTAAATCAGAAGTCTGAAGAGAGATTATTTGTGAAAAAAAATTAAAGTTTAAAAGTATATGTATTTTTGGTGGGACAAGATTTTGAAAAGAAGACTCAGGAATGCTAAGTGAATAAAATTAGAATGGTGAATGTCAGGGAAATTGTTGAAAAAAATTAAAAATAACTATCAGGAATGAGTGTAAATACATACACATATTTTAGGAATAAAGAACATGAAGAAAATAGGGGCACAAAATAAGTATACAAAACACATAGCTGCTCTATCTAAACTTATTCCCAGTGGGGCTTCTGAAAGTGACTGTAATTCAGGATTCTTGAGTTGAAGGTTGAGCGAGCTCTTATTACTATACTCGCATATTTCATTGAAAGGATGTTGATTGTTCCATAGGATACACTTAAAGCTATATTACCCAGTCTTCAACATATTTTGACACAAGATGGACAGATGGACAATCTAGACTTATGATTTACATACTATATTACCATAATCTGAGAATACTTTTCCTATTTCTCTATCTGAAATGAAAGATAAATCAAAATACATTAGGTTGCCTAAGACTGGAGGTAGAAGGATGAAAGGTTGGAGAGTGATTGCTATTTGGTAAAGGTTTCTTTTTAGAGTGATACAAATCTTTTAAGAGTATGATGATGATCACAAGACTTGGTAGACAAACTAAAAAACACTGAATTATAACATTACTTGTGTGAACTTTATGGTTCGTAAATCATATCTCAATAAGGCTGCTTTCTTTTTTTAAAGGAGCAATTCTAAATATTTCAGGTCAAATGGTAATGAACTGAAAAAACTTAACATATTCATCTGTTGGTGAATGAATTTGCCTTTTCAAAAGACTCCTAAGCTCATGACTCTAGAAAGGACATAATTAACGTTAATGGAGAAACCTTCTAAAAAATACAACTGTAATTTTTCAGAAAGCTCTTCAGTACTTCTCTGCTCTCAAATGGTCTTGAAATAATTGTCTTAAAGTATAACTATAATCTGCTTTCCTGTAATTTACTCTTAGCATAAGAGAAAAATGAAGAGCAAAGGACTCATAGGGACATTTTCCAATATGATTACAGTTGACCTAGTATTATAGATTTGGGTTTTCTGATTGACTTTTCACTCATTTCATTGTTTTCATAAAATTTCCATATAGGACTTTTACAACTTATTCCCATCATTCAATACCTACTAGGGCTGTCAGCCTTGTGTATAAAGTAAGAGTCCTATTATTGTTCATCATGGAGTTTATGAAATAGAAAAAGAAGGCATGAAGAAGGTAAATATTTAAGCAACTAAATGATTCAGCTTAGAATTTGATACTGAAATCTGATCTTTAAACATATATATTCTATCTCCAATTTTTACCTATTTAATTTTAAATATTAATTTGTGATCACACATATACCTAGCAATACATATTTTCATCGCAAACTATTTTATAGTTGAAATTTTTGAACAGAATAAAAGTTGGTTGAATAATTCATTGACAAGGTTAGGGAGGTGGATATAAACTATGTTACCAGACTCTCAAGCCTCCTTATAGTAAATAATCATAAATTTTATTTACAAGTAGACACAAAATATATCAGAAGGAAAAACAGATAAAAATGCATTTTATGAAACTTAATATTCAATGTGTTTGTGCTTAGGCAAGTACTGCACAAAGTATTTGAAACAAGTCAGTTTGGGCTTGAATCCAAGATCTTCTACCTATTAGCTGCACAACCTCAGATAAACTACTCATTTCCCTTATCCTCAGTTTTCTTATGGAGATAATAATTTTACCTGAAAGTTTTGTTGTGGTGATAGAATGAAATATCATATAAAACTTTTATCACATTATGGTATGTAATAAGTATTTTTTAGATGTTTTCCATGTATATAGAATTTTATCTGAAAGTCAAATTAGTCTAACATGTATTGTAATATAAACAAATTTTCTATTGGTTAGCCCAAACTGTTTCAGGGAAACTAGAATTAAACACTGTCTTTCAGATATTTCATGGAATATAGAGTTTCTTTCTTAGTACCATTGTATTAAAATGGAATTTTACATACAATACTTCAAATTTTAAAAGGAGTAAACCTTTACCCCCTAGAATACTTTGCAGGACTTTATTCGTTTGGTAAATTTCACACCAATTAGTGAATTAAAGATAGCCAAAAATAGAACTCTGAGAAATGCAGTCTAATTCTTCAATCCATTTAATCTGAACGTGACCTGTATCTTCTTACACTGAATATGGTGGAATTGACACTCTGCCAATTCTAGGCTTAAATTAAACAAACAAACAAACAAACAAACAAACAAAACAGCAGCTTACACTTCCTCTGTTCTGTAACTTAGCTGCCATTCTGCAAGAAAGGTCAAGTAGCCACAAACATGTGGCGGATATCTGAGGTCCCTAATTCACCATCTAACCTAAATCACCAGGCAAAGCCAGACCAATTTTTTATCCATCCAAATTACCTATCTTACATCCAAATTACCTATTACCAAGCTGATTCTCCCATTCCTTCAGTAAAGCCTCCCTAAAGATGACATCTAGAGCAAGCCTGAGCTGCTGCCTCTAAACCCTGACTAAATTACAAAATCATCAACAAATGAATGATTGCTCTTTTAAGCAACTACGTTTTGGGGACGTTTAATGTGCCGCAATAAATAACCAAAACTCCAGCCAAGAAAATAAGCAGTATTTTCAGTGTTTAAACAGGTATAATGGAGAACCTCTCCTCTTTACTCCTTCAGTGCTTGTAAATACTTCTATTATAGCATTTACAAAGTTCTGTTATAATTGCTTATTTATATCTATTTTTTTCATTAATTGACCTGAGTTCTTCTCAAGGGGTAGTAAATTATTCTCTCAAACCCTGAATGAAATTTCTAGTAAGCATGTAATGAATGCTTATTGAATGATGAATAAAGGAATGAATGAATAATTGCCTGGTTTCATAATAATTATTGTCTTTTTTTATTATTTTAGGAGAGAACAAATAACTTTTAACTCTAATTTCTATGACTTGAAGGCATAAATGAATAAATCAAAATAATAGTATTCAGTTGGAAAAAAGATCATGTAATGAGAACAGGGAATCGGGACCCAAATTAATTTCTGTGATACAGATGTTAGAAGAAACTAAAAATAAAGGAACAATAGAGCTTTTAGAAAAGTAAAAGTTGAGTCGTCTTTTCCTAGTAAAATCCCACAAAATATTTATTTTAAGCAATGAACATCAAATTTCTTGGGATTTCCATGGTCTTTAAAACAGCAACAACTAGCACCTTATAATCAGCAGCAAAGAGTCTGTGCACCGAGTTATTATATGTACAGTCATTCCACTAGGTGAATACCACCGTGTGGTGTGAGGCAGGAATAATTAGACACCAGATGGTGATATCAACTCCAATAGAGAATATCTATGCATTATGCATGAGAAGTGACTTTATTGTTGTTTTTATCCATTTGGTACCATTATGCTGCTCTTGGACCTCAATCAGTGTCGCAAAAAAAAATAAAAAAAAAACTCTTTGGATCTGGAATTTTTCTGTTCTGAACAATTTGTAACATCACTTTGTCATATTCTGATCAGTTATCTCCCTACTCAACTTGCAGAATTTCTAAGAGCATATTATTTTCTGGCAGCACCATAGAACTGAGCTTTTCCATTATCCAGAGCATCTGAGCTTACTGGATATAATTTTATGTTTCTGCCAGCACTATAAAGTTTAAGATTAGTATCTTTGAAAATTAAATCTGATTTTTAATGATTGTAGTGTCATATTTCTGGGCTGAGGTACTTTTAAAATGTCATTAGTAGATATGTAATTAATCATTTTATGTCTTTTGACCACTAAAAATATCTTTTATTTTCATCATAGATGTAGCAAATTTGAAAGTAGGAAGGAGCTAGAATATATAGTGATTTTAGTAGATTTTATTAAATTATTAATTATTCAATAAGAGATCAACAAAATGGTTGTTCATCTTAATTCATTTTGGAAAATGAAGTGTTTAAGGAGGTTCCAAAATACTGTATCAGATTTCAAAAACATGTTGCCTTCTAATTTTCAATCTCCTGGTGATTGATTGGTGACTCTTAGCCTTTTAAATAAAGAAGTAGTGTTCAATGTATGAGATTTTTAAATGAATGATCTAATAGATTATATAGCAATAGCAGGCAAGATTTGATCAGAGAAACATAACCATTAGGGAAAATATAATATATTAAATTTATTTTTTTTATTTTTACCATATGTTTTTTGGGATCTTGTTACACAGTTTGCTTTCTGTTTCTGGTGGCAGGTCTGAGGTCAGGAGGGCAGGCATCTGGGAAGGTAAAAATATGAAGCAGAGGAAAATAAGGAAAAACTGGAATCCATGAAAAGGAGCAGGGACTCAGATTAACTAATCACTGCTTCTAAACTTCCAACTTCAGTGATGCCAGTGACTTGCAGGAGAAGTTAATATCCTACCTCATGGAGCTAAACATACATGTGGCTCAGGACTCAGAGAAGCTGAAGTGGGAAATCTGGCAAAAGCTGGAGATAGTGCAGGCCCAGCTCTGCCCACACAAAGTGAACTAACATATCAGCAGCAAAGTTTATGGTCTACAGTCGTACCTGGAATACTTTTTCATAAACTTAAAAAAAAAAAAATAGAATAGATTTATATTTACAGAAAAGTTGTGAAGATATTACAAGACTTTCTGTTTGCAAAGGCCATCTCAGATGCACAATTTTTATACTCCTGCTCCACCACATGAGAAGGCTTTTGGCCTTAACCTTTCTTAACAGGAGACAGAAAACTCACGCTTTATAACTTGTGAGGGAATACCTTTCTCTGTTTCAAGCATAATGAGTGTTCCTTTGTTCTACTTAGGCTGCCTGTGCACCAGTGGCCCTCAGGCATGCCCCCAGCTATCAGTATTTGAGAGGGAGGAGTCAGGGTCCTTCTGTAGAGGCACTAGAGGGGTGCCTATTGCCCTGCGTCTGCTGCCAGAAGTACCCACTGGCTGTGAGGGACTGACATACACTATAGGAACTGATTTTGTTCTGTATCTTCTCTATGTGAGTAAAAGCACTGTCTCATCTAGTACTTGGCTATGTTGTGTTTTCCTTGGTGACTCAAATGCTAAGATGCAGTGAATAGAAGTATTTGGACTTCTATTCCTAGTTTCTGGCATTGTGATGATCTTCACTATCTTCCATGAGGTTGGAGTCTTCCCCTGGCATTGTTTACCATGTACTGTGTTCTGCTCAACAGTTCCCATATAGCCCATACCCAGTTTTCTCTATGGTTAACATCTTACTTACTATGGTATGTTTATCACAATTAATGAACTGATGTTAATATATTATTAACTGAAGTCCATTTTCATATTTCCTTAGACTTATTTTTTTTTTCCTATTTCAAGATCTCATCCAGGACACTACATCACATATTTTCATCATGTATTCTTAGGTTCTCCTTTGCTCTAGCAGTTTCTCAGACTTGCCTTGTTTTTGTTGACTTTAACAGTATTGGAAAGTACTGGTGAGGTATTTTGTAAAATTTCAGTCAATTGGGATTTGTCTAATGCTTTTCTCATAATCAGACTGAAAAAGAAACATACCTTAAAAATCCTCCTAATCTTGCCACCATTACTCCCAATAACATTTTAGAGATTATTTTCCTTTAATATTATTTGGAAAATTGGTGTATTATATTTTGCTTTCTCTCTGCAACATTATTTTATTAGTTTCTTCCTTGCTATTAGGAGTATTTAATTGCTGCATAATATCCCTACATGTATATATCATAAACTTAAGTAGTTTTGGCTACCATAACAAAAGAAGCCAAAATAGCAGCAGTTTAAAAAAGATAGATCTTTATTTATCTTTTACATAAAATTCTCAGAGATAAGTGGCATCCAGGAGTTCCCTACTGTACCAGAATCATCAGAGATCCAAGATATACTTATTTTGGTCCTCTGCCATTCATGTACCTATCTCATGGATAAAAGCATCTGTTTCACCCCAAGTCCACATTTATAGCAAGGAGAGAAGAGTAGTAGAGGAAGGAGTATTCTTTATTTTAAGGCCACAGATATTGCACATTTATTTTCTGCTTATACTGAATTGGCTTAGACCTAGACATGTAATCATCCTAGTAGAAAGAAAGACTTAGAGTTATAATATTTATTCCAGGTGATCATATATTAATTAACATTTCAGGGTTGCTCTAATAAAGAAAATAGGAGAGAATGGATTATTAGGCAATCTGGAAGTATCAACAGAGATATTTTTATCTTCTGCTTTGGGCTATTATTGTTTTTAAATTTTTAGCTGCTATTAATGATCTTGTGTTGATCAATCTTAAACAAGATATTTTTATCCACATTTCTAATTTTCTAATAAAGATTCAATGGAATGAATTATTTTAGGGGCCATGATAAATACTGCTAAATTGTTTTTCTTAAATTTTGAGTCAAGTTGACATTTTATTAGCAGTGTAAAAGAATGCTAAATATTATTTTAATTCTCAAATTACTTTGATTAATTTAACAGTTGAAACACATCGACTCACTGACTTAATTTACTTTATTTTAATTACTCAATAGTTCGCAAATTATATTTTTATTTACATTTGATTTTTCTATTTTTAAGTGCTTTACTCCTTGTTCTTTTAAATTTTTATGTTGATATGTAAAAGCTCTTATGTATGTAAACTGGAAATATATGCAGTAACACACTCACATATTAGTATACCTTTCTTAAAGGCAACTTAACAGTATTTATCAGGAATATTACAATGCTCATACAGTATGTTCCATTATTATTTCAAATTCTAGTGTTTTATTCTATAAAAATTATTGAAACTTTATGCATGAAACTTTATGTGCAATATTGTTCATAAAATCAGACTATTGAAAATTCTTGTGTCAAAAGGAAAGAAATAAATTATAGAACATTATATATTTGTTGATTACGCAGCCATTCAAGAATATTTTCAAAGATTAATGAATATAATAAAAACATGCTCATGATGCCATATCAACTGAAAATGTACCTTAGAAATCTCCAAGAGTGAGAAACAATGTTCAGAATTTTATAAACTTAATTTAACACAAAACTCCTTTTCTCTTAAAATAGCTTAAGAACCAGTGTCATACATAACACACTTTGGTAAATAACCTGCTTCAATGAGGTCCTTTAATAAGGTTTGTCATTACAGCAGTGGCAATTGAAGAAGGATTCAAAAGAGTTTGAGGAGCTGGTCCACACAGGAAACTGTTAGAATCTTATCAACTTACATAGGTTAAGTAAAAAGTCAAGGCTATATTCCCTCATAAAAGATATGCTACCATGCTTTCCTTTATTTGGTCTTTTTTGACATATTTATATCTTGAATTCCTATGGTAGGGATATTTAAGTTTTCTCCTATATATATTTAGAATCACCTGTTCATTTTCTAGTTCAAAGAATAAAACATAATACAATGTTTTGGAATGACACTAGTAACTTTACTATTCTGGAGCTAACCTTAGGGATTGTGTTTACACAAGCTTACTTGGCATTTAGAAAATTGGAAACACTGAAGAAACTTACAGTTGTTAAGTTGAAGGCATCATCCAAAATTCTTCCTGTTTCTGTGATATAAAAATTTTGTTATTAAAAAGTTTTCACTTTTTAAGTCATGGTGCTGATATGTTGAATAATTATAATAATTTCACTTGTAATTTTTTGAAATTTATATCTGTGGTCTTTCTTTGAAAGTGCTAGGATGCTGTGTCTTAAAAAAGTTCAGAAGAATTTAGTGCAAATCTATGCTTAATGGCAAGAAGAAAGTGTGAATTTACATTGCCCAAAGATTGTTTTTATGGAGAAAATAATTGCTCAGAAAATACAGAAATCAGAGAAAGTCTTAGTGACCAAATATTTGACATTCAATATCTGATATTTATTATTTTAATCTTAATAATTATCTAAGTTAAAATGCTTTGCAAAATATACGTATGTGTGTATGTGAATTCAGACATATACATGTAGAAAAAAAGAAAGCTGTATTCATTGTAATAGGCAACCAACTACTCCTATGTAAATATAAATTGCTTTACAGAATTTTTAATCTATATTATGAATAATAAATTAAGTTATTAAAGATAAATGTTAAAAAGAAATAAATTAGAATCTCTAGTATCATCCACTAATAATTGCAAATTCCATTACTGAAATAATGAACTTACTGAAATAACACCTAACAGAAATTGATATTAGCAGCAATTATCATTATATAACATTTAAAATGTTGATACTCCATTTTATACTTTGATTTATTGAAACCAAAACCCACAACTCATATTATGATTTCCATTTACAAAAAAAAAAATGAAAACTGCTTTTCTTAGTTAATACAAAATATGGACTTAGGTAGCAATAAATTAATCAAAAGATTTTTTTTCAAAGTATTTCATTTTTAAATTAATGAGCTTTAACAATAGTAATGTTCAGGGAGAAAAAAAAAAAGAGTGTCCTCAGAGAATAAAATCACCAAAGTGTATTCATCTGTAGAAGACCACTTATTGTCCATTTACTTATGCACCCTTGCACTTAAATTTTGCATGCTGGAATTATTTTCAGCTTTAAACACAGTATGGAGTCAAAGGAAAAACTATGACCTAGTCAATTCTTGGGAATTTTCATGTATTTTATAAATATTGAATGAATTTGGTTGGGGTAAAATATGGGGAGACAGTAGTACTGGTTGAATTTTCAGTGGTTAAAGATTTTCCTTTTGCTCTACTTATTTTGATTATTACAAAGAGTTAAGTCTCTATTTATGTTTGTTTATAGTTCTTCCTAAGAATTCCTTTCTGTCTGTCTTCCAGCCTTAACTTTCCTGTTGTCTATAAACGGTAGGCAAGAAGAATGTATCTCCAGAATTTTACAAAATACACCATAATCACACAAGCTTTGATCTTTGGAGTGTTGACTTATATTATGTATGAACATTTCTAAAAAGAGAATATTTACTAACCTCGACTATTCTTTAAGTTCTGTGATTTAAGTTATTCAAATTTAAATGATATTTAAATAATTGGACTAATGATCACACAAAACCAGGACTTGACAAACATATATACTGCAGTATGGAGGTAGAGGCAGAGTAAAACAGAAAGAGCAAATAACAACATAGAAAATATTCATTCTAGTCAGACGATTTGGAAAGAACTTGATAGATAATGTATTTCAAGTCAAAGTCTTAGAAGGCAATCTAAATCAGAGATACAGGCTATGAGTGAATGGAACCCTGAATAAGCTGGACTTCTTTTTCTGAAACACTGCAGTAAACTGCAGTCTTAAAGAGCCATGTGAATTTAGATATATGCATTTTTATCTCATGATAAAATCAGGCAAGTTTTAATCTACCCTGATCATACATCCCTTTTAGTGGTAATTTTGTATTCTTTACCTGGAACTTTATTGTACATTTTAAGAATGTTTGCCTTTGAGATAAAACTATTTCCAACCATACTATTATTATTGAAATAATTGCAAATTTATGCAATTGTGTAAATTATAAAAAATCTAGACAAGATGATGATACCATAAAATGATGATATTCCTGATATGACAGTTTATATATATACTAAGTTAGAGTCCATTTTTACCTGGTGATAAAAAAGAAATAGTATGTTTTAAATAAGAAAAAAATGGAGCATCTACTTATTTAATTTATAGAAAAGTATGAATTCAGGAAGGTTTTTATAGATATTCTCTAATATGGAATTATTATTCTATAACAATGTTATTATTTGTTTTAGAGAGAAACGATTTTGTTTACCTGTATTTGTTCACATGATATTTTTCAAAACACTGAAAGGTTTGAATGCTTATCAAAGTTATGCTTCCTTTAAACACCCCTAAGTTGTGAAGCACTAACAACACTAAATAAAAATGGGGATCCTTAGTAAACTTACATTAGTTAGAACTTTCTGTTTACATGGCATAATTTTTTCAGAGAATCTAAAGGGAAAAAATTAGAGAAGAGCCTGATCAGATGGCCTTATTATTCAGAAAGTTGTAAACTATATTTAATTTGCTGGTTGTATGCCTAACAAAAAAGAATGGAATTAGGCTATTAGCAGTGATTTAGCCACTTAAAGGAATTCTAATTTTGTAGTGAGTCTCAGAGGCTTTAACTCTTGAACTAAGACTACTTAGTGTAGAGTTTATTTCATAAATAGAATGTTTTCAGAAATTTTCTAGATTCAACTGTTGCTTTTTTATATAAGAAAAATGGTGAGTTAGAATACATTTAAATAATATAAACACTGACAACTACACAAAATTTGAAACATTATTATTTTTTTATTCTTGAGAATTGTGACATAGGAAAGCAGATTATTTCTGTAAATCTAAATCATATCTCAAAAAATAAGGAGCAGTTTTTAGAAAAAAAATAAGGCCTTTTAAGAAAACCTTTGCCAATGTAGTAAATTAAGGAGAAATCAAAGAAAATATTCACTTTCTACAAATTTTCCCAGATGATTTTTTTACTATAACCTATTTAATAGCATCATGCAAAATCTAAAATGTATTTTTCTTGCAATTATTACTCAGTAATTATAATTTAGCAAGTCAATTTTATTTTGCTTAGTTTTCTTCAAACCTCTAGCCTTGAAACATTGATAATTGATGTTGCTGCTGTGGTTGAAACATGTTAAGAGATCCCTTGCCTATAGGGTAAACCTATATTACTTGATATGAGATCCAAGCCTTCCAAAAGAACCACTTCTGCTATCCTCTATAAACTTCTCTTCCACTGTACCTAGTGAATCTAAGGAGAAAACAGAGCCTCCATAATTTTTCAAATGGGGGCATGGCATCCAGAGAATGACTTGTTTAATGAAACATATTTAATTATGGGAAAAGTCTGAAGTAGAACTCAAGTATATTGGAAGCAGGTCTAAAGCCTTATCAATGCAAAACTTAGACTCATTTAGATGAGAAAAAAATGGTGAAAAAATTACCATTTTTTTGCTGTCCTTGAAATTAAATGTATAGAAGAAATCACCAAGATGAAACCTTAATTAGTTATCAGAAAATTGATTTTGATTTTGATAGAGCTAGTGTTATTTTGTATGATTCATAATCAGCATTTCAGAAGAAACCCAGCTTACATAATGAAAACTCATTTATAGAACAGTTGCTTATCTATGAATCGTGTTAGTATGGCAATCATTATTTTAGTTTACACCAATAGTATCTTGATTTTTTTCTGACTGTAATTTTTGGAATTTTTAGTAAAATATTTATTTTACTTCAGGAATGGCTAACTCCTAAAAATTATCTTTTTTTATCTGAAAATATCAATGTATTCCATAGACTTGTTAAGAATTTGCAGTTTTGGGAATGTAAACATCTACTTAGAGATTTTTTAATACACAATTTATTGAACAGCTTGATAGCCATTTATTGAGAGCTGGTTGCATCACTTTATCTTATTTTTAACTGCATAGCAGACTATATTTTTTGAAAAGCTTGAAAAATAAAGGGATAAATACAATTATAAGTTTACCATGCTAGACTGAGAGGCAAACTATGTAGATGGATGTCATTTAACATTAAGTGACACTAAGTTTCAGTATACTGTTCACAGAGAGATGGATGACAATTCAGATTGTTATACAGATGCTTAACTCAGTGGTGTGCATTCTAATTTTGAAGATGCCATCTGATTTGCACAGATTAGTATGCCGTACTGATAGAGATATGATGCAGGAGATTGGAAGTCAAAATTGGTTTCTTTTTCCTATTTTTTGCTGCCTGACATCCTTCACTCTAAGACTCATTTATTATAGCAAACACGTTTCTAGCAATTTGGACCTTGGAATTTCACTTGGGTGGGAAAATGCTTAGTGTTTATAGGACTAATTTGAATAGCTTAAATCTTTTGGATGTTTAGTAATTTTTAAAATTACAAAATAATATTATGGTTTATCACTCAAATTGTACTTCACTAAACAACCAAAGAATAACTAGTAGCCTTTGCATACATTGTAGTAGATTCTGCATCCATTGCTTACATCCTGCAAGCCTGTCTCCACATGGGTCTTGGAAGCACTACAGCAGTGCAAATTCCAAAACAAAGTGGAAAAGAACATCTGCTGAGGGGTTTATGTAATTTTCCAGTCAATTTGTTCTGTCAAGAAGATAAAGCATTTCATTCCTTTGAAGAAACCAGCAGCATTGGGTAAGGGGGGGGGGTGGAGCTTAAAAGATTGTACAAATTGAACAACAACATCTCTATATTTAAAACAAAACTATCACACAGAGAGGAATGATAATGCTGCTTACATTTCTTCTATTTTTTAGTACTTCTGATATAAAAGTACAATATTTTCCAAGAACATGTTGTCTCCTGACATTTCAAAACTTCTTGGTAATTCAGTTTAAAGATATTAACTGGGTATATGCAAGAATGTTACTGTAGAGTGTTAATATCATCGATCAGATACCAAAATTTTTCTACTTTTGAGTTAACTTATAAACATTCATGTTAGTGTAAATGCTTTTCATTTTTCTTTACCAAAACAATTGTCATTAGGAACATTATTAAAATAACAGAATAAAAATATATAAAATATTATTTTAATATCTTTATTTCTTCACATACATCATGAGAATATTTACGATTATTATAAATGATATTAAGGAACAGGAGTTGTGTTTACTGCTGTAACATTTATCTATTCTTTCAGCAAGCATGCTACTGCTATAGTGTAGAGAAGGAAAGATGATGAAGGATAGTTGCTATTGGAATATATTGTTCCTCTTATTAATATGAAGAATTTCTGCAAAACGTTAATAGAAGAACAATTTCTACCTGTGGAAAAACTTGACTGCAATCATTCTCCCTATAAAAGCTAACATTTTATTAAGAAACGTCTAAAGAAGCATAGCATGCACTACTTTGTTTTAGCTAAAATAGACATGGAACTTCTGTTATCTTTAAAGTTTTATGCATGACTTTTAAACAGAGGTTAAGGCTACTTGATAAGTAATAAAATTTGAAGATGCAATAAGTATTAGGACTATTAGAGATGTCTAATATTGTGACATTAAAATGCCACAAACCTATTCTAGAAAGTTGAACATTTCTGATTTTCAAACATGTCCACAAATATTTGTATTAACTTCTCTAAGTTTTCACTATTCCCTTTACTTATATAAAATTCATTACTTTTACTTATGTATAAAATAACTTCCTATTTTGAAAAATATATATTTTAACATTGTCAAGAATAATAGAACAGGCATATATTGAAATTGATTTTTGGCATGGGAAGGACTCATTTTTTCTATGTGAGTCTAGCCCTACAACAATAGATATCATATTATTGAGAGCTGCCCGTTCTATGAGAATTAAAAATTCAGATTGGAAAAGGTACTTTATGGAAAGAGAGTATATTTATCAATGTGTGGAATGTTCATCATATGAGTGGCAGGAAAATGTGCCCTCTTGGGTGACTGATACAAGCTGTGCTGGAACCCCTGGTGCCCTTGCCAGTCATCTGGAAAAGATCACCAATCAAGAACTGGCCTTTACGGTGACACATTCACAATATCACACATCGAAGGCAAAGAATAACAGGTATTTCTGGCAAATTAAGGAAGCAAAGCTATCGATAAAAGATCAAAACTACTCTATCCTCTATCAAAATATTCAGGACATAGTATTGTCACTTTTCTGCTCCCATTCCTCTGTCTAATTTCTCAAATCCACTCTCTTAACTCAGTGTTCACATATATGAGCTTTATGATTTATTTCATATTTAAGAATTACATATAGTTGTAAATGAAGTCATATTTTTACTTAAATGACAGAAAATTTTGTCATAATAGATGAAATTTCAGCATCACTTTGCATTAAAGTGAATGAAGCAAAGAGTTTACTTTTTTTCTAATATATTAATATAGCATGAATTTTTAAAAACACACGCAGATTTAGAAGTAAATGCACGTGCTATAGTCTGGAAGCCATTACTGTTAAGTCCCATAATAAGGTGTAAAGACTTTTTGTTTCTTTGGAGCAATGTTTTTTCAAATGCATCAATCTTATAATCTCACTTTTCTTATACCTATACTTACTTATAGGTACAAGAATCCCATATGATAATGACAGTTATATACATGCATGTGCACACACACACACACAAGTGCTTAAACACAAATAACTGAAATGTGAACCAGACACCTGTGCCAACTCTCTAGCCATTCTCATTCCTAGACTCTTGCTATGACTCATTAGTGGCACGATATCTCATCTTCCTTTTGAGCCTATCCTGCTAAATTTTTCCATGTACAGTTAAAACTGGTACTTTGAACTAAATGTTCCTAGCTAAATTCCTGGCTCAAATTCAGATCCTTATTGAATTTTTCTTGATTTGTTATCATAGAAAAACCCTTATTAAAATACTCTTGGTTCAGTTTTACTTCTAGAATAAACAATTTCAATACAGTCTATGATATGATATCCCTACTATATTTCAGTCAGATACTATAAGTATGATGAGAATTCTGGAGAATAGGGAAGATAAGGAGAAAAGGAACACATTTGAAAAAGCATTTATATGTGGCCCAGAGAATCGTAACATAAATATCTCTGCTTTAATAACACTTCTAATAGTATTTAGCTTTACAAAGTAGTTCATTTTATGAAGTATAAAGAATTAGAGATGTCATCATTACAGTAATCATTGCTAACATTTATTGAATTCTATGCTACTCATTTCAATCAACAATTTTAAAAAATAATTCATTTCCACAAGCACTCCATGAATTGTCTTATAATTATACCCATTGTACAGATGGAGAAACAAAAACACAGAAAAGTAACATATTCAGGGTCTTACAGACAGTAATTTGTCCAGGGAGAGTTTAATGTTTAAAATCCAGGGAGAGTCTAATGTTTAAAATTTTTACCTCTATAGTCCATAATCTATTAGCCATAAATAAACACTACTAATATTCAGGCATATCTATTTTCATTCTTTATTTAAAACAGGGTATGTGTACATATAAACCTCATAAAATTAAGACCATACTATATACCACATGTTATATATATTTTACAAACATTATTTTTGTAATGGGTAATCATACACATTTTCACAAGAAATTAAATGTTTATTTTATAAACCACATATAATTATAATATGTAAGGATTTATAGCAGAATTTTCAAAAATTCTCAGTTAAAGGAGGGGTGTCTTAGTGTCTCACTATTTGTTTTTTACAGCATCTCTAGGGAAAAGAAGATCTTTATTAAGAAGTTAGGAGCAAACAACTTAATACGCATTTATATCTTAATAATATTACCCTTAATAAGCATTTATATTTTTAACATATAACATTATTATCCTTAAGATACATTATCTTAATGCCATTTGAAAAATAATGCACATTAGAAATGGGAAGAAAACATTTCATTCTAAATAATCACAATCACTTACAAATGGATGTCTATTGAGCACTGCCTGCTCCTCAAATCTTGGATTATATTGAACACCAACACTCTCATTTCCTTTTCCACACTATTTTTAACACAGCATTTGTTTCTCTCTAGTAACTGCCAAAAAAAGTTTTTTGAAGATATGATGCCACAAAAAGAAATGTAGTCCATTTTAATCCTGAAACTGTGAAGTAAATAAAACTAACAAATCATATAGTATCTGATAGGTGTCAAGCATTTTGTTTCTCTCTAAAATGTCTCATGGAAACCCTGGGGGTTCACCACAGCATTCTGTGATGTCTCGGCATACAGTTTGTTGACAATGGGCTTACATGGAAATAATCATCACTAATATGCTCATAGTTTAAGTTTTATAACTTAGACAAGGCCCAGGGGATAGTTCATCCTTGCTCTATGTTACCTCATTTGAGGAGGCTCAACTAAACCTGGAAGGTCAATGTGAAGATTGCTCACTCTCATGGCTAGGAAGTTGGTTCTGGCTTTAGCTGAGAGATAGGGAGGGATGCTCAGCTGAGGACTCCAGTAGTCAGCTGCACGGGCCTTTCCGTGACTGTCTGAGCTTCCTCACAGCTTGGTAGCTATATTCCATAAGATAAGAAGTAGAAGCTGCTTAAAGAGTAGGCCCAGACCTGGTACATATCATTTCCATCACACTCTATTGGTTACATATGCAAAGGGATGAAGTACAGATGCAAAGTAATGAAGAATTAAACTGAATTTCTCAGGAGGGAGCAACAAATTTTTCGCCATCTTTTATCTACTATAGCTGGTATAAAATTTATCAAGCAAACATAATCCCGGCGATAAATTAGGGAACAAAGTAAAAGCTCACTTAATTTAAAATGCAGAGGATTGTATGTAAAACTCCATTTTAACAGTATAATCCTGAAGATAAAATACTATGGTGTATTTGAATGGCAATGTTTAATTCTAGGTTTCTGAAAGAGTTTGTGCTAATCAATGTAAATTTTTAACACATTATCTGTTTTGAATAATTAGATTACCTCGTTGTACTAGTCAGGGTACTCCAGAGAACTGGAACCAATAAGAGATACAATTATAAAAAATAAAGAAATTGTTTACAAAGAATTGGTTTATGTAATAATGGAGGCTAAGTCCCAAGATCTGCAGTAGGCAAGCTGGAGATATAGGAGAATGAATGGTGCAGTTCTTGTCTGATTCTAGTCCAAAGGCAAGGCAAGAGTGATGTCTTAGCTTGAAAATAGACAGAAAGAGTGAATTCTCCCTTACTCAGCCTGTTTCTTCTGTGCAGACCTTCAACTGACTAGATGAGGCCTACCTACAAGGGAGAGAGAAATCTGCTTTACTCAACTCCACCAATTTTAATTTTAATCTTATCAAAAAACTCTCAAAGTCATACCCTAAATAATTGTTAATCAAATATATGGGCATCCCATTGTCCAAACAAGTTGACATAAAATTAACCATCATATCTATTTTTTCATAATTGAAAATTATGATAAATATCTTAATATATAAATATTTGTTCTTATCTTCATTATTTCTTAGGATCAATTTCAGAACTGAAATTACTCTATCATGAGATCTAGAAACCTAATTTTTCTACATATTGTCACATAAACTCTTGCAGTTTGAGTGCCTGTTCCCTCACATCATCCCCTGCACCTAGCTGTTTACCTTTTACTTTTTAATCTTCATTCCCTTTGTCCAATGATCTACAGATAACAATATTTGGAATAAATAACCTGGGATTCTTAAGGAAAAATGTAATTTCTAGAAAAGACACAAACAATGAGAAGTATGTACCTTTGTATTTTGTTCTAACAAGAATCAAAAATACTATCAGTTTCCAGTGGCTGAGTTGCCATCTCTGTGGCCCAGTTGGCCTGTTCTTCTTCACTACCTAAGTTTTGCTGTTGCTCTCCTGTCAGTCTTTGCCAAAGTTCCTTGCTCCATAGTTTTTTAGCCTGTCTCAGTGGCAATTTTTTCTCAGAGCTTCTACTAATATATTCATAGTGGGTTTAAGATTTAAATTTAAGTGAAACTTTTAACATCTTAATTCAAAAAAGCTCCTCTTCCTTCCTTTATGCTCTGTGAAGAGCTCTTGTTTTGTTTCATTTTTCAAAAAACATCTTTTCTCTAATAGAAACTCCTCAGGAATCCTTGCTTTGTATTAGAATCAACTATATTAGAATCTCTGTATTAGAATCTCCTCTATGGCAGTAACAGACATGGGTGTGTTGTGTCTCCCCTTAGCTGAGGAAAGCAATTTTTCATCATACTTCCAAGAAAGCTGACACTCTCTTGGGTAGTAACTTGGCATTTCCGGTATCACATCATTAAACATCTTTCTAGAAGCGAGAGTTCAGAGATAATTGTTTCTATCTAATTCAAAGTCAATTTTATCCAGACTTCACTTATCCTAAATGGTATTATTAAACTTTATATACACAAATTAAGAAACATGGCCAAATCCATTAAGAACTATGAGTTTTATCTGAGTTTTCAAGTATCAAATCTAACTGCATTCTCTTTGATTTAAAATTTGATCTATAGTTTATGAATTTTAAAAAGCAGTTTATTTGAATTAGCAATTACTATGGATTTGTAAGAAGACTTCGGTCTTTTATTTTACTAAAATAATATGTAATTATTACTGCATTTTTCACAGTTGGGAAGAAATTTAATGTTGTCTTAGTGAATATAATGCAAAAAGATTAAATTATAAAACAAGAAAAGTAATATGACTTACTCAACTCCACTCACATGTTGAGTTTCTTTTAATGATAACATAATTGCCACCAGATTTTTCAATTTTTTAATTTTTTGCCTCTTAAAATTTAATGAAGCTGTTAAAGTTGACATCTACATAACAGAAGAGGAAAAATTCCTTTCCTCATATCACTTTTTCTTCTACTTTTGGTCAACAATTTCCCTACCCCAAATCTTTTAAAATATGTCCATCTAGAAATAAGCAAATGAACAGGCTTATCAAATAATACACACACTAAAAAGGATAGAGGCCTGATAAAAAGAATCATTTTGGGTATATTACAAAGTTTTTGTCAGCTAAGTCTCTAATTATTCTCAGATCCAATTAATGGAAAGAATACAAGCTAATATTTGAATTCCAGGTTTTATAAGCAGAATCTCTCTGGTCTGTCCTAATATAAGTGCACTGTGTGAAAAGCAATTGCTTCTTTTTATGTCTTTATTTATGTGAAAAAATAATTAAATAAACTTATTATAAAAATAAAAAAGAACACTTAACATGATATTTACTTTTAAAAAATTTGACTAATTTTCATATATATGTAATTTCAGTTATAGAAATTCATGATTTTTAGAAAAAATTTAGCTGTGAGAAGAAAAATATTGATATACAATTATTTATTGCAATGCTTTAAAACTAAGAAAGTGGCATTTTCTATTTTCCTGTTACTGAAAATAAGTAACAAATAAACAAATATAATAAATAGACATAAAATAAATACCATTTAAATGAATTAAAACCTAGTACTAATATTAAAAATTTTTAACAAAGTAGTTAAATTATTACTCTTTTAACTACAAACTTAAATTTATTGATTTCTTTATTATGCATGCTGGTATCTATGAAGAAGAGTACATAGTGATTTGCTTTAAAAAGATAGTGTGGCATTCATTTGTTTTAAAAAGACAGTGTGGCATACATAGACCAGAGCATATGTATTAAAATGTTTAAAAGGGGTTAGCATTACACAGTGTAAATTATATAAAGTTTGGAGCAGAGAATCTGACTTCAAGTTCCTCTTCGTCATTAACCAGCTCTATCATCATTATCATTCATTAACCTCGCTAAACTTGGTTTCTTCGTTAGTAAAATAGGTATAATTATTGTAATCTTGAAGATTTGAGAGAAAGATTAAAATATGGAATACATACAAATTCTTAGTACTATGTTTGGCTCATATTTTAGAATCAAGGATAATAAATTCTAACTATTATTAATACTAATGATGAAAAATAATGCAATAGAAAAGTGTAAGTCAAGATGGCAAATAGTTAATAGAGTCTGGGCTCTCCTTTTATTCAATTAAAGGTATGCAAAAAGTGACAAAATCTCAGTGAGTACAAGACTAAAGGATAAGCGTTAACCATATTAAAACCAATTAGGAATTTTGCTATCTACAATAAATAGAGAAACGATAAATTAATAAAGTCATGGCTAATGTAAAGTATATAACACAATGTAATCAAAAAATGAAAGCAGTGATAAGACTCGCTTCTATTTTCAGAAACAAGATTGGAATATATAAGATATACCAACCAATTTGAGCTCTGTTTCACCACAGGCAACCTGTTTTCTAAAATCACGAGGGTTGTATTTCCTTTTTTTCCCTCCTCCCATCTTTACTGTGTAAATGTAAAATATATATATTGCATATTTAATCACTTCTATGAAAGAGAGAGGACAAGCTGTTCAATACCCAAATTCAGGAGCAAAAGCTCTTAACACTCTGGATATTGTTGTCAAAATTTTCCCGAGGAGTTACATGGGAAGTAATCTCACAGATGAGCTGGGCAGTAATAGTTTCTGTGGTTGACTTTGTTTGAATAATGTGCTGATTCTTTGCTCAGTCATTCAGCAACATGGATAATGTAGTCTGATTTGGTAGGCCCACTCATAATTAGAATTTTAATGATAACGTCAACTCCAGCTAAATCTCAGTGCAAAAATTCTTTATAGTAATGGAGGTTCTTTTGCCAGAAGTAACTAAAATTGCTGAGCAGATTAAAACAAGATTTCACTATAAGAATGAAATAATGACCATTATATTTAGCAATGTAGAGGTTACTGGTGACCTTAGAGCTATTAGATTTAAGGAAATGGAGACACGATGAACAGTACATAAATGAAAATAGGTCAACTGTAAGGTAAAAAGGCAAGATAATGGATAGAAAAAAAAAGAGATTTTTCTAATAAAGAAAAAAGGCTTAAAGCAATTTGAAAGTTAATGGAAAGTATCTATTTGAGAATAAGTGGTTAAAAGTTGAGATCTAAAAGAAGTATTGGTCCTCAGTGGGGGAAGAGAGTGTTTCTCTATTTTAGCAAGAAAGAATGGAATGGACACAGACATGGATAAGTTTCCCTTGTTGTACATCTGATGGCTTTCATTTTCATTGAGAACTAGAAGGTAGAATGAGAAGAAACACAGAGGAGCGTTCAGATATTTGAGAAAATTGGAGATAGTTTGAAATGTTATGATTGATAGTAAATATGTGAATTATGCAGAGAACTGTAGTAAGATTGATGGGGGTAAACAGAGGTTAATAAGTGAGACTTTGAGGGGTTATGGTGTACATTTCTCTGTGGCGTGATTTTTTTTTTTCAGTTGTGTTCTACTGCTCTTGATACAAGTAAAAATAAAAACTAAACAAAAAGATTTACATTAACCCACAATTAGATCTTTGATCACTGATGAAAAAAATGGAGAATGTCAATGATGGCTATGTGTTGTGAGAATGTTGCAGTGATTAAACAGAGTTTAAGCTAGAGGAGAAAGGAAGTGAGAATTTTTAAAAAAGCTGATGAGTTGAGAGTACTCATATAGTATTATAACAATTATATTAAAAATATCTGAAAAGCCAAGAAGGAGATAAGATCAATATCAAAAAATGTACTTCAAAATTTAGAAGTAGCAGTTTTATGTTATAAAATATCTAGAAAAGGAATATGAAGAATAAAAGCATACTCTAGTCCTAACCTTTACTATCACATATTATAGTTTCTTTTTCATAAAGTTGAAAATTAAAGGACAGTGAAGAATATATAATTGTAGAGGGCATAATGACAATCAACAGCCAAGGGTGCAGGAGGAGTTTGTATATCTTTTCAATCAATGGGGGAAAAAAGAGTAAAGAGATTCTAGTCCAATTTGGCAGAAGACCAGAGATAAAAAAAGTGAAATAAAATTGAAAATAAAATGATATGCACTGATATTTCAGTTAATACTATTTAGTTATGATAAAAATGAGACAAATTGGATAAAATAAGCTGAAGTAACTTAAAAAAGGAAAAGTTGAAATACTCACAATGCATATTCAAGAATAGTTCAATTTTTGCATATATTCAAATTAAATTAATGAAATGACATTTCATGACCCATAAATTGGTAAAAGAATGAAGTATAATACCCAGCATTGGCAAATGAGGACTTCAATATATTTTAAATGGGAATAACATTTCAAGGGAAAAATTTGCAGTAAGTGTGAGAACTTAGATGTGATCAGACCTTGACCAAAATACTGAATAAAAATATGCAGTTAAGATATGTGTAAGACTTTAATAATAAGGGTATCAGTCAAATCTTAGGTATAAAACCCAAATATAACCACATTTTGTATGAAGTTGTTTTATAAACTAGAAAATTATTGGTGATGAATTCTCAAAAATTATACAGAAAAAGCAGATTTTAATAGTTATTGTCCTACAAGATTATGTGTACTTTATTTTTTCTTCTGTATTTCAATATTCTTAATGTTTTTGTATTTGGATATGTTTTCATATGAGAAAGTATTGAAAGTATCCAAAATCATGAGAGAGAGCTTAGCTAATATTGACCTTTACTACATAAAATAAAATATCATTAGTTATAACATATTAATTCAATATTACAAACATGTTAAAAATGTTACAAAACAAAAAACCCCGGTATATGTTGTTTAAAAGATATACACTCACCCAACAATAGAAGAATACACATTATTTTCAAGGGTGCACAGAACATACTCCAGTGTAGACAATATATTATGTCACAAAACAAGTCTCAACAAATTTAAGATCAAAATCATACTCAGTATCTTTTGTGACCACAAAGAAATAAGACTAAAAATCAATAACAATAAGAAAACAGAAAAATTCGCAATGATGTGGGAGCTAACTAACACATTCTTCAACAAACCATGGAACAAAGAAAAAATCAAACGAAAATATTATTTTCTTTTTTTCTTTTTAATTTTTTATTTAAAATTTAAAAAATGTAAATATTTATAAATTCATGAAATGATCTTCCAGATTATTCTATCATCCATCTGGCACTACATATAATCATTACAATAATATTGAGTATTTACCCTTTGCTATACTCTAAATCCCCTTGACTGTTCTGTAACTACTCATTTCTACTTTATCCCTTCACTTTTTTCACCCAACCCCTAACCCCCTCCCTTCTGGCAATCACCAATTTGTTCTCTGTATCTGTGAGTCTGTTTTTCTTTAGTTTGCTTGTTTCTTTTGTTTCTTAGTTTCTGCATATAAGTGAAATTATATTGTATTTATCTTTCACCTTCTGAATTATTTCACTCAGCATAATAACCTCTAGGTCCATCCATGTCATTGCAAATGATAAGATTTTATTTTTTATTACTAATATTTCATTGTATATATCTACCACACCTTCTTTATCCAATTGTCTATTGATAGGCACTTAGGTTACTTCCATATCTTGGCTATTATGAATAGTGCTGCCATAAACATAGTGATGCATAGATATTTACAAACTAGTATTTCAGTTTTCTTTGAATAAATGCCCAGAAGTGCAATTGCTGAGTCAAAAGGTAGTTGTGTTTTTAATATTTTGAGGAACCTCCAAACTGTTTTCTGTAGCGGATGCACCAATTTGCAATCCCACCAACGTTGTACAACGATTCCCTATTCTCCACATCCTCATCAACATTTGTTGTTTTTTTGATTTCTTGATGGTAATCAGTCTGATAGATGTGAGATGGTATCTCATTGTGGTTTTAATTTGCATTTCTCTGATGATTAGTGACCTTGAGAATCTTTTCATATATCTATTGGCCATCTGTATGTCCTCTTTGGAAAAATACCTATTTAGGTCTTCTGCTCAATTTTTGTTTGGATTTTCTTGTTGTTGTTGTTGTTGTTGTTGTTGAGTTGCATGAGTTCTTTATAATTTTGGATTTGGATCCCTCATCAGATGTATCGTAGGCAAATATCTTCTCTAGTTCAGTAGGTTGTCTTTTCTTTTTGTTGATGGTTTCCTTTGCTGTACAAAACCTTTTTAGTTTGATGTAGTTCCATTTGCTTATTTTTTTTCTTTTGTTTCTCTGGTCCAAGGAGATATATCAGAAAAAAAAATTACTAATAACAATATCAGAGAGGTTACCGCTTATGTTTTCTTTTAGAAGTTTTATGGTTTCAGATCTTATATTTAAGGCTTTAATTCATTTTGAGTTGATTGTATATGGTGTAAGAAAGTGGTCCAGTTTTATTTTTTTACATGTATCTGTCCAGTTTTCCAAATACCAGTTCTTTAATAAACTATCTTTATGCTATTGTATATACTTGTCTCCTGTATCATAGATTAAATGGCCATGTAGGCATGAATTTATTTCTGACCTATCTATTCTCTTCCATTGAGCTATGTGTCTGTTTTTATGCTAGTACCATGCTGTTTTGATTACTATAGCCTTGTAGTATAGTTTGACATCAGATCGTATGGTACCTCTAACTTTGTTCTTTTTTCTCAAGATTGCCCGGGCTATTCAGGATCTTTTATGATTCCATATAAATTTTCAAATTATTTGTTCTAGATCTTTGAAAAAAGCCATTGGCATTTTCAGAGAGATTGCATTGAATCTATGATTGCTTTAGGTAGTATAGCCATTTTAACGATGGCCATTCTTCCTACCCATGAGCATGATATATACTTCCATTTATTTGTATCTTCTTTAATTTCTTTTTTTTTCAACGACATACTTTATCAAGAATTGGTCTTTTATGTCCTTGGTTAGTTTGCTTCCTAGGTATTTTATTGTTTTTGATGCAATTATAAATGAAATTGTTTTCTCTTTCTGATAGTTCATCATTGGTGAATAAAAATGCAACTGACTTCTCATTATTAATTTTGTATCCTATTACTTTACTGAATTCATTTATCAGTTCTAACAGATTTTGGGTGGAACCTTTAGGCTTATCTAATATACAGTACCATGCCATCTGCAAATAATGACAGTTTTACTTCTTCCTTTCCAAATTGGATGCCTTTTATTTTGAATAAAAATGGTGAAAATAGGCATCCTTGTCTTTTTTCTGATCTTAAGAAAAACACTTTTAGCTGTTCCCCATTGAGTATAGTGTTAGCTGTAGGTTTGTCATATATGCCCTTTATTATGTTGAGGTCTGTTCCCTCTATTTTCAGTTTATTAAGAGTTTTTATGATATGGATGCTGGAATTTGTCAAATGCTTTTTCTGCATCTATTGATATAATCATATAATTTTTATCTTTCAATTTGTTAATGTGATATGTCACATTAATTGATTTGCAGATATAAAATCATTTTTGCATCCCAGGAATAAATCCAACTTGATCATGTTGTATGATATTTTTAATGTCTTGCTGAATTCAGTTTGCTAATATTTTGTTGCAGATTTTTACATCAATGTTCAAGGATATTGGTTTATAGTTTTATTTTTTGTACTGCCTTTGTCTGGTTTTGGAATCAGTATAATGCTGGCTTTGTAAAAAGAATTAGGAAGCCTTCCCTTCTCTTGAATTTTTTGGAATAGTTTGAGAAGAATAGGTGTTAATTCTTTGAATGTTTGGTAAAATTCACCTATAAAAACGTGTGGTCCAAAATTTTTGATTTTTTGAAAGTTTTTTGATTACTTATTGAATTTTGTTCACGGTAATCAGTCAGTTCAGATTTTCTGTTTCTTCTTGACTCAGTCTTGGAAGATTGTATGTTTCTAAGAATGTATCCATTTCTTCCAGGTTGTCCAATTTGTTGGCACACAGTTGTTCATAATATTTTTTAAATATAATCTTTTATATTTCTGTGGTGTCCATAGTTACTTCTTCTCATTCATTTATGATTTTATTTGTTTGGGTCCTATCTCTTTTTTTCTTGATGAGTTTGGAAAAAGGTTTATCAATTCTGTTTATTCTTTCAAAGAACCAGCTCTTGGTTTTATTGACCTTTTGATTTCATCGATCTTTATTATTTCCTTCCTTCTACTCACTTTGGTTTTTTTTTTGCTGTTCCTTTTCTAGTTTTTTTTTTTTTTTTAAGTGTGAGGTTAGAATGTTTATTTGAGCTTTTTCTTGTTTCTTGAGGTATACCCATATTGCTATGAATTTACCTCTTAGGACTGCTTTCATTGTCTTCCATAGATTTTTGCTTCATTGTGTTTTTATTTTTGTTTGCCTCTGGGTGGATTTTGATTTTTTCCTTGATCTCATTATTGTTTAATAGCATGTTGTTTATCCTCCATGGTTTTATATATTTTCCAATTTTTTTTTTTGTAATTTTGCTCTAGTTTCATATCATTGTGGTTGGAGAAGACACTTGGTATTTCAATTTTCTTAAATTTTTTGAGATTTGTTTTGTGTCCTAACATGTGGTCTATTTTGGAAAATGTCCCATGTGTACATAAGAGGAATGTATATTCTGCTGATTGGGGTGAAACTCTCTAAAAATATCAATTAAATCCATCTAGTTTAGTATGTCACTTAAGGATGCTATTTCCTTATTAAATTTCTGTCTGAAAGATTTGTCCATTGGTGTCAATGTGGTATTAAAGTCTCCTACTATGAGTGTATTACTGTCAATCTCTCCCTTTATGTTAGTCAATAATTGCTATGTTGGGTGCATATATGTTTATTAGGGTTACGTCCTCTTGATGTATTGATCCTTTTGTCATTATGTAATGCTTTTCTTTGTCTCTTATTATAGCCTTTGTTTTAAAGCCTATTTTGTCTGATATAAGTATTGCTACCCTAGCTTTTTTTTTCATTTCCATTTGCATAAAGTATCTTTTTCCATCCCTTTACTCTCAGTTTGTATGTGTCATTTGATTTGAGGTGGGTCTCTTGTAGACACATTATTTATCAGTCTTGTTTTCTTATCCATTCCGCTACCTTATGTCTTTTAATTGGAGCATTTAATTCATTTACATTGAAAGAGATTATTGATAGGTACATAGTTATTGTCATTTTATTATTTGTATTCTTTTCCTCTTTATTTTTACAAAAGTCCCCTTAACATTTCTTATAGTTCTGGCTTGCTGATGATAAACTCCTTTAGTTTTTTCTTGTAGGGAACCTTATTTTCAATCACTTTGAATATATGGTGCAAATATTCTGTTCTGCAAAGTTTCTGTTTAAAAGTCAGTTGACATCTTATGGAAGTACCCTTGTAAGTAGCTAGCTGCCTTTTTTCTTTTTTGTCTGTGGCATTTTATGGTGATGTGTCTTGGTGTGGGTCTATTTGGATTCCTCTTGTTTGGGACTCTACATTTCCTGGGCTCTTATGTGTATTTTCTTTTCCAGGTTAAGGACGTTTTCTGTCATTATTTCTTTAAATCAGTTCTCAATGCTTTGCTTTCTCTCCTTCTGGTAACTTCTGGTACTTCTCTTCAATATCCGGTATGATGCAGATGTTGGTACATTTGATGTTGTCCCAGAGGTCTCTTATACTTTTCTAAATTTTTTTTTTGTTTCTTTCCTTTTTTTTTTTCCTGTTTTGATTAGGTGTTTTCTGATACCTTGTTTTCCAACTTGTTGATTTGATCTTCTGCTTCATCTAATTTACTGTTAATTCCTTCTATTGTATTCTTCACATAAGTTATTGTATTTTTCATTTCTGATTGGTTCTTCTTTATGGTTTTTATCTCCTTTTCTATGCTTAACTCTCTCTCTGTTGAAGTCCTCGCTGAGATTATCTAAACTCATCGAGAATCCTTATAATCAATGTTTTGAATTCTGTCTCTGGTAGGTTGCTTGCCTCCATTTCGTTTAATTTTTTTCTGGAGTTTTCTCCTGTTCTTTCATTTGTGGCATGTTTCTTTGTTTTCTAATTTTAGTTGCTTCTCTGTGTTTGTTACTATGTATTAGGAAGATTTGTTACATCTCCTAGCCTTGGCCAGATGGCCTTATATAGTAGGGGTCATGTGTAGCCCAGTAGTACAATTTCCCTAATAACCTGTACTTGGGACTCTCAGCGTGTTTCTTATGTGGTTGGTTGTTTGTGTTCTCTTGTTATAGCTAAGTCTTAATTGCTGTTAGCATATCATGGATAAAATTGACTCTCAGACTGACTGGTTGTAGAGATTGGCCACACTCACAGGCTATGAGTTACTATGTGGGGGCTGACCCCATAAAATGGGATTCACCCCAGCTGTCTTGTGTACCTGTTGAGATCACCTTTGAGTTGACCACATACAGGGCTAGTCAGGTGGTGCTCTGCTGTGGTCTGATGCCAGCTTTTGGATGAATTGGTTCTGCAGCTCCATAGGAGGGGCTCCCACATAGTACAAATTCAGACAGTGCCTTTAATTGCTTGGGGCTACCTTGTAGGAGCTACAAAGCGATCTACGGATGGTTGCTGCCTATGCTGGTTCTGGAGGCAAGTGGGATAGACCATGCTGAGGCTGGTTACCCAGAGTACCAGGCCTGGTGGTTTAGCAAAAGGACCAGTGTACCTCAAGGCCTGGGGCTGCCTGCCAGCTGCCCATATGACTCCACAGATGAAAGAATCTTTGAGCGGTACACAAATTGGATGAGGCGGAGACCCAGGAAGTCACTGGGGTAAAAGAAATAAATTTCACCTGTCCAGTGCAGGGTCAGGTTTCATGCCAGTGCTGAACGTGCAGCTTCTTATAAAAGTCTTCAGTTGGAGCAAAACCAGCCACTCTCTTCCTCAGACTTTCAAATCCTTGTGATTCGCCCAAAAGATACTGCAGCTCGGGCTGGCACCAGTAGCTTGCCATCAAAAGTCCCCTCCAACAGGCATGGGCCAGGCATGAGCCACATATACAGAGAGCTGCTTGCTCTCTGCCAATAAATATCCAACCCAGGGAATCTGCATGGTAGGGTTGGCTGCCTGGTAACAGTCCCCTGTGGGTAACTTGTGGCCTGACTGGCGTGGGGACTCAGGGAGACATGGGGTGGAGCAGCCTGATCTCACCTGGCCAGTGCAGCTTCAGATATGGCCGTGTGGGGAGAGGGTTAAAAACAAGCAAATGGTACCCACCTACAGACTGTCCCAGGGTGGAGCCCAAAAAAGGAGCAATGGCAGCTGTCCCTCCAGCCCTTGCCCTGGTGCCATGCAACTCAGTCTTTCCCTGTATGTCTCTTGCACCTCCCGAGCTGCTGACCCACCACCAGAGCCCAGGGTAAGTGTCTACAAGCTAGAGAGTCTGTGCATAAGTCCTTTAAGGGGATGTTTGGGTTTTCAGGTTCCTTCATCTCACCTAAATAGCCAATCTCCACTGGTTTTTACAGTCAGGTTTTGTGGGAACTGCTCTTCCTAGGACTAGAACTTTGAGCTAGGGGTTCCCTGTATAGGCCTATGGCCTTTATTTTTTTAGGGGAGGTCTCTGCTGCTGCACTCTCTGGCCTGCTACTCAACTGCCATGTGTGGTGCGGGACTGGCCCTCCTAGTATCTCTGACCCTCCTATAGGATTCCATGTGGCTTTTTCTTTATGTCCTCAGATGTGTGTTATGATCAGCCAGACTTTATGTGGTTCTCCAAGTTGTTTGTGTTATAATATGGTTGTAATTTTAATGCAGTCATGGAAGGAGGCGAAGCCTGCTTTTACCTAACCTGACATCTGGACTGAATTCGTCAAAAAGAAAAATTTAAAAATATCTTGAGGTAAACAAAAATGAAAACACAACTTATTAAAACTTATGGAATAAAATGCAGCAAAAGTAACACTAAGCTGGAAGTTCATGAAAAAAAAAAAAAAAAAAAAGAGCTCCAACAAACAATTTAACTTTACACACCAAGGAACTAGAAAAAGAAAAAGAAACTAAAGCCAAAGTCAATAAAAGAAAGGAAATAATAAAAGTTGGAGCAGAAATACAGAATAAAAAACAATAAACAAAATAAACAAAGCTGAGTTGTTTTTTTTGGAAAAATGAACAAAATCAACAAACCCTTAACTACAAATAGAAAGATATCTCATGTTCATGAATTGGTAAATTAATACTATTAAAATGTCCATATTATCCAAACCAATACACAGACTCAATGCAATCCCTATCAAAATATCAATGACACTTTCCACAGAAATAAAAGAAGCAGAGCTATTCTAAAATTCATATGGAACCACAAAAGACACTGAATGGCCAAAGGTATCTTAAAAAAAAAACAGACTTGGGGACATTATACTTTTGATTTAAACTATATTACTAAGCTGTAGTAATCAAAACAGTATGGCATGACAACAGCCAGACCAATGGAATAGAATAAAATGCCCAGAAATAAACATTTGCATATATGATTAATTTTTGACAAAGGTACAAGAATATCCAATGGGGAAATGATAACCTCTTTAATAAATGGTGTTGGGGGAACTGAGTAATCACAGCCAAAATAATAAAATTGGACTTTTATCTTACACCATTCATAAAATTTAGCACAAAATGGATTAAATATTTAAATGTAAGACCTGAAACCATAATAATCATAGAACATAAGGAAAAAGCTTTTCAACATTGGCCTTGGCAATAATTTTTTTATGTTGAGATATTAACCTTTTTAATATATTCTGCAGATATATTAATTTATCTTAACATGTAAAAAGTACCTATAATTTCCTTAAAAAAAGACAGCATGATCTTTACCAAAAGCAAAGGTAATGTACTGGAGACCAGCTAGTAAAATTGCTCAGTTTCACTGATAATTAAGGATGTGGAAATTAAGCAATGATTTTATTTTTTGTCTATTATATTGACAAAACTGTCAAAGAATGATAGTATTTAGATAGCAACCAGCATATATAACCAGAAAATATAAGAGTGTTGTTCATCAGTATACATATCTTCATCTTTAATTACTTGTTTTCACATTGTTCTCCCAAAATATGTATATCATTTTTTACTCCCACAATAATACAAGAGAGCTCATTGTCACAAACATGGTGTTGTTGGGCTTCAAATTTTTTGTGAGTTGTATAACTATGGAATAATATTTCATTCGTTTTTAATTTGTAGGAGTTGGATTACTATGTGTTTAAGCATATTTCATATGTTTATAAATTAAAATGATATTCTAGTTTGTGAA
This sequence comes from Eidolon dupreanum, assembly GCA_028627145.1. Classification (NCBI taxonomy): domain Eukaryota; kingdom Metazoa; phylum Chordata; class Mammalia; order Chiroptera; family Pteropodidae; genus Eidolon; species Eidolon dupreanum. The sequence continues at coordinate 125,889,295 of CM053502.1, read as the reverse complement.
TTATTTATATCTTTTGCCCACTCTGTGATTGTGTTGTTTGTAATTTTTTATTGATTTGAAATTGTGTTCTTTTTAAAACAGAACTCATACCTTATGACCACACTGAGCAAATCCTGCAAAGGCTTAGGATGAACTCAGCATAAAACTTTTGTCCTAACAATGACTTATAAGCCTCCACAGTCCCACATTCTCAAGTACTATTTACCTCCTTCCTCATTCCACTCCAGACACACTAGCATTTTTCTTTACCTTAAATACACTGACAAGTTCCAACATTAGAGCTTTTGTAACATCTCTGCTGTCTGCCAAAAAATCGAAAAACAAACTCCATAATTCTGTAAGTCTTCACACAGATATAAAGTTCTCTATGAGGCATGCTCTAACCATCAGAAATAAAATTGCAATTCATCTTCCAGTCTCCATACTCCTAATTCTTATTACATTTTTTACACATAACACTTTACTTATTATCTCTAGTCTTTCTTTGTTAAAATGTAAACTCCCCCCCAAATTGACAACTCTTTTTCCTTTGTTCATCAATATTTCCAGAGTCTATAAAAGAGACTAATATAAAACAGGAACTTAATATTTAAGTTATAAAATGATAAATGAATTAAAGCTTTAATCATGTATCTAGGTACTATACTTTTGCCTTTTACATGTGTTGTAAACTTTTCTATGCATTCCCTGGCATGTTAGTTTAACTTTATTCATGATTTCTTTAATAGTATGGAATTTTTTAAAGTTTTAATGTAGTTAAATAAGTCAAACTTATTTCTAATTGTTTGTGTTTTCATATTTTGTCTTAGAAATGTACTACTATTGTTATGTTTTAAAATCTAAATTCTTACATCTTCCCTTAATATTTTAAAGTTTCTTTCAACATTTAATTATTTCATGTATATATAATTCATCTTAATACATGGCAATAGATCTATTTTTTTCATATGATAACCAATTTTGCTAACATAGCGGTCAAAAAATTAATCCTTTTTCTGAGTTCTTTTTATCACTGTCATATATCAGTTCCCATTTATGGAAGGGTCTGTTTCTCAGCTCTTTATTTTATCCACTTTTCTTTTTTTCTATACGTTTATAACCATGTTATCTGAAAATAATGGCACATTTATTTATTCACTTTCTATCTGTATGTATATGCAGATTTTGAGTATTTTTAAATCTTGAGTATTTTTGTATGTTGTTTTGTAGATACAAAATATATGCATAAATACACTGGTATGCATATACATATATAATATTTAACTATTACTTGTCACTGTAATATTTTTAACAAGCAATTTACTTAATATTTAGTGGTAATGCTGAAATAATTTGAAATGTCCTTAATCTGAGAATAATTTGTGTGTCTTTATTATTTTAGATGTAAGAGAAGATATAGGATGGCATAATGGATGATAATTTTGCTTATAGAATGTAACAAATGCTTATTCTATATTTTTATATTTGAAAATCACCTAAAAAGATTTAAGCCATTTGAGAAATATTTCACACATTTACTAAGTGTATTATTGATTATAAGATGTCTTCAATGATTTTCATAGTTCATCAATTGGTAATACATCCATATAACAATCAGACAAGAACCACTGTTTCCAAGCTTATGCTTTTCTAATTTAGGGAGAAATCAGGATCAAAGTTTCTGCTCAATATGTATTTTTAAGCATAAAGTGTATCAACTCCCGCTCTATTGGCAGCATAGCCAGTCATTTGTTAGACAAATTAAAGCACCTGTTTGATACCAGGAAGTATGCTAGACCCTGAATGCACAGTGATGAGCAACAGAGTAGGCACTTGGCCCTGAAGGAATTCTCAGTTTAGAGAGAAATGTAGATAACAAAGGGAGTTTATATTAGCGAGAGGCAGTGTAAGATCATGAATAAGAGCCAAACTCCAGCACCAGACTTCCTGGGCCCTACTCCTGGCTTTACCAATTATTAACTGTGTGGCCTCAGGTGATTTAGTCATCTTCTGTGTGTCTCCATTTTTAGTTAGAAATCAAGAGAAAACAATAGTATTAAGCAATTGAATTGTGATAGTCAAAGGACTTAACTCATATAAATTACAGAATAGTGAATAGCATAGAGTATGTACTACAAGATACCTATTTTAGTTTTTTTAAATCATTATCATTTTTATTATGATGATCTAAATGTGACCTCATTTGGAAATAGGGTCTTTGCAGATATCATCAAGTTAGAATGAGGTCAGATGAGGTTAGGCTGAGTAGACCCTAACTCTGGTTCCTAATGACTGATATCCTTGTAAAAAGAGGGGGGGAGAGAGAGAGAGAGAGAGAGAGAGAGAGAGAGAGAGAGAGAGAGAGAGAGAGATCAAAAACACAAAGAGATACAGGTAAGAAGCCATCTGACAATGGAGGCAAAAAATTAGAATGATGTAAGTATAAGACAAGAAATGCTAAAGATTGATATTGAACAGCAAAAGTTATGAAAGAGGCATGGAATTAATTCTTCCCCAGAGACTAGAGAGGGAGGATAGCCTTCTGAATTGTGAGAAAATAAATTTCTATTGTTTTAAGCCACACAGTTTGTGGTAATTTGTTATAGCAGCCCTAGGAAACTAATACCAATAGCAGCTATCATTATTCCATAAAAGAATAAGGAATCCAAAACACATGGGAGTTAATGACTTGTTCAAAGTTATACAATTATAAAATTATGAAGCTGGGCTTCTGGTCTCAGGCAGTTTGACTTAAGAGCATGCATTTTAACTACTCTGTAACCTGTTTTGTAGTTGATATTTACTGAAATGTCATAATTTTCAAAACACTATCCCAAGCATTAGAAAACCAATAGGAAGCCAAACTGAGGAAAACATTCTACACTTTGTTCTAGTGAAGGGAGTCAAATAATTAAGAAAAAATAAGTGTTATTTTAGATATTAATATTGTTAAAGAGAAAATATATAGGTAAGGGGGACAGGGAATTCTGATTAGGCAGTGGTGGAAAATGTGGAATTTTAAATTGGGAGATCAGGGAAGATCTCTTTATACGACATTTGAGTGAAGTATTGAAAAAGAAGAAGGAGTAAGCATGTAAATATCTGGGGTAAAAGAGTCTCAGATAAAAACAAGTGCAAATGTCCTAACGTACACATTCTCCTGAGTATTTGAAGAATTACAAGGAGGTCATTGTGGGTGGAGTGGAATTTAGTGAATAGTAGGATTTTTGTATAAAGAGGAATTAAATATTTAACCTGGAATTGTTGGATATTATTTCTATAGAGAGATACATAATAGATACATACATACATACATACATACATACATACATACATACACACACAGACATATGGAGAGATATATAGAGATACAGAATGAAAAATATGGAGATATGTATAGATATAATATAAAACTATGAGATTGGATATTTATGCAAATGAAGGTTGATGGACAATAGAAGAGACCCAAAGGCCAAGCTCCGAACTTCTCCAACTTTAAAAGTCCAGGAAGATGGAGAAGACCCAGAAAAGGAGACTAAAAAGTAGCTGTCATCAGTAAGTAGACAACCCCTAGGGTGTGTTGACCTAGAAGACAAGTTTATTCCTTTATAAGCAAGTCTTATATGTCAAAGGAAATGACAACTCAACATAAAAGTATGAATGATCTTTGTAGAAAATCTTCCAGTTAGACTTTGTATTTCAACTCTATTCTATTCAGAGTTCTCACAAGGAGAAAAAGAGTGCTTCTAATAATACTCATTATTTCTGTTTTCAAAAAACCATGGTTTGTAAAATTACTTTATCATCTTCTTAAAAGTTTCTATATAAAAATATAACATAGCTTTATAAAGATCACTCTTTATATATGGTGAGAATCATAAAGTTGATAAAATGAATGAATTATTGCATCATCTTTTTCTTTTAACTATTCAGCCCATGGTTTTTGTTTTTTTGTTTGTTTGTCTGTTTGTTTGTTTTGTTTTTTATCACAGTTCACTTAGTCAAGATTGGCTGCTAATAATTAACCTGAATTATTGGTCTTGGTTGTCTACATTTTGCCTTAATATTTAGTCCATATCTTGACACTGGTAGGTATACCAACTTCCTATAATAAGTTATATTCTTTAAATGTAATGTTTAATGTTCTTTGACATTCAATTTACCTTTTAAATGTTTAGCATGCATGTCTTTGCATCACTTGTGACAAAGGTCAGAAGTATGATCTGTGATTTTAAAGTATAAGAAAGACAATTGGTAGGTGTAATTAGAGTTATAACCTTGGCTTTCTTCACCTATTTCACTACTACACAGACATATTTCCAATTAACATTGTATTCTTAATACCCACTGTACAGAAGTAGTAAGAAGTTTTCATAGGTTCTGAACTGAGTAAAGTTTTATATATTTGATTAATGACCTAGAAGAGTAACTATGTGGGTTGGCTAGCCCTTTAGAGGAGAAGATTATAATTCTACTTGACCTTGACAAGTCGCAAAGGTAGTCAGAAATAATGAAAATTCTGAGGTCAGGTATAAAGCGGGAACTACTGTAAGGAAAAAAACATACTAGATAGAGAATGACTAATTAGGCATGATTGTAGCAGTAAAGAACCTAAAGATCACAGGAAACACGAATTGAACATAATTCAGCTCAGTAACATTCTTTGAGAGACTTGAACACATAATACAGAAATGTACTATAAAAAGCAAGAATATTCTGATGAAAATTATAAGATAAAATACCATCCGTATTTTATATCTACCAATTTCAAGCTAAAACAGTGTGTCAAACTTTGGACATCTAACATCTGGAGAATTTGTAGATAAACTAAAAGATATAAATAAGATTAAGTGTTTAGAAAATTGGAATTTCAAAGAAGCAATAGCATTATTTTAAATGTGTGATTTTAAAGAAGTATGAGAAGTGATTTACTAATTTCCTTGAAGTATATAAGTAATGATCTTAAGAATTGTTGACTAGCTGCTCTGGAGTTTCTTTGCAGTCAAAATTCTTGTTAAAATTTCAGCAAGGATGATATAAATTGATGGTAAAAAGTAATCATAACCAGTATGAATAAATATAACCTGGCATTGACTAACAAGATTTATTTTTAATATTTCACTTTCAGAGACTCAAAGTATGGATTCAAGACAATTAGTTCTAAATGTCAACTACTCCCCCAAACTATTTCCTCCTGTAACCCAACCTTAGTCATACGTAGTTTAGTTTTCATCTATACAGGTACATATTTTGTTGGGAACCAAGTTGTTATTTTTTTCTTTGAGTTTTACTGTAATAGTTGATGTGAACAAAGAGTATATTAAAAAATATTACTATTTATAAAAATAACCAGTTGCCAATAAAAGATGGGTTAAAATCTATTTCTAAAACACAATCTTTATTTTGATATATGAATTATCTAACTAATATTTTTCATGTTCACTCTTCCACTCCTTAATTTTGACCTCATAATAGGCCTATCTTCATGTGAAAATAGAATGTCATTTTACTTATATAATTTAAATGGTGCCAAAGATATACCTAAAAATATCTACTCTACATTATTCTGCCAGTTTGCCCTTATATGGAAATTCTTTACCATTAATGTCATACCTTAGGGCAGGGGTCTCCAACCCTTGGGCCACAGACCAGATATCAGCATTTGGGGGGAGTGGAGGGAAGCAACATCCATATTTGCAGCCACTCCCCAGCACTAGCATCACCACCTCAACTCCACCTCAGATCATCAGTCATTAGATTCTCATAGGAGCACCAGTCCCTTGTGCCAAAGAGGTTGAGGACTGCTGCTTAGGGTACTTATTAAGAAGATTTTGTATTTTAAATGGTCCAAAGGATTGTATTACCTATGAGACATACTGTATTTAGCTAGCTATACATTTGACACATATCATTCTCTTCCTGATTCAATGTGTGCCTTCTATTGTTCTCCTTGACACCAGCAATCACAGGGTTTGAAGAGAATGGTTTTATCGTTACTATAATATCTGGTAGATAGGGGAAGAAAGAGAGGTCTTTCTTGAGAGCACTGTATTCTGCCCATGTTAAGGGCACAGAGACCTCGAAACATGAGTAAACTGGTCAAGATAAGGCAGTAGGAATGGAGCTCCTCAAGCAGAGCTATAAATCATATGAAAAGATGAATCTGAGTAGTCTTTTCACCTATTTCAATATTTTTCTAAGTGCCAGCCATTTCTATAGTTGTATAATAGACATATCATGGTTTATCAATGCAATATTTTATTTTCTTAAAAGACACTGGTAGAATATCAGCTTTACCTCATAACACAATTTTGAATGTTTTGGAAAGCTCATATTTATGACTCCTCCAGTGAATTCTAAGGGAAGAAGTGAGTAAAAAACAAGGTGAAAATACGTTCTTGAGTGTGCTATGTTGTTCTGAAACTATGTTAGTAGAAGCATATAAATTATTGATGTTTTCTCCATAAATTGTAGCTATATCAGTGTTGAGAACTGAAAGCATTCTGGCTTATTTTATTCCAAAGCAATTACATTTCCTTGCTTAAAACATTTATTAAAGATAATCACATCAAAGTCGAAGTCAAGGGAGGTTTTGCCTGAATTATAAAAAGCATTTTATAATCATTTCAGGGTCTTCTAAATAAACCTCAGGAACAATAGCATCTTGATAACTGAATAAGTCAAAAACATTATATACTGAATTTCTCCTCACTGATTATTAATTTTCCTAGTAAGAGATTTATTGATCATCTATTTAGTCATTCTTCAAATATTTCATAAACCAATAAGTATGAGTGAGGAAGAAATTAAATATTTAGATCAATGGAATTAGATCTATGTGTATATATTCATTTCTAATTTTTAGTTCATACTTTGCTGTTTTCAAGGAGTTTATTGTTTATAGGGAATGCAGATCCATGAAGCAAAAATTATCATAGAGAAAAGTAGAAGTGCTTGTGGTAGACAAGAGGAGTGGCATGAAATTAAAGTAACTGCAGAAAACTTCACAGAGGAAATAGTTTACACACAAGCAACAGTGGAGCTAAACACACTTCTTGTCATTTATTCCAGTCATGACTTTGCTTCTGCTATCACTTTTGCCTGGAATGTTGTCCTTTCTTTATACTGTCACCTAAATAATTGCTCTTTATCCATTAAAATTAAGTTCAGATGGCTTTCCCATAATAAGTTAGTTCCCAAATATGCACATTTCTCTCATTATATGTCTATATCGTTTTAATTATCTGCCTATATTTCTGCCTCTTAGTCTAGAACTTTTAATAGTTTAAGATCTGATTTATTCACTTTTACATTTATATATAAAATAATAAGTAGCTTTCAACTAAGACAGGAATGAATGCGAGAACATTTGGGATGACCCTAATTAAAGAAAAGCCAACTCAGACAATTTGCTTTAGCACAAACAAGAATATTATAGTTCTTAAAACTAAAAGGCATAGAGCTTCAAAGAACACTTGATCCATCAATGAAATAATATCATCCATATCCACTTTATCTTTTATCTCTCTGTTCCTGCATGCTCACTGGGTCTTTGCCCCTCCTTCCCTCCCTCCCGCTCTTGCTCTTTAAAATCTTTGCAAACATCTGATTGTATTCCAGAGATTATCATGATCCTCTTTAGTGTCAGGGTAAAAAATGTTTTAATGTGATTTTTGCCACATACTCACCCTTAGGATTAGGGGCTTTGTCAATTCTTCCTAACTGTAGAAAACTGTGGAAACTGTGTTGTTTCCCCAGCAGAAAATAATAATTCTATCACCAGAATTCTTTAGAGGATCTTGTGCTAGAAAATAATTTTTAAGTGCACCACATTTTACTCTTTTCTTCTTCATCTCCATTCAGTATATTGTCATGAAACAAGTAATCATAGTTATTGAAGGAGATGCTTTTGATAGCAATCAATAAGTCTCCCAAGACATAACCAACTAACTAAATAAACAAATACATAAATACGTAAAACAAAAACACAAACAGGTATCAAACCTGGAGTATATTTGAGCGTTTTTTTTTTTAAAGGAAACTTAACATTTAAAATAAAATATTTTAGTTGAAAGGTAAACTTAGGACTTGTGTTTTTCTTTCATTAAATTATTATTAAAACATCATTGGCCACTTTCTATATGCTAATCAGAGATTTGAGGGACTAAAATTTTATGCATAATGGAAACCACCTGTGGTGAGGAAAATAATAAGTTTGTTTATGTTTACATTAAATTTGAGAAGACTGTTTATTGGCAAAATATTTATTCAGTGCTTGTTACGGGACAGGTACTATTGTGGGCAAGAATTAGACATGAATTGGTAAACAAGACAGTCAATGTCCCCAGTTTCAGAGAATTTATATTTTAATGGGATTAAGAGACAATAAAGCTTATATTCTTATAGCAGTTGGATATGTGAGTCTGTAATTCAATGGAGATGTTCTGGAGATATATATTTGAGAGTCATTCATATCCATATTACCCTCCTTAAGGTAAGAATTTATGAAGTGACAATCCAGTCCCATATTTTACTACCTTCAGTCTCATTTCCCTGAGATAAACTGTTTATGCTTTTCTGTCCTGTTTTCTGCCTCCATAATTCTAAATATCATGAATATTTCCATTTTCTTGTTTTATCTATTCAAGGCGGTATCTATTGTTTCTCTAATATGAAAGATGAGGTGTTAGTTCACTTGTATTATCCCCTGTGATATATAATCACCAATTTTTAAATTAAAAACAGTACCTAATGTCATGGTGTTCTTTTTAAAAAAAAAATGATACTCGCCTTCGAATTCAGAAGCATTTAATGGTTCATCATTGCTTACTGAACTATATAGAGGCATGTGACTTTGAAATTTCAAGACCTTTAAAACACATGTCATCACCAGAATTCACCACCGATCCACAAAGAATATTTCTCCTGCCAAAGGTTTTTTGTTTGCTGACCAAATGTTTCCATCTATTTGACATTGCTCATAATATTCCTCTTCTATTGGTCACTCCTCTCTTGAGTTCCTACATTTTCCCGTAGTTCTGACTCACATGTTCTGTCCTTTGACAAACTTAATATCTCCTAACTATAAGTCAACTTTCTGACATTTTAGTCCTCTCAGACTTTCTTGAACCTCATTTTTAACACAAATCTGCTTTAGTTTATAGTCATTTTATAATTTTTTCTTAATTAACTCAAACTCCTTGGAACCAAAATAAGGTTTACAAATTTTATCATCTAGAGTAGTCTGGTACAATATACTTCACATATTGGTTGATTAATGAATATATATATATATATATATATATATATATATATATATATATATATTTTACTATTGAATGAATACTTGTATGACTATTAGCATCTTCCTGACATTAAAAAATGATCTCAAATCTTATTTGACTATAATATGTCATAATGTAGGTTACCTAGAAAAAAAAGTATGTTGTCAGAAAAATATATTAGCGAAAGAGAAAGAATACTGGTAGTATCTGATAGACAACTACTAGTTCATAATCACTATTTATATTTGTTAGAGATTAATAAGTCAAGGAAATTTATTAAATCTTAAAAGTTTGGAGTTCTAATCTTCAGAACAATTGCATCTTCCTCAATGTTTTAAGTAAAGGATAAAAATTTTCAGAACAGTTCTATGTGTGTCTCTCATGTTTAAGTTCCAGGGAGGGGCAAATATAGGTCATTATTCATAGATAGGATTTCTCATTTGGGTCAGGAGGCATAGTATTCAACTATATTTCTCTTACAGGAAGAAAAATAAGAGTGCGTTTATACATGTATATTTGTTCGTTTTAATAACATAGAAAGGCATCACACCTACTACTTCTTTCTCTTAATTTTAACAAATTATTATATAAGGAGCATGCTATAAAAGACAAATTTTGGATACTTTTGGAATTGGGTAGAAATTCAAAGGAAACAGAATAACCAAAGGAAACAGGAAAAAGATAAAAGTTATAGTGAGAGGAATACTGAATGAAACAAATAAAGGCAACAGTAGGTGAATAGATTGCTCTGGTCTCTGTCCTAGGTGTTCTCCTTCTCTCAGCATTTCTGGCATTATCAGACCACCTGGAAATTAAGCATACATTTTGCCTACCTGAGGCTTTCAAACTCATGCAAAGTGCTACAAGTAGGCGTGAAGAAGGAAAGTGGTATTTTGCAAAGAGGCATGACATATGATTCATTTTTCATCTGGAAAATGTTTCATCAAACTTTTTAGGGAGATCGTTACTTATGAAACACTGGACAAGTGAACTGAGCAACAGAGAAGCCTGCTACTCTCTCATGAAACTCAGTATTGACAAACTCTTCAACCCAGACAGGGGCCGAGTTTACTCATCACTAGTTCTCCCCTTTGAAAGGCAAGACATAAGGGAGCCAATTAGCTTAGGAAGCTGGGCAGTGAAGTTTCTATCTACTCACTTCACCATACATTATTGTGCACTAAGTAAACTGGCCCCAAACTATTACTATTTATAATTATCCTATATAGAAAACCAAAAAGATTATAGTATCGAAGATGGTAGTGCTACTACAACAATTTTTCTTTTTAAGTTATAGATGTATGTCAATGCAACTAAGAGAAAATTTTGATGATTAAGTTTTGAGAAAATGAAAAAAAAACACTTTATGACCTTTTGAATGAATTGTCTTAAATTAAAACATGATTTGTAATTTTTTAATATAAATTTTATTTAAAAGTGGGCTGTATCCAGTTTCTAAATAAAAATTTAAAAGTATATTTAAAAGTAATTTTAAAAATTAATAAATTTCCATAAAATACAACTTTAATATGCATGATTTGTGCCAATCAATAACCACAGGCCACAGAATTGGCACGCTAAAATATGTAAAGGGAAAGATGATGTTACATCACAAACAAATGCATCACTACTTGGCTCAATTTGAATTAATAAATTAATCAATGTACACTTTTTTTTTTAATGTAGCATTTTTCATCATTTCCTCCCAAAGGATACTAAACCACCCAACCCTGAAACATGGGAGTTTTTCTGAATTTCTCCCTTTTCTTCAGTTTTCATATGAAATAGGCCTCTTAAGGCCTATCTATGTTTCCTACTCAATAATATCTCTGGAATTTTTTTTTTTTCATTTCTATTGCTATTGCTTATTCCAATTTCTTATTTTTTTAAATAAAAATTATTACAATAGCACTTTTCTTATCTTGCTGTTTCTAATATTTGCCCACACTTATCCTGGACCGGCAATCAAATTGTAGTGTCTGTATATGTGTGTATAGAACAACATAAAATCTAAGAAATAGTTATGATACACAACAAAATACTATATGAATGATAGAATTTGTGTGATTTGTATAATCTTCCTTTTATCTTTTAATGCATTGCAAGTTTTCTGAAGTCATTTAAAAAATTTTAATAGTGAAAAATATTACTCTAATAAGTGAATTATCTATCACTTAAATATCACAGGCACTTATTTGCTTGTGATTATCCAGTGACCCACAATTATTACATGCAGTAAAATTCCATACCGTGAAGTACAAGATAGTTTTATGTCTAATTCCTTCCTATATTTTGGCTAAATTCTGGGCAGGTTAAACATATTGTTACTGTTTGGGGGTGATTTGAACTTCGGTGTTGCCCCAGTGGCATGAGGGTAGATAATGATACAGAAATGTAATTAGCATTTTTCCTCTGTTCTTCCTCACTGACACAGTGAAGAATTACAGGTCAGTGAGATTTAGAAAAGATTTATTAAAAGTATATTTAGAAAGACAGAGCATGCTCCAAGGGAGGAACAGGGTTTCAATGAAGAGAACTGTAACCCCCCCAGAAGTGGGAGGTCTGTATTATATTAGGGCTGAAATGTGTGGTTACAAAGGCATTCCTAGGTGATTGGCATCTGACGTTATTTCGATTGACACTTGGTTGCTGTATAACGTTTTGCCTACTGCGCATGTGCTTACCCAGAATTCAGTCTGTTATAATTATATTCATGAATTTCTGGGCATAAGCCTGGTATTATAGTAACAGTATAATGAGGCTGAGGTTGTGGCAGGTTAGGGTAGTACCTTCTGCACAGGCATTGGTGGCTGGATTAAACAAGCTGTAAATTATGGCCCTCTGTTCTTTGTCTCTGGGGATACAGGAAGGATTCTCTACCAATAAGGTGTTCTTTGGGTGGTTTCTTGTTTGGGGCTCTGTTCCTTTGTTCCCCTGTTGCTCATGTCTGACTAGCTACCTAACAATATAATAAGACAGTTTTAACAGTGAAAATGAGTCTTGTTGGTAACTACACCTAAACAACTGGCTTAAACAGAAACAGTCTGACTAAATTGTTATTTTTTTTCCTCTTCCTTATGTATATGAAAAGGGGGGGAATTATTTTTGTTTTTAGATTTTATTCATCACATTTTACCATAGACTCATTATTTATAGCCTGAAATAACCATCTTCTTCTTCATTGAAATGTATTAATTTTAATTGTTTTCTTCAAATTCTAAACATGTAATACAATACAGATATGACCTCATTTAGAATTATTGGGTGTAATTCTAAACTATTTTTAAGTTTCATGTGGGCAGGGGTTCTTACCTATTTTATTAAAAGTTCCATCAATGGTGCTTTGTTGTACCTGGCATACAATAAGCATTTGCTGAATAAGATAATTTAATTAAAGTTAAATGTGTTGACAAAAAACTACAGTGTGGTAATTTTTTTTCCCAGGGGCCAGTAGGCATAAAGGTCATTTCTAATACTCCTATTTTTGAAAAACAAGCAAAAGTTTATCTATTGCACCTGCAGCTTATGTAGTATACTATTAAATTTTTATTGTGTATATTTGTTGTAAATAATATAATCAGGTAATTCAGAATGAGGAAACAAATTGCAGTTTATAATATTCAATCTTTCAGTGTTACAAATGAGAAATTTGAGGCCAGAAAGTTAAAAAAACGACACAAAATATAGTAGTAACAGAATGCTAATGAAAGCTCTGGTTTGTAATACTATAGCTTTCTCCATTCTCTATAGGCCCTCCAGATTTTCTTCACTAAAAATAGTATTTGTATCAGAATAGAGTATAGACTAGTTAACAATACTGTATCAACATCTGTTAATTAATTGTAACATCATCACCATCTTAATGTAAAATGTAGAATATAAGGAACTCTGGGTGTTGGGTATGTAGGAACTTTGCACTATCTTTGCAAGTATCTGTGAATTTAAACTGATTATTTGTAAATTTTAAAAAAGATTATTTTTAAATTATAATTTAGATTCAGCATAAAATTAGATGAATTAGATTACTAACATGGTTTACAAATAATGTTTTTGTTAAAGAGAAGAAACTGAATATGGATCACTTGTAATCCAAATATAATACTTCCAGTCCAGGAACTAGGATTCCTAAATAACCCTTGTGTGCCTTCCAGTTGTAACATATTTATATGTTCTTGTATATTCATGTATTGCAACTGTGGCATTGGCTTACCTTGTTTTAATTAATTAATTATCTTCATTACAGAAAATGCTGGTTTCAATATTATGAACCATATAGCTGTGTAATTAACACCAACTCACGACTGCTGCCACTTTAGCTTTTGTTCACACTAAATCTCACTTACTTGAAGGGTACCTTTTGAAAAGTAAGAAGAGTACTCTTTATTGCATATTTGGATATTATAGAACTATCCTTGATTTAAAATATTAAAATATTAAAAGTTACCCAAAACAAACAAATAAGCAAACAAACAAACAAAATATATACATATATCATTGTTGTTCCTCTGCTATCATCTTCAGGCCACCAACATAGGCAAAAAAAACTATGTTTAAATATGTGTATTTTTTATTTTAAGTCTCCACTGTTATTTACAGAAATAGTATTTCAAAAGTTTTAATAGAGAAATTAAATAAAGGCAACTTCTCACTCAGATAATTAGCTTTTCTTTGTAACTATTTTCACAGGATTTTACTGGATAAGTTTTGGAATGTATCTCCATATTCTGTAGCCTGGCTCAACCAAATGTTTTTATAACTTTATGTACATGTCAAAGGTCCTCAGTGGGAATTCTGTGGGAAATATGCAGACTGACCTGCACATAAGGAACAAGGAAAACATCACAGCATGGGATGGTATGGAAGTTAAAATGAAATATTTGCAGCTCTATGCATGGTTCTTTTAAAATCTTCCATAGGAGGTCTACGTTGTGCTGACAGAGGAGTCACATTTTTATGGTTAGGATGCTATTTAGAATTAGACACTGTGTGAGTATGATTCTCTATGAAGATTCAGAATTCATTAAATATTTCATGAAAAGAACAATAATATTTGAGACTTTGTCACTTAAATCAATTTTCTTTTGCTGTAACACACCAAAGAGGGGTGGGAGGGGTAAACTATCCCTTCTGGTCTTTGTTAGCTGATGTCTTATTAAATAAATGGAAGCTAAAATATGCTGTCAGAGGTCGATGTCAAATCTTTACTATTATGCGATTAACTGCTAACATTTCATTGATTGTTGCCTTTAACAACAAAAAGAATGTTGATGTAAAGTTATGGGGAATTCTACTAAGTTCTCAAAGTGCTATTAAAAAGTTCTACCCCTTAAAAACAAATCCTGCAAAAGTTTTTGAAAATGTACTTACTTGTTAAATAATTTAATCATGATATGTTCTCATTACTCGGAAGAAAAAGTCATGATTTCGATAAATCTATTTCTGAAAATCTTCATGAGAAAATAATTCTGTGATATTGTTAGTTGCTTGTCTCACATAATGACTTCTAATAATTTTGTTTCTGAGATATAAATTTCACTAATGTCTTGAGAATGTATTTCAAAAGGAGAAATAAATGAAGCAAAATGAGGGAACAAAAACCTCACTCAGGATTAAAGAAAAATATTGAAAACAAAACTACTTTAAGAGAAATAGGATTAATAAAAATTGTCGCTTTTTTTTTCCTGTTAACAATACATGCGTAAGTATTTATCATTGACATTGGGCTCCAAACTAGGTCACAGGCTGAAAATTTGTGTTCTAGTTTTAATGAATGATATGCCTTAAGCATAAACATAGCTCACTTCTTAACACAACATAGTAACTTGAAAACCCACATTCTAAGATTTATCAAGGTCTACTTGTTAGGTAACTAGTCAGACATGAGTGACAGGGGTAACAAAAGAATAAGGGCCAGCCCAAAGACCGCCCGACAACACCTTATTGGTAGTTAGATAATCCCTCTTACATCCCCAGAGACAAAGGACAGGAGAGTCATAGTCTTACCTGGCCTAATCTAGTTTATAGACGCATCCACAGAAAGTCATTATAATACTATATTTGTGCCCAAAAGTTCATGAATCTAATTAAAACAGACTGTATTCTGGATAAACACATGCACACTAGGCAAAGTTATATAGCAGCCACGTGTCAATCAAAATGACCTCACTTGCCAATCACCTAGGAATGCCTTTGGAACCACCCATCACAGCCCAAGTATAAGGCAGATTATCCCACTTCTGGGCCCTTTTTCCCTTTTGGGTTCTCTCTTTTTGTGCTGGTTACAGCACTGAGACCATGTTCCTCTTTAGGGCATTCTTTGTCTTTCTAAATTTATGTTTAATAAAACTATTAAATCTCAATGACCTGTGATTCTTCACTGCCGTAATTTGAGGAAGAATAGAGGGAAAATGCTAACTACATGTCTGCGCAGTAGTTATCCAACTCCTTTCCCTCTACCGTTGGGGTGACACCGAACTCCGATAGGCCCCAGTGGTAACATTGAATAGAAAGAGAAATAATACTATCAATTGCTAGATCTTTCAGTTTATTGACTGACTTAAGATATATATCCTTCAAGTTTTGAATTATTTTTCTCTAAAATAGTTATGATTTCTCTTATTCCAAGAATCTGAATAATTAATATATGTAAGATCTGTAAATTGAAAGGTGTTTTTTAAATTAGGAAAAAAATATTTTTTGGTTGGTCGATTGGTGACTTAATAAATAGTTCATAGCTGTTAGGAATATTTCCTCAGAGTATTTGACATGGATAGTAAAGTTTACTAATAAACTGATAATATTATTAACTTTCTGAATATGGATGAGTTGTCAGAACCAGAAAAGATGATTAACAATAGAAAACAAAACAAAAACCTTGGAGAATATCAACATTTACAAAGAAAGTTTGTGTTCCTTGTCCTCATGCCTCTGTGATACTGTGATGCTTTGTAATTCATACTCCATCTCTATGTTATTTCTCAGTATTATTTTCTTGCTGTTTTTAACACTATTTCCCATGAAATAAATAGTTATAGTCTGCTCTTTCCCAAAATTTATGTTTGAGAATATTTTCAATCCTGCAAAGTTCCAAACTGACCATATTCTGAGGATATTTTAAAGACTCTAACAATTTAATAATTATGGACTGACTATATGGTCTTTAGCACTAACAAAGGAAATAGAGTTATTCTAGGATGAATGAGGTTAATGAGATTTGAGATTGTAGTTAAAGAAAACTTTTTTTTCTCATACAAAATTTATAGAATGCTCTACTATGATGAAATATAGAGGCACATTTTTAAGATAGAGTTAGGACTGCTTCATTAAATCATTTTATTTCAACCCACAAAGCGAGTAAGAACATTGAATTTCACTTTGAATATAGGGTAAGAATGAGTACGAAAAAATTAATCTAAAAAATATTGATAATAATACAAGCCAACAATAAAAGAGGAAATTAAAATTAAAAATAACATTTATGTGCCTATAAATTTTTGAAAGGGAACTACAGTAAAATATAAGCAATAAGAAAATATTGAAAATAATATTTATTTATAAAAAATTATTGGAGTATTTTAATAACCTTTTTGTATTATTTGCACCAAAATGTTAAATGTTAAACAAGAAAAAAATATTCTTTATAGCTCAAATTGTCAACTTTTAAAATACCTTGTCATTAAATTTTTTTAAATTATAGTTTTACAAAGTGGAAGAGTGAATAAAATAAGACAGTGAACTATCATGGGCTAGATGCTACACAAAACTGGGGAAATATTTTAGCAAATAACAAATACCCTATAAATACAATAGCCATTCAAATTCTAAAGCAAGCTTCTTTTCTTATTTTTATTTTATTTTTAACTTGGACCACTTGTTAAACACTGTGCAAAAAGGATGACTGATATAAGAGTAAACTGAGTGAATTATTTTCACCAAATCTTTAGTGAAGAAGACTTTTTGGTGAATTCTTTTTAGTAATTCTTTTAAATAGGCAGTAAATAAAATTAAGATAATAAACTCACATAAATGTTTAAGATAATCTATATTTTTAATTAAGAAACTACATATCAGCATAATAGTTAAAGAAATCAAAAGCAGCTTAGTTAAAGAAATATTAGTATAAAGTTTGAAAAAGCTGTATAAAATTTGGGATTTTCAGAAACGGTAATTATACTTGAAAAATGACAACTTAGCAACATGGTTCTTACAAGAAATGCTCCAGAAATTTGTCTAGGGAGATAGTTTTCTAGATCTGCATGGTTCAAAGTATTATTATTGGCCACCTGTACTTTTTTAAAGTTTAAATTACTTTTAAAAGGTTAAAAACTTAGTTCTTCAGTTGCACTAGCCACATTTCAAATAGTTACATGTGATGGCCAATGTCAACATAGCAGAATGTTCTACTGAACAACACTGGTCTGAAAAACTAGTGGTATTCGTTCCAGTCTTATAAAATATATAAAAATTGTGGCATCACAAACTATTCACTTACTGTAATATAGTTGGAGAAAAACAATTCTATCATTTATCAAGATTATTACGACCAACTGAGCTAAGAGAAATTACATTAAAATGTGGATAGGAGGTCAAGGAAACTTCTTCATTGAAACTGGCACATAAATATATACTTTGTTCCGCCTAAAACAAAATTTTATAACAACAATGATTATATTGAAATGGATGATTCTATCAAGGAAGAAATAACATACTGACTTTAAAACCAAAGGCTAATGGAAATGAATATAGTAGAGTGAATATGGTAGAGATTTATTGATAAACCCTAAAATTACCTTAAAAATAAATAAAATGCAAATTTTCAAAGTCTAGTTTTATAAGGTGACATATTTAGAGTAATTTTTTAAATTAATCTGAAAAAAACATGATGAGTTCTAAACTATTAAACATATAAATACTTCTGTGTATACTTTGAAGATAAAAGTTTAATATTCCACATAGAGCCCAAGAGGACAACTAGTACTGGACTCCTTCAATAATACTAAAGGGATCAAAATCCAAGTATCACCTTAACAAATATGGAGTGTATCTGTAACCTACACAAAACCTGCAAAGTTACAAAAGCCATAGCTTTGATTCAGCAATATATGTTTATCTGAGATACTTAAAGTGAAAATGTGATTAAGATTTGGATACATCTTCCTCCATCCAAAATACAGATAGAACAATTTGCAAGAATTTTCAGGTGATCCAGAAACATCACAAATAATTCTGAAGATTCCCCCAGATTTAACTCTCCAGATAGTAATAAGTCTAATTTTAAAAGATATTCCAGAAACTCATAGTTTATATATTTCAGAGGGAAGTGGCATTTTCAGCATCAATCTAGAAAGAGCTTAGATCTGCCCAGAAACCAATGTGGCTTTAGTTCATTTGCTTTTTTCTGGATGCAAATTCTGATTTTTAAATTTTGTTTATGATGGTATTCTGTGCTTAATTTAAAAGTTAAATGGAAATCATATCTATAAAATATAAATAGATAATTTTATTTTTATATGTTTAAATTAAAATTATGCCATTTATTATTAGTCCATGAGACTGTTTTAATAAGCCTAAAACTTTATAATTGAAGTTTTTTAGATACTCATTATATCAAATTGTAATATTTTATTTTTAAACATCTACCTTATAATCTGAAGATACATTTAATTGATTTTCTAGTTTCTTTCTGTCCATCATTTCTTCAGCTTATCTTTTGTAGAATATGAAGAAAATTTTTCGCTTTTATATATAAATAATTGCCAATAGCTGTGGTGTCTATTTTTAAACAAACTATCATATAATCTGGGGATACTATTTAGTTTTATGGATTTGAAAGTTTGAATAAACAGTAGTAGTATTTTTAAAAATTGAATATTTAATCGTATATTAAAGCCACTCTCATTCTTTAGCATAAAAAGACAAAGTATTCACAAATTGTGATAAGAACTAAAACAATTAATAGTGAAATGTTGTCATGAGATATCATGCCACATGTTTAGTTATTACTGTTCAACTATTATGCACAAAATTTTATATGCCAGACATGTAATAACTCTCTTGACTACATATGTGATACATTTACTCAGGTTCAACTTATATAACAAAATTAAAACAAAAAAAAAAAACATGATAAACATATATATCTATATATAACTATAAATTTAAGATTAGGAACTTTATACTCATTAAAAGCCATCCTTAAGAAAGTGAAAACATAAATCACATAGCTGGAGGAGCTATTCAGCAC
Source organism: Eidolon dupreanum (assembly GCA_028627145.1). Taxonomy (NCBI): domain Eukaryota; kingdom Metazoa; phylum Chordata; class Mammalia; order Chiroptera; family Pteropodidae; genus Eidolon; species Eidolon dupreanum. The sequence continues at coordinate 125,869,789 of CM053502.1, read as the reverse complement.
ATATATAACTATTAAAGGGTTAATATCCAAAATATATAAGGTAATTATTCTACCACTAAGAAAAAAATCAAAGAATCCAATAGAGTATAGACAATATACTTGAGCTAGTATTTCACAAAATAGGCAAAATTTACATGGTCAATAAATATATGAAAAGATGTTCAATATTATTAATTATCAAGAAAATGCCATTTAAAAATAAACAGATATTTTTATACACCCACCACAATAGCTAAAATTAAAAGGTTAGTAAATTGTAAGAATTGAAAAAGATATAGAGTAATGGAAAATCTCGGACATTGCTGTTTAAAATGTCAATCGATATAATCTTTTGGAAAAGGTTTTATCATTATCTACTAAAGTTGAGTATGTTTTTACCTTACGATCTGGCAAGGTCACATCTAGGAGTATATTTTAAAAAATGTGTAATCACATGAATAAACATATATAAATATGCTTGGAGCAGTGATTTTCATTTTAGGCAATACTAGCAAACAACTTAAATGTTCAACAAAGTAGAATGAACATTCAAATTATGAAATATCTGCAATAGATAAGTACTCAACAAACTCTATAAAACAAGAATAAAAGCCACACAAAATACTGAAAGAAGCTAAATAAAAAAAAATACATATACTATATGTTTCTTTTAAAGTTTTAAAAACTGAGAAAGTTAATTTTAATATTTAATTGTTATATACCTAATGATGTAACAATACCATAAAGAAGATCAGACAAGTGATTATCATAAAATCCAAGATATTGGTTATCTTTGGAAAAATGATTGAGAAGGCTAGAGAGAGGACAGAAAGGGACCTTCAAGGGTGCTGACTATATTCTAATATCTTCATTTGAGTTAATAATTATGTTCAATTTATGAAAATTCATAAGCCTAAATTTTGGCTTTGTATGTTTTTTCTGTACATGTGTTTTATTTTTGCAATAAAATGGGTTTTTAAATGCAAAAGGATTTAGATCACTCCTTGAGAGTGTGTGTACTCTATGCCCATCTGGGCCATTTACCAAGGGAGTTGCAGCCCAGAGATCTGACAATGGTTGCCCAGAAGGTCAAACTTTTAATCGTATTGTAGCTTTTGTTTATTTATAATACTAAATGAATAAATGAAAGTTATACCCGAGGGTGTATATCAAAGATCAAAGCTAGGGAAGACAAATTCAGTCATTGAGACAACATAACATTAGAGAAGCCTGCAATGGAAGAAGCAGAAAGTGAGACTAAAAGCGGGAAGTAGCTCCAAGTGTATTTTTACTAAGCAATGATCAATCATGCTATCTGAGAATTGGCCAGTCTAGCTTAGTGACACAAAGTAAAAAATAACAAACAATAAACCAAATGCTCTATCATATGGACTCTATTAAGTGTTTAACCATGGATTTTCACAAGTCATGTTAAAACATAGTCTTGTTCTATTACCGTCAAGTCCTTTTAAAGTCCTCCAAAAAGATACATACACAAAGCCCAAGACTAAGTCTATATATTTCTCTTACTATTATACTTTGCCACTATATTGATGAGGCACTCTTTTGTTTAAGATAAAGACAAACTTGAATACCCTATTTCCACTTTTTCCTAGACTGCATCTATTCTAAAACTTAAAGGGTAAGAGAAAGTCAGTCTAAAGAAAAATATATTCTCATGTGTAAAGAACAGAAGAGCTTTCCCTAAGAATTAATGAAATGTTGGTCTTTTTAGGTCTAGTTATCTTCCAGGTGAGCAGCTACCCAAGATTTATAAGTGGAGGAAATAGAAACTTTCCAAAAAATAAATTTTCAGAATTAAATAACATGCATTTAAGATTATGGCCCCGGTTCATGAACTATATCAGCATTTCTCCTTGCGAGCAGAGCAGACGATGGGTAGAAAGACCAAAATATAATATTGTACACCCCTAGAGTCAGGGGTTAGGCAGCTTAGTTTTGTGCTTGATTTGGTCTAATAATAATGGCTGTTGTTTATTATGCTTCTATGCAATGTACCAGACACTAAATACTAAACTTATATATCATTTATATATATCATAAATATTCAATGAAGAAAATGTAATTATGTTGTTTAAGTGTAAGGGTGGAAAAAAAAATAAAGAAATGCATGAAGTCTTGTCTGATAATGAGGGGAGCCAAGATTTTGATCAAGAACTTATATCCTGAAGAAATTTTTTTTTCCCACTGAACCAGACTGACTTAGGCTCCTCCCATATATCATATAGCAGACTCCAAATAGTAATACATAAATACAGTTTGTATTACCACTTATTAAAACAAAACAAAATAAAACAAAAGTAAAAACAGAGAAATAAAAAGCATTTATAAGAACAAGAAAATTAATCAAGAGGATAGATTATATTTTGCTATTACACAAGATCATAAATTTTTATTTTGGAAATATGAAGACTGAATGAGAGATAGGTTAAGATTATAGAACTGTGAAATGCATTGATATGATTTACATAAACATGTAAAATCTCAGAATGCTTTAACAACTTGTTTCTTATGAGTCATGAAAGAGGCTATTTTATTTTTATTTTTATTTATTTATTTTATTAAACTTATTGGAGGTAACATTGGTTAATAAAATCATACAAGTTTCAAGTGTACAATTCAATAATACGTCATATATATATTGCATTGTGTGTTTATCACCCAAAGTTAAGTTCCCTACCATTACCATATAGTTGACCCTCTTTATACCCTATCTCTCCTCTAGCCATCTTCCCTTTGGTAACCACTGAAATATTGTTCATATCCATGAGTGAAAAAGGTCATTTTAAAATAAGTCAAATGAATAATTCTTTACACAGCAGGCAGGAAGTTTATAGATTTCTACATCACCAAATATTATGTAGAATAAAGGGTAAAATTGAATTCTTGGTTGATAAACAAAAATAGGCTATTAAAATATATTTGTGATGCTCTTCTAACTTTGCCAGTATGTAAATTGTGCTGGCCAAAATTACCAAGAAATAGAATCATAGAAAGGACAGACTATTGGTCTGATCAGTATGGCAAGTCTTTCATACCAAGGTATCTATTATCTGTCAAGGCCTAGATTATTTAGATCTTTTCAATCTTTCACTCATTATATAAAAATGTATAATTTCTACTACAAAGGTAGAGACTAACCATTTAAAGCTGTATTCCAAATTACTATGATGAATAAAAATGTTTAATAATTGTAATAACTTTGTAACCCCTTGACAATCTTACAGATAATTATTATTTTAAGACTATAAATACTGCCTCCAAAAAGACAAACTGTCATCTACTTTGAATCATGTAATTGTCAGTCTTATGTGCAAAATTTTAAACCATAGCAACAGAAATTTACTTACCATTTTAAGGAATGCAGGTAAGAAATTAAGGAATAATTAGATAAAAAACCAATAGGCAGAAATTTAAGGATGTTTAAACATTTAATATGAATTCATTATTTAAACTGTATTTATTTAGAGAATATATGTATATATACATTATATATGTACATGCATGTATTCTATATATAAAGAATGTATTCCATATATAAATATATGTATATTTCATATACATGTATTATCTCTATGTATATGTATTCCATATTCCACACACATGTATTCTTTTCATACACATATACATAATACATAGATATACATATTTCATACATAAAATGAATACATAAATATCAAATGGAAATCCATAGGCATTGCCTTTAAAACTGTTAGGTATGAAACAGAAAATGATTTATCTAAATATCTTGTTTTAGAGAGCTTAATCACGTTATGTGAAAGACAAATCAATTTACCTGTTTCCGGGGGAAAAAATTGGCGATTTGATTGATTTTTAGATCCATGTTCACAAGTTCAGCAGCAAAATTACTTTGATCCATAAGACTTTTCACAATTACCATTCTATAGTGACAACTCCGGATAAAAACATGCTTTATGTATTTATTAGCATTTTTATTATTATTATTCATGAAGGACTCTAAGTACAAATCTAAGATCAGTATAAAAATTTTATTCAAGGAAAAGTAATCTTAACTATTCTGAATTTTAGCTTACTTTATGATATTTTGATAATTGCAATAATTTAGGAAATCCATTTTTTTCAAGAAAACTTCTAGTGATTTTATCTCTTAGTAGAACACTTCTGTGAAAGGTTGAAGTTTAAGTGTTTGATCTAGAATCTGTGATAAATCAACATGTGTATTTGCTAATGTAATTCAGGGGAAGTATATTAGTTGTTTAGATGCTGTGCAGACAGAGCCCCATTAATATAATCTACTCTTAAAAACAAACAATGAAATGCATCAAGTTTGTTATTACTTTTATATGCAGAAAACCAGTCATTTGACTAAATTCCAGTGTTGCAATTTTGTTGACAAACACTCAGAATACATAACTTTGTATTGAAAGAAGGTTTTACTGAGACTCTAAGATTACAGAGAGGATCTAAAGGAGAGGCAGAGGCTTACATTTCCAAAGTGAGTTCTGAGACCATTTTTCTAATTCTTAAATTTCTCACCTGAATCCTGTCTGCAAAATCTAAAAGTGAGCAATGAACTGAGTGAATATTCTGATAATGATCCACAGGAGAAGTTGTTGCTGCCTTGGATTCGGCCTGGACTCCAGTTTCTCAGAGAAAGCAATGTGTGTGTGCTTCTCATTGAATAAATGTAAGATATGCAGGAAAGATTCTGTTCAAGAGTGTTGCTTGGTAGTGGTAAAAAGGACTGGAAGTGGACAGATAGTTTCCTAGGAAAATGTACAAGGCATAAACCAGATGTGAGAATCTTAATGCAGTATAAAAAAAAAAAAGAGAGAGAGATTTTAGTCATCAAAAAAGACTAGAAATTATGAATACAGTGTATGGGGGGGTAGGGGGGCTGTCACTTGAATTTGGATCTTTGAAATAAAAATGGTTGTAAGAAAAAAAATGGAAAGCATGTTTTGTAAAAGTTTGGATCACAAACCGTATTGCTGTGAGGATGTGCTAATAAGGGGAAAATACTTTCTTTTTCTTGCTAGATCTCCTTTGATACATATGTAGTTATACTATTATTCTGGCACCATGAATGCATGGTGGCAGGTTCAAGTGAGAGACAGAAGCAGAGACATGGGACATCAATGTATATACCTGGAAGGGTAGTGAAAGTTCCCCTGCACCTGGTAAAGAAGTTACAACTTTTGGGTGCAGAAAGTGAACTGTTTGACATTGGGGATTTCTGAGTGGATGTGAGTGCCCTGGAGAGAAGAAGGCAGCAGACCTACTCAAGGCAACCTTGAGGACCTATGGGCAAGCAGTAGAAATTACATTTAATGATTCCATTGAAATGGGATCAAGAAGAAATAAAAGCAGTTAAATCTAAAGCAATTTTAAAACTATGATGATTCGAATGGAGATGGCTAGGCTTGGTGACCTACTGCAAACATTGTGGAACAACTTACATAAATACTACTTTTAGAAACAGAAAACAGTTCCAACAGAGAAGTGGCCCCAACAGAAGTAGGCTTAGTCATAAGCACATGTAGAAACTAGAGGAATCTCCCAAGTTTCTGAAATCTTGGCAGGAGATGGGTTGTGTGATAGGGTAGGCAGTGGAAACTGAGTTTCTTCATTTGCAGGTAGCAGCACAATCCAAGAGATTCTGTATTATGTTAATAAAAATAATTTATACCCACAGGAGGAACTAGGGAAAATCAACATAACATTTAAACAACTAAATATTTTTTTAATGTTTTCTATCAATTTCATTGAGTAAAATGGCAATTCACTTTCCTAGGATAAGTGGACCTAGATTATTTTGCATTGAACTAGATTCCATCAAATTACAGAGGAAAACTGCATGAAAATTTAAATGATAATATTATTCTTTAAACATATTTTAAGAGGCGAGTAATAGTATTGAATGAATGTTCCATAGTTTACACTGCTTCTAATTGTTGGTTAATAAAGTATTTTCCAAATTTTAATATTGTGAATAATGCCTCACTAAACATCTTTTTACCTAATGGTTTCCATTCTCTCTCCACCCCTCACCTCACCACCTCCACCACACACACACACACACACACACACACACACACACACACACACAATTATTTCCTTATGCTAGAAGCCAGGAAGTAGAACTGATTAAGTCACTTAAACATTGCAAAATTACATTTAAATTGTTTATACAAATTGCACTTCCACCAGCAAAGTAATAAAATACATATTTTACCTCTCTTTTATCAACATAAAGTATTCTTTAATATTTTCTAAATTGAAAGGGAAAAATGCATGTTTCAGTTAGGGTTTAATTGGCATGTATTTACTTATTAATTAGTAATATAATTTTTCAAGTTCACTCTTTGTTAGTTATAATGACTCTATTGATATTTTTAACTATTTATATTTTGAGGTTTTGGTGTTACTTATAAATTTGAATGATTTGTTTTTTAATTATCTACTTTATACTTGCAGCAAATAATTTTCAAATATGTTAATTTCATTTCATATTAAACACAGTGATATTTTTTATTGCAATGTGCTTAAATTTATTCGTATTTTCTTTGCATATTTTCCTTATTATATCTGAACTTAAAACATTTGCTTCCCACTTCCTCCACCCAGATTAATAAATATTCATTTTAATATCTTCTGTTTTTATAAATATGTAAATATTCAACATACTTCAAGTTTATTTTGATGTATAAAATAATTATTGTATTGATTAATTTTTTACAATTTGCAAAGCAGTCATTTAGATGTGATTTATTGAATGATATATTTCTTCCCCTCTGAACTGTTAGTAAGACTCCACACATCATTTTTAACAGTTATTGATTCAAACCAGATAAGGTTATAATGCAATATATTTGTTGATGATCTATTGCATGCAGGATATTATAATAGTAAAGGATAGACATTACTAATTCAATCACTGAGCAGAAACATTGGCTTTATGTGCCCCACAGTTTTCTTATATTCATCTTTCTATCTTTATTTGAAGCTTATATACATGGAATAGAATGAGAATAAATGTTTAATTCCATGTTACCTGATATACCAACCATTTTATGGCACATGGTTTTCATAATTTTTTCTAATTATAACAAAACTTGTAACATACAAAAGAATGTTCTTTTTTTTTTTAAGTTTATTGGGGAACATTGGTTAATACAATTATATAATTTTCAGATATACATTATAATTTGATATCTGTATATTCTATTGTGTGATTTTCACCCAGAGTCCAGTTTCCTTCAGCTACCATATATTTGATCACATTTATCCACTTCATCCTTCCCCAAACCCGCTATATTTGACCCCTTTACCCTGTCTACCTCTTTTCTTCTCCCCCACCCCTTACCCTCTGGTAATCGCTAAAAAGAATGTGTTCTTAATTTATCTTATAGAGTGAAAAATGTCATTTAGCATTTTGTGCTACAGTGTATGAATAAGGAGGTAACTTATATATGATTTAAAAAAATTGAAATTAGAATTTGGAATCAAATAGATTTGGATTCAAATTCTCGCCTGAGAATTTATTAGGCTATAGGAAATTATTTCATGTCTCTAATCCTAAATTATGCTTTATACTTGTGAATAATAACACTGCATTTTTAAATGGAAAAATAACTTGACTAACACTGATCATGACATATAGTTTGCCCAAAGATACATGTGTTAATGGTTTATAGTATGAAATTCATTCATAATATTTTTATACAGTCCTTTAATCACCTACCAACTACATGTAACAGAAAATAAAGACCTAGACTAATATTTTCTTCAAAGAAGAGGTTAGATGGGTTATCAATTGTGCTGGACAATTCTGATCCTGGCTAGGGAAAGCCAAGAAGTAGGAACAGTATTATATCTTATAATACTATAGGTAGGGGTGGGCAGAATACAGAACCAATAAGAGAATTGCAAAAATGTAGTCAAGAAAAGAACAATTTAGTTGAACATAAACTTCAAAGGAAGGTTTGACCAGAAAGCTCAACTAAGTTTAAGGCAACATTCCATTTCATTATAATAAATAATAAATTCTTAAATTGCCAAGTTCAAAGGGAAGCTTCCCAGAGTTTTTGCTAAATTTTCCGGTAGAATTTCATTAAGATAAGCATAAAGAAGCACACACATGCACAGAACACTGAAAACTCACTCACAAATTTATATCAGAGTGTGTGTGTTGGGGGGGGCAATTTCCAATAAAATTGGAGATCTATCACTTAAAAATGTAATCGAAGAATTAAAAAATAATTATTTTGAGTAAATTTTAAAACGCTTGAAATGTAAAACATCCTATTGAAATGTGTCAATGAGTCAGACTCTGCTATAGATAGAGAAACAATGACAGGTGACAGCACAGATCAGAGGAGAAATGGAAGCACATTATAAAAAATAGTTTTTGGACAATTGTTCAATTTTATAGTAAATATCAAATTATTCAATATTAGCAGTACAACTATGTGTGTATCAGTATTATTCAATGTTATTCAATTAAATTTAAAACAAAAATCAGATGGAAATAGAAATGGATATTTATAAAATATGTGGATGAATGAAGATATCCAAGTTTAAAACCTATGAAAATATAAAATTGAAAATGTTCTATAGATAGGACTATATAGTAATACGTCAAATATAAATTGAGAGGTTTTTGTAACAAATATACCAGAAAAATACTACTAGTATCAATATCTTCTTTCATTTATTCAGACTTACAGCAATTTATTGAGTGTCCAAATTTGTCAGATGCTGGCCTAGATACACTGTGTATGCAGTATTGAAAAAACTCACATTCCTCTATACTCATAGACCTTAGAATAAAAACAAGGCCAATAAATATTATATAAGAGTTATATAAGTTAAATTTTGATAAGTGCTACAAAGCAGAAGTATAAGAAATATTTTTAAAACACATAACAGGAAGATTTTAGTGAACAAGTTACATGTTTCAGGTGATTGTTTGAGAATATTAGCAATGAGAAAGAGGCAAAGGTAGGCATTCAGGCAGAAGAAGCAGATTGGGATGAGTTCTCTAAGTGTCACTGAGTTTCAAATATTTGAATTACTGAAAGAAGACCAGAGTGGGAAAGATAAGGCTGAATAAAAATAAGAACCAGATCACAGATCTAAGGACTTCACTAAAAAACAAGACAAAGTCATCGAAATATTTTAAACAGGAAAATAGCAAGACCATATTTTAATTTTGAAAAACTCATGTTGACTCTTCTATGAAAATGATACTGTCAGGGGCAAGAGTGACTATACTGAGTCAAGAATACAGAAGTGTAGAAGCAGTGCTAAAGATGGCTCCCAAATGTCTGTCAAAAGCAACAGAGTGAATGAGTAGTATTACTTATTAAGATGAAGAATACCAGGAGGGGATTGGGTTTAAAAGAAAAAAATACACTTTCATTTTCGAAAATGTTCCGGTTGAGATGCCTAGAAATAATGTTAAGTATTAAAGTGAAAAAATACAAATGGTAATTACATACTATAGTTTCAATTTAGTAAAAAATATGCATAGATAAAAACTTGTAAGAAATCACACCAATGTAGACATGTCATTAATTCTAAATTGTGAGATTTGGGATAATTATTGTATTTAATTTTTTTAAATTTAAAACATTTTTTACAAAGAGTATGATGATTTTTAATCTAAAGTTCTTCAGATGTAGTGTGTTAAAATTCCTCCATACATGTTTTGCATTTTATCTAATTTAAAGACACATCAGCACCTTCTTTCTGCATAGGTACATAAGACAAATAAACGAATACTGATTCTGTTGTATACATTAGTTAGGAGATATTAAATCACTATCATGAACCAAATTTCATGGAGGTTAGTTAGCTTCTTTTTAAGTCATTATTCAACATCTTTTTAGCACTTATCTGCATTAATCATGTCACAAGCAACTGAATATGTATGTCATGATATTCGAAATAATACGCTGCATAGTGTTAAACAAGCTTTGACCATGAAGTTTCATGAAATCATTCATTACTTTTCCTAATGGGCTTAGTAAAAATTTGTGAATGCTTGTAACTAATTCTATTTGAACTTCTATTATACTTTCCCATGTTCCATTTTTATTTTAAGGCTAGGCTTCGTGTTTTTCCTCTTTAAAAAGAACAGTTCACTAACACAGATCTCATCATAAACCAAGCTGTTGTTTTTTTTTTCTAAGAGAAATTCTTTAATAACTCAACTAGATTTGTGGTTTTGGTGTTATGGGCCCTTCATACTAACGATAAAAATCATAATGTTCAGACTTATTCCATGAGGTATATTAATGGTATATACACCTTGACATTATGACCAATATGGCCCACAAGAGTTGGCCTATAAATGTCAGTTGTCACAGTTAAAGGCTTTGTTTCTCACAGGCTAGAGTAGCCGCACATCTTATTCTTTACCCTTTTACTGGTGATGTTTCAAATGTATTCCCAAATATATATTTGTTGCATACATATATTTAAAAAACAAAGTGCTCAATATTATCCCAGTTCTTGCCTTCAGGGCTCTTATATTCTAATTGTAAAAATAGACATTCAGAAAAATGACTGTAATATATGTGTTGTACAAGCTAAATAAAATAATATGAGCAGTTTATAAAGGTATTTATTGTCAAATTATTATATGACTTTATACAAATAAAATAAAATGATGGAGTTTGTTAATATATTTTTAAAAACTTAAAACATGAAACATGAGTGTTTAGAATCTTAAAAGAATTAATCAGGGATTGCCTGAACAAAATCCCTGAAGGAAGTTTTTATACTAGAATTAAACCCAGAGTCTATGTCGGCTCAGGGAAAGTTCATTTAATGTCTTGACTCCTTGTTTTGTCACTGTGGCACTCCTGCATGAATATAAAAGACAGTGACAGACTCTCATAACTGACTGCCACTATTCCTGTCCTTGAATTAACTCATACAAGTGACCAGGAAAAGCAGCATCAGCATTTTTTTCAGTCTGGTTCCCTGGAATTTCCTTCTTGACATTTTCTTCTTGATCTCTTGCTTATTCAGAAGCAGTACACGTGACACTGCTTGAATACATGACTGCATTAACTTGACCAGATTCAGTAGGACAAACACAAGTTCTATGTTACCCAAAAGCATTCTTGATTTGCAAACTAACTCTAACCTTCTTATGCATTAACTCAGATTCTGCTTTTCAGTATATGTTTTGACTGTCTCACAGTCAGGTTCTTTCTTACCCCTACCTCAGAGTAGGGCTTTCTGGACCAGCCATGACCTAGCGTCTGGTAATTGATTACTTTATTTGCATGTGATATGTCTCATTATAAAGTGGGAATCTATTCCTCAGAGCCTTTGCCACGTTATTAAACACAACTTGGTTAAACTCCTGTTGTGCTCTTGTCTCTCTTAAATCGTTTGCCTCCCCTTAAATTATAAGAATGTAAATATTTATAGTTTACTCCCTTTTTATTATTTATATTTGGTCAACAGTATCATTGCTAAATATAAAATTCTTAATTTTAAGCATACTACCTACATGGGTTTTATTTTTAAAATTATGTTGTTCACTTTCTCCATAAAATAAATGTCCTTCATTTAATTACCCTATTGTTAACATAGCCCACTTAAAATTCTCCCACTTTCACATTTTCCTAAATTTTTGTCTCCCCATGAAAAAAGCTCTGTATTTTTTTTGCTTCTGTCCTTTTTGCAACTATTTTCTTGCATTTCATTGCCTCCATAACAATACAATTTTAAAAATAAAATTATACCTATCATTATTAAAATGACAATAATATTAATTTTTTCTTACTGAGAGTGTTATTCAGTCAGTTGTGAATCCAGAAGCACATTTTGACCATTGTAGTAGGTTTGACCATTTTCTATTTCCATTTATAGGAGTTACTATAATCTGCCAGCATTTTCACATTGTAGTTTAATTACAGACATATTTATTATTTTACACTTTTCATATATTATGCATCAACGAACTAGCTAGTTATCAATTTGCTATATTCCCTGTGTTCTTTCCATCAAGGACTACTCTACTTTCCCTAATTAATTCTCAAATGAGGAACCCATCTATGCTTTGTGTGCAATTCACTAAACCAAGAGCATTTGTACTGTATGTAGCATGTGTGCACATCATGGCCCTCACTGTTTATCAGAATCACTACTCCAAGTCTCATAAGGACCCAACTATAATCTGACTTCTCTGATAATTGCATTCAATACTAGGTTGCATCTTGCCCATACCCACTCTAAGCCTACATAACTATATAAGATTGAATTGTACCTGACAACCTGATATATGAATCATTTTATTTCTCTTCTAGACAGGATTCCCCAAAACTAGTTGCTTGGATAACTGAGAAATAAGTTGCAAGATTAATTTACCATATGGAACTCCCAGCAGTATGGTAGTGCTGTTACAGAAAACAGCAAAGACCAAGCACACTACTTAACATCTTCAGCTTATATTCCTACTTCAAAGCTTGCAAGCGCCAAAAGCTTTATAAACTGAAGATGTGTTCTTTGCTTACATTACCATTATCACAAAAATTAGCAAAATACATTTGCCAAGTGATCCAAGAGGAACAAAATACGATTTCACTAAGTCCACATTTTTGATACTGAGGGAACATAATTATCATGGGGGAGAGGACTATTCAGTTACCTACTTGTAAGATAATAAGACTGAGGACAGAATTATAATTCATTCCACAAGCAGGCTTCTCGCTGAAATGCATTAGGTTTAACTTATAACCAAGTGCATGATGGACAGAAAAAAAAAAAAAAAAGAAGTTGAGTATAGCTCAACTCTAATATAAATTATACAAAATGCCATATAGAATTTTGCAAAATATAATTCTTATAAGGTTTGAAAGAAGCAGAAAAGGTGATTTTTGAAACGTAAGCTATTAAATATGCAACAGAATAGAAGTCAGCTGACATAATGTGAACCACACACACACACACACACACACACACACACACACTCAGAATATCATTGCAGGTTGTCATTCCCTGAAAGAAGACTAGACAAATTTAGCATGTAAGGCATTTACCAGTGAGTGCTCTTGGGACAAATACATGTGGAAGTGAAGGGAGACACTAGGCAGAGGGAAGTAGATGTTGTGGTTCCTTGCCCAGATTCCCCCTTCAGCATCAGGAATTCGTTCTCACAGCTGCTTAGAGTGCTGGATGCTGACAGTATAGAGCACTTTTCCTTTCTGAGAATTGTCCTTGGCCTAAGGAGACTCTTTCACCCCTTTCCCAAACCCACTGATAACTCTGAAGCTGGGATGGTCTTTCAGAGCTGTCTTTAATCTGTCATTGAGTGCAGGCTGCCTCAAAAAGAGGCATGACTTCAGATGAAGCAGTCTTCTTCATCCGAAGAAATCCCCAAAGATAGCTAAAAGTTAAGAATAATTCATGGTGGCAAAGACATGGAAATAACCAAAGTGTCCTTCAATAGTTGGATAAAGAATATTTGGTACTTACATACAATGGGATATTACTCATCTATAAAAATGGATGAAATAATGCCATTTGCATCAATATGAATGGATCTTGAGATAACTATGCTAAGTGAAATAAGTCAGAAAGAAAAGTTGAGAACCATATGATTTCACTCATATTTGGGATATAAAACTGAAAGTAACAAACAAACAAGACAAACAAAAACTCATAGACAGAGACAACAGTTTAGTGGTTACCAGAAAGAAAGGTGGGAGGGGGGACACAGTAGGGTAAAAAAGGTCAAATATTTGGTGACAGAAGGAAATTTGACTTTGGGTGATGAACGCACAATACAATATACAGATGATTTGTTATTGAATTCTATGCTTGAAATCTATATAATTTTATTAACCAATGCCACTCCAATAAATTTCATAAAAAAAGAAAAGAACAAAGAAAAAGTTAAGGATAATCTTAGGACAACCCTCATAGCAGCTTGAAAAATAGTCCCTGCATTCCTGTAAGAAGATATAAGAAGTACATTGCAACATTACCCACAAATGTTTAAAACATGGTAATGAGTTACCCTTAAATAATTGCAAATGTCACCATTCCCTGGTGACTTTCTACAAATTCTTACTTAATACATATAAAATGTCCCTCTCCCATAATTTTTCATATAAGATATATTTTTCAATGAAAAAAAATGGGACATTGACAGTTGAAATGAAAATTTGCTGAGAGAGATTTATTGGAGAGTGCTCTGGGCGGCCACACCTGTAAGGCAGTGAAGGGAGTAGAACTGAGTATATGGAGAATTCCAAATCTGATACATATAAGTCATCAGCTTACCCCAGAGGGGATGTGAAGATGAGATGGCCAGTCAGAGATGTTCCTAGTTTAAGGAGGAGTCAAGGCTTTGTATCCTACATCAATTAGTAGCAGATACAGACTGCTCCTTGGAAAGGAAAAGACCTCTGGTGAAATAGCTTCATTTGGCAGGAGATAATTCTCAGCAAATGATAATGTGTATTCTGTCAGCAGTAAGCATTCTGGGTGGCTGTGGGAAAGAGTTCCTTGTTCCTAAAAGGGGACCTTATTCTTCACCCACACGATAAATTTAATAAATTGCATTATTCAAAAATATCATCAAAAATATATACCACATTTCCTTTATGGAAAACCAGTAATATTCTGTAATATTCTGTCTTACGTACAGCACTCTTATTTTCCTTCACTTCATCACTTTTATAGACTGTTGCTTATTTCTTTTTATACATTGTGATCATTGTATATATTTAAGGAAGAATAAGGAAAGCAAACAATAGTAATCTCTGAAAACATTCTCAATAAGTGTCCTTACTAAGAAGTGTCTGTCATAACTGAGAATATTTAATGTATAATATGTATCTATGTCATCTTTCAGATATGTGACAGTAGGGTTGAGTAAGATAGAGAAGATGGTGGATAAAAATCTTACTTCTTATAGCCTAAGACTGCTGGTATTGAAATTTCTATGAAAAATTTTTGTTACAAAGTGATACAATAATCTATGCTTTGCATTTCTGCTCTATCTTCAATAATGAAAGTAGCATTTTCAAATATGTTGCAAATGTAGGACTGTACAGTTTTCATGACATAAAAATTGTTCAGACATGAATGAATAATTTATATTTTGTGCTTCTGTATTACCTTGGGCTTCTGTAACAAAATACTAGAGACTGTGTGGCTTAAACAACAGAAGTTTACTTTTTCAGAGTTCGGGAGCTGGAAGCCTGACATCAAGGTGCCAGCAGACTCAGGTTCTGGTGAAACGTTTTTCTTGGCTGGCAGATGACCATCTACTTGCAGTGTGTTTAGATGGCCTTCCTTCTGTGTGTGCATGGAGAGAGATAGATCTCTCTATTCTTCATATAAGGTCACCAATCTTATTAGATTAGGACTATAGCATTATGACCTCATTTAACCTAATTACCTCCTAAAAGCTCTCTCTGCAAATATAGTCATCTATAGGGGTTAGGGATTCAATATCATCAGTTTGGGGGGCACACAGTTCAGTCACTAGCAGCTTCTTTTTGAAGTTACTTCTCTCCTTTTTTATGTTTACCTTCAAGTATTTAATTACCCCCACTGCTACTATATCTAGTAAAACTAGTATATCTAGTATAGGCCTCTCCCTAAAAGGCTGAAGGGATAATTCTCAAACTATCAGAAAGATAGTAGGGATTTTAAATGCCACATAGTAAATTAAAATGTGTATAGTAAGTTCAAATAAGATTTACCTTGCATTTATAGCAAGGAATTTTAGATCAAAATTTGAAAAATTATGACATTTATGGTTTATGATTTCTGACATAACATTATTTTTATTCTTAGATACAATTTTATAAGGTGTATTTTATATTTAAGTTTAAATTAAGTTTGTCTCTATATGGTACCTGGTTTTGTTGCTCGATCATTTTTTTTTGTAGCTATAATGATATTTTATGTTTTAACTACCTCCACCACTATCCTCTGCTAACATTCCAGACATACAATTTGATATTTAAAAACACTTCAAATATAGTTTGTCTCATGGCTACTTCATAATTCAGACATAATGTTAGTCTTACTTTTAGAGATATTGAAGTTGCCAACTGACAACTTAACAAAAGTCATGATGCAAAATCATAGTGTGAACTTCCTACCTACAATTTAATAACGATAAATCGATCACTTCTGTTTCAACCACTAACAAATATGCAGGTACATAGTTTTGAAAAGCATAAGGTGAATAAAAGTTCATCTTTTTATTCCAAGTATCCTAAAATTGGGTCATAAAAATGGTTGTGAATTATGACTCTAAAATGGAAGAAATCACTCGAGTATGGTAAGGTAATTACCACCTTAACTCAAGGTAGCATTTCCTGAATGCACCGTGCATGTCTTTTACTGCTCCTGAGCATAACTAAGTCATTTTTAACATAAAATTTAATAAATCACATCATTGGGAATGTACTAAAAACTCTGTAACATGGAAACAATTACACATGATTAATGGGTGAAGTAAATCTTCCCACTAGAAAGAAGGTGGTAATGCTTGAAAAGACATCTGGGTAAGAAGAAAGTCCAAAGCCTGTCTCATGGCTGGGGCCCGGGGAGGTTTCTAGAATTGGTGCATAGCGTCTCTGATAAAATTTGTAAGACAGCTGTATAGTTTCCAGGTCATTCACTAAGAAACAAATTTAATGCAATTATCCTATGAAGAATTTGGTAAACTAGAGATAGGGTAGGGTCATAAAGTTATAATTAGTGGATTCCATTGTCTGTCAGACTTCCCCATGATAGGGTAGTCATGGTTACAACTGACCATGGTTTCACACCATGCAGATCAGGATACTGCCTGCTTTCACTGAGATTTTTTAACATTGCCTAACAATGAAGAAAACCGTACATAGTATGGCACTGTTAACTAAATACAAGTATCCTTTCTACACAAACTTTGTCAGATTAACATAGCTCCAATTTAGCTGTCAGTAAAATTTCTTATCCTTCCTGTGGTTATGGGCCAGCCTCTGTCTTATGCTAATTACATAGTGATAGTCATTGCATCTCTAATGTACACAAACATTTTCTTCACACCTCTCTTCCTTTTGTTGGATGGCAGACTGCAGCAGTGACCTACTGTCTTCTCACATAGTTTACCAGGGAAAGGAGTCACCAGACTGTCTGGAGTTAGTAGCTATACAAAGGACGGATACATTAGACTAACAAACAAATTGTAGCTCAGAGCTCCACTAGGAGCTAAATGAGGCCTTTATTTTTTTCAAGACAAAAAGAAGCTCAGACCCCACAGCTGCTCCATAAAATATGGTTTAAAAAAAAAAATCACTGAAATTTGAATAAAAAGAATATGAAACAGATTGATTCACAGTCCATTTTAGGGACATGCTATGTGATTTAAGAGTAAATTGAGAACAAATAATCAACCTTCCCGCATCAAATATCAAAAAGTATATTTTTCATTTAAAATGTATACACAACTTTTGGTATACTGAATATACCTGTGTGTCTGTGATAATTGTATTATATCTAATGGAACTGCAGTGAGTACTGATTCTATAGCTCTGTTAAGGATTGCATATGAATACATTGCATAATATAAAGTTTAAAGAAATATCTCTGGTAACTGGGTGCACCTATCAGCATTTCTTTTTAATAAAAGCAATGCTTATAATTGTAGAATAAAAATGTCAATATTCTTTAATTTAGATTATCTAACCTAAGTCTTTTGCTTAGATTCTAACCTGGAATTTGTCTTCTTATACACGTAGTAAATGTACAATAATGTAATTTTTACCACTTCTAAATTTTAAAATATGTTTCTGAAATTGTTCTGAATTTTAGAAGCATTTCCATCACCCCAAAAAGCTTTTTGTACTGTTAGATTCAAGCAACTGCAGCTGTACAAACTTTGGAAAACTTAAGTACCAGAGTATTCTAAAGGCATTTTAAAATTTATTTTAGATATAATAAGAAATAAACTTAAACAAAGAGGGACTTCTGAACTCTTAAAATGATTCTGCTAATTGTGTTAGAAAGCCAGATGTCCTACAATTATCATATTACTATTTCTGAAATACAGTAATATAGGAGCTACATAGAAAGACCGATAGCCTAGGTCGCAGCAGTCTTATGTTCCTCAGATAAAATTTCCTGAATGACTAAATGGACATCTCAACACAAACAACAAATATTGTTCCCTTAATTTCTATTGACATTTTGCAACTCTGCATTAAGCAAGACAAAGAGTAGTTCTTTGTTAGTCAGAGATCTTATAGCTAATTCTTGAGTTCCTAGTGCCATTGAGAGATGACAAATATAAGATGTGATAATGCAATCATAAGGCAATATTAAATAAACAAGAATTTACTTATTTAACTAAACTCTATTTTTAAAATTAAACCCATAAAAACTTTACACAAATTCCCATGTTTCTATTAAATAAAATGTTTAGAAGTTCTTCTAATGAAAATGCGTACATAACCATTGGATCTACCAAAGAAGAAAATCAGTTTCATTTTACTGAATTCAATAAAAATGGTACTGTGAAATTTGACAATTCCCTTTATTCACACTATAATGGCTCTAAAAATGAGCCACTGTTGGCAGTTTCTACAATTTGATTTACCATCAAAACACAGAGATGTTAGCACAGTAGTCATTCAAAGCTTCACCCTAGATTGAAATCTAAAAGCACACTGGGTTTTCTCTCTCACACACACCCCTACCCCATCAATTCATCTCCAAAACTTGCAGATAGTAATTCCCAAATTGCTCAGAGTCTGTCTTCCCCTCCTCAAATCTTGAGGCCTTGATTAATCTCTCATTACTGTTTTCTCTTCTCCGAATAACCTTCCTTCAGAGTTTTCCTACTTCTTGAAAGGGCTTTTTAATGTAATATATATTTGTATTTACCATAGCAATACCAAATTGTTTACAATTCTCTAGACACATACAATTATTTGACATTTCCCTGTCACATAAACTGTTATTTAACATTCAAAACCAAATGAAGACATCATGCATTCTTATGAAGATTTGACAATTTCCACCAACATTTCCACTCTTTATATGTATTTATTACTGCCTATGTTTCTTTAGTCATTTATTGGATACTTATGTGGAGCCAGTCCTAATGCTGTTCTGTACATATTTCAGTCTCACGAAATTAAAAAATGCATGTAAATTCTCAATTATGGTTCAATGTCAAAAATTCTGTAATAAAACACCTAGAGGATGTGCTGTGGTGCTTATCTGTGTATTCTATCTCTCTCACTAGACTATAAGCATTTTGAGGGCAGGAATTACATCTTTTAATTTTTCATCCCCAGTACCAAAAATAATATCTGCATTTGGTATATGCTAAGTATTCAATGTAAGTGGTATTTTTGTTCTGTAGGTCTTGAAAGCAGTTTCAAAGAAAGACAACTTGCAAATAGGTTTTGAGCCATGATGGCATCAGCGGAACTATTGTAAAGGCTTCCAAAGCTACTACAAGTATTTCATGTTTTTTAACATTTTGAGTTTTAATAATTTATACAAACAATAATTATAATAGCTAATGCTTTTGGGGAGTACACAATATTTCAGGCACTGTTATAAATAATTTACACATATTAACTCACTGCCTTTGTTTTAATGCTCACTAGTCCTCTGAGGTGGAATACCATTATTATCATCATTCTGATTTTCCAGGTGTTGAAACTGAGGCACAGAGAATTTAATAATTTATCTAAATTCTCAAAGTTAGTTAGTAATAGAGCCATGATTCAAATCCCGAGAGTGTAGCCATGCTCTGACGTCTTTCTCACCTCTTTTGTTCATTTCTACTTTAGGGCTACTGCCTGGTGCCAGATTTTTCTGATGAATGCTATCAATAGGCACTTTTCTTAGTACTTAGGCCAAAACTGACATATAACACATTTAAGATTATGTAAGCTTTTCCTCAAAATGTTCTGTTACAACCTGTAGATTTAACAAAGTTTTCAACATTTTTTAAATTTCCCTCTTGAAAAGCATGATTTAAAAAGTTTTACTATATTAATTGAATTAATATTAGTTTAAACAGGTGTCTGATACATTAAATGTTATAAATCTTTAAAACAACTTTTAATAAAAGTGATTTATAAAAACATGTATATTTAATTTGTTACCGTAGAAAAATGTTTTATATTTTAATCCAATATTGTATTTTCAAATATTGTTTCAAATATTGATTCTCTTTTCATCTGTGTCATGACTTTTTAAAAAGCTTGAAATAATTTTTAGGTACAGTAAATGTAGGTAACTATGCTTGGGAGTTGTGCAAAGCTTACTTTCCCTGGTAAGCAGGTGGTTGAAAAGTTTGTCTTTTAAATTCTTTTTATCTCAATAACCACAGTGGAATTATTGAACAGTTGAAAATTGGTGGCAATAAAAACTTAAGCAGTAAAATAAATCCTCCATTTTAAATATGCGATAATATTTAAATGAACAATTTTTAGGTTAATCATAATACATAACAAATAACAGCCAAATTTAGAAGTAAAAAAGCAGGAAGAGCACCATGTCAATTGAAGAACCATGATTTTAATAAGCTTATATTCTGATGCTGCAACATTATTCATTAGGCCATGAAAAGAAAACTAAAGTGATATGGGTCATATGCTGAGAGTTCCTGCTGAAAATATTTTAGGTGCTGTAGAAATTAGGAGTAATGTTTGGATAGTATCTTATTTCTTGTTCTCTATTATTTTTTCTATTATTTTTCTTTTTCCATATTGAATTTAAACCTCTCTCCTAATCCTTAAAGAAGACAAATATATATGTAATTTCTTAAGGGAAAAATAATAATTGTAATAGTTATTGCAACAGGAAATAAATTGTAACAGGGAAATAAACCAGCACATAAGCATTATAACCAACTCAAGGTAGCTTTCAGCAAAATTGAGAAATTGGCAGTGTTAGTGGTAATAAGTCCCATTTGACTCCATGTTCCCAGAAGCACCCAGCACCTTTGCACTGGCTCCTGATGTCTATATATATAGCAGCAAAAAAAAAAAAAACAAAAAAAAAAAAAAAACAAAAAAAACACTGGAAACTATTTTCAAGTAAAATGTAATTCTTAGATACCTCCTGGCACTCTCTCTCTCTTTCAAAAACTGTACGTATCCTCCTGTTCTCTATTATTGGGTGCTGTTTTTCATTACTACTCTACAACAATGTAAGATGGAATTTAATTGTGTACTTTAAGATATAAAATATTAACGAAAGAGTAGACGTCAAAGTTGTTTTTACTTTTTTGGAATCCTACAAGGTACATCTTTCCCCTATTTTTTTTTTCCTGTGTGAGACTTTCCTTAAACTCATCATTATGAACAAATATTTAGTCTATTCTATGGATGTTGTTGTGTTAAAAATTTTTGAAGTATGTAAGGTATTGACCATACTGAGAGTTCATAATGCATGAAAACTGAATGTGGGTTTATGTTTCTAATATTGAAGGAGGATTGTGTACACTAAAATACAGAACTGTGACAGGAAGAGATCTTATATAATTCTAAAGATTTCATAATGTTGCTATAGATTTTGCCCTATGCACATGTCAATGATATATCAAATAAGAAAACAAAACAAAACATACTGGTCTCAAAAACAAAGATAATCTTGTAGAGCACAAAGAGAACATAAAAGTAAAGATGAATATTGAAGTGTTCTGGCTTCCTGGTGGCTAGAAATTTGACTATTTGGGTAAAGGGATTAAACGTGTTCAGGGCAAGATAGTGTTCTCAAAGCCTTGCTTATGGTTGGAATTCAGGTGTTAGGAATGTATTCTTCCTGTTTGTGAGTAGAATATATATATATATATTTTTTTTTTTAAAGAGTGCTATTGGGTATATGACTGATATTATAGCTGCTGAACCACTGCAGCTTTACATAGTCAGGAAGACATTGTATAACCTTAATTCTAAAACAAAATCAATCTTCTTGTTGGCCAGAAAACTGGGTGGGCAATATTACTGCAAAGAGTAAGCTACAGACAAATTTAAAACTATAAAGGAGGGCAGAGATGAAAGTAATTGTGATGCAGGCAACTGTTAAACAAGAAGGGATGAGCATAGAAGGAAGAAAAGAAAGAATCCCCCACTCAAAAAAAAAAAAAATTCTAAAGTACATGAAGGATTCCACTGCTAAAAAAGCATTGATTTTTTTAATCTGACACCAAAAGCAAAAGCAGAAAAGCAAAAATAAATAAGCAAGATTATATGTAATTCAAATATATGGTGACAGAAAGAAATCTTAAAAAAAAAAAAGATTATATTAAATTCATCAAATTAAAAGCTTTGACACAGCAGAGGAAGGCGGCAACAAAATGAAAAGGCAACCTACTGAATGAGGAAAAGAAATATTTGCAAATCATGTTTCTGATAAAGAGCCAATATCTAAAATGTATAAATACGTATAAATGTATGTATAAATTCATACAATTCAATAGCTGAAAACAAACAATCCAATTAAAAATGAACAAATTTGAATAGACATTTTTTTTCCAAAGATATACAGATGGCCATCAGATACATAAAAACATTCTCAGCATCACTAATTATCAGGAAAATACAAATCAAAATCACAGTGAGCTATCACCTCATATCTGTTAAAATGGCTATTATCAGAAAAAGACAACAAATAACAAGTGCTGGCGAGGAAGTAGAAAAAAGGAAGTCTTCATATACTGTTAGTGTGATTGCAAATTGATATGGACCCTATGGAAAAGAGTATAGAAGTTCCTCAAAAAATTAAAAATAGAAATACCATATGATCAGCAATTCCACTTCTAGGTATATTTCTGAAGAAAATAAAAACACTAACATGAAAATATATATGCACCCTTATGTTCATTACAGCATTATTTACAGTGGCTGAGAGATGGAAGCAACCTAAACAGAATAAGAGGTACAAATTTCCAATTATAAAATAAATAAGTCATTGGGATGTAATGCACAGCATAGGGAATATAGTCACTCATATTGTAATAACTTTGTATGATGACAGATGGTAACTAGACTGTATAGTGATCACTTTGTTAGGTATATTAATGTTGAATAACTATGTTGAAAACCTGAAACTAATATAATATTGTATATTAATTACACTTTAATTAAATAAGAATGTTAACATTTGTGTCATAGACAATATAGCACCGATATTTGTTTTAAGTAGTGGCATAATCAAAAGAGTTTTTTTGCCACCTACACTACATCTGCATGAAGGACACAGTAAAAACCACCTTGTGAATGAATCCTAGTCAACATCTAGTGTTCTGAAGAGATTATCATAAATGTCATCTTAAAGCCACTAAGTTTTGAAGTGATTTTTTTCCATAGAAAAATGATAACCAAAGCAACGCTTAACACTCATAACAGAAAACAAAAATAAACAAACAACAATGAAAAAAACACATATCCCTGGTCAATCTTTTTGCAGGTAATAAAATATCCCCTCATTCTTGAGCTTTAGGAGACTTTCCTGCTTTTAGATTTTCTTTTCTTGGGTGTCCTTCTTGTTCATGATTTCCACATTGCTATTTTATTGAAGATTTTTAAATTTTCTCTCCTCTACCAAAACTCTATTACTTATCCTTTTTTTTCCCCACAAGCTTCATCATGAGCTTTCTATACAAGATGATGTCCTATTAATGAAGATAACATTAAATAAGTACGAGAAAATAAGAGTTGCACACCACTGTTGTACTACAGTGTTAAACTTTAAGGGGAAAAAAAGTATATGACACAATTAAATATGACATAAATAATCATTTATATGTATTAAACTTTTTTATATTAAGCTCAGATTAGTAACATAAATTCAATTTGTTTCCAAAGGAAAATAATTTAAACATAAAGAACTTAAGGTACCTTAAATCATTCAAATGAAAGCATTTTGTAGCTCTAAACAAAGAGAATAAGATTTTTATTACTTCATTTAAAGATTCTGAGCCTACAAAACGATCATCTCATAGTTTTAGGACTTTTTTAATGTTAGTTTTTATCTTTGACTTCCTTCTTAATTATTTAATTAATACTATTGCATGCTTTTAAAATACTTTAAAAATTAAGTATCACTACAGATTAAAATATTCTAAGTAATATAAGGGAACTAGAACTTTTGTTGTAAAAGATCTTAAACTATTTGCATAACTTTAGAAAGCCCCTTTTTTTTTACTCAGTATTGTTAAACTATGCTTACATTTATTTAATGATAATATTTGGATTAGCTTTTATTTTTATTTTAATTTTTACAGTTTTCTTTTGAGCGTGCCACCTCCTGGTGTAACTGCTTCTTTGTGAGTTCTGTAATAGGCTCTGTTTGAATTCTGTGGTGTTACTCCAAACATTGTTGCTTTCTTTTTGAAGTGTGTGGCTCACATTTCACACAGATCCTTTAGGATGATTCTTGCATAGTGGGAAGTTTTTGACGCGTGGGTTTACTGGAATCCCTTGGCTTTAAACTTGGCTCAGAGCAGATGGTACTGCTAGAGAGAGCAACAGCACAGCTTTGGGCTGTAAACATCTTAGTGCACATGTGATGCTTCCTCCCTTCAGGTCTGGTATGATTGATGGGAACTTGGAACTAAAAACAGAAAAATAGGTCCTTCACAATTGGCTATTTTCTGGCAGAGAGAAAGAGGGAGGGAGGGAAAGAGAGAGAGAAAAAAAAAGAAAAAGAAAAAGAAAAAGATTTTAAAGAAGAATGGAGAAGAATGGGACACAGTTCATTGTTTCAGTGCCAAATAACAGTCACCTGACATCTAGAGTGACTTGCCTTTAAAAATAAAGCTTTAAAACTGCCGAGTTTAAGGGAGCCTATAATAATAAATGTAAGGAAAATGAGGTAGTTGTTTTAGTTCTAAAATGCCTTTTAGCATTTCTATTATACAAAATGGAAACTAAATGACACTTAAACCCCTGTTCCACAAATAAAAAGAAAAAAGAAAAAGAAACATAAAGCTTAAGTACTGTGTTTTGATGTTAAATAATATCTAAAGAAAGTGTTAAAATAAGCAATGGATAGTAAATAATTTAAAAATGACCATTACTAGGGGAATGACCCATATATAAGAGGTGGGGGTATGAGGAAGAATGAAAGAAAGAGAGAGAGTGTCAGGAAAATTCTTTGTTATAGTTTATAATAATTTCCCATAAACAACAGGAATCAATTTCTTTAAACAAGACAAATAAAGGTTACATAGGTAATAGAACCAGAAGATAGGGATAATGTTAAAATCATAGTAAATCATTTGCTTTCCAGTAATGTATCTACTAGAACATGAAAAAACTATATACATACATACACTCTTTTTTTTCTTTAACTAGAGAAGCAGCTAAATATTTCTTATCACATATTTGGGCAGAAAATTACCTTGATGTCTATCATCAACCCTTCTGAAAAGGTTGAGGGAGATCCATAGTTATGCAAACACAGGGTGAGGAAACACTTTGTAGCAGATGTTCCCAATTTTTTTAAAATACAGATTTATTGGGATATCAAGGACTGGGTTAGGACAATAGGCCAGAGAGACTCCACAGAAGGTTCAATGGCAGGGAAGTGGTAGAGTAAGCTGGCGACCAGGTGATGTAAATACAATTGTAGCAGACGCTGGAAGCTCCTCTGGATTCAGTAATTCTTTAATCATTTTTGTTTGTTTGTTTGTTTTGTTCAGTATTTATTCCATCCTAAGTGCTCTATGGTCATTAGTCTTTGGAATCATCAGAGCGAACATATGAAGTCTATGTTGTTATTCCCATTTTACAGATGAGAAAACTGAGGCTTTGTGATGTAAAATATTTTTGCCCGAGAAAGAAAGTTATTTGTAAAATTAAAACTCAGGAAATTGGATTTTAAAAAGCCCTAATCCCTGACATATTAAAAAATTTTATGCAACACTAATCAATAAAGGTAGAGATTTTTGTCTTGTTCACTACCATACCTACCAGTGCCTGGGACAGTGCTGGCAAATACAACGTAAATATTTGTTTAATAAATATTTTTTAAAAAAAGTACATTACCAATAATAGAATAAGGATTTAGAAATTATTATATTAATTTAATGTATGCTATATATTAATTAAAATGTGATGTAAAAAAATTAAAAGTGTAAAATACACATTTTTGTAGCATGGAAAACTATCAGAGGTTTTATAATAGGTAAAATGTGAGGATACTAAGGAATTTATCACATTAAAAAAAATTGAAACTTCTCATGAAAATTTCTTAGTGACCTAAGTCATCAAACTTAGGCTCAGATATATCCTTCATAAATTCAGTACTCCCTCTATGAAAGTAGGGTTATCTTATTTTCATGGTAACTGGAGATACCCTGAAGAGAAAAAAGTTCACCTTTGTTTATCGGTAATTATTAGTTTTGAGTTATTTCAGATTTTGTTGATTTTTTTTCATAATAGCAGTTTATCAATAACTAGTTATAACCAAATATTTGCTATATTCAGGTTAGTTCAAACCACTCTAAAAAGATAAAAGAGAATGTGAGGCTTACATCCCAGAGTAAAGACTAGGTTTATGTGAAATTACTTGCACTCATGAAGCATTGGAAGAACAGTGAAATGCCTAAAGAGGTGGAGTTTAAATTAAAAAATAATATAGAAAATAGAAAGCTCGAGGGAGTAAAAGAGAAAGTCCAATGAATACATGGCTTTAACATTAAGGTAAGTCATAGAAAGAAAATAGTGGCAACACCAAAGGCAGGCGGGAAAGTCAACTAGAAGAATAAAATTACTTTAGAAGAATTGGAAATGAAGATATTTTATGAGGGAGATACTGTAGAAATGAACCAGGAAAGATATAGAGACATCAGAATGGCTTTAGAATTGAAAATAAACTGATGCAGTTATCGAAATTCAAGTAATGCATCAATATTCAGTTAATAAAGGCCATCTGTTTTCAGTGTTTATATTTTCCTTATTTTCAGTTAATTCTTTATTTCTTCTGAAGTATGTAAACTCTTGGTCTGTTCTTTTCTTCTCTTAGCCAATTAGTTCACTACGGCTTCACTTTTTTTTTTTTTCCCCAATAAGGGAATTCTAGGGATGAGATTTTCATGGCATTGTTCTTAACATCAAAATTCAATTTAAAATTATAGTGGAATGTCAGAACTAGTAATATTTGGGGAATAGATATTATGACAATGACAGCGGAATAGCCTGCTAACATATGCAGAGAAATTGGTAAATTCTTTTTTCCAAAGACATTCCGATAGATATGAGAAAACCCATGAAAAGTAACAAAGAGAGAAAACCAGGATCTGCCAAATTTTCAAGCTATTTAAACATTGTATGTATTCCATTGTTTTGCCCACAGTATCTCTAAAGAAAATATTTTGTCTCAGAATAAATGTTTAATACCTAAAGTGTTCTTTGCTATCAAAACGTTAATAAAATAATTATTACTGATTTAGTTTTTACTTAGCCTAGCAGAGAAATATTGACACAAGCATTTCCATATATTAAGAATTATCTCTTTTTCTGAAAAGTTTTAAATATCTTCATTTTCTTGACTAAGCTCTTAAACTTTGGCTTTTTCTTTCTATTTTGTAACTTTTTAATTCTATTCTATACAGATGTTTCAAGATGGCTGTTTCACACTTCAGTTAATTCTCTGAATCTCTCCATGTCAGTTTATTTTACAGATTCTATAAACATATCCAAACTGCAACACGTTATACTCATGAATTTTGTTAAGCTGGCACATTTGTATGACCACTACTACAATCAATATACAGAAGATTATCATCATCTCAAAGTGTTTCCTTATAACCCCTCCCAGTCCATTTCACTCCAGTCATAGCAACTACTGACCTTACATTTGTCACCATGATTCTATCTGTCCTTGCTAGATTTTCAAATAAATGGAATCATACAGTATGCATTCATTTGTGTCTGACTTCTTTCGTCCAGGATAATGTTGCTAAGAATCGTGCATGCTATTGCAAGTCATCAATAGTTTTTTTTTTTTTTATTGCTGAGAACTATTCTACATATAAACATGTCATTATTTGTTTATCCATATAATAGTTATTTTATATTCTTTACAGTTTGGACTTCTGACAAGTAAAGTTGCTGTGAAGATTCATGTTTAAATTTTCATGGACAAATGCTTTCATTTCAACCAGGAATGGAGTGGCTGGGTCTCATGGTAAGTATATATTTAACTTTATAAAAAATTGCCAAACTGTTTTCCACATGTCTGTATAATTTTACAATCTTACCAGCAATGTAAAAAAGTTCCAGTTGCTCTACAATCTTGTCAGTATTTGGGTTTTACCTGTCATTTCATTTTAGACATTCTAAAGAGTGTGTAGAGTTTTTTCATTCTTGTGTTAAATTGCATCTTCCCTCATGACTGAAATTGAACATCATTTCATGAGCTTTTTGACCTTTCTTATATCTTATTTTGTGAAGTATCTGTTAACATGTTTGCTCATTTTTATTGGGTTGACTTACATATTTTGTATAAAGTCATTAATCAGATATATTTATCGCAAGTATTTTCTCCCAGTCAGTAGCTTACCTTCTTATTTTCTAAACAGTGTTTTTTGAAGAGTAAAATTACCATTTAATTTTATGAAGGCTAAATTATCAATTTGCTTTTTTTCTAATTCTGTCAATTTTCCTATAATGTTTTATATTTTGTCTTTTGTGTATAGGACTATGATCTATTTGGTTGTAAAATTTGTATATGGTGTAATAAAAGAGGCAATGTTCTTTTCTTTTGTGTAAGGATATCCATCTTTTTTAAACATCAGTTGTTGTAAACTATTCTTTCTCTATTAAATTCCTTTGGAAACATTAGTGAAAATCAATCATCTGTATTTGCACAGGTCTACTTTTATTGAACTACTCTAGTTGTTTGTCTTTAAATGGTCAAAGGTTCATAAATAGTCAAAGTAAAACCAGTGAATCACTAAACTAGTAATTAGTAAAAGTTTATTGTGCACACACCAAAATGACAGTTTACAAACTAAAAGCACTCACAACGAACCTTGAAATGAGGCTTGAGATTATGCTGTCAATAAGCAGCTTAAATAGTGAGAAAGCGGTGACCATTTATTCTTCAGAGTAATTAGTTGTAATATTAGAATTTTCGATGGTTATTTCATATCGACCTTGGGAAACAGTTCAATTTTATTTATGATTTCCAGAGGCATAAGCAAGAAATGACCCAGGTCAAATTAGTCTTGCAAAATAAGCTAAATTAAGCTTTGTTTGTATGACTAAGGTGGTTTTGTCTGCTCAGGGAATTTTCAAGGCTGGTCTTCATTTGTTTTGGATTTCAGAAAAGCCAAAGCTACATTGTCTTGCTTACTGTGCCTTTATTGTAAGCATTAAAATCACATAGTGTAAGTTATCAAATTTAAAATTTTTACTCCATTATCTTGTGTAAACCATGGATTTTGATGACAATTCTGCTGTTATACCTATCTTTTTCTATGTGCAAAATTTGTTTCCCCCCACCCAGTTGATTTTAAGCTTTTCTCATTATCATTGTGTTTTTTTATTATGATATATTTTTTTTGTGTATGATTTTCTTCATAATTATTTCTGCTTGGAGTTTATTGAAATTCTTAGTTTTGTTAGTTTATAGATTTCATAAAATTAGAAAAGTTCTGGCCAATAGCTCTTACCTTCTCTCCTCCTTTTTGCACTTTACTAAAAGTATAACTAAAAAAAAAACTTCAATTTAGAATCTGGTATTTCAGGATTTCTATGTAACCAATCTTTCCTCAATAGACATGAATCTTTTCTGTTAGTTTTTGATCCCACCACATATAACTTAGTAGGTTTATTAGCACTGCCTACTTGATTTTAAATGATTGTATCAGGAACCATCTAGGAATTTGTAATCTTTTTTACAAATCACTTCAAGATGACTAACATTCCATATGCCACACAATCCATTAACAACTCTAAATTTCAATGCATTTTCTACAAATGTACTAATAGCAACTAAGAGTCGATCATTACTTATTGGAGAGAGGTAATTGCTCTGTATTTGTATTATAGAAACCATTACCCAAACCCTAAACATTGACACACTTTAGCATCATCAAGTTTCTTGCTCCTTCTTGTTTACTAAATCATCTTACCTGCTGCCAAGACCTCAAATATATTCCCAGTCACACATTTATACCTGCAACCCATATTGGTCCTCTAAACGCTAGGACCCACACTCTAAATGTCCATTTGATATTTCTACATAAATAAGTACATATAATATTATATATGGATATTTGCACATGTCTCAAACTAAATTCTACATTTCTTCTTTTTTCAAAACTGTTTATCTTCCAGCATTTACCACTTAGTATCTTTATTTACCTAAGTAATTTATTCCAGGAATCTGGAATAACTATTCCCTGTCCTTTAAATTTCTAACAGATTTATCCCCAACTTCTAACAATCCTATCTTCAAAATAACATGTTCCACTATACAATTATCGATCTTCTTCATGCTAATTTATTCTTAACTTGTAAGTAGTATAGTATAGTAGTTAAGAGTACAGACTCCAAAACCAAACTGCCTGTATTTCAATTTTTTCTCTTCCATTTAATAACTCTGTGACCCAGGAAAACTCTTTACCCTGTCTATAATTTGTTTTTTTTTGTTTTGTTTTGTTTTGTTTTTACCAGCAAAATAGGGCTAATAATAGTACCTATCTTACAGGGCATTGTAAAAATATACATAAATTAGTACTGAAATAATGTTCAATATATTTTAGCTATGTTTCGCTATTATTGTTTTCTAAGCTATGATCATCTATGGCCTGTATTAAAGAAGGTCATTTCTAACTAGATAACCAATATTTCTCTTACTGTATTCACTTAATACTCTACATAGCAGCCTAAGTGATCTTTCTACTAAAATCCATTTATGGACATGGTTCCATAGTGTAACGGTTAGCATGTCTGCTTTACACAGAAAGTTTTGGATTTGTGCCCCAGTGGAGCCACATTCCATGGTCTATGGCCATGTCATCCTGAAGAAGCCCAATGTCTGATCTTGGAAGCTAAGCAGGGTTGGGCCTGGTTAGAACTTGGATGGGAGACCACCTAGGAAGACTAGGTGCTGTAGGCATAAATAATAATAAAAAGTAAAATACATTTATGTTATTCATTAATTACTTGTTAGTCATTACCTGTAATAATTTGTCATAACATATAAAATCATTTTTGTGAGCTTATCCTTCCATATTGTTTTACTCCAACTTCATAAGTCTTTCCTAAGTTTCTCTTAGGCACTAGGCCCTTTCTTCCCTCAAGGCCTTTGCATATGTCACATGAAATGCAGTTTGAGAAAGTAGTTTGAGAAAGTCACTAACCAAACAAAAAAGAACAATAACAACAAACACTGGGGAGAGAGGAATTCAATTTTCATAGTCACCACATCATGTTATCTAAAATGTCCAGTTTTTAGCAAAAAGAAATTGAATGACTTCAAAGAAACATAAAAATATGAATTATACATAGGAAGAAAATAATCAATAGAAATTGTCCCTATAGATGCCAGACTTTGGACATGTTAGACAAAGGTATTAAATCAGTTATTATAATTATGTTTAAAGAACTAAAGAAATTCATATATGTTTTTAAAAAATCAAATCGAAAATACTAATAGAACCAGGAATTATAAAAAATAAGTAAACAAATATTCTGAAGTTGGAAAGTACAATAACTGAAATGAAATATCTATAAAGGGGCTCAGCATTAGTTTTAAACTTGCAGAAGAAAGAATCAGTAAACTTAAAGATAGATCAATAGAGCTTATCCAGTCTGAGAAATAGAAAGAAAAACAAATAAAGAAAAATGAACAGAGCTTACCAAATCTGAGGGATACTCCCATTATACATATCAACATATATGTAACCGGAATCCCAGAGAAGAGAAAAAAGAGTAATACAAAGCATACTTGATGAAATAATGACCAGAAGCATCCCACATTTGTTAAAACACATTAGAATACATAGAAGAAGCTCAATGAACTCCTAGTAGAAACATTTCAAAGACATCCACACCAAGACATAGCACAGTCAATTTTCAAAAGCCAAAAAGAAAGAAAATATTAAAGCAGCAAGAATATAATCATACATCCATCACATACAAATAATCCTCAATAAATTAACAGTATTTCTCATCAAAGAAAATTTTCTAACCTCTACCTCTGTCCTTTTTACTCTCACATGCAGGATTAATTTAATCTACTTAGCCATATACGGCATTTTTCTTTCATTAAATTTATGAATTCATGTTAAACTGTAATTATTTGTTTAATTACTCCCCGTTTATTGCCAAATTGGCACAAATGGATCCTGAAACACAGTGAATCCTAAGTGAATGAATGAATAAATGAATGAATAAACATATATCATTCATCTATATATCTGACTTCCTCAGTTTTATTTTCAGGATTTTTTAAAACTATACCACTAATAAATTCTTTCAACGTCTCTGATAGTTAAAAGGAAAAATTATGTCTGGTATTATAAAACTATTAATAACTATCAATTGGTAAAGTTTAAATTGTTTATCTTTGAGAGGAAAGATGAAAAGTTATGGTATGTTCTTCATGTTATTCTACATTGCAAATTTTCAATAATAACTGTTAAGAACTAAATTGTGTCTTCCCAAAATTCATATGTTGAAGCCCTCACCCGCACTGTAATTATATTTGGATATAGAGCTTTTTAAAGATAATTATAGTTAAATGAAGTCAAAAAAGCGTGGTCCTCATTTGATAGGATTGGTGGCTTTAAAAGAATTTATGCACACTCATGGAAGAAAAACACACAGTGAGAAGCTGGCCATCCGCAAGCTGGGAAAAGTGGTCTTTCACCAGGACATGACCACGCTGGCATTCTAATCTCAGACTTCCAGCCTAAAAAATTGTGAGAAAATAAATTTCTGTTATTTAAGCCACCCAGTCTATTGTGTCTTGTTTTGGCAACCTAAGCTGATTAACGTGACCCTGTATTTATTTTCCAATAGTACAAAATCAGGTTTATATCAGACTTAGCGATGCTGTATTACTGAAAATTCACACTCTTATTTTCACACTCTTATGAACTATATATTTTTTTCAGTGATTTGATTTAATTAGAAAAAAAAATATTTTAAATTAAGAATGATGGATAATGCAAAATTGTTAGAACATGTAGTCAAAAGAGAAGTAAAACACAAATTCTCTTCTTCCTCCTCAACTCAGCCATCCCTCATACCAAATTTATACACATGCACTTTGTTTTCAAATACAAGCTTAGAAAATTAGTATATTTACCTCTTTTTCCCTTAGATAAGTTATTGTGATAGGTGATAGATTAGATAAATAGATGATAGATAGATAGATAGATAATAGATAGATAGATAGATAGATAGATAGATAGATAGATAGATAGATGATAGATAAATTTAGATAAGTATAGGTAGGTATAGGTAGGCATAGGTATAGGTATAGGTATAGGTATAGGTATAGGTATAGGTATAGGTATAGGTATAGGTATAGGTATAGGTATAGGTATAGATAGATTATCTCCTGACTCTTTCCTTAGAATGTGAACAGGAGAGTGGGGACCAGGAATAAACTGAGCCCTCCAATTATCTCATGTAGAATCCCATGCCTCCAATATCATGACATGTGAGAGCTATATTATGGGAGTTTTTTTGCTGTTGTTGTAGTGACACCTTAGTGACTCTAACTTAAGAA
The DNA here is from genome assembly GCA_028627145.1 of Eidolon dupreanum. NCBI lineage: Eukaryota > Metazoa > Chordata > Mammalia > Chiroptera > Pteropodidae > Eidolon > Eidolon dupreanum. Next base: position 125,836,060 of record CM053502.1, on the reverse strand, counting down.
TATTTTGTCTATTTGTGTAGCTGAATATTAGGACATTGAAACATTTCTTGTTCATTTGGAAACCTTGTACATTTTGTTCAGTAATAAAATACTGTTAAGGCTAATTTGTTATTTCTCAAACAGTAGGGCAGTTAGCTGTACAAGACTGCACTGACTAGCCCTTTTTCTGGACCATACTTCTCATTTGTGGAGTGATGTAAGACTGTACATTTGAGGTCTTCTTCAATGTAAAAGCTTTGCATGAGTCCAGTCATAATTCCCCATTCCTCAGAACCCTTTAATATTGTCCTCATTCCCTTCAAAATAATAAACAAACAACTTAGCACAGACCAATGGTCTGGACCTAACTACATAAACTGTCTTTGAAGCTTCATTTCTCACTTCAGCCTTCTGTAGAACTTTTACTCCAAACACAGAGGACTGTTGTCATTAACTGGACACATAATATGCTTCCAGGCATCTGCACCTAATTCCTCAGCCTGTAAAGTCCTCCCCTAATCACCCACCTATCAAGCATATCTCAACTACACCTTCTTCTCTAAAGTCCTCTCACATTCAGATTAAATCTTTTGTGCTTTTGTATTCTTAAAGCATAATGCTTGTTTTTCTGCTTTCCCCTCATTCAATTGAAAGGGGATGTTTATATGTGTGTCCACCACTTGATGATAGGAAATGTGTCTTGCATCTTTTCCTTATTTGTATCCATAGTAATGTACACTCTCACACAGACACACATACACTCTTTATTTAACTTATTGCTATAATGAAACTGCAAGTAACTTATCTTAGTTATCAAGTAACTTTCTGCTCATTGAAAAAACATTACTCATTCTGATTACAAGAAGACTCACAAAAATTCAAGCATAACATTCCAGCTGAAGCTTTAATCTTTAACTAAGCACATTTTCTGGAATCTCACGAGAGACTGAGTCTGGGATATATTTTATATTAGTTTATCACCCTTAAGCTCCTTATTAGCATGAGGTCTCACGAAGTCACTAGATAAGAAGGCCATTTTGAAAATTGCTCAGTTTTTGCGTGGTTCTTTTAAAAAATACATTGCCAAGAAGTGATGAAAAGAAATCTAGGGGACATTTGCTCTGAATCCAAGCAGTCATGATTTAAATGGTGTGTAGTTTCAGAATACTGCCGATTGGTGCAGGAGGCAGTCGAGAAGACATTGATCCTTACCCTGGCTCTGCCTATAAAATATGGTGTATTCATGGCAAGGTACTTGAACAATTTCTCAGGTAATAATATCCTTTTCTTTTCCAGACACGTGGAGGAGATTTAGAGAGAGAGAATTTTAAAATGATAATGTGGCTCTAAATCACTCTTCTTTAAAGAGCAAGATCAGAGCATATCTGTTTTGGGATTCTAATCATGACTTAGAATGTGCTGTGCAGCCTGAATTTTGGAATTGGTTTCAGGGTGAGGAGAGCTTGAAGTTCACTAAAGATATCACAAATGAGGTCTAATGGCTAGAAGAGCTGGCTATGAATGATTTAGGATGAGACTGAGATCCATGGCATATCATATTTCATCCAATTTAAGCTACTATTCACTGTAATATGCACCAATACTTTACATACAATCAAGAAAGAAAGCCCACCGGCAATTGTGCCATGCATTTGGATTTTACAGATATTAAAATGTGAAAAAATATGCTTCTTAAATGCAATAAAACATAAGTGTGGGTTCCCACATTCACCAAAAACTCAATGTGTTTAAAACTAGGTATATCTATTCACAAAGTGGTTCTTTTCTCTCCCTTCTTTTTGTACACTGATTTGGCACTTCTATTTCTCTCATGTGCTTGACTCCTTTCTCTCCATTGCTCCCCATATATCATTAGTGATCTAGTTCTTTGACTTCTCTATTTTCTCTGCTCACTATATTATTTTTCCTTTTCTCATCATTCAGCTAACTTTGTTCCATTTGTCAGACTTCACCTTTGATGTTGAAAAAAAGAATTCTGAATGCACGAAGTGCAGATGAGTTGATCCTTCAAATTCCCAGTATCTACAGAATCCTTATATTTTCATGCATAACCCTTATCTTCGACCTTATCCATGGACAAGGAGGTGTTTGAGCACATTCCTGCTTCTGTAAGATGAGAGGCTCTAAATGGAGCCTGTAATCATTGTTGGTCAGAGAATTAAGAAGATAAGCTCATTTCATTCCAAGATATTGTTTTAGAAAATGTAAATGATTAACTACCTTTTTGAAGAGCTGGCCTAAAAATGAAGTTGAAGTCATTATCAACTGACTACATATTTTTACATTCTTATATAACATATGTGACAATTAGGAGGTTCGCATAATGGAAATAGCATGGTCTCTAGAGTTTAAATTTCTTTTATTCTACATACTAACTCAGTAATATTGAATAAATCAGTTAATCAATGAGCATTAGTTTCCTAATATGTAAAGTGGAGGTGATCATATATAAGTTTTTGTAAGTATTGGAAGTAAAATTCAATAAGATTTATTTAACTTAAAAAATTTTAACTTGTCAGGTGAAATTCCTGACATGTAAAAATTGAAACCAAAGTAAACAAAACAAAGTCTAATGTTATAGAAGAAAAACAATGAAGCTCTTCATTTTAGTTAGGGAAAAAAATCAAATCTACTAGTTATATTTTGTAATAATGTGGCTGGTTCATTTTTCAAAATCCAGTGGGATTTTTACCTGTAGTCCATACTGATTTTTTTTTTCCAAAACAAATTCCACTTGTAATAACAAATATCTCTTGTGAATATCCGTTATTTAATCCAAGATGCTAAAAAATCATAGAAAAAAATGGTGATAGGCTACAGAGGGTATGTTGAAATCAAATATTTACATTAAAAAATATTCTGCAAAGATAATAAACTATTTCTTCAAAGCTTCTTATTTGTGTAGTTGCTTTAATTTATTCATACCTCAAGATTTACTCTCAATGTTCTATTAGGAATAAAGGGTTAGAATGGCATGAAATAGTTAAAATTATTTTAATAAAAAGTTCCTTTCTTCCTGATTCAATATGTCACTTCTTTCTTTCTCATTTGTAACATGATAGATATTCCTGTCCTTTGGGTAAAGTATTTGATTGAACATTTAAGTTACTTTTTTAGATCTTCAATTTTCACTGATTAATCTCAGTAATGCCTTGGCTTTTTCACCTCTCACTGCCCTAGCTTTAATATAGTCCAACATTACAGGTAACAAAATTATAAAAATTACAAAAAGTAATGTTTTGTATATTCTATTCTTGAGAACTATAAATGGTCTTGGAGATTTTTTTTTTTTTGGCTGATAATTCACATTTTTAAAAATCATGAGTATTTGCCATGGTTTAATTGAATACTTCAGTACCTTACACATGCTAAATATTCAACAAATATTGCTGGTTGACACATTTATGTGACAACAATTTTTAAACTGTTTTAAGAGTAAGGTCACAAACAGATTTTACTAGTTCCTTTACTTATGAGAATTTCAAATTTCCCATCTATTAAAGAAGAGGATTGTATCATGTAAACTTTTTATTTTCTTAAACCCTGAAAGTTATATTAGTCAAATAGTTGGGTACCATAGCATAGGAGATAAGCAATGGGTTCATGAGTCATTGAGTGGAGATCAGGATTTACAGCTAATTTTGTTTGAACTTGTAGATCTTGCAAAGTGACTTTAGGGAGGAAGTATGACAAACTTCCGTGTTGAAAACTGTAGATTCTGAATCTGCTGCACTGGGTGTAGGTATCATACTGGCCTTTCCTAAGGAAATAAAAATCTGGTTTTGTCTGTACCATGCTAAAAGGAGAAGATTAAGAGTAGAAAATTCAACTATCTAAATTTCCTCAAAAGTAAACATATACTTTTGATAAGTATATTATTTTTGGATCTTTATTCTTTATTAAAGTTTGAATCCTCTGATAATAATTTTCAAACCTTTTGTTGTTGTGTTTAGCATATAGATTTAAAAACAAGAGGAGTGAAATTAGAAGGAATATAACTATTAAACTATGTTATTGAATGTTATATGGAAATAGAAAAGAAAAAGGAGACATAATTTCTTTTATAGACATTGACCTTGGAATAATAAGTTTTAATGAACAAATGCCATTCTAGATTTAGAAGATATATTGGAACTTATGTTCCTTTTATGGTGAATTTTAAAAATATCAAGTTGATAATAGGAAAAGAAAATGTTTTTAAAAGAAAATATAATATTTACATTATTTAAATACTAGATAATTATTTTATAGAGGTCCCCCAAAACAAGTTTTTTTTCATATTGCCAACATTAAAATCTGAATATATATTTGTATATTATTAAATAGAAATTTCAACAAAAGACCAATAATTCTTTTTGAAAGAGTAAAATCATTCAGAGAAAAAAACATATCCAAAAGATAATTAATGAATAAATTAATGCTAATGAAAGTAAGAATACTTTGAGTGGTGATAAAATATCAACAATAAAAAGAAAGATATCTAAAATATATGATTTAGGAAATGAAATCGTAAAATTGTTGGGTAGCTGCATTTAAAGTAAAATCCCTGCACAATGAGCTAATTATAGCTAGAGGACAATTAAGTTCAGTCTCTAGTGAAAGAGAGGAATACAGAAGAGAGCAAGTGAAAATTTATTTCTCACAACCAGAGCACCAAATGCCTTTTATGGAAAGGATATAATGATAGAGAGCTCAAAAGAGCCCATCTAAGAAGTAAAAGTACAGGCCTAATCTGGAAACCAGAAGGACATGACAAGTGATTTAGATGGGAACAATGTGATACATGCATTTAACATTAAACAAAAAGGAATCATGTTAAGGTCATGGATAATACCTCTGTTACTTAATAAGAGTTTGATCCTGGACAAGTTATTAATCTACTAGAGCCTCAGTTTTTTCATCTGTATAGTAGACATGGGAATAACATTTTTCATGTAGAGCTTTTACAGGGAACAAATGAGTTTTTTTTTAGAAATCAGTGCAATGCTTGACATACATTAAGTATTAAAAAAAATCTACAATGCTGTGTTTATTTATTGGTTACAGAATAATACTTTTTCTGTTGATAAGCTTAATATATCTTATATAAATACAATAAGAGTTGCATTTATTGAGTGTTTCTCTGTAGGCAAGACCCTACATCACCTGTAACCTCTGTAATGTCTCTGAGTTATCTCCTGTCATACTACTGCTTGTTCTTCAAATAAAAGGCTTTCCACTGGCTGTCGTCTTTCTTCTGGGAGACCCACATAGCCATCTATCTTACTTTCTTTGATTCTGTCACTTTCTCTATGATACCTACCCAACATCACGTATTAAAAATTGCAGTGTCCCATTCCTAACACTCCCAAATCTCTCACCCTAGTCTACTTTTTCTTTTTTTTCTAAGTCACTTTCAAGCATAAGAATACTTTATTTATTAATTACATCAATTATTGACATTCTATCTCTCTTCTTTAAATGACAAATTTCACAAATAGTGAGATAATTGTCTACTTTTGTTTATGGTATAGTCTAAGATCCTAGAAAAGTATCAGACCCACAGTAAGCATTCAATACACTTTTTGAAGTTGAATTAAATATATAAATTATCTTTAACTAATTAAAAGATAAGTATAATATTATTAGCTCCAATGAGGAGGTAGACTAAGAACACAAGAATTATTAAAATTTTTATACGTAGTAAGTGGTTGAGCTAAAATTTAATTCCAACCTGTGTGAACCCATAGTTTTTACTTTTTCTACTCAACCACACTTCAATTGGGTAAGAAAGAGCAAGAGAAATTTTTCTATTGCCCAAACAAGAGTTATTCAAACAATAGGTTTTATAATTTAGAATAAAAAACTCTACATACTCTAATCTTTCCCCTTCGGCTTTAATTCTTTACACTGTGATAACATTAGTAGTGAGTAAATTAAAGAAAGGAAATAGTGATGAAACAAGGAAAGGAATAGATCAGCTTGGAAAAAAAGGGAGGATATTGGTTTATCAATGAAAACCAACAAAAATTATACCTAGTATATATGGTTTACTGATATTAAAAAGTATTGTGTATAGGCAATTTTTATAACCAATAAAAAAATTCATTTAATCATAAAGTGTTGTCATTCTATAACACTTAATTATCTAGATTTGCTTTTTACCAGTCTATGCACAAAGACCATATTTCACAATGATTAAGGGCATGAGTTCGTTGAAAAACAGACCAGAGTGTGAGTACTGGCTCTGTTGTATCCTAGATGGTGAGCTCAGAAAGGTTTTTTATGCTTTTTGAGAATGTATTTCCTCAATTGTAAAATGGGCTTAATCCATGTATCTGCCTCAAAGAGAAAATATGAAAATAAAAAGAAGATAGTATTTCAAGAGTAGTTGGTAAGCACGCAATGTTAGTTTCCATTGTTATGTTGTTACACTTGATGGATATTCATATATTCCTTTAACTTTTTTTTTGTCTACTATAAATACAGCATAAGCTTAGGTCTTTGTAAATATAAGTTTAATATTACTGTTGATGCTGTTGCCCTGTTGATATTGTTAGGTATTTTTCCCAGATCGTCGTAAAACATTTGACAAGAGTTAAGAAACTTTAAAGTGTACTTTTAAAAAGCAGAAAAATAACTACTAAACAAATTCTTGCTAGAGAATTTTTTAAAAGAGAGAGAGATCATTTTTACGACTCTCATGTGTCATCTTAAATGGGTTACATCCAGGTCAACATTAATTTGTATGATTCCTCTGCTGAAAAGGGAATATACCAGATGGACTATTCTTTTACAAACAATACATAATAAATATCACTAGCATTCCAAGTTCTTCGGGGTATATACATTTATATAGTGTAAACTCAAATAAACCATTACTGAGAATTGGTCCATATTTCCTGATTATTACGGTAAAAAAAAGAAAAGATGAATGACATTGAGGTACAAATTATTCCCACTCTAAATGTGGATAAGGAAAGTTTGCCATTGAAAAATTTCATTTTCTAACCACTTAATTAAAAGAATGTATATTTATATCAAGGCCACCACTGAAGTTTATATTGATCTCCATTTATTTTTCCACTTATTTCTCCTCAACTAATATTTTTATTTCATATTTTTATAAGTACAAATGAAAGATTTTAAAGTTATTTTAACATATAATTAGTTGCTGTATTAGTATGAAATGATTTTTGCATAATTGAGATGGTCTCTGTTGGTGAGTTCTCATAATCTCTTTGTAATTAACAATATTTCAAGAGACCTTTTAGGTAAGAACTTAAATCTTTACAGATACAGCTACAAAGAGAGAATTCCACTCAGATTTCAGAGTGGAAAAGGAGAGCCCCACCAACCACTTAGCACTATTTGGAGATATCAAAGAGTGAAAAGATGTAAGCAAATTAAACGAAGGGTAAAGACCATATCTTTCAGCTATGAAGTATTAGTTATGAGAAATTAATTATAAAAGGTTATTTATGAAGAGTTAGTCATGAAAGGTAAGATTTAAGAAGCTTACGTGGAGGTATAAAGTTTAGCTGTGAGGAGTTAGTTTTTCACATAAGAGCTGCCTTGAAAAAAATAATTAGTATTCTAATTCTCCACACAGAACTTAAATTTTACTATCAGCTTAGCCTGTGCAAAAGTGATGTGTACCTTCTCCCCTTTGAATGCTTAAATAAGCTGATATTATGTGCAACAGAATCAAAAATTAGTCTCAAATTTTTGTCTCCGTTGAAATCAGTAGGGGGTGCTGTGTACCCGTTCTTGTTTATAATGTCTTCAAACTAGCAATTAGTTTCACGTTTCATTCTAAAACAATTTTTAATTGTAAAATAATGTTATATGTAGAATCTTGTCACCTATTTGACTATCTAAAAATTTAACTATAATTAAATTTCAGAGTACAGTTATTAATTACAACATAAATTATGTCTAATAGCTTTTGGAAGTTATGTGTCTCATGTTTTAATTCAGGCATTTTATATTTACATATTCTTGAGTAATACTAAAAATGTGTTAGAACAAAATAAATAGTAAGATCCATAGGACTATATCTATCTTGTTTTCCCGAACTTGCCATAGAGTTGGTTGCTAACAAATGCATTTTTAAAGTAAAAGAATATCAGTTAAATTAATATTGAGTTCATTTTAATATGGAGAAATGGTTAAAAATGTTAGGAAAGATTCTACAAATTTTCTGTGATTAAGCTAAGAATCTAGGCCTTTGGACTCATTGCTCTGTAATTGGAGGCATTACTCAATTAGCTATCTCCTCAATGTCCTTAGTTAATATCTAATCTTTTAAGTCATTTTTATTCCTCATTTTTAATTTCTGATCATTGAGTCCATGGATGAGGCAATAAATTAATAATTGATATGGACATTATATTTAATTTTTTTGTAAAAAAATTCAGCAAATATCTAGTGAAAACATTAAATATAAAAAAGTAATAATAAAATTAGTCTTTGCCTTGGTAAGGGGTAGTTTTGTACCTTTTACCTCTGAAGGAATGTACAATCAGTACATACAGGGCAAGGCTTGTAGTCACAACTGCTCTAAAGAGCTACTTAGACGGTCTGTTCACCATTAGTCAGTTTCATGCCATTGCTGTTTAACATGGTGGCTTATGTTCCAAAGGCATCACGGTAAAGGCTATTCTCAGAATACAGCCTTAAAATAGGTTCGTGGGTGAGGAGTGGGTGGAAGGCTCACACTGTCATTACAATGTAGTCTGAATCTGTGTTCCAAGGACATGAGGTTGTTCTAAACCTGTGGTGGAAAAACCTGTGTGTTTTCCACAACAGATGGGAAGTGGGAGGGGAAAATGGTTTCTTTACTGTGTGTTCCCTGTAACTAATATTGCTTGGATATGCATAACAAACAGAAGTATTTGAGAGTGGAGTGGCAGCATACTGCCCACAGGAATAATTGAGTATGAGGGTCGGTGTCAGCTCTGCTTTCTATGCTGCTACTTTAGTTGAGAGAAAAGTATAATCTTCAGCAACTACAGGGCAGTAACACTTCAGATGAGTTCTCTTGCTTAAACTGAGATAAAGCTGAATTTGAATAGAGTGCCAACAAGTATAAGGAGTTTCTTACTCCAGAGCTCACTGCAACTCTAAGACAACAGTCTATATTCAAATACCAGAAAGTAAAGAATGAATTTTAAAGAAGTTACGAGCACTCTTCATGTGTCTTGATATTAATAGTAATATTTGGGATGCAAGCTCTCTGCTGCCTAGTTCACTGCACTCTATAATTAGAGCTTCTCGTTATTAGAGCAATAACTCAGGATTCAAATAAACAACTCAGGATTTTGACATTTGTGGAAAATAGTACTGAAAAATCATTACAAGAAAATGAATATTAAATACCTTTAAGTGAAATATGATCAACTTAGTCACCTACTGAAGGAAATGAATAATTGCATTTGTAAAAGCAAATTACAAAGGGGGAAAATACAGCTGGTTAAAATACAGATAAATCACTTTTTAGCCCAGAGTTGTGGCGCTCAGCTTTGAGACTTGATCATTTCAGAAATAAGAGTCTCCTGAGAAAAATTTCTTGCCAAGAGAGGGTTAGCATGTTAAACAGACAGTGTTTTGGATTACTCTACATATATCTACTATAAATAGGATACTTTCAAAATTCTGTTTTGAGCTATTCAAGTGAGCTAGTGATCGGATATGGCAGACTTCACGATAATGATGGACTGATATATGAATAGGGAAAGTTTCATCATTTTAGATGGACAAATCTTGATGAATTCAAACAATAACCTGTAATCTTTAATTTAAACCAGCCACTTAGCTGGTAAAGGCAGTGAGTGGTCATGTGCTTCTTCATTTACTGCTAATCAACAGGATTCACATATCTGAAATCCCTAGCATTCAGAAACCTGTAAGAGGATTCATGCACGTGTTCTACTTTATGCTGCTGATTTGCAAAACAATGAGGCTAGTAATGATGTGAAAGATTTAACTGGCTCTCCTTGTGTCTCCTCTATCTGAAATGATTGTTATTTGTAAAGAGAAATCTTTGGAAGCCTGCGGTCCCCACAGGATGCTGAACAGCCAGGCACTGTGTTGAGGATGACATTCTGTGTCAGGGATCAGAAATCAGCCAATTAATAGCTGTGCACTTAGAATTGCCTAATATTTTTTTTCTCGCTAAAGGCCAATTTCTAACATATAAAGTCATTTTCACATCTTTGATGTACTATAGACTGGAAAATTCTTTGAAAATAGCACTAGTTTAAATGATTTCTTTCTAAAGTACAATAACTTGCTAAATATTTTACGCATCAAATCATTTTATAATTTAGATTTCTGTAATCCAGACCCAAGACATACAAAACAATTCTTGCCAGTCTATATTAGAGATTCAGATTTTGCTCTGTTATTTTACAAATGTCTGTTATAACAAGATTTTGCTTCAGTAAAATAAGAGTGAACCAATTTTTTCTCTCATTGTTAAAGGCTAAATTTGTGCTGTTTCCACTGACACAAGTTAATTATTCCAAGAAAGAGTCGATGTAATTATCACTTTAATATTTTTCTAGTTACATATAAGAACATTTAAAAATCTCAAATATTAACACATGAAAAAGTGATATAAGCATATATGCTCCTATAGATTTTGAAAATTTAAATTATTTAATCTAGGTAAAGAATGACAAATTTCTAGCAAAAAAAAAAAAAAAAAAACTAAGAGGAAGGATGTTAAATTGTTAAAGACATAACTTAGAAAATGTTATTGAATTGTGCCCCCCACACACACTGAAATATTCTCTTCTTTTCAAAATGATTTAACCAAAAGATGTTTCAGTTATTATACAATGTGAAGAAGGAAGGAAGGATGAAAGGGAAGGGAAGGGAGGAAAGAAAAGAGAGAAAGAGGGAAGGAGGAAGGAAAGGGGAGGAAAAATAATTTTAAAAAAATAATGACATTTTCTTAAACTGGAATTCAAAGTAGTACCTTGAAACCTTCTAGCCAGAGATGGCTTTTAAACATTATCTTCAAAAAATCATGGCTAAAACATTCAGATCATTAGTGGTTTATCAAAACCCAGTACCACTAACTAAAAAAAAAACAAAACAAAAAAATTACATCTGCCACTTTCTTCTACTACTCATTTCTTCTCCCTCTTCCTCCTACACAGCTTCTGTGCTTGTGTTTCACTTTCATAATCTGTCCATAGTGAATTAAGAACATTTTGTTGGCAGTTCTCCTTACCTACGGAGTGCAAGATACATTGGCCTCTGTGACACTGTCAGACCCTACTTGGATTCGTACAACTGCTAGTAAATACCATTGCTTCCCAGGCAAGCGAGAGTGAAAAACCAGAAACAACAGCAGGTGCTAGATCTGTTGGAAGGAACACAGTTAAGAAGTGTTGATGACTCAGTGACAGTTCTATTGATCTGGTTTTTGGTTTTTATTTTATTTTATTTTTTTTTAGGATATGATGCAAAATAAATTCCTCAGCAGTGGGGGCCTCATGGCAATGAGATTTACACATTGCTATTATTTTTAACTTGTTTTGTGAAATGTGATGCTACAATTACTAATAATATTACAGAATTCATTTAGAGTCTGTTAGCTGAGAGCCCAATAGCTGCCACCTGATTAAATGTGGAAGCCAGGACGTGTAATTATTTTTCAATTTAGCTTGTAGTTAGTTTCTCTAATGATTTGAGCAGTTTTCTTTTTTTTTTTAAATGCACTCATATTCATACCAACAAAGCATGTTTTGTTCTCTAAAGCTGTTACTCAGCTCATTTTAGCCAGGTAAATGCCTAAAAAGAGAAACGATATATATATATTTTTTACCTCGGGGTGATTAGAGTATTACATTGTATTAGCCTTCATTTTAAAAAAAAATTTACAAGGTCACAGTTGTCTGTTCCTATCAGTTGTGTAAATAATAGGTAATTTAGCAGACAAATCTTCCCTTCTCTCAGGGATTTTTTTGTTTGCTTTCTTGTCTGTTTGTTTGCCATTACGGAAATGACTGAATTAAAAAAAAAAAGTCCCAAAATAATTTCCCCTAAAACATCTCACCTTGACCAAGGAGGTAAATTTTAGCCAAATAGCAAAACCCACACACTCATTTCATCAATAAGAAAAACTCTCTTTTAAGGAATCACATTACTTAAAAAGTAAGCTATTTTCATAATTTTGATAAGTTGCATAGCCTCTTTCACTGATTTCTGTCATATTTTATGAGCCTCGATTTGCCTCTTCTGTGGTTTTCACCATTGGCCTGACCAAGTGAGTAGATGACCAACTAGAAAATCCTCAATTTACTGTGATTACTGCTTTGTGCTTCCTATAGCATTAGTAAACATATTCCTGTTATTTTAGAGAGCTAAAGACATCTGGAAAGAGAAAAAAAATATATATTCTTGGAAATATTCACTTTATGTATGTCTCCCAAAAGGGTATTTAAAAATTGTTTTAAAATTCCATCTTGATGAATTTCTATTCACACTGTCAACTAGTTATTGAACAACTATTAGGTATGTAGTACTGCATCACACTACCAAGAATAAAAAGATTTCAATTTATTGACTCTTAAAAACTGATCAGTGCAGTTAGGAAAACATATAAACAGAAAGTATGGAGGAAGAATTCACAAGTCTAGGGCCCTTGTCCTGAGTTAGGAGCTATTCTAGGTGTTCTGCATACCTTACCTATACAACAGCCCTGCGATCTTGGCACTCAATGGCTCCATTTTAAAGATGAAGAACCTGCAGTTTGGGAAACATAATTCAGTAATTTCAAACCAGTGCTAATAAGAGATGGGGTTTATAGTCAAACCTGTGTCACCGAGGCAGACATCAAGATTCTCTTATGGTCAAAGTGCCTTGGAAGTCTTGATAAAAGAAACCATGTCTGGCCTGAAAGATCAAGGATGGTTTTAACAGCACCTTGCCAGGTAAATCATAGTGGATATGTAATCATTGGACGCAAATGAGCAGAATTGATGAAACAACAAAGAGAAATTTATATTTAGGGACAAGGGCTTCTGAACTGGAGTCGATTGATAAATTATAGATGATAGATAGATGATGATAGATGATAGATAGATAGATAGATAGATAGATAGATAGAATCTTAGAAATAAAGATTCAGTTCAAACAAAGGAAATCATTGGATATCATAAAAAGTCACATTTAATTATTATGGAAAAACTCAGATAAAAGCAAACCTAGAAATGTACATATTTCTCACATGTGAATTATGTAATAAATCCTTTTTATAACTTCTTTTTCTCCACAATAACATAGTATGAGCACTTTTTCTTCATCAGTAAATTATTTTCACATTTTACAAATGAATTTATTTAACCTGTAGCCTGATTGTAGTTATTTGGTTTGCTCTATTTTTTCTCTTTTGAATGAATCATTAAAAAAATGCTAAAATGAATATCTCTAATTATACACTCTTGTATATGTCTAATTATCTCCTTAAGATAAATTTTAAAATTTAGATTGTGAAGCAAATACTGGACATTCAAATAAAGTGTTTTTGATATGTTTTTTCAAACTATAGAAAGTTTCTGCTAATTTATATTTTTACTCTGCCAAATTAATTTCCCCTGAATATCACTTTCAAAGCATCACATATAATTTCCATAAAAATTATTTCCTCTTTTTCTAACCTCAATTTCTGAAAATGCCTTCCTTACTCTCACCTCCACATATTGAGTGTTAATGTAACACCCTACTCATTGTATCTATATTTCAGATTTCTTTCATTCATTCCCAGATTTGATTTTTCATAAAATTCAGATAAAAACCTTTCCTAAACTATTCTTCTGTCTCTGTCATCTATCTATCTATCTATCTATCTATCTATCTATCTATCTATCTATCTATCTTTCTATCATCTATGTATTTATATGTCTATGTATCTATGTATCTATCTACCTATCTACCTATAATTTAATTTTATTCATTCATTCATTTGCTTATTTATTTATTTATTTATTTATTTATTTATTTATTTATTTATTCACTTATTTATTCAATAAAATTTTTGAGGTCCTAATGTCTGTTGGAATTGCATATACTCCTTAGATACATGTGAATAGGAGTTATAGTATAAATGACATAGTAATCTCAGAGATAACATGAGTCAAAATCTGAAAAATAAAAAATTTTATATTTTCAGAGGCAGAATAATCTAGGATTAAGTAAGAAAAATCATGTGTATTTCTCCTGGGTGCTTTGCCTGGTTTATACAACAACAACAATAACAAAAATTCCATTGTCGTATATTTTAGAAAAGTAATAATTCGCATTCTTAATAGCTGATTCTGGGGTTAGCATTTCCAAGAGCAATGTGGAAGAGTATTTTTTCCTGATGGACAGTCCTATCTGCTGGAGATGGAAAGAGGAATTAAAAGGCTGTGAACCTAGGCCAGAAGGTTGTAGAAGATGAATCACGAAGGTAACAGCAACATAATGACATTGAGTAGGTGAAAATTATTTTAGAAGCCTCTGTTTAATGATTTCCTGGGACCACATATCTTCACACAATGTCAAAGAGTCAAAGAGGTATTTTTCACATCTTTGAGGGAGAAACCAGCAAAATCTCTCCCTGAATTCCCACAACACTACTTGTCCAGTCTAGAGCCGTGATCTTCCTGGCCTCCTCAGCCACCAGGCTCGACTCCAGTGTAAGGAGGTCTTTTGCAGTTAGTGCTGCTCCTGACCCAAAGGCTCTTTAAAAGTTGCATTATCCCTTTGGAGATGCTTCAAGGTGTAGGTTCAGGCTGAAAGTGAATCTAAACAGTTCCTATAGTACATCAATACACAAAGAACAAATATATGACAGACCTGTATTCACATGACAACATGTAGAGGTCCATCCTGGGGTCTCTAAGAACACCATCTGAGGAAGACGAGGAGGTAGAGTCTCGTTTAACACTGCACAGCTAACTCTTCACTTATGAGGATGTGGGTAATTTCTGATAAGTGTCCAATTGTCATTCTGAAATAGGTGACATTGGGAGCAGTACAGGCTCCTATAGTAAATGATTAATGTGTATTTTTCTGATCCTGACAGATTCCCAAAGAAGAGCAGATTGCTACCCATAAAACTAAGCAGACTCAACGTGGAATTACTGGAAGAATCCGAAAGTCTTTGCAGAAATGCTGTGCTTACTCCAGTGTTTCTCAAAACACAGCTATTTTAAAGGGACCAGGGTCAATATAAATGAAATAAATGGAGGCTGAGATAAAATATGTCAGAAAATTTGCCGAAAGGTTATTTTAAGGTGGCATGTTAAAAACAATAATGGGCCATTAGGCTGTCTTGTTAAAGGCATTAAAGTCACAGGAACAATGTATGAGTCACATAGGCAAGATTTTCTACTTTATATATAAAAACTTCAATATCGAATTTCTGGTAAAAGTAAAATGCTACCATTTCTGTGTATATTATTATAAATATTTAAGTTTAAATTGTAGACAACAGAGTAAGCAAAGTATTAATGCCTCTAGGAATGTGCTATCAAAATGCTACATATTATAATATTACAATACAGTTTGAATGTGATTTATCTTTATAATTAAGTATGCACTTAAAATATCTTTTAGCTGATCATTCTATATGCAAACATATTGCTTTTTACAAGCAAGTATCTCTTTGTCAAAGACAGTAGCCATTGAATTATTTTTAAAACAAAATTTTGGGCACCTCCCATGACTTAGATAAGGTACTAGACAATTTATAATTTAAATGATTTTTAAGAAATAATATCCTCACCTTCTAATGTAGAATTGAGAGACAGGTGCTTGATACATGAAGTGTATGCCCCATGAGCATGTCTTCATTTATTTTGTCTACAGCTGAATCTCTAGTACCCACAAAAAAATCAATTACATAGAATATACTCAAGGAATGTGTGTTAAAAAAAAACAGAGATTATTAATACATTCTTATTGTTTTAAGATTTTCATAAGTAATAAATTTTTATAGCCCTTTCTGTCTGTTATTCATGATTTTGGAGCCTATATTTTAACTTATTAATTTATTTTCTTAATTTAATTTTGCAATAATTAATATTAAAGAAATCTTGCTTCTATGAGCTCTTTATGGGCTGTTGAAGATAAAGAAAAAAGTACTTTTATGGGACACAGATCTCTTTGTGATAGATTTGTTTGGCTAGAAAACTTTGCCCTTGCTTTTTTGAAGTTATCTATTTATTGATTTGAGGGTTTTTTTTGTTTGTTTGTCTTCTAATTTTTAGTTATAACTGTTAATGGTATAGCATCAACAATAAAAAAGACTAGATGTAAATACAAATATAGGTAATTCCCACTTCGGTGTGTTTTATGCTACCTAGTTAAACCACCAGGTTCTTCCTAATGGAAATTCAAGATCTTGGCTATTTTAATTAAATATTGTACATCAGATATATCATATGGGATTTTTTTTTTGGCTTACAATATTTGTACTGCCACACATAGCCTATTTAATTACTTTCTAAATGTCTTACATTGTCATTTTTTTAAACTTTAAAATTAACTGAATTTTTTTTTTTTTTTTTTTTTTTTTTTTTTTTTTTTTTTAAATATCCAGAGAGGAGCTAACTTCTCAGCCCTGTGCTGGGACACTATAGAGTCCCAGTAGGCAAGCTGGACCGTGTATACTTTGGAGCCTCAGAATACAAATTCATATCTTGAATAGTGTGGAGAGGAGGTGCTTGGAGAGTTAAAAGAGGGAAACGGAGTATGGCAGAGGCTTCAGATGTTAGAGCTTTCAGATGCTTTAATTACAGGAAACTCATATAAATTATGACAGTACATAGAATAGATGTGGAAGAGAGAAGAGATACTGGATCACAAGATATGCATCTCTACTCAGAAAATCATGGGCGTGGTTACCGAAAATAACTGCTGGGAGTTTTGTGATTTAATCCCATTGACCGGATCACTGAACAGGACATTTTTCACTTCCATTTTTTGTATTTTGGCTGACCTAGGAAATCTCACGGTTTTGCTGTGTGGCACATGCTTTTAGGAAAACCTGTTATTTATGCTGCTCTGCACTGCCCAGTCTCCCTATTGAACAGCTGGGCTTTGGAGGAATGTGGTTTCAGTGCAGCAAGCAAATGCAGGGAAATGATATAATGTTATATAGCTGGAGCTCTTGTGATGACAGTCCATTCTGGTGTTGGTGGCTGGAAGGGAGAGGGACTGCCACCCAGTGTTTTCACAGTGCCTATTTCAGGCAGCTTCTAAATTGACAATGGAAAAGGGAAGTAAGGGGAGAAACAAGAAAGAAAAGGCTCCCTTTCCTTGAGGGTGAAAAACAATTCAAAAGTATCAAAAGTATTTGAGAAAACTTAGGTAGTAATTCCTATTCCAAACATACATAAGTCACAGGCAACCTTATTCTTTAGTTTCTAGGCACATTTTTGAGTTTAGCACAATAGGGAGAAGAAAATTGGAGGTTAGTGAATCCAGTGGGGCAAGAGGTGAAGAGGACTAAATTTCAGTCAAGACAACAAGGAAAGTACAAAGAATACAGCTTCTCTTTCATGTGCTTTGATCGTCTTTCCTGTTTTACTCTTAATGAGTACTTTCTGAAAACTAAAAATAAAACACTGCTTTCTATAAAGTTGTGCTTTTCTTCCTAGGGAATTCTAAATGGATATGTGTGTGTTTCTCAACTACGAATATGACTATATATTTTCATATGTATAGTTCACACATATGTATGTGTATATGTATAATTTTCTTTTGTTGGGAATCAGGCAATGGACAAGAGAAAGAGGAAAAGGAATATCATACTAGAGACCCAAAAGCAAACGTTAGTTTATTTAAATTGCTTTTACAGTTCTAGTGACTAGCACTGAGCAAACTCAGTTTGGCATATTGGAAGATTGCAGTTGTGATATAAAATAGAACAGGTTCCATGAGAAGCTGCAGAGAGTAAGGCAGGTAGATGTTCACAATTCTCTACCTAGTGCTATAGAGAGCTTCTTCCCCAGATCCACATCATAGCACCTGGAAAGTAATGGGCTGAGAAGGACACTTACTAAGTAGGAGAAAAACACTTTATGTCAACAATGTAGGGAAACCATGTGTGCATGCTCAGGGTGAAACTTGGTTTTTCATTGTGGATAATGTTCCCACAAGGTCTCATATTATTCTGACTGAAGAATAATAAGTTGAGATATTATCCCAGATGCTTTGATGCTTTGCTTTGAGTTTACTAGCTTGCTTATGCCACATGCAAAGGTCATATATGTATGCCTTTATAGCACATGAACACACATTACTCAGAGCTGCATTATCATTTCTTGATGCCAGTTATGGCTTGCTTACTTGCAGATGGGATTTTTGCTGTGGTGGAAAGACACTGATATATACATGGTCAGCGACTGTACGCATTACAAATAAGCTCTCTCTAATAATATAATTTAAATAATCATATTAATAAATACATGATAGTCATGCATACAAGTCACTTTATCTCTTCCACTGATGGCTTTGATTACTTTGACAGACTAAGATACGCTAATGATACAAATTAGGAGTAAGAATTAAAAGGGTGTTTAACTCTGATGCCAGCCTGTCAATTTCCTATAGTGCTACCAACTTACAGATAGATGATTAAAATTGTTTCATTTAGGAATTTTGAATATTTTAAAAATTGAATGAGTTTCCAGGGGAGGAAAAAAGAAAAAAAAATCTATGCTTAGCTAATTAGACATCCTATTTGATTTAACAATAGAACAAGAGTATTCTTTGAGTATTGAGATCATCCTACATAACTATAAGAGCCTACATGTTGCTATTAAAAATGTATTTGCAAATTTTTCCCAGTGGGTTTGTCTAGTTCCTTATATTTGATATTATTTATAACTTTTCTTTAATTACAAAGAGAAGTGGTCATTGACTCTTTAATTTGTTTCTAAAGCAATTATTTTCAAAACACTATGCTAGATACTGTGGGTAAGTCTCAGATACCGGAAATACAGTACCTTTCTCTGAGGAGCTAAAATCTAGCAGAAAAAAAATGGTGTGTGTACACAAACAAATATATATTTCATAGAATCTTGTGAATGACATAATAGTATAAACAAAGTACTCTTTGCATAGAAGTAATATGGAGCTTGGACTTTTCAGCCAGACAGTATAGTTTTAAGTCTTGATTTGGTCACTGTATAACTATATACACCTTGAGAAATTACTTTACTTTATGTGAGTTTCCATTGTATTATCTGTATGATGAGAAAAATAACACCTATCTCTCAGATATGGGTGAATATTAATTGAGCTAATACATGTGAAATGGTTAGAAGAGACTATTGTATATTAATTGCTTTCATGATACCCAATGCTTAGCTCACAGATCAATTGTATCTCTACGGTGTTATGAATTGTCTTCTTTCTTCTATCCTTTAGACTATAAACCACTTGAAGTCAGAGAGTATATCTTCTTTGTTATTATATTCCCACTGATTCAATAGGAGTTGAATAAATGTTTATCAATAAATAAACAAATAAAAGAATGGATGAATGTTTGATAATTGGCTAGTTAAATAATATTTAGTTGTTTATAGGCTTTTGTAAGATCTGCATACTCATCTTTATGGGATGGTCTCTTCTTTGAAGATATAATACTAGAAAGACTGTGATAGAAGAATGAGAAAGCAGAACCTCTATCTCCACTGTCAAATAAAATGAACCAGTTCTGGGGGTTTGATGTGGTGACACACCATTCTCATATTCTAATATATTATAATAAATGTGCCAAAAATAAGAACACTGGGAAAAGAAATAAATAATAAAAAGTTCCAATTTCTAAAAGCAATCAGAAGTTTCCTAAGTAAATTAGCAGTCTTCAATCAGTATAGAATGAAAATGGAGTAATGGGAAAAGCCCCACGCAGGAAGTCAGTGTCTTCACCCTCAGCTCCATCTGAAAGTTCCATGACCCTGGACAAAGGACTTCCTTTCTGAGTTTTGCTTCCATGATTTGTAGGCAGAAAACAGAGAATTTAATTTCTTCTAAGTGTGAAATTCTGAGTTTCAGATGAATATGTTTGCTTGTGTTACTTTGGCACAGTTAAAAGATTGCTAAAGTAGTTGGGGATGAGTAGAGAGAACTAATGACACTTGCAGCCCCAATGTAATTTTTGTTTTTATATGATTTTTTTTTATTAACTGTAGGCTAGTTTAGTCAGCAATTAAAAAATAATAATAATTTAAATATTTTGAACCACCATCCTTTCATGGAAAATATAATAGACCTAGAACTAAAATTTTGTTCTTTAGCTAAATAAGTTGCAAAGCTGTATTTTTTTTTAAATAAAATGCATTCCTATTGAATCAATTAACCTTTACTAAACATTCAAATAACATGAAATAATGGATATGTTTATTCATTTCAGTTTATAGTTTATCAGGCACATTTATATAGATAATCTCACTGTTCCTTACAACTATACAGAAAGATCAATGTGCTCAATATCTTTGTTGAAACTTCAGATCTACTCTCCACCCTTCTCCATCCTTTCTTCTGCCCCAGTCAGCTAAGCTCTATGGACCATGTGAATAGATTTTTTTTTCTTCCTGGCAAAAGATTGACAGATAAAAGGAGGAAGAGTGAAGTAATATCCCTTATTTCTGTGATGGCTTCTTGTGAGTTTTCCTCCAGTTAGCTGAGGTCTGCTCTGCAGACCTCTTCTTCCAGGTTCTTTAAGCCTGCAAATGGAGAAAACTCCAGGTTCCTATACTATTCTTCGCAATTCCCCCCACATCCCTCCCACATTTTTGTAATCACTATGTTTTTAAATAAACTCTGATCAAGTTATCCAGATTGACTGTCATTTTCTGTGTTTTGTAAACTAAGAAGCTAAATTTCAGCCTTGCCTGAAGCTATTTCTTGAAAGTTTCCACAGAAGACAGGACTAGATTGCTGGAACATACAACCTCTGTTCATGCTGCTGAATTTCCTTTCCTGTCAGTTAAGCATATTTTTTAATACTCACCATATGTATTCTAAAAAGTACATTGAACATTCTGAAAAGTACAGAGAAATCTCTCCATTTTGTACAATGATATACACATGTAGCAGCAATATTTGTGTTAGAAAAGAACCCAAAGTACCGGATTTGAAACATAAAAATCTAGCTGAGTTAAAATATGAGGTCTGTTGCTTACTAGATGAGTGTCCTTGAAGAAATGACTTAATGCTCTGAAATTTAGGTTGTTTTCCAATGTAAAATAGAATTACCTGCCCTGACTATGTCATATGAGCTGTGTATTTTAAAAGCACTCTTGAGCACTCTGTGTGTGTGTGTGCATTAATTAACTATATTGTAAGTTTTTAATGTGGGAAGATGCTGTCACCATGAGAGTACGTAATGATCAAAACTTTTAGAAAAACAAGTATAACACACATTAAACAACAACGAACACTGTCAGATCCTATGTGATAAGTAGGATCTACACATGTCAGGTACCAGCATTAACATTTCAGTAGATGCAGAGTGATTAAAAAGAGGTTTCTAAATTAGAGGTGAATGTAAGATCAGTCTTATGGAGCGGGAACAAAATTTCATTCAATCTTCAGAATCAGATGTATTTTAGAGAATCTATAAATCCTAACTTTCCAGAAACTGAGAAATTAAGTAATTTATTTCAGCTGCTTGGGTCTACTAAGTCAGAATTTAAAATATTCTGTTTGGATATCAAAGACATCCTTTAAGTTCTTTGTGTTGCTACTGGCGAAGCCCTCATTAGATAGAATTTTAAATGACTTCTGATGAGGACAGTCCCTAGAGAGTAACTGATTTAGGACAAATAAATCCAAATATTCTTCTCAGGCATACTTATTCAATTGATATAGGTTATTAATACTATTAAAAACATTTTACACTTAAAAATAGATAGTAAAAATAGCATATATAATATACCACTTTGACCTGATGATAATGATGGTAATGATGATGATGATAAGGGTAATGATAAAGTGGAAGAGATGAGGAGGGTAATAACAATAAGAATAAGAATATTTAATATTCAGTAAGTGTTCACTCTCAGCAGATAGCATAACTGACTTATATGTGATACTTTATTTATCTTAATAACCTGCAATAAGACACTGAAATGTATACTATAAATTACTATTATTTTTAAAATGAGAAAAAAAAGGTACAGAAATAATATTTCAGTTATGTAGTTAATAAAACTTTATGCCAGATTTTAATCCAAAATTTTCTTTCAAGGATTATAGTAGACATTGTAGTTATTTTATTTTTTTCTACGGTAAATTCTGTCCCTCCAATCTTATATAGTAACCAACTCCAGGACTGCCCTAAGCCTATCATTAAATGTCATTTTTCTGTCCAGAGGGATACAATCCTTAATTAGCAATGTTTAAATATTAACTAAGTCTCTACTCTAAACTAGACTCTATTCTAGGCACCAAGGATACAGTAGTGAATGAAGCAGAAAAAAGCCCTGCCCTTGGAGAGTTCAAAATAATGAGCCAAAATACATGAGTACAATAATAATGCAGTGGTTACAATTATGAACTTTGAAATTAGATAATACAAATTCAAGTTATCTTCCATCTTTGAAATTCAGTTTCCTCATCTGCTAAATAAAAATAATAGTCTAATTTTAAACAGGGCCATTGTATAATATGAAATATTTATAAAGAGTTTAGCATAGGATTTAGAATAAGTGCTTCAGAGGGTAGCTATTTTTAAGCATCTCATAGATTCATATACAAAGGTATTGAAGTAGGAGTGATTGGGTACACATAAACACACCTCCAATTTCCTCCTCTTAGTTCATCAAACTTCTTTCCTGTATTTCAAGTATCTCTTAAGAATATGATTTCCTCCAGGAAGACATTTAATACTCATTAATTAAATTCCCACAAAAATTCCATCACCAAGCTAATCAACACACTAATCCTTCACTCTTGAGCCTTAAAATTCCCTTAAATTAATTTTGTTTTGTGTCTGGTGTTTGGTGATTGTCAGCCATGCTCTTTATACTGCTCTTTATACTCAAAAAACATCTGACTCGATTAGGAAAATTAAGTTTTCTGGCAGATTCAGAGAAAGCAGCTGGCTTTGTGTCTAGTTTTGACAGTGGTTTGGGGGAAATGTAAAATGCATATCTGTGGCAGTCACTGTGTTACTGCGAGAAGCCAGTCTGAAGATATGGCTGACGCTGCATAAGGCATGCAGTGTGGCAGCATCCTGAGCAGCTAAAGCAAGTCAATCCTGATTTCCACTCAACCCCCAGATCTTCTGGTAATAAAGCCAAAAACTAACAAGCAAAACCCATCTCTTTACCATGTGTCATTTAAGCCAGTTTGAGTTGATTTCTTTTTAGCTGAAACATGAGAGCCCCAACAAACACAAAAACTGCCCCTTATTATAGGGTAGAACAATCAAGGGGTGAATATATATATTTTATGCATTTTATTCAGTCAGGGCAGCACAATAAAAGACTCATTTGAAGTCTCTATGTATGTTCCTGTCTGCTTCTCAAGCCAACCCCGAGCTTAACATTGTACAAACCCTGTAATAGCTCATGAAATGAGAGTGCTGAATCGTTGATTACATGGCCACTGTTGTCTCTAAACACTGCTTACTAATATTTAAAGAATCAAACATTACAACTTAAAGTCTCAATCTTTAAGCCCTTTGCCTTTTGCAAATGAAAAATGCAATGAGGAAATAGCAAGATAGTTCACTACCAAAGAAATTAAAACACTTTCAGAAAGTTCTTAGTCAAGCCTGTTTTATTTCTAACTTTTTTTGATTTTCGATATTAAATTCTTTGTTCCTCCTTTCTTCAACAGGAATATATTAATACTGTTAAGGAACTGTCATTATCTTCCCTCTCTCCAAGGAGTCTGTATGTTTGTGTACATGTTTGTTTTTGCTGCAGTTTCCTAAACACACTGAAATGGATTTCTGCTGTGGGTTGACTCACATAATTACATAAGTTTTTGTATGAATTCTTTTCATTTAAACATGCAGGGGGGAAATATGTAATAAATAATAAAATGCATGTGAACACTCATCAATCAAGAGCTGTCTGCCACTTCAGTGCTACTAGAAGTGTCCTCAGAGTGACAGCGCAAATGCATGTTGGCAGGCCAATCAAAGCTTTAGAAATAAAACAAAATGTTTCATACTGGTCCCTCAATTCTCTAAGGCTGTGACAGCTGGGTTGCAATTTCATTTTTTACATTAGTTTTGAATTTCTTTATTAAATCATTTTCATTCTGACCTTTGGCTGTCACACACTTGCCAATACTGTTGATGGCTATAAAAAGCAGTGTATCTGTAATCTCTGGAGAACAGTGCTCTGTAGACATATTCATGATTTATTTTAAATTTCAATGACAATAGTAGCATTTTTATTCTTTCAGACAATAAGTTATGTAATCACAACATTAAAAAGTACTTTAAAGCCAAAAAAAAAGACAAGAAAAAAAAGCAATTATTTTACTTATTTAACCACTATTCTTATACCTAAAAGCTGTCATTCTTTTCAAAAGTTGTACAAATATAAAGAGGTATAACTCAACGGAAATGCTAAAATTAAAATCTACACTGCTCTTCATTTGCTTTCGTTTTGGTTTCAGAAGCCCAAATGTTCATGCTGAATTTATTTACAATGGGATTACTTTCTTTTTTATTGATTCAGTCATAGATTGTCATTTTAATAACAAAAGCAGCAGCATGATTTTTGTAAAGTTTTAGATCTGCTGTTGGTCTAGCTTAGGACATATGAAGCATGTCAGTGAAAGGGAGGAATCTTGTTAATGCATAAGGATGAATAGAAATTTCCATTTTGATTTTCATTTCAAGCTGGGAAAGCAGATGTATTCTAAGAGACAGCGCCACTGAACTAAATTCTTCTATCCACCCGGCATTTCTCTCTTGAGGCAAATATCTTTTTCCTTTTTTCCTAAATAATTCACAAATTGCTTCTGCACAGAGGCCAAAAAGGGTCAGAACAAAATTCAATTACCTTGTATCACCATATTCTCTTCTTACAAGTGAATGCTATGGTATGAGGTTTGCTATCTTAATCATATATGAAGGTTAAATGCCAAACAGATGATTATAAGCCTTGGGGGTCGAGGGTGAACATCTAATATCCTGTATCTTTTATTTTATTAAAAAAGGTATGCTCGTTCTTACCTCTCTTCCATCTATAATAACAGTTCTTCATTAAATTCTACCAATACTACCTTTTTTTTAGCATTTTCCTAATTATCGGTGCCTACACCCAAACCACAAATCATGGCCTGTGTCATGTTGGTTCTCATCACCATGTCACATCATGTCCTGTCACTTTATAGAGCATGGTGTTACAGATGAGATGCCAGAGCAAGGATTGCATTATCTCTTGGCATTACAAAACATGAAAGAAATAGATTTCTCATTTGATTTTTTTTATCTATTCACAGTTACACATACCATATGGAATTTTCCATAAGATTTCAAAGTTCATTAGAGTTAAATAATTCTAAATATACATGCCTCTAAACATTGACTTTTCTTCTTGACTCTTTTCCTAACCAAGAGCAGTGGTTCTAATCAAGATCTAGTCTTAATGATAAGAAATAAAAGACAGGAGCTAAATTCTTGAAATACTATGTTTACCACTATATATTTATCTCTTGTGATTCTTACATCAGTTCAGTAAGTTAGGTATGATGAATCTATTATTCCTTTTTCAAGATAAAAATACAGAAGCACTGAGATTAAATAATGTAGCTCAAGGCATACACTCATCAAACAAGGACTAGAAGTTTTTCTGCTTCTCTGAATGACCAGATTACATGTTGTGCATGAATGTTGAAATTTTAGAGCATAACTATGCTGCCTGTTAATCTGTCATTTACATTTTTTCTTTTTATACAGACACATGCATGGTAAGCCTCCATGGTCTTTGTTCTCTAGTGCTACACCTGTGAACACATTATGCTACATGGCAAAAGGGACTTAGCAAATGTAGTTAAAATGACAGATTTGTAACTTCAAGATAGTGAGAGTATTCTGGATTATCTGGTGGACCCAATGTAATTGCATGAGTTCATCAAAGCACAAGAGAATATCAGAGAGATTTGACCAAAGGAGTCAGAAATATTCAAAGGGCAAGAAAGATTTGAAACACTGTTAGCCAGCTGGAAGGAGGGACAACATGTCATGGAAACAGAGACCTCAGTCCTATAGTTGCAAAGAATCAAATTATGCCTGAAACCTGAATGAGTTTGTACATAGATCTTTCCTCAGAACCATTAGCTAAAAACCCAACCAGCCTACACTTTTTTTAGATAGACCTTAAATGGAGTATTTAGCTAAGCTTATCTGGATGTTTGACCCATAGAAACTATAAAAAAAATAGTTATTGCTAAAACACTAATTTTATGATAATTTGTAATCACAGTAATAGAAAATCAATACAATATAACACTTGCCTATCATTGCCATAAAGTCAGCAAATTCTGTATGCAAAACTCTGAGCATAGTTTTCTCCCATGGTAAATGGGACATATTGTGTTGATTCTCCTACTGACTCTGATTAGGTCAATGTAGTTAATTAGGTTAATGTAGTCAGCTTTTTCCTTCACTTTGTTATTATTATTTTTTATTATGAAAATATATGAGGAGGGTAGATCTGCCTTATAGGAGGGAGCAGAGCAAAGCCATCAACAAAGTAACAAAATGACCTTTAGCTATATCAGACCAAGTGTTCTTTCTTCACTGTAATTCTGTAATTAGTTTGTGGAATCTCTCTTCCTTAAATGAGGTGTGAAGCTGATTTGTCTGCTGCTGAAGGGAAGGGTTGTTGCAAAAAGAAAAATAAAGACAAAAAATCTTCAGCTTTGAAATTCAAATTAGGCCTTTGGACCTCTTGATCCAAACAATAGACTAGAGATGACATTTATGAGCATTAAAAGCTGAAGCTCAATATGCTGAAGGACTCAAAATTTATGTTATAAGCCAAAGATTAACAAAAATGTTAAATGACAAAAACAAAAGTGAGTTCGAAAATTATACGCACTTTAAATAAGAAAATTGGAGGAGAAGTAACAAAAAAATCCAAAAAGTTGGAGGATCCTTTGCCCTCTTCACATCCCTCACTCTGCCCCTTGTTTTCAGTCTTGGGAGCCCACAAGATTTCTTTATATCAGTATGAGGATGGGTGGGAGATTTAGAAAACAAATGGAGACACAGACTCTGGGCAAATAGTTAGAATCAGTCTCACAGATTCTCCCGCACTCAGTCTTTAAGAGTTGGGTTGGGACTAAACTATGTATCTGTTAGAGATACAGTATCAGAAACTGGAGAATTTTTATTTTTTCGATCTTGTGCCTATAAGTAGCCCTAAAATGGCAGTGGCAACTGAAGAAAGGAGGTGGGGGATGCATGTCAAATGGGGGTAGGAGAGTGATCCTCACACGATAACTTGTCCAGAGTACAGGCACTTGGACATCTTAACAAAAAACCAGCTCCCCTGTGAAAGTCTCCTAGCAACTGCTCGAAATGCAGACACAATCCCAATCATTCCAGAATTTTCTAAATCAGAGACTACTGATAGTCCAATTTTCACCTGTTAGAGATGGAGAGATTATTATCTAGAGCCACTCTTACCTCTCATACTCACGGAAGACCGCACAAATTCATCACTAGATTTTTTGGGGCTGAGCTGGAGCAGAACCTAACATCCCTCTTGGCACAAGCATTCAGTCTTCGAGGACACCATCACCAATGTGAGAGAACAGCTGAACTAGATTAAAAACCTCATCAAGAAGCACAGGGCCAACATGGTCCCCGTGAAGGATTATAAAAACAAAAACTCTAAAATGTCCATACATCGGAAGAACATGAAATTTTAAGTCAGACATACCTTTGTGTGAATACTGGTTTTACCACTTACTGTGTGTCACTAAGTAAGACAGTATATCTCTCTGAGCCTCAGTTTAGTCATATATAATAAGAATTATAACTATTCTACTCAGTTCTTACAGATAAAATGAGTTCATTTATGCTCCTAGGACAAGGGTCAGAACTAAAGCTTGCTGTGTCTGTTTTATGTACAGCCTGAGAGTTTAGGAATGGTTTTCACTTTTTTAAATGGTTGAAAAAAAATTTTTTTAAATAAATAAGAATAATATTATATGGCACATGACAGTTATATGATATTTAAATTTTAATGTCCCTAAAGATTTATTGGAACACAGCCACACTGTTCAATTATGTATTCGCTATGGCTGCTTCTGTGCTATAATGGCAGAGTTGATTAGTTGCAACAGACACCATATGGCCTACAAAACCTAAGTATTTACTAGTTTGCCCTTTACAGAAAATATTTGCTGACTCCTGCTCTAGAATGATGCCAGACACTTATGAAATGCTCAAAAAATGTTAGTTCCATTACTTTTTTTCATTTTTCATTTGAGAATCCACCTGAGAGCAAGAAAAACTCCAAAATCAAGAACTGTAATGCTGTGGTCATTTAGGAACTTGCTATAGAGTCACAGAAAAATACATATGTGGAGCTAAATCTCTGCTGTTATTCTGTTTTGCTTTTATAAATCTGTGTTTAGCTCATCTCAGACCCAAATATTCATTGACAGGTTTAATGTATATTCCTATGACTTGCCTCCAGGTAATAGTAAGTCCTAACTACTGAAAATGTGCACATAGGAAATTCTAGAGCACATGTTACCCAATCACAGGCAAGTCTGATTAGTTTCTTAATCAGCTACCATGTGACATGCTCTATTTCTTACTTCTTAATTATAGCTCAATCCTCTGGAGGTCACCATGATCACTTGGCAGCGCCCCCTCAAAAAGTTTCACAGTTCCTTATGTTGGATTCCATTTTAACCAAGTAGCCATGTTGGCTACTGCTATCGCTTTTGGTTTTCCTCTAATACTTGGCATTGTTGCCTATACTGATGTGTAGCTACTCATGCCAGGAAGGGCTGCTTTCCTCAGGTAGTTCTCTGTTTCCTAGTCACTACTATAAGCTGCTGTATTAAAAGCACTGTGATCCTTCATAATCAATGTGTTACTGAGTGGAGAAGAATACTTGTCTTCCATTTTTATGTCACATTCACCTAAAGGAAGCAACTAGGGTCCAAATACATTTATTTAGCAGATATGACTGTGAATTATTTACAAATAATTTCTCATTTATAAATCACACCTTCCCTCTATATCCCAAGATTCAGATACAATTGAGTCCAATTGTGGGAAGGTAATAGTTTGGATTGATGAACTATGTTTCAGAACAGTGCTAGGCTCTGATTCACACAAAACGAAAGCTTTGTTTGAAAACCAAGCGTCTCATACCTGAAACTTTCTACACTAAAGATGATATCCATTTTTTCAGGAAACTTCAGATTTCATGATGCAATTTGACTTCTGGTGGGTCAGCTGCATGATTTTCCCAAACTTGTTTAGTCATGTATGAACCACAGTGG
Source organism: Eidolon dupreanum (assembly GCA_028627145.1). Classification (NCBI taxonomy): domain Eukaryota; kingdom Metazoa; phylum Chordata; class Mammalia; order Chiroptera; family Pteropodidae; genus Eidolon; species Eidolon dupreanum. Next base: position 125,806,573 of record CM053502.1, on the reverse strand, counting down.
TCGTCCAGCTAAGAGTCCATTCGTAGTGCCCACAATGCAGGATTACCTTTGAAGTAGTAACAACAGCGTTTCAATGGGCAAAAATATAACTATGTGTGCCAATCATGAGAACAATTTTATAAAGCTCTTTTTCCTTCTGTCATATACATAGTGTAAGACATAAAATATGTTTATTAATATTTAAAATTATGCTTATGCTTATTTATGTTTATCAATTCCTAAAATCATTCTTACCATGTTAAAAGGCTTTTTATGCATAACCTTAATATAGAGATTTTGAAGTTATTCTGAATTCAGTGAAGAAATACTCTGTACCTTTCTAATATCTATTTCTCTCTTATTTTTAACTGGCAGAACCATGATTTCATTTAGGACATAAACGTGGCTATCTAAATACTTGCAATCCAACCTCCTTTTCAGACAAATGTGACCACAACCAAGTTATAGCCAATGAATTATAAGCAGATGGTACTGGGAGTTTCTGGAAAAAGATTTTCTTTTCTGATTAAAAAAAAAAAAAAAGATAAATAGAGCATGGTACCTCTACACTGCCTCTGTCTTTTTTTCTCATCATAAAAACATGATGTCTAGAGTCGCAGCCACAACTTTGTGATTGTGAGGTAACAAGCATAAAAATGAAAGCCAATACACAAAAGACAGTGGAGCAGAAAAAATGGAAAGAGTCTATATCCTGCATCTCTGCAGGCACCGTTCTACTGAACCAAGATCCTCAATCACCTCCAGAATTCTTCTTTGTGAGAAAAAAAATATTAGCTTCTATTTGCTTTAAGTTACTATTGCTCAGTTATTTCTTATTTGCAGTTTTTTTTTTAAGTTTCTAACTGATATAATAGGTTTAACCACATTGAACTTCTATTTTTAATTATTTTTAACTTATAAAAATATTTCATATAGTCGATCTAAAGTTTTGTCTGTTTTAAATATAGTTTATTGAATAGGACTGTGATATGACAACTTGCATACTTTTTAAAACTTATTCTGTCTTATAGCTACAGGTAAATATAAGTTTCAGCATATGGTAAATATTTATTTTTAATTCATATTAAACAAATGTTTATTTTACTGATGTCTAATGTACAAACAGTATGACACATTGGGTGAAACATACTCCTGAAAAAAAAAAAAAGAGAGAAAAAAGAAAGAGAGAGACTCTCAATATAAACACTCTTAAATAAAAGTTTAAAATATAATGCCCAAAGCTAAGATGTAAATAAAATTTTACATATTATTTAATGGGCATTCCTTGTGTGTTGCTTAGTAAATTAATTTGGTAAATGTGGTCTAAATAAATTATATAAATAATGACCACTATCATGCAAAAGACATTTATTACAACAATTTTAATAGTGGAATAGTAGAAAAATGTAATACCTGGAATCAGGATAATGGGTGAGCAGATTCTTAGGCATCCAGTGTAGTGCTCCTTGTATTATCATTAAAGAACATTTTTAAAAAGCTGAAAAAATAAAAATAAATCATTCAATATTGGCAATGGCAGTTATAACACTGCGATTTTAATACATACAAATTTTCTGAAACAGGTTAGGTATAATATAATAATGTTACCCAGTCACAATGTCAAATGTAGAAGAATCTACACGTATTTTTGCTATAGATGATATTGCAATGATCAATAGAAGCTATCAAAATAAGCATCCATGAGCCAACCTCCAAATAAATAAAAAAACATTCAAACAGTCATCCTTGGGGTTTCTAAAAATACCTTAAAGCTTTGTATTTTCATTAAGTGATCCATTTAAATGCTGTTTCTGTAAAAGGTTTTCTTTACATTTCTAAATTCTTCAAGTAAAAAGAAAACAATATTCTATAATTTGCATTCAGAATTTATAAAACTTGATGTACCTGGATACTATGTTGCACAATTCAACAAACACACTGAGAAACATCATACTATTTGCCTTAGAAGTATGTTTTTCTATATTTGGTTTAAGAGATAAAATAATTTATTTGTAGCCATTACCAAAATAAAACAAAACTGAATATGCATCAGGCCTTTGTCTGCAATAACTTCCTGTTATAAAATTGTTTCTACGGGAACATCAGATCTGATATTTATCATTTCAACTCACACTGACTTTTCCAGGAATGCCAACCTCAGAATATTTGAGAGGTGATTATAAAATATTATTTTTAAAACAGTTTTAGCAAGTATGAGTAAGATACCACATTCTGATTGAAATGATTAGAAACACCACTTTTCTGAATAAATTAGACAAATAATCAATAGATTTTAATAACCTAAATGTTGTCCTCAATCATCTAATGGATCATCCTTGAGATAATTAGGCCAAGAGTTTAAATAGGATGCTAAGGACCATGATATTTAACTAAATATGTACTTGTAAGATTTGTAAAAGGGAAAAAAATTCTCTACACTAACACACAGAAGCAGCTCTTGTCCTTCAAATAATGTGGAATAAAACTGCTTTTGCTCATGAAGAAAAGACACTGGACAAAGATTGTTTCAAAAAAAGATCACTGTAAGCAGGTTGATCACTTGTCTAGCCTTCCCTTTAGTAATCAAAATTCTAATCTGGTTAAAATATCCAAGTTTCACCACTAGACAAACCTTGGATAGAACTGACCATACTTCCAATTCCTAAGATGGCCAAATTAATTTGCCTAAATTAATCAGTGTATTCTATTCCCATGATTGGAATTAGGGTACATATATGATGTAAACGTTCCAATCATAGTGAATCTTAGAGTTTTTCTGGCAACGTTAGGATAAATGCATTCACTTCTGTATTTGCACGCTGAAGTATGCCAATGTGAAAACCGGAGTCACCTTTAGGAATGCTGCCTGAATTTCATGCCAACATGCACAATGAAGAGATTACAAACATACAGGGAACCAGGATATTAAAATAATCTGGCTCTGAAATTTATAACCTTTGAACAGCCATTTAAGAGACAACAAATTTCTTGATTGCTGGAACCAATTTGAGTCAGATTTTCCATGACAGGTAGCTAAAGTCATTTTATCAGATACAATCACCAACAATTAAGCATATTATGTCATTAATAATTTTATCTTCAGAGTATAAAAAATAAAAATTAAATGAATAATAAATTATGATATCTAAACAATATTTAAAGTATATCAATAACAAAAAAAGGTTAAGTCTCATTAACTAGAAAGTCAAGAAGGGGAATAAAGTACAGAGGGAACTTATCTTTTAAAATATTAGCCTTGTTAATGTATTCACAGAGGTTCCAAGTAATATGGGCTTATTCCTTACTAAAATCTCTATGCTAAATCTGCAGGAAAGGACTGAAAATTTAAATAGAAAAGACAGCTTTTTTTTTTTTAAGTGATCATGAAGGTTCTCTAATTTAAGGACCACTTATGAGTTCTAAGGACATTCAAAACAGGATTTGCTGTAATGGGACTCCTCAGGCTATTCTCAAAGAAAGGGTTGTCAGGTCTTAGAATAAAAGAAGAAATTTATAGACTCATTTAAAACAGTAGTCTTTTAGAGTTTCAAGAACAGCAATCTATTAAAATAGTAAAGAGATTGAAATTTTGCTGGAAACATTAATATTGGGATGAGACATAGGTCCAGGTAGAATTATCACAGGCATATAAAAAGAATCATGCATTTTCAAATCTCAGAAGAATATTTGTTAACATCCCCTTTGGTATAAATATTATTTTGATCACTAAGAAATTGCATATATATTTCTTTCCCAACTCTGAACACTGCTGCCTGACACAGTGTAGGAGGACACATCCTTTCTACTTTTTTCATTCTTTCGTTGGTCCATGAAAAGGAAATTCCTCTTAATAACCTCTGCTGTTCCAGGGGAGTACAGATAAAAAATTTTCGCCTTTCCTCCAGCTCTTACAAGCTTTAATCCCTTCCCATTGTAGCAGTAGTAACTTAACTCATTCTCCTATCCATAAAATAATCTGTATTTATTTATCAGTTTGTTCAGAATTCTTATAGATCAATTCACATCTTCAAGTCATAGCAGAGAACTTACAATGATTATAATTTTATAAGGAATCTTTAGAGAAGTGTATTTTATATTGAAGCATATGAAACTTTACTTTTAAATGCTCACATTCTAAATATTAAATGAATATTTGTCAAAAAATAATAATTTGGCTGGAGAGAAAAGAGATATTTAAAGAAAGACTAGTGGTAAAACTAAATGACAGGTTTTAGGGAATAAAAGATAAATGTGGAATAATGTCTAAAGAGTGGAAAAAGAAGGTAGCATGATTATAATGTAATCATACTACACGATGCTATCTTTGGCATAGTATTAATAGTGTTAAAATTGTTCTCCATGTTTATACTCTGTTGTTGGATTATTATTTAGATTATTATAGTTGCTTCCATGTATTAACTGCTTACTCTGGTTCATACATTTAAATCTATGCAACTATCTGAATTAATTCTCATTAATAGATTAAAATGTAGAGGATAGTTTTTTAAAATGTGCAGGTTTTAAAGAGCTAGTGGGAAAAAAAGGTAAGAAATATTTTTCAGTGCATAAGCTATAACTATAAATTATAAATTATAAATTTTACTCCTTAATATGAACATGAAAAATAATTGTTAGGGTTTTGAGAGATTTCTAGGACAAATAGTCAAAAGTACCCTTAATGCTTTAAATTAATAGACACGTACAAAATATATCTTTTAATTAAAAAAAAATTACTTAATAAGGTTTTGTCAGACTGCAATTACAATATTAAAAAAAAAAAAAACAAGAAACATATAATTTAGTAAAACCATTTACTGCACTGTAGCCAAGAAGCAGCAAACAATCCATGGTTTGTGTTTCTGTTCATTTCAGTATTTGCATGGTATTTGTAAAAATAGATAATAATGAATCACAAAAATGACACATGCATCTTGCCTGAGTCATTAAATATTCAGTTAGGTTAGCAAAGATATGAAACCTCTTTTTCAAATTCATCAGACTTGTTCAGTATAATTTTCCAGGGCTGATTTCACAAAGCACAACAACATCCCTCATAAAATTGTGGTGGAGAGTATATGTTCTCCTTATAGTTCTCCAAAGATTTCTTGCAAAATTATAAATGGTTTAAGCCTATTGTTTTTAGTACCCTAATCTTTAATGCAATACACTTTATGGTATCCCTCCACTCAGGGTGCTTCCTCTTTCCCTTCATTTATCCAAAACTTACCCATTCATCAAGGCCACTACACATCACGCCTGGAAAAATTTCTTAATAACTCTTGCTCAGAACTACTCTTTCACATAATTTATATCACACACATTAACACTTTATCATGTTCTAACACCATTGTTCATAAATTAATGTGTATTTTATAATCATAAATACTTAAGCTCTATGAGGATATTTCTTTTTTTTAATCTCCCTACAAAACTTGCATTCTTAAGCTACAATAAATATATTTTTGCTAAATTGAATGAAATACTTCTATGTAACAGGCGAGTCTAACCAGAGTGCACCTTGGAATGTTCTTCAAAATGCATGAAGTTCTTTTGAGTCACATTTCTGGAGAAAAGTGGATGTGAATGTAAATCTATTCTCTCTTCTCCGGCAAAGATTTGCAACGAGCTTCTTGTGGCAGACCCATGGATCAGGTAACAGAACATATTCTATCACTACTATAATTACAAGTTGACTACTTTATCTGAACCCTTTGTTATACCTTGATGAAGGTCTGAGGCATTTCTTATAATATTAATAAAATATTATATTCAGTGTAGCCTCCTCTTCCAGAAAGCTGATCATGACACATACGAGATAAAATAATTCCTGTCATCTATAACAAAATATTAGCTGAATTTATTTACATGCAGACGTAATTCTTGCTTTTTCAAGTTAGAATGATTGCTGAAAACTGGCTGTTTGCTAATGGCCTTGAAAATTCTTGAGTTGACAAGATATTTTGAAGGTTATGATCACTATTTCCAGTTCCCAGTCTCCTCTAAAAGAACCTTCTGTCTACAGCCATGCCACCTGGAACATGCCTGATCTCATCTAATCTTGAAAGCTAAGCAGGGTTGGGCCTGGTTAGTACTTAGATGGGAGACCACGTAGAAATACCAGGTGCTGTAGGTGTTTTTTTTTTTTTTTTTTTTTTTAAAAAAAGAACCTTTCCAACTATCACCTATGGTTGTCCCATTTTGAATATGGGACATATGCTTTCCCTTCAATCTAAGTATAGCCAAATAGATGGGGAAGACTCCTGTTCCAAAGTATAACGATCCATCTATTGGACTGAGTTAATCAAATAGTCTTTTGCGATAAATCTGAGAAAAGATGTTGAGGAGAAAAGGAGATAAAGTTAAGAGAGAAAAGAAATTTAAACCAATCTCTTATTAAGAAGTTACAACATCCTGAATTTCCTCTTACCGAGGCTTTGGTAATACAGATATATGGATTAGATGATTACTTCTGAATATGTTAGGCAAAATTTTGAGAAAAATATTAATTTAAAAACTGGAGTGCTGGTATTAATACATATAAAGAAACTCACACCAATCCTACTATAAAAGTCTTTTTTTGTCTCTAGTCCTGATGATTAGACCTCTAAAAAGCAAGTTCAGAAAGAGATTTAGAACATAACTGAATTTTGCTCCAACATTTTAAATTATGAAAATTTTAAACATGTAGGAATATTGAAATATAATACCCATATACCTAACATCTAGATTCAGTAATTATTAATTTTTACTGTAAAATTTACACATGTATAAAAAATTTATTTTCTAAAACATTTGATAATAGTTTCCAGATGTCAGATATCTTTTCCTCTAAATTAGTCATCATTGGTCTTCTAAAAATAAGAGTATTTATATAAATATGCCATTATCATATCTAAGAAAATTAGTAATAATTCCTAAATTGTCTAATATTCAGTACTTATTTTAAAATGTTTATATTTAATAATTTAAAATAAAATAGGACAAAAAAGAGAAACAAGCAAATCCACTATAATTTTAAAAATTGTAACATACTTTTTCAGGAAGAAAAAAGGCAGCAAAAATCATAATGAGTACAGAATATTTTAATGTAATGATCAACAAATTTGACTTAATGGTATACATAGGAAACTGTAGCCAACAGTGATTAACTTCACATACTTTTCAACTACTTATAAAAACGAGAAAAAACATTGATTATATGCTAGGGAAATATCAAAGAATTAAAAATATGTAGAGTTTATCATTGATAAGAATGAATTATATGTAAAAAAAATAATAAATGTTTATTGATAACAATTCCCAAATATTTTGAAAGAAAGAGACTAATATAAATAGCTTATTTATCAAATAAGAGATCACAATGAAAAGTAAAAAATATTTGGAAATGTATATACAAGGTGAAAAAACATTTGAGAGTCAATTATTTTAAAATTTCCATAAAGTATTGGAATAGGTAATTAATGCCTCGAAACGTTCAAAGAAGAAAGTATAAAGATAGAGTAAAAATTAAAAAAATAGAAAATAAAAATGGAAAAAAAATCAGCAAAGCTTAATTTAGCATTTTAAAAAGTTTAATACCTGAAAAACCCATTAAAAATTGACCAAAAAACAGAAAAAAAAGGGCACAAGTTATCAATATCAAAAATGAAAAAATGTAAAAACACAACATTAATAGAGGCAATGAAAATAAGGTAGATTAATTGCGAAAATGCTTTCTGTTTTCATTTTATTCTCCATTTTTGCTTTTTACAATGTGACTTTGCAGTTCCTCCAACAGAAAGTTTGAGCCTATTTCAACATTTCTTGAATTGATTCTTGTCTTGTAATTTTCTTAGCTAACAAAATATGGTAAAAAATTATGGTATGTGAATTCTAAGCCTATATCTCAAGAGACTTTCCATGATTCCACTCTGTCTCTGTTGGACACCCTCCTTCTTATGAGCAAGCCAAGTTTGCATGGAAGGATGAGAGATCATGTCAAGGAAAGAAAGAAAGAAAGAAAGAAAGAAAGAAAGAAAGAAAGAAAGAAAGAAAGAAAGAAAGAAAGAAAGAAAGAAAGAAAGAAAGAAAGAAAGAAAGAAAGAAAGAAAGAAAGAAAGAAAGAAAGAAAGAGAGGGAAGGAAGGAAGGAAGGAAGGAAGGAAGGAAGGAAGGAAGGAAGGAAGGAAGGAAGGAAAGAAGAGAAGGTAGAAACAAAATTCTTGTTATTTGCAGATAATACGTTTTTATGTAGAAAACCCAAACCTACATTTAAACTGTGAAAATAACTGAATTTATGTAGATCACTGGACACAAAGTCAATGTACAAAATGCAATGCATTTTCTAAGCCAATAAGCCTTAATGTAATTTCTTTCTTAGACCTATTTTGAGAATACATTATCAAAATATTAGGGTATTATAAACATCTTTGATGCCAATAAAGATGAAAATTTAATTGAAAATTCTACAAAAAAACTGTGTTTCAAAATTGACCAAAGGAATAGAAAATCTAATTAGTCCTATTACACTTGAATTAATTAAAATAGCCCTCCAGATAAAACTCCAGGTGAAGATATTGAAACAAGCAAATAAATAAAAAATACCAATCTTAATAATCACTTTTATAAACTGAGGAGTGGGGCTATTCCAAACTCTCTTTGTGAGTTCAGCATAACTTAATACCAAAACCCTACAAGTACAATATCTCTCATGAGCACATGCAAATACTCCCACAGAAATTATCAAGAGGAACTCATCAAATAATAAAAAAGACAATATGTCATTAAAAATCAAATAATTTTAGTAAAAATTTTATTTTTAATTTTTAATATACATTTTATAAATTATTAACTTAGCAATAATTTGAATTATTCAATTAAAAAAAACACTAAATTATTTTAGCAGCCATCGAGAACTATTTCCTGAATCCCTTGTTTCATTAAGGGTTGAAAATGTTGATTTAAAAGAGTTATTAGTTAACCTTCTTTAAAAAGATTTTTTTACATCACTTGGGGATTCACTATATTTCTTTCTTTAAAAAAAGTAAATATCTCTATTGTTTCTCTTTAGCATTTTAAAAAATAAGACATTAGTATTGTAATTACTTCTAATGGTAGAAAATTTATTTGGTTTTGTTTGAATTTTGTTTATTTATTTATTCTCGCTTTCTTTCTCTTGAAGATCATGGTTTTTCCTTTCTTCCTCCTTTTCTCTCCTTCTCCCTTTTCCCCTCTCTCCATCTCTCTCTTCTTTTCTTCCTTCTTCCATTCATTTCTTTTATGAAGAAATTCTCTATGCTGGAATTGTTATGTGGTTAATCATGAGTAGCTCACTCTTATGTTCCTTAAAAATCCCCCCATTTGTCTTTGAATATTTCTCTGCTATCTGTTACTATAAAATATCTTAAACACATCTTGGACTTCCTTTGCTCCAGACCTGGAATAAGCCACTTCTCCAAAGAGCCCTGATACATTGTTAACAGACAGGTATTTACAATCCAAGTTCTGAACAATAGTTAAACTCATTGGCATTCGAATTTCTATTCCCTTTCAGTAGTCATAAATATAAGATACATTTTTTAAGTATCATGAGTTCATATTAAAATATCCAAGTCAAATTTGTTATTACAGGTTTTTACTTAATTTATTTGATTTTCATTTATATTTCATTTCAGTTACCTTTAGAAATTAGTTCCTACTAAGATTAGTAAAAGTACATATTTGTTTTATTCTACAATATTTATAAAATAGTTACAAAATTATATTATCAATATCACTATTGACATCAAACCACTAAGTAAGGTGTAAGATTATTTTGCAGATTACTAATAGTATCAGGTTACTAATACTAAAATTAGAGTGATATAAACCTACCTTATGCAACCGAAGCAGAAAAACAATCCACAGAAAAACTAATGAAAAGCAGAACTAGAGACAGAAGTGAAGATATGAGCCAGGTATTTCTAGACATCACAGAGCATGTCCTTGGTTTATCATTAATGCCTTTTTAAGTCCTTGTCTCTAGATAGTCCTGAGTCTTACTGCTAGATTCATCCTTGAGTTTTATGAAATATGAATTTTAATATCCCAACACCACCATACTTCCTTTGTTTTTGTTCATTACATGATGTTTTGTGTTTTTTTTTCTTGAAAGTAATAAATTCCTTGCTAAATTAATAAATTTATTTTAATGTTGAGCAAACTAAAAATTAGGACTGTTGTGAAACTTGCACAACTCATATATATATGTAAAGTAGTACAGGTAGGAACTAAATGGAGGTTTGTTTAACTATAAAGCCCAACTCTTTTAGAACTACACTATACTGATACAATCCTATAAAAAAATCATGTATTTCTTATTGCTTGTGTGATCTCAAAAACTTATTTCCATGGCTTGATCATCTGAACTGAGTTTGGGTTAAGGTCAGTATCAGGATTTTCTTCCTGCAAAGTATTACTTTGCCCATTCAGAATACATCTCACGAGCCTAGTGAATATGTTGGAAATTCCAAAACAGTGAGATACCATAGTTCAAATAGATTTGGCCTTTTTTGGTTGAGTAATTAAAATAATTAAAGACATAAATATGCAAGGATTACTCCAAGCATAATCGTCAAAATAAATGTGTTCCTCATAATATCAGCCTGGCAGCAGTAGTGATTGGAAAATGTCTGGAGGATTTTGTGTTCTTTATAGTTTTCAGAAGACTAGAGCTCTCTCAGCCTCAAGTTTGTCACATCAGAGAGAGTAATAAGGAGGAAGAAACAAAGCTATCCTATATTTGCTTGACTCTATCCCAATCTCATGAGGATTATAGCAAAACTTTCTTTCTGGATTGTAAAAAGCAATCTGGCCATGGTGGATAAGTGAGAATCTACATAAGACAATGAATAATTACAACAATTTAGTTTTTGATTTAAGCCTAATTCCAATACATAAAGTTTGTCTAAAATTTTATGGTATTTATGACATTTGTTAATATTTTGGGAGTCAAATATTTCATATGAATTAAATCTATTTTCAGTATCTTCTTGTATCTTAATGCCAACATCTATTTGTTAATTTTACTTCAGTGTACTACTAGTTCAGTTTACTCATTTTATAAAGTTATTGGAACATTTTATTTTTTGCAGAAATATTGTTCTATTATTTTAAAAATTGCATTCTAAATATACATGTTCACAAATGATATCTTTATAATAAGTTGTAAGTATTGATAGAATTAAGCTGTTACTGACAAAAGAAAAAAAAACATGTTTTTCTTTTTGAGGTAATTCCAAAATTTTATGTAAAGTCAAGGCCAACAAAAGTAGCTTTTACTTGCATAACGTGTGTATCTTATTTCCCAAGTCCGTCATTTACCTTTTTATGTATCAATTTCTAACTGCATTTAATAGATATTTCCTTTCTTTCAAACCGCCTATTCTGTTTTATCCCTAGTATACTGTGATAATGTTGTTCAATCTCAAGGCAGATAGATTTAGAATTAGAATATACTCATAATGTAATATTTCACTATTAAAATATTAACAATAAATATAAAATAATGATGTTTAAATAATTGGAAACATAAATGTTTTAATATTAGATCTATAAAGAGTGTATAAAATGCAATTATATAATTGATATGAGATTGATCGCTTTTGAAAGTTAATGGCTTCTTCATTGGTAATAAGAACCGAATTTTGTGGCATCATTTCAAGATTAAACACCTGCAACATACTCTGATATCCAAGAACAGAACTAGGCTAAAGCTAAAATGGAGCCTTGTGTGATCATTTTCAGCATTATAATTTCCTGCAAAATCTGAGTGATTTGCAGAACTGTGATAGATTTCCCATGAATAGGATGGTGGTGAATGCTTTGTAGATTCAAAAATAGTTTTGCTGAGGCAATGAGAAGTAATACACTATCAGATTAGAAGCTGTTTATATTTTAGCAAGCTGTTTGTAGTTTGTATTTTAGAAGCTCAGAAAGAACTTGCTTCTAAACATTGCAAAATCCTGTTTCCCTTATTTTATTTTATTTTATTTTATTTTATTTTATTTTATTTTATTTTATTTTTGCATCTTGCTTATAATATATTTTAATTCCCTTGAGAGCTCTCCTTTGATGAAAAATATGGTTGTATTCACAATTTAATAATGAAGTATTGTCTATTATTAAATAACAGTTTTATGAGTACAATTATCAAAATTTGTGAATTTGCAATTCTGGGATGTTCTGAAAAAAAATTTCTATCCTAAAATATTTTAAAAATCAGAAAGAAAAATGAACAGAGCCCTGTGGAGGTATTAAGTCCTAGCAAATGGAGACCTGAACTGACTGAACAATGAAGGGCTATGAAAAGAGCTTTCAAGGATGTTTCATAGATTTACTCTAACAGGATCATTGACTGAAAACCACATTGATTGATTTCACAGAATATTGTTTATATTTATGGACCCTGATTTATATCAATATCACATTAAGACACCATCTTTCTGCGATGCGAGATGCAGTGGTTTACGTTGCTTAAATCAGCAGCAATATCTTGACACACAAATACAAACTGATACAGAAATGCTTATGTACTGAATTTATTGAACTGTGATAAAATGTTAAAGCAAAAGCTGAAGAATATTCTTAACACAAGGATGGAAATTTATATCATATTTATCCTCTATGAGTAGTTATATTTCTTATGGTATCAACCAGAATTCACGTTTATTCATTATTCATAATAATATAGCATGCTTACTCAAGAAATTAAACATGGCAAATACTCATATGTGGGAGCAGACACTCTACTTAAAAATTTTTCCTCTGTAATTTTTAAAAATTGTTTGTAGCTGCTGGACTTCTGAATATTTAACACAAGGCTGCACTCTAGAAGTAAGTTTTGCACCTATGTCAGATGTTCACAAGCTTTTCTTAGTGAAAATTTTGATGTGATTTTAGCTCTACCATTTTTGCTTTCTATTTGTGTCAGTGGTATTTTTATTCTTTTATTCTTTCATTACTCCTTTCTTTTGTGTTATCATGAAATTCACATCAATCCATTTTATCTTTTCTATCAGTATTTTATTACTCATTTTAATTTTATTATTTTATTGCTTACAATGAAATTATAACATACATTCTTAACTTCTTAATGCCTACTATAATTTATTATTTTTGCCTTATCTCAAACAATGCAAAAATCCTTAGAAGAGTTTAATTCCATCTGTCATGCTCATCTTTATTTTATTGATGTTATTTATTTTATTTCTTCATGTTATAAACCTATAAGCATTGAAATTCGGGTTGTTTTAAACAGTCAGTTTCTTCTCAGATTTTCAGACACCGATTCTGTGCTGTTAGCTCATTCTTGCACTTTCATGTTTTCATATAAAATCATATTTTAAGATAAAGAATTTTCTTTAGTATTTCTTACAGTACAAGTCTGTTGGTGAAGGATACTTTCAATGTTTAAAAGAAATGTATATCATCTTCAATTTTAAAATATTTTCTGAATAAATATAGAATTCTAAGTGAGCAAGTTTTTCTCTCCTTTTACCATTTAAAGATGCCAATCCATTGTCCTTGGGCTTCCATAGCGTCATTGAAAAGTTAGCCCTATTTCTCTTCTTCCACCGAAGGTAATGTACCTTTGTTTTCCTCTTGATGTTTTTAAGATTTTCTCTTTATCTTTGAGTTTTAGAAGTTTGAGCATAATATGAGGGGGTTTTTAAAAATATTTTTTTTTGTTAGAGTTCACTGTGATTTTTTGAAATTGTCTTTAGTCTTACAAAATTCTTGGCTATTATTTCTTCAGCTATCACTTATATCTCACTCTCACCTATCTTCCTGGTACTCCAATTAAACATATATAATATTATCTGACAGTGTCCCACATGTCTTTGACTTTGTTTTCCCATTCTTTTTGCTTTCTCTCTGTGTTTAAATTGGTAATTTTTTATTTACCTGTATTTAAATTCACGAATCAAAAAAATTTTGTGCAGTTTCTAGGCAACTGTCAAAGCCACCCAATGGACTTTAAAAAATGAAATATAATTGACATACATTAAAATGTACAAATCTTAAATTTACAGGATAATAAATCTTTTATTTCCATATACTCATGTAACTACACTTCAATCAATGTATAGAATATTTCAATTACCCTAGAATATTCCCTTATGTCAATTGCCTCCTTTCCTTTTGACCTTCAGAGAGGTAATCATTTTTACAATTTCTGTCTCCATAAATCAATTTTGCCCCCTTTAACCTTAAAATAATTCAGATCACTAAATATTTGTATTGCGTGGCTAATTTTAATATACATCATGCTTTTTGAGGGTTATCCATGCTGTTATGTGTAACAATATTTCAACCTTTTTATTCCTGAGGAATATTCCATTACATGAATGTATCATAATTTATTTATCCATTCTCCTGTTTTTGAATTTTGGCCCGTTTGTTTCCAATAGTGGCCTATTGTGAACAAACTGACCATGAATTGGACAAATGCACTTATTTTTGAGGGGTATACGTCTAGTAAAGGAATAACTGTGACAACATATTTTTCGAGCTTCTACCAGTTATGTCTGAGACTTTTGATGGCTGTACATCATTGTCAACCTTTGATATTATCAGTCTGTTTAGTTGACCCAAGCTAGAAAGTATGTTTTAGTTTGTATTTTAACTCTAATTTATAAATTTAATTTCCATTTCCCTGATAATGAATGATGCTGAATAATAATCTCATTGACCATTTATTCTTTTTTACTTTTGACTTGATGTGTGTGTGCCTGTTCAATCTTCTGTCCATTAAAAAAAAAAAGTTGTATTTTTCAAATTGATTGTTAGGATTTATTTATGTACTCTGGATTAAATTCTTAGTCGGATATATGTATTGCAAATATTTTCTACCATTATCTGCCTTGAATTTATAATTTAATAGTATCTTGGATAAGCAGAATTTCAAATTTTTGTAAAGTCAAATTTATATTTTTCCTTTTATTATTAGTGTCTTTTATATATTACCAATAAATTTTTGCCTTCCTCAAAGTATAAATATATTTTGATATGCTTGCTTGCACAACTTTATTATACTGCCTTTCACATTTAGGTTTTTGATTCATTTCAAATTAATATTTGTTCACAAAGTATGAGTCAAGATTTCTGTTCTTGTTATATAGATATGCACCTACAATAGCTTTATTTACTTCAAGTACTTACCTTCCCCCATTGAATTGCAGTGACACTTTTGATGAAAATCAAGAGCTGTCAAATAAGTTCTTAATTTCAGATATAGTATTTTACAGTTCTAAAGTGTCTTTTGATTTTTTTTTGATACATCTAATTCTCCATTTAATTAATTACTCCATATATCAGTCCATTCTGTTCAACTTTTTCTCTATTTTATTTACTATGTAATTTAACATCTAATCATCTGTTAACATTGACATCAGGTTCCTCTGGGTCTGGAACTACAGACTGCTTTATCTCTTGAATATCTATCACTCGTTTCCTTATTTGCATGTCTAATGAATCTGTATTGAATACCAGCCATTGCTGAGACTCTAAACTATGTTATAATACTATATAAAAAGGTTGTTTTTCAGTAGGCACCTCAAGATTTAGTTTTAAGCTTCTTTTAGGGTAGGTCTATGTTAATTTTGTCCTACTTCCCCAGTATAGCCCTGACTCCAAAACCTTTTTGAGATCTGAACTCAATGCCTGGGTTGGTTGTTAAAGTCACTCTGCTCTGGTTGGGCTGGGACTCCATTACTATAGCAATTTGCAACTTCTGAAATCTCTATTCAGTTCTACTATGCCTGACAGAGTCATGCCTTGTGTATGCATAACTTATCAGTTAGCCAACAATCTGTAGGAAGTTTTTATGCAGAATTTTGAGATTTTGTCTTTGTGTCTCCTTTCTTTTCTATATTCTGCCTCCACAACTTGGCCCCCTTTAGCAACCCTGAATAGCAATCTCTGTTTCCACATCCAGTAAGACAGTGGCTCTCAGCTTAAGCTCTATTTCTTACACAACTTGGAAAATGGTTTCTGAGAGAAAATAAAAATAAACGTGTGGCTTACTTTATGTGCTGTTCTTTTCTCAAGAATTGTAGGGCTCTGTTGTTTGCTGTTTAATGCCTGAGACAGTAGCTTTACATATGTTACCACTATTTACAGTTATTTATGATAAGAAAATGGGGCTTCTATAATAAGGATAATATCAGCTACTTCATCATGGCCAGAACCAGAAGCCCAAGTATTTTTTTTAAACATAAGATAAACAGTTTTCCTTAAAGATTCATAGCTTAATCAAAGAATTTTAACTTTTTTATAACTCTGACCTATTAATGGAAATTTTTTGAGTTATAATATGGTATTTGTTTTGTTCTGGAATACTTAGAAAGTAACAAAAGAGGCTAAAGCTTCCCACATGAACTAGTACCTGCACACATAACTGAGACTCAAAGTATAGCTTATTTCTTGACCCATTTAATTGTATACCAAGCTGAGACTTTTGGCCAGACATGATTTTAGTTTAAAGTAATAAAGACATCATGTTCACTAGAAACTAAATTGAAGCAACTAAATATTTTGTAGCAGTTCTAGGATGGTCATGAGAGGCAATAATATTTGGTTACTGACAATGAACACTAGATTTAAATGTAAAACTTAGAGGTGAAAGACCATATATCCCATTATGCATTCCTTCAGCCACAAAATTGAGACTTTCCAGGAATTGAAATATAGAGATTTCAAGCCTATTTAAAAAGGTCAAAGTATAACGGTCCAATGAAATGTGACCAATTTGGAGGAAAAAGTAATCCTTTTCAAATGGTGAAGGATTTAATCATTTCTTTAAAATTTACGGAGAATGTTAGTGATGATCCTATAATACATATTCAATAGGTTAAACTACTGCTTACAATTGATTATTTTTAACGTTGTAAATTATGTGCTAAACAGAGAAGAGATCACAAAATAAAATTATTTTTTCAGCTTAAGAGGCTATAGGTTTTTCTTTCTTGCATTAGCAATTTAAGGATTCAGCAATTTGGCTATGGTTTAAGATCTTCATTTTCTGCCAAGCTTAGTGTTGTTCAGAACAGGCAAAATACATCTATTTTGACTGTAATTATGCCAAGAATTTTTAACAGCCTATATATGACACATAAAGAAAAAGTGAAAGGAAGATGCTTACTTAGTTCAGATGAAGGCTTAATTAGGAGCTCAATTCTATCAGATATTTAATATTGCATTTTATTCTCATTTACTCTTTTTTTTCTAATTGAAAATAATAGCATGCCAATTATATATGATCATAGATAGCTATTTATGGAACTAGGTCTTGCCTCTACATTTAATTACATTTTGTTTAGAGGTTACTATTATATTACAACTGTAGCTTTTATTTGGATCTATTCTTATAGATTTCCTCTCCCATTATTACTTAGATTGCTGGTTCATAGGTTCTCTTGTTTGTATTTTTTTCTATTTCTTCTTTCTATTTCTAGGCCTATTCTCTAGTGTTGCATTATTTTTTTTTTGATAACTTTAAAGGCATTTAGGGGTAGATAGAAAGAATAATTTATTTTGCCATATGCTGCAGGCTTTGATAAACTATATATTTATAAGCAAAATAAAAAGTGCCATATATTTTTGATTCCTAATGAATATATTTGATTTTATTTAATTTGTCTCTCAGTCCTTTATTCTTTACTCTGTTACAGGATCATTGTGATTACTATAACCTACCCATCTCAAATCATGCAAATATGCAGTAAAACTAATCAAAGATATCCCCCATCTGCATTGTTTAATATATTTCATCACTTCATGTTATTCCTGTTCTTAAAAAAAAAATAGAATTATTATTTTACTTATAAATATCATAGAACTAGTGTGTTTTATGTAACCAACAATAAGGCTCAAGAAAGATGTGACTAGATTTATGTTTCTATTAACACTTTTGCTTGATAGCAGCATAATTTCTTTATAATCTAGCCTTATTTCTGGCCTAATTGTTTTCTTTGTTTAGTTATCACTTAGTATTTTACAAAATTAATTTAAGTTACATTAGATAAATCTATCGAAATTAATAAATCACATAGTTGCATGTTTATTATTATTAAATGTTATCTAGAAATAAAGCCAATATGATACTTCATAAATTGAAACTATGCCTTCCTAACATGTTCTGATATGCCAACCAACAAATAGATTCTTATTTTTATTCATGGGATTCTGTTACCAATAACTGGCTGGTAAAGAATGTGTCGAAATCAATCAAGTTGTAGATACATGCTCAATAGATGTACAGGGAAAGTCACTAGGTCTACTCTTAAAATTGCACTTTCCATCTAACAACAGAAGCTATTTTTTTCATTAGAGTCCCAAATATCTCAGTGTTTGGTGAAGTCTCCAGGTAATATATGCAGTGAGGAACATTACTAGGCAGTAGGAAACAATAGGTTTCTATCAATCACCATATATTTGAATACGAACAGCTTTTAGGAAAGCTTTGGGTATTTTTTCTTTCACTGACATTGATGTTAATTAAGAATCATAATTTAATGAACCCAAGAAAGATTGACATTTGTACAATTAGTCTTCACATGGCACAAAACTCTGATCCTTTAAATCTAAATTTCAGACAATCGGTACTGCCATTGTGCACATAGGACTCTGACACCAGCTTCAAAGTCTCCATTATATTCCTAAACATGGCATCATATAATAAATGAAGTAAGATAAGGATTCAGTCACAAATTTGCTTTACTCAACGCAAGAGTATAGAGTAGAGTATGTAGAAGGAACAGAGACACCATAAACTCTGACATGGCTTTCTAAGACTCCACTGCAGCCATAGGTTTTACTGAATTGCTGAGACTATTGATCAATTTTAATTTTGAAATTAAATTATAAAATTTTGTTATATGACAAAGAGAACTAACAGAATTAGGACAATGGTTAAGTAATTTTGAAATAAATGTATATTCAGTGGAATAATGAAATATGACTCTGTAATGTATGTTCCATTATATTTACAAATATTATTACATGCATTCTTATGTATTCCAGATTCTGGTTGATTTCTTTGCTTTCTTATGTTTCAATTGCCTCACTATTATTTCACTGGAGGACTCATTCTTTCTGAACTTTTAGTCTGCCTTTTTAGAGGTAAAATACTTAGCTTTCTTACAGCAGTCACCGGCAAGGGAACGGAATCAGAAAGATTGGCTTAGTCTACTGTTTTTCACTTCTTAGGATAATATAAATTTCTCAAAACAAGAAGAAATTCAATTTGTTTTACTATAAAGCAGATTTTGAATTAACATTAGCTATGTGATTTTAGCATAGTTTCTTAACCTATCTGAGCCTCTCTCTCCCCATTTCCTCATTTGGGGTGTGTGTGTGTGTGTGTGTGTGTGTGTGTGTGTAGGTAGGTTATACCTACATTTCAGAATTCTATGAATTAGGAGATGACTACCAAATATACATTTATTTCAAAATTACTTAATCATTGTTCTAATTCTGTTAGCTCTCTTTGTCATGTAACAAAATTTTATAATTTAATTTCAAAATTAAAATTGATCAATAGTCTCAGCAATTCAGTAAAACCTTTGCAAAGCAATTTTAAATAGAATGACCTAATATTAAAGCAGAGAAACTGAATAAGTTATAAACATAAATGGAGTATATTTTGAAATATATTTTGTTATGGTAATGCATTATTTACTATAAATTAATCTTATACAGATTAAAAGAATTCTATCTAGCAATTTTTTAATTGAATATTATCATGGATATTTGTATACTTATCCTTGTATTAAGAATAATTTGTATAAATCTAATTAAAATTTCCTAACTATAACTTACTTGTCACATTAATTAGTTTTTTTATCCAAGGTTAAATTAATTAAAAGCATTTGAATATCTTAAAAACTCAAAATGTCTAAAAAGTTCTATAAAATAAAATCTATCTCTAATCTCTAAATATTTTTTGTCAGATTAAAAAAAAATCAAAGAAGGTGAACTCATAGAAACAGAGAGTAGATTGATAATTGTAAGGAGCTGGGAGTATAAAAGGAGAGATTTTGGTCAAAGGTACAAACTTTCAGTTATGAATAAATTCTGGAGATGTAATGAATAGCAGGGTGACTATAGTTAATAATACTGTATTATATATTTGTAAGTTGCTATAAAATTAGAGCTTTAATGTTCTCATCACACACACAAAAAGAACTATGTGAGGTCATGGATGCGTTAACTAAACTTATTGTGGTAATCATTTCACAACATATACATCATTATCATCATCACGTTGTACACCTTAAATTCACCCAATGTTATAAGTCAATTATATCGCAGTGAGGCTGGAAAAATCTATTCTCATGGCTTAAAATTGTATACAAAATACATCTTCTGATAAACAGTCTGTATTTAAAACCAGAAACGATCCATGATTATGGATCTCAGTAGAAGTTAATTGCGTGCTTACAGCGCACATCTGCACTAGATGCAATCTAACGCTTCCATTAGTACAATACAACAGGAAGCTGCCTGCTTTTGTAAATCTGAATCAATGACATGTTTTGGGCAGTGTGTATATATATATATATTCATGCTTTATATATTATGTGTTTTCTTTTTCAGGGACCATGGTGATAATGACCACATGATTAATATGACATGTACCAGAATATTTCCTTGTCAAAATTTACCATAATACATGCTGTTTGGCAAAAAAAAATTCTTCGTAGAACCTGCCTTTAAGCACCAAATGACAGATTTTTAAAAAAATAACTTGTTGTATTTTTAACCAAAGAAAATGGAACAATTTTAAGATATTTAAGGTTTTACCTGGAGGAAATACATCTGATTTCTCTTTTTCCAATTCTTAGCCAAAACATGTATATCCCCATTCTAACATTAAATGGAAAAATAAATAAATAATTGGCCTAAATAACAAGGACTATATTACAAATGAGTTGCAACTATGAGTACTTTCAAGATAACTCACAATTTTGTGATTTTTGAAAATTTCTAGCTTCTTTTAAAAATTATTAAATAAATGTGCAAAATAAATTATGTACTATTGTGTCTTTCATGGGCTCTGTTGCCTTCTCACTGAAACTTCCCTTGCTTCAGATTTGAGATAAGTTTTGAGAGGGGCAGCCAAAGATGAGCTGGGAATGGGCACAGAGCTGCTAAAAACTTCTGTGGAGGCCTTCTCTTAGGAATTTAATGGTTGGAGCAAATAGCCCTCTTGGACCTGGAAAATACAGAGAATGACACCACGTAGTTGAAAAATAAAAAATAATCAATCAATCAATCAATCAATAAATGGAAAAACAACAAGGGCCAGGAGAATTGGTGTTTAGCTGATCCTTGGAATAACCTCTGTTCATAACAGTGTGATGGCTCTATTTTTAGATCTACGTATCTTTATGTTGAAATCTCTCCTTAACATGCCTTAAATGAGTTTCATACTTCATCAAAAGCAATTCACAAGTTCAGAGAATTCCTTGAATTGCTAATAAATTTTGGATGCCTCAACTCCTCCATTTCTTATACTATAAAATATCTACCATTTTCAATTATTGAATGCTGGAGTTGGCTAGATAAAAAAAGAAAATAGGAGAGAAAAACAGAATGCTCTGTTATATCAAGCTCATTCCTGTATTGGCTTGACACCATTCAGTAAGTAGACTTTGAGATGATATAGTTGTGGGAAAATTGGTAATACTCAGAGTATTTTACTTCTTATCTAGCAATTTTGGACATTTGGAACCTCTGAAAGATGATTAATAACCAACCAGATAATATATATTTTTTTCCAAGTGAATAGCAGCCTAGCTCAGTAGAAGAGTGTCTAAATTATCATTTGCCGCAAAACCTAAATAATCTCTATGGCGATGATTCCCAAACTTTTTGATCACAGGGCCTCTTTTTCCTCGTAAAAATTAGTGAGGACTCCGAAGAGCTTTGTTTCTGTAGGTTGTATCTATTAATATTTTTCTTGTTAGAAAATATAATGAAAAAAGTTTTCAAGTATATTTTTAAAAAATATCAAGAACATATTCCATTTTAAAATAAGACATTTTATGAAGAATAACTAGTTTTTTCAAAAAATTATGAATGACGTGGTTTTGTATTTTTACAAATCTCTTTAATACCTACCTGATGAAATAACTGGGTTCTTATACCCATTTCTATATTCAATCTGTTGGAATTTGTTGTTTGATTGAATTTTATGAAGAAAATCCGATCTTAAACATAGATGGAGTGGGACAAAGGAGGACCACACAGACCCTGAAAATGTCTTAGGGACATCCAGGTCTCCTCAGATCACACTTTGCAAACCACTACTCTATAGATGTCCTTCTATTTAAACTTTTCTCTCTTCGTTCATCTCCTCACACTAATCATCCTTTGTCTTTCCATTCATTTTTCCTTTCATGTTGCACATGTTTTTATTTGTTTCTCTTTCCCTTATCTATTGGTCTCTATCATATTATCTCTTTAATTGTCCCTTTCTCTTCT
The DNA here is from genome assembly GCA_028627145.1 of Eidolon dupreanum. Taxonomy (NCBI): domain Eukaryota; kingdom Metazoa; phylum Chordata; class Mammalia; order Chiroptera; family Pteropodidae; genus Eidolon; species Eidolon dupreanum. The sequence goes on along the minus strand of CM053502.1, from coordinate 125,784,089 downwards.
GACCTATACCTCCCTTTTCTACTTTTTCTTCCATAAATTTTCTCTGTAAATAATAGTACCTAGTAATATATACCAAAATAAGTCACCCTTAATTCCCATGTATCTTCAATCTATGTACCTATTGCATTAATCTCTTTTTGAAATATATTATAAACCTTTCTGCTGGCCTTCAACATCACTTTTCTAAGTCCAAAGATAGTTTAATTCACTCTCTCCCCTCATGAGTAATATTACAGCTCTAATAACTGGTTTTCCTTTTCTCCACTTACCTAACCCTACCATCATCACAATCAATTCTCCACTCAGTGGCTAGTGTGATTGTAGTAGATGTTCTTGGTGACCCATGTTAATCTCCTTTCCTAGCTGTTGTAAGGATTGACTGATAATAACACATAGCTGACCTTGGCTTCCTCTAGAGAATAGACTTACATGAAATGGGAGCTGCCTCTCCAGGCTGCACCCTCTTATAACCTCAGGGTAGAAAATGGCCAGTGACTGATAGATGATGTAAAAAAAGGCTGGCCCTCTGCCACAGGGACCAACTCCATGGTGCAATTTGTGCTCTAGAGCTTTCCCATGGGATCAGACTGAAGTTAGCCTCCACTGAAACCACATTCTTGCTTTCATCGCTCCCAGACTCCTGATACGCTGATTATCTCACACTCTGCCTCTAGGAAACCCAGCTTAAGACAGTAAAAATCAATATTCTATATCAAATTATGGTACTTTTCTTCTTAAAACTCTCCAATGAATTCCAAACTCTTTGTCACTGTCTATAAATTACTGCTTTAACTGATGTCTGCCTATCCAACTGACATCATTGTCTGTCAACCATCAAAGAAGGAAAATCCTTTCTCAGGACATTTACTTTTACTGTTTCTTCAGTCTGGAATTCTCTTCTCTGGATCTTTGTAGAGTCAGTTTGTCCATTTCAGATTTCAGTTCTGATGTCACTGCCTCCTAGAGGCCCTCCTGACCACTCTATATAAATATGCTCTTCACTTTTACTTTGTCAGTTATTTTGCTAAATTAATATTTTATACTTTTCAGAGCATACATTACTATTAAAAATTATCTTATTTATTTGTTTATTTTTATTATTGCTGTGCACTAGAATGTAAGAAATCAGTTTTGTTTCTGTTGATCACTGCTGCATTCCTAACACATAGAACTGAGTGTCACATAGTAAATGCTCAACAAATATTTGTTAGCTTGAATTGATATTAAATTGTAATATTATACAATTAATTTAAAATAATAATTTTCAATGATAATTTATTAATTTACTCATTCATTCAACAAATACTTTAGAGCACTTATTTTTCAGAACATTAAATGAAGTGTTATAAAGATTAGAAAGCTGTTGTAGACACAGCTAATTTTCTCTAATATTTGATTCTCTTCGTCCTGGGAACATACAAAAACTACATTTTTTAGCCTCCTGTGTGACCAGGTGGGCCAATGTGATTGAGTTCTAATGGAATGAAAATAAAATGGATCTCTTTCATCTCAAGACATTGAAGAGCCAGTGCGCCTCTTTTAGCTCTCATTTATTCCTCAGATATTATACAGGAAAAGAAATAGATGTCTCTCAGGTGACTTTAGAAAACAATGGAGCCAAAAGATATTCAGGAGCCTAAATACCTGAACCAACACTTGGAGAAAGGATACCAAAATTGGATTTGATATTAGTAAAAATTAAACTTCTATTGGATTAAGCTTTTGAGATTTTATTTTCTACAGCTTCAAGCACATATCATCTTGACTAAATATAGAGCATCAGTAGTAGGTATTGTCTTCAAAAAATTCATAATCTAGTAAAAAAAATTAAAGAAATAAAAGTGTGTTAGTTATCTACTGCTGTAAAGAAAATTACCCCAAAATTAAGATCATGAAACTGTGAACATTTATTATCTCAAAAGTTCTGAGGATCAGAAATTCAGGTGCTTTAACTAGATAATTCTTCCTTGGATTTTTTTCAGCCATGCTGTTGGCTGGAGCTGGAGCAGCTCAAGGCCAGTAGAAGGGTTCCTTTTCAAGGTCACTGATATAGGCAAATTTTAGTTGCTCACTACATGAGTCTCTCCAAAGGTTGCCTGAGTATTCTCACAATACTGGTTTCCCCCAGAATGAGAAATTCAAGAGAGAGCAAGAAATAACATCCTGGAAGAAAACCACAGATCTTTATAACCTATTCTTGCAAGTGACACTCCATTACTTCTGTCAAATTCTATTCACTAGAATAAAGTAAATCTAACTCTGTTCAAGGGGAGCTGAAATAAGCTGCACCTTTTGTGACAAGGAGTACCAAAGAATTTGCGGACATATCTTTAAAATCATTACAAAAAGTAATGCAAAGTTGTGTGTGAAAAAATTCATAACAGTTGTATAGGTAAAAAGTTCCAAGAATTTGTAAGTGTATGAGAACATGGGATAAGCAAAGGTTTCGATAAAATGTGGTCACTGATGCCTTTTGATTAATGAAGATCGGAGTGAAATCATTTTAGGCCAAAGAAACAGGATGAAAGATATGAGAAAATGCAGAATCTCATTGAAAAATGGAAATAGTTTGGCCAGGGCAAAATTGTATGTGGGGGAGGAATATTTGGATTGGTGACTTAGTGCTGAGAGAGAAAGTCACCTATTCCTGTTCTTCTATGATTTACAGATGGCCAGAGAAGAAAAAGAAAAAAAAACAAAAAAACAAAAAACCTTCAAATACTCAGGGCTTAATCAGCATAGCCCTGCTCTTACAAAAGTGAAGCAGCAGCTGTGTGAGATGTGATTCACGATTTCATCCAGCTGCCTGCTTCCCAGCGTCCTTGCAACTTGAATAGTGGTAGATGTAGATGTATCTTTCTCACCAGCAGGGAAAGGTCTCTACCTTCTCTTTGGAGCTTGCACCCCATCTAAGACTGTACCCAGTGACATTTAAATGAATAATGCATTTTATTGACTAATATATATCAAATATATAACTACTTTTATGATCCCTTCTATTGAACAAGTAAGTGCTTTATCAAAATACAAATATGTTTGCATAAGCTTCTTCACCTGAGACTATACTAATACATAAAACCAGGCTAATGGGTTTCTCAGATAAAGAGGGGCTAGGGAAGGGGAGTGAAAGTAAATTAATTAACTGAAAATTTTCAAGCTGATCAATCAATGAAGTCAAAAGTCCAAACCTAGTTTATTCACCAAATTGAAGACCACCAAAGTTTGGAATTCTCAAAATAAATTAAAATGTTACCTTTTTTTCTTAGAAGGATCAAAAAAATATCACTTTCATCAAAGTCTGTACAATGTGTAGTTCTAATGATGAAGTTAAGCTCCTGAGATCATTTATCGAACACAAACCTCCAATATTTAGCAAGCTATCCAATGGAAGATGCAATTGATTTACTGTTTCCAAACAGAAGCTGGAAAACCACCAAATCTTGAAATGACTAAACCAGGAATATTTAGGTCACAATATCAGATGGCTTACCTGTTGATGTAATACATAGTCAGGAAATACGTTCTGACAGTTTCAAAAACAGCATAATTATTATTGAAAATTGAAGATGACATAACCATTTTATGATTTTATAAATGTAATAAAATATAGAACCTTTCTAGAGAGAAATTCCATCTTAATTTTCAATTAACTTAACCAAACAGGCTAAACATAATTAGCCACATTAATTCTTGCAACTTTATTATCTATCAAACTACTTTGGGTGTCATTTCTGCTTTTATAGTTGAGATAAATAAACATGGCATAAAACCGAGCAAGTCTTTTTGTCCCTGTGCTAGCTAAACTTACTATTTCCTCTGCACAGTTTATTATTCAAGATATAAAGGGCTATAAAGGGCTTTCATGTCTTCTGTATTATTTTTAAGATGGATGACAAATGTTTAACAAGTAGAGTAAGGTGGGGGAACAGTAGATATGCATGCTTACATTTAATAAAAAATAGGTGAAGAGTTTATTCACAAAATATCTACTTTGTAGTGCTAATCAAGAATGCATTATAGCACAATCATTATTAATGTCCCATGCTGACTGGGCACAGTACCTAAAAGTAGATATTAATAGATATTAATCCATAATAATAAATACTCACATTCTAGGAAAACAGTATTTTCTTACATTTGTAAAACAACTTACTATTGCATTTATTTGTGTGTATATGTTCTTTTTTTCCTTCCCTCACAAGTTTGAGCCAATAGGTCTTATCATTAACTTCTGGGAAGTAATAATTAACTCAATGCTCTAATGCCGTTACTAGGGTCTCAATATGTCTTGTCTCCCAGTCTCACATTGTTTTGTTTTATTTTGTTTCTTTAACAAAGTACCCATCAGTTTTGACATCACTTCTTACCAAACAAGTCAATTCTAAATAGTTAGAGCAATTGAATACAAAGAATACAATTTAAAATCTCATAGTTTTATTTTAAAGCGAGAAGGTATAACTTCCTAGGAAAAACAATAGCCATTAAGTAATGTAAAAAGGTTAATAAGACCATCAGTGGCAAAAAGCTTCAGATAGAGTTTCCGATTATAGTTCCCTTCGAATATAGTTCCCTTTTCTCCAAGTTGCTCATTTTTCTAAACAGTTTGTCATTCTCATAATTGCTTTAAAACTTAGTTTATAGATCATGTCAATCTCTAAATTGAAAAGTAATCATTAATAAGATCTTACCTTTAATTTCTCTTTATTGTTTTGACAGAGCATATTTCTTATCACATTTAGAAATACACAACAATGGTGCAGAAAGATATTTTGGTAGTTCCAGCTTACTCCCAAAGAAGGTCAAAGTCATAGATATTTACTAACTGATGCCAAGTCACACAGCCAACCAGCCCTGTAATTGGAACTCAGCTCCAGGTCTCTTTACTTTCAGTTCAACGTTCTCATGACAAAAACCTGCTGGAATCAGAATGTTTTTCCACAATCTGGAAAACTAATTTTTCTGCTTATCTCGAAATCTTTCTATGTGAATAGTGCTATGGACTGAATTGTGTCCCTTCAAAATTCATATGTTAAAGCCCTAACACTCGATATAATATTTACAGATGAGGCCTTTGAAGGTAATTAGTGTTAAATGAGTTCATGTGGGTGGGGCTCTCATGATGAGATTAGTTGCTTTATAAGGAAGAGAGAACAAGCTCTGCCAGGTGAGGACAGAGAGAAGGCAGTTTGCAAGTCAAGAGAGGGCTTTTGCCAAGAACTGAAACAGCGTTATCCTTCCGGCTACTAGAACAGTAAGAAATAAATGTCTGTTACTTAAGTCACAGGTCCCCAACACTCAGGCCATGAACCAGCACCGATCCATGGCCTGTTAGGAACTGCGCTACACAGCAGGAGGTGAGTTGTGGGGTAACAAGCAAAGCTTCATCTGTATTCACAGGCGCTCCCCAGTGCTAGCATCACCGCCTCAGCTCCACCTCAGATGATCCGGCCTTAAATTCTCATAAGAGCACCAGTCCCTGGTGCCAAAAAATGTTGGCAACTGCT